>JANBPO010001371.1:14864222-15464222 GCA_024336825.1 Amorphophallus titanum | reverse complement strand
AATCGTTCAAAGGACCGCCAATTCTAGGCCGGACGACATCGTCAATGTCTGGTCTGATTCATTCGATGGACAAGAGCCGCACAAATCAGCGACTCCGTCGTAGAGCGAACTTCAATCGCCACATCGAGCCGCCCGCGCATCACTTCCGAGTCTCGGGCTAGACCAGCCAAACTATTTGCCGCTTCAACCTCTGCGGCTTTCTCGTTCGCGAGCTCGAGCCCCTCTTCATCGGGGTACAGATTTCCTTCGCTGCGAATATCGAAGAAGTAGCGAGTTTTCATGCCGAATCTCCTTGCGGGCGACAATCAGCTATTTGCCATGATACGATCGTTGCTCAAGTCAGCCACCTCGATTCCTAGTGATCGTTTTGGGCTGGCCATCGCTTATTCCTTGCGCGACCTCCTGCCTCGGCAGGTCGCGATCGATTGCCTTGTTGGACGCACGTGAATATCTGCCCATTTTTGTTTGGGCCGGCTAAACACGCCGAGTTCTCTCCAAGCTATTGACCACCACGAGCTTGGAGCCAATGTATGCCGAAAGATTTCCGACCTCCTGCTCCAAGGCAGCCTTTGAAAGCCCGAGAGTCGGCGCCGTCTCGAGACACCGACCAGTCAGTATCGAAACGTCTTGCTCGGCGCCGACGGTACTGTCAGCCTCCGACGCGTGGACGCAATTTTCGATCCAATAAGCTATGAAATCGCGAGCTGTTTCCGGAATGAGACAGCACTCCTTCGCTAAAGGCGGGAGCACGAGCTGTCTCTCTGCTGCCAGGGGCCCTCACATCCTTCCCGGCAATGGAGAAACACTGCACTATTCCAAGCCGCTCCGCCAGCTCTAATTGGATAAGCGCTAACTCTTGCTGCAGAAGGCAAGATTGATTCACGTAGTTCCCTTGGAGTCCGGGCCTTCTCAATCTTGCGGTCAAGCAAGTTGATCTTAGTCCGTCCGTTGCGGTGGCGGATCTGGATGCAGCGCCTGCTTATCGTTCTCGTATTTCTCGATCAGGAGGGCGATGCCATCCAACGTCAGCTGGTCGATGATCGAGGCCGACAGTCTGCGACACTGATCGAGTCGATGATCCAACTCCGAGCATAGCGTGCACATCGCGTCACTCCGTCAAAGACAGGCGGGAGCACGCATGGTCTCTCAGCCACTGATGGCCAGGTGATCGCTGACGGTGATACAAAAGCAATCGGACTTGTCCTGAAAGGTTCCGAAATCCAAGCAAAGGCAAACAGTCCAAGTGACGTGGCAGCGCCCCTTCTCCTTTCCTCCGCTTGGTCTCCAGACCAGGCGTTGGTTAAAACTTAAGGGCGAGGCGGCGTTGGTGAATAAGGCGCGCTGGAGCGAGCGGCTTACTCAAGACCAGCGCCAAAACTTCCCTACCCCATGATCTAGCAATGTCGATTCCCTGCACAGGCTTCCCGCCTTGGGATATGGCAAGTCTAGCACCCAGTATGGGTCTTCGACCCCAAATTCCAGCCACCCCAGCACTCAGTGCAGGTTTGCAACCTCGAGTTGTCGACACTGCGACATCTTCTACGACATCAGTTCTCAGTGCAAGAGCATCATCTTAAGCATCGACAACACTTTTATCGGCTCGGGCAAAATCCTATGCTCGAGTCACCCAACCCTCGGCTCTCAGTATGGGCATCGTGCCCCAAAGGCCAACTTTAGCACTTTTCACCGACATCTTCATGCTATCGACGATGGTAGATCAAGTCTTCTTCACCTACCACCTTGGAGCAGGGTTTTCCTCGGCTCCCTAGAGGAAGCGCCGCGGTGGCTATAGAAATAGGCGACCTGCTGTAGCAACTAGCAATTCTAACAAGACTATTCGTGTCGACAACTTAAGGATCTATCTCAGTGGAGGCGAACCAGTTGTATCCCGAGATCGGACCATGCCTACGACCCCCACTACTAACCGCTTTAGCCTCCTGCAATAGACTCGAGAGGATACAATGGAGCTCAAAGAAGTCGATGCCTCGGTAGCAAACCAGGGGCATCTACACCAATTTGGTATCCAAGCTCCCAAGACCAATCGAAAGAATCGTGACAAGGGAGGTCAACAAGTTAGCCTGAGAAGAATCTGGGTCACCCCGGAGGAGGCTCAAGCTATTCGAAGGGCGCGTGCTAAGAACCCTTTTCGAGTGTCCAAACATGGCATCACTTGGGAAACCATTGAATTTTCGTCGGCACAGCTTGACGGCATCTAGCCACTCAACATCTCTGGCCTAACTAGGCGAAAGCAAAGAAGGGCTCGTACTGGGCCTCGCCAATCGCCAGCCTCAAGCTCTCCTCAAGACGATGCCGGCCTCATGATGGAACAGCCACCTCAACAGACCTCAGTCTTCGATAGACTGAGGTCACCAGTCTGCTCTGACAAGCATTCCCAAAAAAAGGGGACAGCTCAGTTCATCAACGACGCGGTTTGGGTGTTCACGTGTTATGCCATTGGACACCAACCCGACACCTAGTCTGATGACCTAAACCAACCTCTGGCCTAGCTCAGGAGGCCTCACCACCAAACTTATCCCCCGATGCCACAGGGTCACATCGACACCTCTGCCAGACCTCAGGCATCAGAACGTGCAGAAGAAGTTCCAGCCGAGGACCGTGGCGCTCCTATCGATGCGGATCCCGTCAACAATGATCCTCCAGCAGATAAGGTTCATGAGGTAACTCTCAAGACTCTCATGAAGGAGAACTAGCACTTGAAGGCCCTCCTGCAAGACCTTCTTCAGGAACGAGACCTCCACCCTCAACAACCTACTAGGCCATTGGCCGAAGCACCGGCACCACCATGAGGGCACAATGGTGCTAATGCCTTAGCAGCAGCCACTCGAACCCCAATGGTGGCAGGGTTCATCAAGCCTCTAGTGGAATCACATCCATGAGCCTCCAACACGCCAATGCCAGAAAACCTCATGGCACAATGGCAAATGATCTAGCAGATCGTTGAGACAAAGCTCACCCAGTATGAGGAGGGGGTCGCAACTATAGACCTCTACAGTGTACCCTACTCACTTCACCATCAGCTAAAAAAGCTTCCCCTGGAGTACGCCAAGCCCCCAAAGCTATAAAAGTTTGACGAGCAAGGGTCTCTGTATGAGCACTTGGCCTACTACATTACGGCCATGGGCGAGTTAGCGTTGGACGAGTCCTACCTCCTCCACTACTTTGCCACTTTGCTTACGGGAATAGCTTTTCAGTGGTATTCTCACCTAAAACCTAATTCGATAGTTGATTGGGCAAATCTCCAAAAGAAATTCTGCGACCATTTCTAGATGGCCGAGTGTAAGATTTCCCTGGCTGAGCTTTGCTCTCTCTGACAGAAGAAGGGTGAGAGTGCCTTGGACTTCATCAAGAAATGGCAAGACCTCAGCATGAGGTGTATCAACCCGCCAGTCCAGGAGGACGCCATCACCATATGCCACTAGGGTTTTGCGGCCGAGGTCAGTGAGAAGCTTCTCGGCACCAACATCAAAAGCTTTGACCAGCTCAACTCGACGATTGCCGAAATAGAGATGTTCTTTGTCGACAACCCAAGCTACACTTCAGTCAAGGGTAAATAGGCACAGGAACGCCAACCCAGTAAAGAGATGAACACCATCGAGTTCACCCCCACCGCCAAAGCTAGCAAGTAGAGCGAGTCAAGTGGCTCTGACAAGAAACCAATAGACAAGCCAGTCGCTCCTTCCTTCTCGGAGTGCATGAAAACACCCTTTTCCTTCATGAAGGAACACACGAAGATGCTTTTCGACCTCTATATGGCTTAGACAATTAACGAGTTGCCAGAAGCTCGTAAGCCAGATGATGCCCAGAAAGCAGATGACCATAGCTATTGCCCGTATCATCGTGGGTCATCCACTTGAAGATTGCTATGTCTTCAAGACTCAGGCGCAGAAGCTGATCTGAGACAGCCTTATCAAAATGAAGAGTGGTCTCGTCGATCCCCCACAGCCACATGCGTGGTCCAAACCCGCTAAGGCTATGCGTGTGATTCATTATTCAACTAACATGATTCACACGATGGCTGCCATCTCTCTCTCTCTGATGTTGAAATAGAGGAGCCCAGTACCAGCCAAGATGAGCACTCATTGTGGTATCTGGGGTGGAGACCTTGGCTTGACTACTCATCCCTCTCCTTCCCAAGGGAAAGGACCTGGCGGCTCTTTGATGTCCTCGTCGAGAGGGAGAAAATCATGGCTCGTGAGTCACCGATAGAATACACCCAATGGGACTTCAGTCACTCCTAGTATTGCCCCTTCCATGCCAGAATCTCCCACACGATCGAGTCTTGTGAAGAGGTTCAGCAATTAATCCAGGAACAGATCCAGTGGGAGCGAATTGATGCTGAGGGGAACTCTATGGCAGTTCTGAGGCCTTGACAAGCCGTTGAAGAAACCCTGAGTATCTCCAAAAATGCACCAAAGCAACTAGAACCTCCTCAAGCAAATGGGCACGGGCTGCCTTACCAACATACCCCAAAGTGGCTCGAGTTTCAAACTGACAATCGAGAAGCTCTCGAGGCGATTGCATAGTCGCAGGAGGCAAAATGCTAGTCAGGAGATTGAACCAAGTAATTTCTCGATTAACGTCATCCACCCTCTTGCCACCCCAGATCCTCTAGATACCGCGATGTCGAGGGCCAGTCAGCTGGTCCCTACTGTCCTAGCCTCGCAATGGCGACCATGGTAGGAGCTGGAGTCTCTGTCATTCTCTAAGGAAGATATGGCCAGGCTTCTCAGAGTCCTTCTCGGCCAAGAAGATGTTCTAGTAAGCGGGATGGCAGTGGTTGCCTCAAGCTCCTCTTGCTATCCCCCTACTTCGCCTCCATCTTCTATACTGAAAGATAGGAAGGGGAAGCAAAAGCAGGGTGAAGCCGTAGCACGACAACGCCATGTCTCGTGACCCGGCAAACCTTCGACTTCCCTTTATACACCCTACACCCCATGCCAAGGCACGAAGAAGGTATCTTCAGAGTCTTCAGTGACTCCGGCTAACAAGCTCGGTCCTTCACAGCAAGGTCCGGTCAATATACAAAGTCAAGATAAACTGCCAGGAGCGGTGATACCCCGCTACACCTATAGCTATCACCGAACACCACTCCAAGCCAGATAACAAAGACAAAGCTAAGGAGCAGGACTCCACGCGAGTCTCCCAGTTCACATCCCAATAAAAAATTTTACCACCACGGGTAAGGCATCAAACCGAGCATACGTATTCGGACGACGGTCCCAGCATATCAGCTTATCAAAGGCTGCCTCCTTTGCCACCGTGGGTAAGGCATCAAACTATGCATACATCTTCAGATGCTAGTCCCAGCATTCCAGCATACCAAGAGCTACCACTCGAGATCATCAAGTAGGCGATCAACGCCACCTTCCAAATGCCACAAGCAAAAGGTGCCTGGATTGAAATTTGGGCAAAGAAAATTCATCGACCTCGCTCTTCCCAAACCTCAGCTCAGAGATATCCCCACAAGGATTGGTCCACTCTGATGCCAGCACTTCCCCCTCCTACTCCTCTGGAAGTGACCATCGCCAAGAAACAAGAGAAAAATAAGAGGAAGAACCTCAAGAGACGGCTCAAGAAGCAAGCTGAGCAAGCAGCTGCCTTACAATCGCCAGCCGAACTAACGCCTCTCCAAAGGCTACAGTGACTCATTGACAACTTGGAAGAGTACATCCCTCCTCATCCTACTAGAGCTGTCGCAGTTGATGGCTACATCTCATGGGAAGAAATGCAGAAGCGAGCTCACCTTAGAAGCTGGGTCCAAGAGATGATCCAGAAGATCAAGAATGGTGAAAGACTCCTCATCCCAGAAAAACTCTCCCTGTTCTACAAAGACAAAGAGATTACCACAGAGCAGCTAGAAGAAATGCTTCGAGGCTGCACCTGTAACATGGTGGCCATTCCACCACTGGACAACATCAATGCTCCTCAGTGAGGCGAGCTGGTGGCCTCCCAAACCAAACAGAGAACCACCACCCCACTGGGGATACAACCAACTCCAAAAAATACAGGCCATGGCCGAGGTCGTGGTCGAGGGCGTGGTAGAGGCCGTGGGAGGATGGCCATGCTATCGCTTCACCCATCCACCTTCGACCCAGAGTGAATCATCCTCTTTTGAGGGGAGGAATCTGCCCCCTCATTGATGACCTTGAAGTGATCGATGTCCATCAGCGCCACGGCCAGCGGGGTGCCGCTGCGACGTGCGGTCTGCATTTCCCCGGCCAGCAGTTCCAGCACCGTGGCGCGGTTCCACAATCCGGTCAGCGAGTCACGGGTGGCGCGTTCCAGCAGCATTTCGTGCTGGTGCCGCTCGCGCTCCCGGGCTTCAAACTGGCGCTTCTGCCGCTGCATCAGCCACAGCATCAAAAGGATCAGCACGCCGGCTGCAGTAACAGCCTCGGCGGCATGGAACAGGTCCGTCTGCCACCAGGGGGGGGCGATGTCGAAGACCAGGCGACGGGGGGTGGAGCTGCGGTGGTGCGCGGCATCCACCGCGATGGCTTCCAGTTCGTAGTGCCCGGGGGCGAGGGCTGGAATGTGGATGGCAAAGGTCTCGGTCGCCGACCAGCGCGAAGACAGTCCCAGCAGCCGGTAGCGCAACTCGGTGTGGCGTCCGCGCTCGAAGGCACGGGCGGAGAAGGCCATGTCGAGGGCTGTGTCGGCCTGCCACCGCAGGTGCGGGTTGTCGCTGGCCAGAAGGTCCGCGCTGCCGAACTGGGCCAGGGAAATCTGCAGTTGCACCGGCTGTGAGGTCTCGCGAATCCACCGTCCCGGGTCCTTGATATGGGTCAGGCCGCCGCTGGTGCCGATCCACACCGAGCCGTCGTCATCGGCATAGAAGGCACCTTCATTGGTGTCGTCCCACACCAGGCCGTCTTCCATTTCGAGCCGGCGCCAGCTGTGGCCGTCGTATACGCCCACGCCATTGCTGGTGTTGGCCCAGACCCAGCCGCGGCGGTCGATGCGCAGCGAGTAGATGGAGACCACACCCAGGCCCTCGGGCTGCATCCATTCGATGTGCGGATGCGCGCTGCCCGCATCGGTCACGTGGATGATCGGGCTGCCGATGCGCGAGGCCCAGACATCACCGTCGGGGGTCGTGGTGATCGTATCCGGATTGATGTTCTCGCCGTTGAGCAGGGTGGGCACCAGCGTAAAGCGACCGTCACGCAGCGCGTACAGGCCGCCGGTGGTGGCCAGCCACAGCGTGCCGTCGGCGGCGCGCGCGAGTTCGTCCACCCGGGGGCTGCCCGGCGGGCGCTGGAACGTCACCGCCATGGTGTGGGTGTCGAGGATGGCGACGCCCGACTCCCAGGCGCTCATCACCCCCGTGCCGGGGCGGTCGAAAACCAGGCTGAAGGCATTGAAGTCCGGCGGTACGGTGGTGATGCGCCTGGGCTTGTGGCTGCCGGCGGGCACCATCCACAGCTGCGGCGTCTGGTAGGACTGCCAATAGTTGCCGTGCAGGTCCACAGTGGCGGCAGCGGCCTGTTCGTTCGGCAGACCCGCCCAGGGGCAGGGCCGCACGCGTCTGGCCGCCTCATCCAGCATGCGGCAGCCGGCGTCCGTGCCCAGGATCAGCCGGTGCTGGCGATCGCGCAGGATGGTCCACACGGAGTCGAGTTCCAGCCCCTGACGCTGGGTCCAGGATTCGAAGTTGCCATAGCCCGTCCAGCGGTACAGACCGGTGCCCTGCACGCCCAGCCAGAAGTTGCCCTCGTGATCGACCAGTGACTGGGTGACGCTGTGCTCGGGCATGCCGTTGTCGGGGCCGTACTCGCGCCACTGGCTGCCTTCGAGCACGCCCAGACCGTTATGAGTGCGGGTGATCACATGCTGTTGCGGATCGAGTCCCAGCAGCGCCAGCCGTGTGTCGTTGCTGAGGGCCGGGTGCGGCGGATCGCGGAGCTCGAAGTTCACGGCGCCCGGCTCGCGCATCACCAGGTGACTCGCGCTGCGGGCCCATAACCGGCCCTGGGGGTCCTGCAGGAGCGCGGTATAGGATCCCGGCGGCACCGAGCGGCCGGCGCCGAAGTACTCAAGTTGCTCGCCTTGCAGGTGGCACACACCGTCGCCGCAGCCGAACCACAGCGAGCCGTCGGTGTTCTGCAGCAGGCTGTGCACGGTGCGCAGCTGCGGCCGCGCGTCGAGCGCCGCGGCCGAAAACAGGGCTTTTTCCTGCCAGAGACCCGAGGCAGTGCGGTCGAGTTCGTGCAGCTGGCGGTCCCGCAGGTACAGCAGGCGCTGGTCCGAGGGACTCGAAAAAAAGGGCACGCAATGTTTAAAATTTGAATTTTCAGCACCGCAACGCGTAAAACAACCCAAAAATGCAGAAACTGAGTCAGGAAGAGAAGGAGTTAAGGGGTACTTACGAACCATCGAAGGACGCTGTAGAACCTGTGGAGTACGATGAGTACGAGCGCGTGCCTACAGCCCCGACGCATTGGCCTATGCAGGCACAAAGTATATGGACGGCACGATGCAATGACCTGAAAAAGGCAGGCTATCTCCGGAAAGCGATGATGGCCCCTCTTCGGAGGTATTGCTTCGCTGTCTACCAGGCCGAACTCGCCGAAAAAATGCTACTCGAGGGTGGTGAATACAACAGCTTTGTCGAGACCCAGATCGGCACGGAAGGTCAGGAGTATAAGAAGGTTTCCACTTGGCTTCAGGTGCTGGACAACGCCAACAAAACGATCGAAAAGTTCGGTTCTAAGTTCGGATTTACTCCGCTGGATGCCTTCAAAGTGCCGAAGCTGGTGAAGGAACAAAAGACGATGACACTGTTGAAATGACGCCG
Source organism: Amorphophallus titanum (assembly GCA_024336825.1). NCBI lineage: Eukaryota > Viridiplantae > Streptophyta > Magnoliopsida > Alismatales > Araceae > Amorphophallus > Amorphophallus titanum. The sequence continues at coordinate 15,455,404 of JANBPO010001371.1, read as the reverse complement.
GAGGAGCGCTTTGAAAAACTCAAGCAGAAATATCACTACGATGCAGAGGCCGCCGAGGAAAAGATCAAATTCATCGAGACGCATTGCCGTCATGTTGAAGGAGATCTCTACGGTCAGCCTCTCATCCTGCCTGATAAATTCAAAGACCAGATCCTTCGGCCAGTCTTCGGCCTTAAACGAAAAAACGGTAAGCGGCTCATCCGGAAGGTTTACATCCAAATGCCACGAAAAAACGCCAAAGCTTTGGACTTAGCTACACCGATACCAACGCCAGCAGGATGGAGAACGATGCTCCAAATAAAGCCTGGAGACTACGTTTTCGATGAGTCCGGAAAGCCTGTTCGCGTACTGCATATTTCCGATACAATGGAAAAGGAATCTTATCGCGTCCGCTTTCAATGCGGCGATGAGATTATCGCGTCCGCTGATCATTTATGGGAAATCAGGTGCAACGACTGGCGCGGCACGGGCGTGAAGGTAGTCGATACTGAATACATCAGTAAACACGTCATGCGCCCGTCTGGAGAGGTTATAATGCATGTGAAGGTAAGTGGTGCTGTAGAATATCCACGACAACAGCTTTTCATCGATCCGTACGTTCTTGGATGCTGGCTTGGTGATGGACACAGTAATGGTTCGAGGATCACCATCGACGAAAAAGACTCTGAAATCGTAGAGCACATCGCCGCTTCGGGGTACGTTGTGGAAAAGCAACCAGCAAGGAATCGTGCTGATAACTACAAAATTGGCGGATACAGCGAGCTATCTACCAATCTTCGTGCGTATAATCTCAAAAATAATAAACATATCCCGCTGCCTTATCTACAGGCCTCCGTGGACCAACGGACCGAGCTTTTGAAGGGCTTGATGGATACTGACGGCACGATCAGCAAAAGCGGCCAGTGCACATTCTGTGGTACCAATCGTGCGCTGGTGGACGATGTCTTTGAATTGACCCTAAGTCTAGGATTTAAAGCTACATTCAGAAGCACAATCGCTAAATGTCAGAACGGTGCAGAAACAGAATGTTATTATGTGAGTTTCTTTGCCGAGACGCCTGTATTCAAGTTGAAGAGGAAGGCGGAACGACAAAAAACGAAGCTAGCTAAGAGGTCGCTTTATCGATCAATAGTGGCTGTAGAAGCAGTTGGTGTACGCAGTGTCAAGTGCATAATGGTGGACAACGATTCGCACCTGTATTTGGCGGGACGGCACTTCATACCAACGCATAACACTACAATGATGGGAGCTGTGGAATTGGCTATGTTGTTCAATGATGGCGAGAAGTCGGCTCAGATTTACAATTGCGCGGGTGACGATGAACAGGCAGGCCTTCTTTTCTCTGCCGCGAAGAAAATGGTGGATAACGACGGACTGTTACGTCGGCATTCGAAGACGTTCCAGGGATCTATCGTATACAAGGATTCGTACATCAAGAAGATCACCTCGAAGTCGGAGACCAAGCATGGTTTCAATACGCACGGCTGGATTTATGACGAGCTTCACGTAGCCAAGAACAGAGATCTTTATGACACACTGAACACTTCAACGGGCCAACGATCCAATCCGCTCGGGTGGTCAGCCTAAGCTAGCCACGACCCTTAGAATGATTGGGTTCCACTTTGGACCCTCGTCATCATCGCCCGGTCACCTTCAGGGGATCGTGTGCACCGAGAGAGCAAGCCGCTTGCGAGAGTCTGTGGTCTTCCTTATATACTTGCTGGTTTAGGTCCTTGGTTCATCTTTGCACCCAACATCATCTTAGGGCTGTGCCACATCATCAGGTTTACTAAAATAGCAGAAAGAAAATTACTTCTTAATTAACAATTTAAGTTAACAACGGAGTCCAGTCCAAAGGAAAGACAAGTACAGTCTAACAGGAAAGAGAAAGTACACTAAAGTCGGGGGAAGTTCGACGCAGGTAACGCTGGCCACTATGAACCGACACTGCCCATGGACCACGAGGAAGAAGCACGATCACACTTGAAAAGTAGGGGTGAGCCTCGTGTCACTGACTCAGTAGGGGTTACGCAGATCCCCACTGGAAACAACGCAGTAACACGGAACAACAAAATAGCAAGTAGTAGTAAAGTAGGAAAAGTAGTACTAAACTAGGAAGCTGTAAAAGAAAACAGTAGCTAAAGGAAAGGGGAAAGAAGCCATACCGGACAAAACACGGCTATCGAAGGAAGTACGACTCCCTAAGCTACTTTGAACAGCAATAGAAAGGCAAACCCTGATCTCATAGAGTCAGGAGTTACCAATCCGTCGACCAAGCATCAGGCAAAGCTAAAGCTTAGATCGCGGGCAACTTGCCTATTCGCTTCGGTTCATGGCTCGAAAGTGGAGGTGGTCGAAGGACCGCGTAGCTCGCTTTTTGGCGTGTTTAAAAACCGAGACGATGATCGCGACAGAAACGCGACACGGAATGAGCCTCATAACGATTTGTAATTACAACGAATACCAGTTTAGCAGCGACACCGCGCGAGACGCTAACGAGCCGCCTGCCGCTACGCTACCGCGACACAACCGCGACAAAGAAGAAGAACTTAATAAGGAAAGAATAGATATTGTTCGGTCGGAGGCGACCGACGAGAGCGTTATCGCTCTTAGCCCGAAGGCCAAGAGGTCAACCGGGATCGATCCTTCCTTCATCGAATTCTACTCTGCCTATCCAAGACGGCAGTCCAAGCAGGACGCCATCAAGGCTTACAGCGCGGTTCTCAAAACCGGCGTCACGCACGAAACCATCATGCGCGGGCTGGAAGCGGCCAAGCGCGTAGACCGCCGTTTTCGTGATCCTCAGTTTACCCCCTTGCCGGCGTCATGGCTGAGGGCCGGTGGCTTTGAGGACGAGGCCGGATCAACTCCACAACAAGACTGGAAACGGGCGGTGTTCTCATGAGTGAATTACCGAATGGAATGTTTACGCTGGCCGATTTGCCGCAGCGTGGGTCGGTGGAAAAGCTGGCGTTCGGGGTCGGCTGGCCCGAGCTTGACGAGATTTTCAAGTTTTATCCGTCTCAGTTTGTCGTCGTCACCGGCAAGGCAGGGCAGGGCAAATCGACTTTCATTCTGAATTGTCTGGTTAAGCTCGCTTATGAGCGGGGCATGTCGTCGTTTCTGTACGTGCCTGAAAACGAAGCCAATTTGCGCGACAAGATCAAGCGTCTTTGGACGCGAGACGACGCGAGCTTTGAGTTTCTAGCTCGGTCGAAATTCATCATCCAAACCTCGATCCGCGACGAGGCGCATCCGGCGCACACGATGCCGTGGATTCTGAACCGCGCAGCTCAGGTTGTGGAAAGCCACAAGGTCGAAGTGGTGATGATCGACCCGTGGAACGAACTCGACCGGGCAAAGCCGAAAGACATGCTGCTGACCGATTATATCGGGGAGTGCATCATGCAGATTAAGGATTTCTGCCGATCCCTTGGTGTGACGGTGATTATTTTAGCGCATCCGACGAAGGCCGTTAACGAGAACGGCGGACGTATCCCGCATTTGTCCGACATCGAAGGATCGATGAATTGGTACAACAAGGCCGATAACGGCCTGATCATTGTGCGTGAGGAAGATAACTCCGCCCGGATTATCAGCGCGAAAGTCCGTGAGATAGGTGCCGGCAAGGTCGGCATGGCTTGGTTCAAGGTTGATCCATCGACCGGAGCCTTCGAACCACAATACGGCGCAGTTACCTGGGGGAGCGGGCTTCGACCAAAGGTCTATGCTAAAATTAGGAGGGTAGACTTCGCAAAGCCAAAATTAGGAGAGTAGGCTACGAGAGCCAAAAGATAATGGGAGAACGAGCTACGAAAGTCGAAATTGGGAGAGCAGGCCTTACAAGGTCGAAATTAAGAGAGCATGTTACAGAGGCCAAAGATAATGCAAGAGTAGGCGGTACAAGCCAAAGTACAGTGAGAGAGTAGACAATAAAAGCCAAAGGATATTGGGAGAGCGGGCTGTAAGAGCCAAAGGACAAAGGATATTGGCAGAATAGGCTGTAAGAGCCGAATGATAGGAAGAGGGCAGGCTGGGTAAGTCAAAGAATAGCGGGAGAGTAGGGTGCGAGAGTCAAAAATCTAGAGAGTAGGCTTTGCAAAGCCAAAAGGATAGCGGGAGAGCCGGCCGTGAAGGCCAAAAGGATAGTAGGAGAGCAGGCTAGGTAAGCCAAAGGACGGCTGGGAGCTGGCCATGAAGGCCAAAGGACAGTGGGGGAGCAGGCTGGGTAAGCCAATAAGATAGCGGGGAGCAGGCTATGAAGGTCAAAGGACAATGGGGGAGCAGGCTGGGTAAGCCAAAAGACAGTGGGGAGTAGGCTGGGTAAGCCAATAAGACAGCGGGGAGCAGGCCGGGTATGCCAAAAGACAGCGGGGAGCAGGCCATAAAGGCCAAAAGGATAGCAGGAGAGCAGGCTACGGGAGCTAAAAGGACAGTAGGAGAGCAAGCCATCTAGGCCAAGGGATAGCGAGAGAGTAGGCTACGAGAGCCAAAGGATAACGAGGAAGCAGATTAGGTAAGCCAAAAGAACAATAGGAGAGTAGGCAGTAAAATTCAAAAGGATATTTGAAAGCAAGCTATAAAGTCCAAAAGGATATTGGGAAAGTAGGCTATAAAAGTCAAAGGATATTGAAAAAGTATGCTATAAAAGTCAAAGAATATTGAGAAAATAGCTATAAAAGCCAAAGGATATTGAAAAAATAGGCTATAAAAGTCAAAGGATATTGAGAAAGCAGTCTATGTAAGTCAAAGGATATTGAGAAGGTAGGCTATAGGATCCAAAGGGCATTTGAAAGCAGGCTATAAAGCCCAAAAGGATGTTGGAAGTAGACTATGAAAGTTAAACTTGGAGAGCAGGCTACGACCGAGGGTCTAAGCCATCGAGTTGTATGGGTTACTGCGGTGGGACGAATGGCTTGGTCCCAATAGAGGGCTTTAGCGGTAATGGCTATGCCAAGTGGTAGGGTATCTTGAATATGTGAAAGTGGGCTTTGGCCAAGATGACCGAGCCCAGAGATGGGATATTTGATATATATAAAAGTAGGTTTTGGCCAAGATGGCTAAACCAAAAGATAGTATATCTGAGATACATGAGAGCGGGCTTTGGCCAGAATGGCTAAGCCACATGATGAAACATTTGAAACACATAAAAGTGGGCTTTAGTCGTAATGGCCAAGTCAAAGGGTATGATATCTAACATATACATGAAAGCAAGTTTTGGCCCAGACAGCTAAGCCGAAGGATAGAACCTCTGCACTATACGATGACAGGCTCTTCTTTTATCTTCAGCCTTTCTTTCTCCTTTTGTTTTCAGCATTTTCCCCTAAGGCGGAGCACCATCTGCATCTTGAATTTTTCTTCGGCTTCCTGCCATAGCTTGTGGGCCTGAAATACCCTTTAGAATAAGTGTTGCTCCAGCTAGTATAGCGAGCCCGTGTTGGCCGACATCTTAAAGATGGAAAATTGGTGCGAGCGAGGTGGGTCCACCTTGTATTCACCCATTCGTAATTCGCCTTTCTGAATCAGGACTTTGACAATATCCTTGAATACATAGCAATCCTCAATAGAGTACCCCCTATGTCGATGATAGGGACAAAACTAAGGATCATCTTTCCATCTGGCATCATTTGGCCTTTTGGGCTTCGGGAGGATGACCTTATCGTATTCACAGGCCCACTCAAATAGTGTACGAGTTTTATCCTTCAAAAATGAATATGGCTTCTTCATACTTCCTCTTAGTGAGGATTTCTGCTCAACAAGCTTGGTGACAGAAGGGCTAGCCACCTCTTTTGATTTGTTGATTCGCTGCTCGAAAGCTTCATCGTGCTTGTCAGCTATCAAGCACTCACTATCTTTCTTCCCTTCATAGTCCTTGATCAGGCATTTCAATATTTCCCTGGCCGTCCTACATAAGAAAACAAGTGAAAATTTGTGAAGATCAATTGAACTTCTAAAAGTATGTAAAAGCTTAGAATTGTCTTTGTATCTCTTCAGATGCTCGACAGTCCACTTAGACTTATTACTAGGCATTTCATATGAATGATGCTTAACTAAATCTCAGAGTTTGGGATCAATGGTTTTAACATAACAACTCATGTGCCTAAGCCATTCATTCAAATTTGAACCATTAAAATAGGGAAGAGGAGACAAAACACTATCAGACATGATGCTCATCAAACATGCCAACAAAGATCTCTCTATACGTCGTTAGACCTCAAGAAAAATAGAGCCGTGGCATTGATACCACTTGTTGGTCCCTGGGTAGGCGAGCGGACAAGAAGGGGTGTTGAATTGTCCCCTACGCGATATGATAAATTAAAAACTAATTGAGCAGAATTAACAAGTTTTAACAAGATTGAAGAAATTAAACTAGACAAGGTAAAATTAGTTCTCTCAATCTCACCATTCACACATGATCAAGATAAACAATGTTCACATGCAAACCCACAAACACACTTACCACATACACACAGCGATTTTTAAGGTGGTTTGGGACCATGACGGGCTCCCTACGTTTACCCCTTACCAAATCTGTAAGGCTTCACTCGGGGATACATCTCCAACACGGAGACGAGCTCCATACACACCCAGGATGACACCTGTACATACACACGAGGATGCACCCCAATATACACACACGGAGATGGAGTCTCCAACGCGATCCAACAGCAGATCTACACACACACACATGAGCTGCAACAACCGCAGCACAATAAACACAACTGTATGCAGACGGTCCACACACATGAATATCTTGTTCAAAAAAATCAAGACGAATATTCAAAATGTGCTCAACCCAAAATAGAGATCATGAAACACATCACAAAGAATAGATAGAGGATATAGAAATTATCCCCGTTCATTGTCTATGGCCGGATGACGATGTTCTATGAGGAGACTGAATCGACACGATTTCAGCATCTTCTTGATCGTCTCTTCATTCCGCTCCTCCTTTTCTTCTTCCTCGAACCCTGGAAATCACTTGAAGGAGATGCAATCTCCCTTTGTCTTGTAGCTCCACTCCTTTTCCCTCTTCTTCACTTGCAAGATAGAAAGAATAAGCTCATTAGCCCCATTTCTCTCCAAATTCGTAACTCATATATAGCTCCATAAGAAATGTATGAAAAGATCATTAAACACTTGCCAAAACTATGTGAAATATGCCCCAACATGTATATGATAACCCTAGGGGCAAGGGGGTCAAGTTTGAACCCAAATGGACCAAGAGAAGTGGGTTTCGAATCCTCTTTAATGGGTCTCGCCCACCGATTTTAGTCGACCGAAATTGAGGGTCGGTCGACCAAACTTTTGTAGGAAAAATTACAAGCAGCACTAGCAAGTTCGGTCGACCAAACTGCCCAGTTCGGTCGACTAAAGTCTGCTAGGTGTCCATTTTGCAAGAGTTCATTCCCTTCGATCCTTAGCTACCCAATAAACTCAGAGTGATCATACCCCTTTGATCTTGGAGGATTTATACTAAAGATCTTAACATGCAAAACCATAGAAGTACCAAATTACCATAAGTGTTAAAATCAAGGACAAAATGTGAGATTTAAGCCCAATAACCCCAAGCTAAATATATATGAATGGTACTTATGAAAACTCAATAATCAAGGAGGATGAAAACACTTTGTTGAGTTTATTATCCACACCAAAGGATCTAGATCATATAGCAATGAACTTTATGCAACAAATGTAACAACAATGAGCATTATAAAACCAAAGTTCACATGAATGATACAAATGATTTCAACACATGTTATCTCTACAATTCCATGAATAAAATGCATTGGGGTGATGCTTAGGAAACATGGGGTCGACTCCATCCTTTGATGGGTCGACACTATGAAAGGGCATGAAAGCCCATGCTAAAGTTCAACATGTGAAATCAAATACCATTCAATGTGAGAGTTTCAATCAACACATTTCAGCCACCATTTGGATGATGTCAAAGTGATGAAAATGTGGAAGAAATTCTCTGGTAGTAATGCTACTAACCCTTAGGGACCCAAGAAGACTTGGGAGCCTAAATTTGTCAAATAAGTTGATTTTTATGCAGGTGTGCCTTGAGGAAATAAAGAATGAAAATGGTTTCCAATAAAGGAACAAGACACACCTACTTGGTAAAACCCCTACCTTGCATTTCCTTATTGTCTAATATGGTGATTTTGATGTCAGTTATACTTTAAATGCATTTCTTTACAAGTCATACAAGCTTTCATTGAATGAATGTTTGGTATATCAAATGGTGATCTGTGAAATGACAGATTAAGTCTACCAGGAAACTATCACTATGCTTGAGATGATCTTCGGATCAAGATCTCCAGTCAGTACCCAAATTCAGAAGTTTAACATGTTTGACTTATGAGGAAACATTTATTTTGAATGAAATCAATTCGTCAATGATTTACAATGTTTTTCAAGTTGAATCAGAAGATTTCCTTGATTTCTGAGATGCAGAATTCATCACTCTTTGCTGCAATATTGAATTTGATCGACCACTATTAAAAATCTAAGTCTTGAAGAATACAATTTTTCATGAAGAGTTTGAAATAAGAACTTCATGGCTCAGTTTTAGCTCAATGAATCTGGTGTTATCTTGTTCTATCAAAAAAATCTTGTTGAGTTTTTAACCACATAGGTCCGTGGACCTGTTGTTCTTTTATGTTAGCTTGCTTCATTCACGGTCAGCAGACTCTTTCGGTCTGTCGACCTGATCACTGATATCTATCTTTATTTACAGAAGCTATAATGGTTCTAATGTCTGATCAGTCCTTTGATTGCACATTCGTACATATAGGGCATGTCATGTTCAAACTGAAACTCATATCTAACTCAATGCATTTCAGACATAACAAGAGAGCTTGGGTTTTGCAGGTTGTTCAGTTAGAAAGCTTATGATATTTCATTGATATTCTTGCATATCACTCACACTTTTACATATATTGGCATCTGCATGTTGCATACTTTGATTCATGAGTGCTTGCTTGTTTTGATTTTTTGGTATATAAAATGGTGGTGTGTGGAAAGTTGGATTAGGTCCAACTTTCCAAGTGTATTACATGCCATATACTAAGAGGGAGATGCCTAGTATGGTGAGTGCATATACTCAGGGGGAGGAATTCTTATGTCTTTAGCACAATTCATAGTATATACTTGAAACATAACTCCCACAGATTAAAAAACTTATGTTTAATGTCTTTTAACCATACAGATATTAGAAATTCTTTCTAACACTTACTTGATACTGGACACTCTACATGGACATTAAGAGTAATCATGAAGAAAAAGCTGCATGTCCCTATAAAAGATGAATAAGTGGAATGTAAATCCAAGTAATTGGGAATCCCCACTGAAACAAATGAGGAGACGCGAGTGAAATGGTGAAACAAATTCCTTAAGAAAAAATTACAATGAGTGACGGATCTTAGTAACCGGGAATCTCTATTGTGACACATGAGGAGACTCATGCTTAATGGTGAAGTCTAATTTAAAAATAAAAGAAAGGGGCTGTGTGGAGCTACCGATAGTCGAGGATGCAAAATGAAATTATAGAGTGAAAGGATATCGGTTAGGGTTATTTGAAAATTTTGTATATCCTTATGTTTAAGATTCATTACACACTCTTGAGGACATGCACTTGACGGAGTTTCTATTTTTGGCGTATATTGTGCATTTGCCAATATACATGATTATACGAACTCTTTGTACAAGCACAGCTTTCTTAGTTATGTCTCATGCAGTATTTCTGATTCTTGAATCTATTGCAGTTTTCTTATCCCACTTCCAAAGGGAGATCTATCTAACATATGCTAATATTTGCATGTCTATAAAGAATGTTTGTCTGATTGCATGCCATTGTATAATTATTATTTCATTGCATTCAATCACATCTATACTACTTTCTGAAAACTAAAGATAGATCTGAATGGGTCGACTCCCTCATCAAAGGGGTCAACACCTGTAAACTAAGTTTTTGCAAATAGAACTTTTGTTAAATGAAAGTTGTTGAATGAAAGTTGAGATTTGATGGCATTTTAGGTTCAACTTTTGTTATCCTTCGCTACATGTCTTAGCAACAATGATTCATGCATTCCATTAAAATTGAGACTGGTCTAGAAACAAGTGGTGTTGTTGACAGATCACTGGCCCAGGCACCCTGATGTCAAATAGCAGGACCCTGGCTTCTTTGATGCTGAGCCTACTTGGAGGAGGAGTGCTCCCCAAGGAATTCCTTCCAGGGGAGTGAAATCCTAGTTGGATTTGCAATAGATCCAGGAGGGCTTGCATTGGTTTGTGAGGTCTGTCTGTGATCGTGTATTAGAGTGGGCAAAACTTGTGTACAGGGGAGTAGTCTATATATGTTGGTGAAAGTGCTGATGTTGAGCCAGCCAAGGTTGTACTGTGACTACTATTTTCATTTTTTCATTTCTAGCATTCCAATCTTTGTTGTAGTTGCTTATTTACTTTAACTTATGCTGATATGTGAGGTAGGTGGTTGTAAAGTTTGAGCACGTTAGAGGGCATTAAAAACAAAATCCCGAAGAGTGGCAACCAGATGAGTGGAAAACCTACGAGTATCATCATGTGACTTTCTTGTTTCATTTGTTTCTTTTTGTGCTAATAGTTGACAACTTCATCTGCACAGAACTCTAGATGGGATTGATGGCAGGTTCCTCGCGATGCCATAAAAAGAACAAAATGTTTCTGTCTTATGATCTTTCCTCACATTTTCATGGATATTTTTGTTACTAGAATTCAGTACGTATCGTGGTTTACAGAAATTCATGATTCTGATTCAGTATTTGATGTATCTGATGGGATCTTGTATCTTCTTTTTTTTTCCATGCTTGGCAATCTCAGGGGATAGATCCTGGATGCATCATATTTTTTGTTCAATCAACTTTGATGATTGCTGGTTCCAAAGGTATCCTTAATTTTCTATGTTTCATATAAACTACACTAATTCTCCAACTTACCTTTTGGCTAGTGATTGGTGGTTTTGCTTGATCATATGCTCTCTAGTTTTTTACATTTCTTACGAACAGTTCTGTACAGATGGCAGCAAGTTGTTGCACAAGAGAATATTTTACTTACAAAGATGCTGACATTGGTCAACTTAGCATATACATTACTGGTTCTGAATTATTCACTGGCACCATTGTGCCAATTGTGTTTCTTCTTTTTGGTGGGTAACATCATCAAGCATTGCTTGTTTTCAAGTTTTCAAATTAAAGCTTACCTCCCAACATGGGAGAATATTTTATTTTTGTCATTTCTTTGTCATTCTTTTATTGTGTTGCTTTTCCTTGTGCTAATTCCTCTAATAGTTAGTTCTTCAATGTAATAATTTGGTGTATTGCTTTACTATCTAGTTATTCAGGTTGTCTTTTTGTATCAGCAAATGCAACATGTGATAAAATTCCTATCGAAAGTTTGAAATATTTTTATATGGTGTGAATCTACAATCTATAGGCTTTATTATTTATTAGAGTGCCTTCGAGAATGATTTTGCAGATCTATGATCTCCATTCTTGTTCAACAAAGTGATCTAAATTAGACAAAGCACAATTTTTGCATTTGAGATTGTCGTCTTTAAGTTTTCTTGTATTACATGCATTTTTTTTGCAGCTGATCCATGAATTTCGTAATACAATGATGGACTATGACCAATTTCAACTGATTGACTTAAGTTTGGTTTGCATAATTATCTGCCTAGTTTTTATATAGAGAGGGGGTTCAAATCCATGTGCATGCATTGATTTATACTACCCTCTCCGAAGCACTTGGTAGCATATTTATGCAAAGATGAAAGGAAGCATTTTTACCGGTGTAAGGGGTGAACAACTTTCACTTATATTGATTGTTGTAGTATTCACAACTCTTCTTGTTTGGGCATGGGAAAAGACCCCACTAGTTGCTACCTTACTGCCGCAACAGGAGCAACTGGACATTCTTCCTCCAGGTTTGTCCTCCATTTCTCTCCATTCCTTTTTTTTAGTATTATGAGTTTTGTGGGGCTACAATTCCTTTGTATTTCTCCATTTGTTCATATCAATTGGAATTTTGTGAATGCAGCAAATCTTGTTGACAATACAGAAGAAGAGACAAAATACAAAATTTCACTAGCAATAACATCAGAAGTTGTCATAGTAGATAACAAGGAACAAGGAGATAAGGAGGGCATAATGAATTAAAGAGTTTGAAAGATGTTGTTTAAAAGAAATTGAAAGGAAAATAAAAAATTGGTGAAACTAGCAATGAAAATGCTAGGAATGAGAAGAGAGATGTGGGACACTCACCCACAAAGAAAAATTCATGTGTGAGAAATCAATTTCAGAAATCCTTTGATTCATGTTGTTATTCCTATGTTGATCCTTGCATGAATGCATTTGTAAATCAGTTAAACATGCATAGGAGAAATAATTTCAGAAAGCCAAATGTCACTTTCTTTTGCTATGGTATGTTCAACCATTCCATGTACGTTTGTGACTTAATGAGGGCCGACGATGAATGGTTTGAGAGGAAAAATAGAAAGTCTTTTGTTCAAGGTGTAACTAACTCTAAGGGACCCAAGAAAGCTTGGGTACCCAAAACTATAAAATGAAAATTTTATCTTACAGGGATGCCTTGAGGTCGATGAAGGAATGTTAATAAATAAAGGTAACTCAAGGAAAGAAAATGAATGTTGATCTAGTAAGAATCTTCTTTTTGGTGCACTAGTTGATTTTGAACACCCTACAAGGGTAAGAATTTGAATTCTAATTTTTCCAAGTGCAAAATTCCTATCATGTTGATTTTGGCTATCACAAGGAGAAAAGTTGAGAATTGAAGGATAGATGGTTAGATGATTAAGACTGTTTAGCAAACACTTCTCGAATAAACTTAGTTTTTTTTTTATAAAAAAACCTTGCCTAGGTACATTGGGGGGCCAATGCACAGCTAGGAGGCGAATTTTATTGATAGTGAAAGATATAAAGAATTACATTAATCTAATGCTAGGCATGCCTAGCTTATCCAACCTGGCAGCACCTTTAATATGGCTAGGAAGTTGTTGCTGAGAAGAAAAAGATAGATTACATTTTGTATTGCAAGCAAAATTTGCTAAAATATCTGCTATTGTATTGGCCTCACGAAAGATATGAGTAATTGAATCTTTGGCTAAAAGAAGGGTTCGAATTTGCCTCACAAATATAAGAATCTCCCAGGCGCATGGGATCTTATTGTTGATAACTTGGACCATAATCTGTGAGTCACATTCAATTAGGCTCGGCTGGGAAGTGATAGTTCTCAAGTATTTTAAACCATCCATAAGTGCTCTAGCTTCAGCCACTATGCTACTTGCTTGATCAAGAAGTAAGAATAAGCAAATATAACAGAACCATGGGTATCTCTTATTACTCCACCACCACATGAAACTGCAGACTGCTTTGAAGCTCTATCCGTGTTCAGTTTTAGATATGGCCATGGTGGTAGTTGCCATTTAATGATTTGTACCATTGGCCCATTGCTAGGTGAAGACTGAATACCACATGCAGATAGTACTTTCTTTCTATAATATTTGTCTTCCTGGAGCTTCGAAAGGGAGAGGGTTTACTTAACCTGTGATAAAATTTTATGTATCATGCTCTGTGACTTTGAAGCTTTACCCTCTTGAGTAGCAGAATTTCTTGCTGTCCATATTTCCCACAGATTGTAACCAATCATTGCAATAATGAAGAGACCAAAAAGAGATTTACCTGAGGCACTATGTATTGCTTGAATGATTAGATCTGTGATTGTGCTGCCTCCAATCTCCAATCCTTTAGATTGAAAAAAAGACCAAATGGCCACCGCCCAATCACTTTTAGCAAATAAGTGGTCACTGTTCTCTTCTAAGTGTTTCTGACAGCATCTACATTTAGAGCATATTGGGATTCCTGAGTTCTGAATATTTTGATCAGTGGGCAGACAGTTAAAGAATACCTTCCATATATGAATTGAGATTTTGGTTGGAATCCATTGGGACCATACACGATTCCAGTTTGGATTCATCACCATCAACTGTGAGGTTTGAGAATGCATCATGTTCCTATATGCAGAAGAAACTGAATAGGTCCCATTACTTGTTAAACACCATATAACTTGGTCTGGATATGGTGTCAACAAGGTCGGAGAGATTGCTCTTCTGATATCAACTGGAAGAAAAGATTCCATAGTCTAAATATCCTCCTGAGTGGGATTCAGAATGATATCCTTGACAGTCACATTTGAATTTGGTATGTTATCATTGGAAGCATAGGATTCTAATGTCCTGTTTCCCAGGCCAGCAGATCCGGTTGCTGGCATATGCCGACAATTTCATCATATTGTCCGCATACTCCAAGCGTGATCCGCAACAACGGCTTTTCGATCAACCCGATGCAAGCGGACTCGATTTCTTCAACCTGCCGTCTACCAAAAGCTATGGCATCAACGTTTCCATACAATTATGAAAAAGCTATTTTACATTTTACCCCTCCTCCTGCACGCCGCCACCCTCCTTGCCCAGTCCGCTCATTTCAGCTACGACAAGGAGAAGCTCTATATCCACACCAATCATGTATTCTTTGCACCCGGCGAGACGCTGTTCTTCAAGCTCTACCTCGTGAAGGGCTCAAATAACACGCCATCCACCCTCAGCAAGACGGTTTATGTCGAGGTCTATGGCCCTTCGGGCGCCATCCTCGAAAAGCAAACCTACCCCGTGACCGGCGGCTGCAGCGAAGGTTCCTATACACTTGCTGACCAAGCCCCCGGCGGCCAGTACAAGCTCAAGGCGTATACCAGCTGGATGCGCAACGAAAAGGACAGCACGTTCTTCACTAAACAATTTACGGTCCAAAAGGTGATCTCGCCCCGCATCCTGATGAAACTAGAATTCCCCCGAAAGGGTTATGGACCCGGCGACAAAGTCACCGCCGAATTCTCGATGCGTACATTAAAAGACTTGCCGATCGCCAACCACCACGCGACGTTCACGGTCTCGCTGGGCGGCGAAGTACAACGACTCGATTCGTTCGAGACAAACAACGAGGGTAAAGCAAAGATCTCTTTCTCCTTACCGGCCGATTTACAAACCACCGATGGGCTGCTCAACATCACCGCGAGCTACGATGCCTATACGGAGTCGATCGCCAATGCCATTCCGATCGTTCTGAACAAGATCGATCTGCAATTCCTGCCGGAAGGTGGTAGCTTCGTTGCCGGCCTGCCCACGCATCTCGCCTTCAAGGCGATCAATGAATTCGGCGATCCCGTAGACATAAAAGGAGTCATCAAAGACAACAACGGCCGCGCTGTCGCCCAATTCGAAAGTTATAAATTCGGCATGGGGAAATTTCCCTTTTACCCCGAACCCGGGACGACCTACACGGCCACGATCACCTCGCCTGCTGCGATAAAAGAGATCTACCCGTTGCCAATAGCCGCACCCGGGGGTGTCGTGCTGAATATCGATTCCGACACCATTATCATATCGGCTACAAGCCCCCGCCTGGTCTATCTTATTGGCAGTTGCAAGGACTCGACGTATTCTCATCTACGCATAGCCTTAAAGGCGGGAACCCGTCGGTTCCTGCTCGACACAACCGCATTCCCGCCGGGCATCGCCCGCATCACGCTCTATGCGGAAGACAGGACACCGCTGGCGGAGCGCCTGATCTTCCTGCATGCAAACAAACGCATGCACATCACCATTAGTACGAACAAGACCTGCTATGTCCCGCGCGAAAAGGTGACGATGCGGGTCCGCACTACCGATGAAAAAGGCGCCGCCATCCCGGCCAACCTATCGCTCACCGTGGTGGACGATAAGCTATGGACACTCGCCGATGACAAGCAGGATAATATCCTTTCCTGGCTTTCGCTCAGCTCCGAATTGCGGGGAAAGATCGAAGAGCCGCAATTCTATTTTAAAAGCAACGAACCGCTCGCCGCCGGGGCCCTCGATCTCGTGATGCTTACTAACGGGTATCGTTACTTTGATTTTATCGACGAAGTAGCGCTAGCCGGGGAGTTAAAGTTCACCCCCGACTTAAACAATATGGCGAGTGGATTGCTTACCGACAAAAGCAACAAACCGGTACCCGGTACGGTCTACATGATCCAAAATATTTCCGGTGGAAAAGTGCTGGGGGAAAAGACGACCGACGGGCAATTTTACTTCGCCGATCTGCAACCAGGCACTCCTTATGTTGTGCTGGCGCAATCACAAAACAAGACGGCGCCTATGATCCAGCTTGTCCGGGACTCGCTGGGCTCCATTCCCGGGAATAGAGCCTTCGACCGGAAGCTGCCCGTCACCGATCCGCTCGCGCCCTTTATTAAATCACCGGATGTCACCGACGCGCGGGGACTCCGGCGGCCGCAAGCGAACGTCGAACCACCAGGCCCTCAGCCACAGGCAGAGTCTCCCCAACTCGGGAGCTTGCCAGAAGGAAGCGGGAACACGTCCATCAAGAGACAGTCCCTAAAACAGGCAATGTGTATCACACCGAGGCCAAAATAGAACACCCAAGGGAATAGCTTCGAGGACAAGCCTACTAGGAGCGGCCCGAGGTCTGAAAAAAAGGGCTTGAATCCCCCGAATAAAATCAAATGGAGCTCTCTCTCACCAGCTCTTACCACTGTCGCTGCCCTAGCGAGACTCACACACTCGGCACCGTAAGAGAAAGGGAGGAGAGGAGAGAGAAGGCCAGGTTGCAAATGGAATGGAATGAGGAAGAAAAGAAAGAAGAAGGAGTATATATGGGTGATCCTAATCCGGCGTGCTCAAAGGCACACCATTTTAACCCTGTCGCCCGAATTCAAACGCAAAAGGGCATGCCAGAGATGGCCGTGCCGAATTAACACATACTCTGGCCACGCCGTTTTAATAACCAAAGCCATGGCTGAGCCATTTTAAGGCCGTTATGGGGTCGTGATGCTCCAACTACCGCTCGGCTACACCAAATCAATGGTCTGTGCCAGTCAGATGAAGAATATGCTCATTTCAAGTGCATCTGATGATCCCGCATTGCTTGTTCCTCACTTGCGGCACCCGCGGTTGGGGGGCATTTGTTGACACACAAAATATGTTCAACAGCGGTCACACCCAAATGATAAGAAGAGTACGGCCCGCTAAAGTGCAGAAGTTGAAGAAAATTAATGTACAAGGGTCTTCTACTAAAGCCTTAGGTCATCTGACATGAGCACTAAGGACTTCACCTCAGGAGGATCAGAAGAAATCCATAACAAACTGACAGTGCCGTTCAGCCTGTCCAATGAACCGGCATCGACTCGGTCGTGCCAAACAAACACCATCCCTCGTCTGATCAAGGATGAGAATATACCTACGGTCCGTCGCCTGATGAGAAAACCTCCTGAGGTGATAGAATGTCTCTGGCCCCTCAGAACAGGGTGCCGAAGGCCTTATCAGTAGAAAACCTGAGTAGCCCGACATGGGTACGTCTTCTCACCAATTAGGTTCGTTAAGCGACCAGATGGCCACCCAGCCAAGGCGAAGGCACCCCGGGTAGTGGCCCACTCCCTGCTTCAAATGCGAGCAAAGCCAGGCTGACAGCATAAACCACAATGCCGAAGGCCATGTCAGCGAAAAACCCGAGTGTCTGAACCAAAGGTACAAACGATTCTAGAACTGGCCGTTCAGTGGCCCCACGGCTTTACCAATAGTTCTCGTAGCGATTTTACGAACCCGCAATGAGATGAAGGATTATGACAACTCTCGGAGCCAGTCTGGGACCCACAGTCTAGCTCGTGCCGAACAAACATGAAGGATGAAGCTAATCCGGCACGCTCTGTATTTCGGCGCGCTCTATCTCCTGGCGCCCCCTCACCCAACGCACAAAAAAAAAACATCATTCTGAAGGCTTTATCTAAGTGCTCACCTCATGCCGAGTAAGGTTCATAGATTGGGTGTGTTTATAAGCCAATCGTCTGTGAACGGATCAGAAGAGAGACACACAAGACACAGATAGGCAGAGAGAGGCAATCTACGAAGAGAAAGAGAGGATTGGGGAAGAAGAAAGGGGGGTCTTCTGAGAGCGAGCCAGAGGGTCACTATCTCTCCCATCTGTCTGCCTGGAGGAGCCCAGAGCTAGGGAGGAGAAACCCCTTTCCAATACTTTGTTTCCACAGTGAAGGAATTAGGTGGGTTTCAGTGACTTCTCCCGGTCATCCCCTGCTATTTTCTCTTGTCAATGTCTCTGTAAATGAATGTAGTCGGAGGGGCGATGATATGAGCCTGTTTCCTTTACATTCCTTTGCTCTCTCCTCCTCTGTAGCTGGGGTTCATACCCATCTATGTAAGCAGTGGCCAGCCTCTGAGCGACAATGCCATGCCGTGCAGCATATGTATTGTATTGGGCCCTTTTCGATTATGTAATGATGTGATATTGAAGGTAGTGACGATTCTATGTGTCCCCTCTTCTCTCTCCGAATCCATTCGATTAATCATCTTCTGTGCGTGGCCATTTGGTTTTCTCCCCCAATCGAAACCGAATAAGCCCTGGTCCTCTCCAGGGCAACGAGAAGGTTGATTTGGTAGCACAGAAGCTAGATCAATTGCTATCTATGAATAGGCAAGAACCTTCTTTCTCTTCTACTCCTCAATCTTAACCCTTCTCAGATTCTAGCCATTAGGAATTTTGTGCTCTTTGTTCAAGCCTGAGTCATATTGTCACTAATTACGCTATGATGGCCCACCTTTCCCCATTCATCCAAGAACAAATTTTCACTGCTCAGGACATCTCTAAGCTTGCTTATGATCCTTATTCTAACACTTACAATTTAGGCTGGAGAAATCAACCTAATTATTCTTGGAAAAATCAGCAAAGATCATCCATGCAAACCATCCCTCGACCCAACCAATCCATAGGCAATCCTTTCAAGCTCCAGCTCAGTCTCAACAACACTTTCCTTATCCATCTCTTTTTCATCAAGCTTCACATCAATATTCTCAACCTCTATTTTAGCATTCTCAGGCCCCTTTTCATCAAGCTCAGTCATTTCAGGGCCAATATCTTCAATATCCTCCAAATCGTTTCCAGGCTCCAGTTCCTTTCTAACCTCCACCTCCTCCTTAACCTACTCAGCCCAACTTTGATGAAAATTTTGACCAACTCCAACAACTCATTATTTCTCAGCAACAATCCATTGCTAAGTTGGAAGGTCAGGTAGGGCAATTAGCAGCAAGCAATGTAAGGAGAGAGGTAGGTCAACTTTCTAGCCAATCTATAGCTAATCCTAGGAATTAACCTCCCAGTTTTCCCCAATGAGTTCCTATTCTTCCTCAACCGAACCAACCTCAGCCGCCCCTCCTGATGGAACGGATGGACAAGGATCTAGAGGGGGGGTCGATAGATCACAACCCCAATCACCACTAATTTATAGCAGCTAAAAAATAATGCAGAAGTAATTGAACTGCTAAGAACAGAATTGCCACAAGGAATGAAATAGATACGATAAAATTCAATTATGAGCGACAATTATGAGCAAGATGATCAAGTACTTCAGTATGGTACTTGGCGGAGGTTAGATCAAGGATCTCCTCAGGCAAGGGTCAGTTTTCCAGATAGGCGTAACCTATCTTTCTGACTGAGCCTTTTGATATACCACTAAAGAAGTGATCAAATTGTAAGTGCACGATGAAGTTAATAAATGTAATATCAGATGAATGAATCAGACAAGTAAACTCATGCTTGGCTGTAAGCAAACCTATGCATTCATCTAATCGGAGAGAGGATAGAACATTCAATCACACGAGAGACACGACAATTTTAAGGTGGTTCGATCTCGAGCTTGAGATCTACATCCACCCCTTACTCAATTGAGTAAGGCTTCCTGCTGCAACATAGCTTGAAAACTGCTGATCCACAACTTTGGGGATAAGGATCCCTACAAACTGCTGAGCCTTACAGCTTGTTGTCTGAGGTACACCCTCGCCTGTTGAGCACCACAGCTTGCTCCGCTGATACACAACTTACAGAGAAATTTAAAAGAAAATTAAAGAACCAAAGAGAATATGAACATAAATGAAAATGTAGCTCTTCAATTGAGCAATCTGACTCTGGATTTGATCCAGAAGTCAGGACAGAACAAACACTCCCAGTCTCTCTTCTCCTACTCAAATCTCTTTTCGGCACTCTACTTTTTCTTCTTCTTCTCAGAAACTGACTCTCTCACTTTTCTCACTCTTGCTCTCTCTTTTCTTTTCTTTCTGATCTTCTCTAATCTCTCCTCTCTTTCTTATCTGGTCTCCTTCTTCTATTCTTCTGTGTTGTTCTCTTGTTTCAATCGCAGGAGAGGCCTTTTATAGAGGATCAGACTTCAGGTCCCACGAGCCCACGCTTCAGGCATGTGGAAGGCTCATTCCCGCCTTTTCATATATGCCACACGTCAAGTGCGGAGAGTATAATGATCCACGTGGCAGAATCTTCAGAACAGCATCTACCTTGGATTACGTTCCAATCATTAGGTTCACTTAATTCCCATGAACTCACGCTTCGGCCTCACTTAAGTCTACACGTGAGATTTGATGCCGTCAGCATTTTAAGTCGCCCAGGTGTTTGAATCATCAATCTGGCTTTATCAAGTAGAATAAAAAAGGCATCAGTCAAAATCAAATGTTAATTTCATATTAAGTATCTCCACGGATGGTTAGTTGACACCTTCCTCTATTTTTTTTACATGAATTCTCCCTTACAGCTTCATTCTCCTGTTCTTTTTCTTAGCCATACTCTCTCTTTCTAGGCCTGAGGAGATTTTCAAAACTAGCTTTCGAAGCTCACTTCTAACATCACTATTGGCATGAGGGCTATGTTCTCGAAATGGCACCTCCAAGGGCTCGTGGTTCATGCCAAGTATTATGACATGATTCACATGGACTGGGTGGCTATGGGTGCACTGATAGAGGTCTGGCACTCTCAAACTCACACTTTTATTTTTCTGACATTTGAAGCAACTATCCTTCTTGAGGAAGCGGAGCTCCTACTTGGATTGAAAAGATTCAAGAAGGGCGGCAAGGTAAAGATCATGCATGCACCGAAAAAGGTATCCTCTGAGGAGGTCCTCAGAATCTTCATGCCCTTTGGAGCTATTAAAGGTGTCCAAACTCAAGGAGGAATCAACTTACAAAAGCTCGCGAAATGGACCATGAACGCCCTGGAAGGGTTGACAAATGATGAACATTTAGATGGGTTCATGAAAGGATTCACACTCTGTTTAGCGGGGGCCCTCTTATTCCCTTGTACTGATAACATCGTGGAGGAAGATCAACTGAGTGTGATTCGCGGACTTCGGGAGGGAAAAAGAGTAGAGCCCGCAGTTCTTGCCTACCTTTATAGTAGTCTCACAGCTTCCAGCATGGGTAAGCCTCCTTTTCGTTGCGTACTTCTCTTGACTTGTTGGATCGACCTACACTTCAAATTTGATCACCGTGAGGGAGCACAGACTACCTCAAAGATCTTTCAGCAAAGCCTCCTTCATTACATGGTCGATGTGCTAGGCTTTGATGGTGACGTGGTTAATCGCGTTCCCTGGTTGAAGAAACGCGAAGATTGGCAGACTCATATCAACACCATGGCACAGAACCTGTTCACCTGTACACCGGCATGCTTACTCCTGTGTGATCTTCTCACAAGATCTTCCCTTGACGCGGAAGTGCAACTCATTGGTGCAACTGAATTTACTCTTTATAATGCGCACCGGTGTTATACTCAAAGCGGCCTTCCTCACCATTCATTTCCCATGCCCTCCGATCTTCCTCTGATTAATGAAAGGGAGCTGGGCATAGAAGAGGATGCTAAGGACGTGAAAGCTATCAAGGCGTCATGGAGGACAAGCATTCCAAGGAAGGCGATGGTGCATGTAGAGGAGGACAGGGAGTTGTGGAGAGCTTATGTAACTGAATTAGGGAAATTTAGGCCTAAAGTGCCCAGACCTTAATGTAGCCCCTTTTGTTCAAATAAACACAGTGTCACCACCTTTCTCTCTCTCTCTCTCTCTCTTTTTAAATGTGTCCAAGAGTGCAGATGCACAATTTTTTTAAAGCATTTTCATTATACGCATCTCCCATAGCTGACGCGCATATATTTTTCCTCTTTTTTTAATGCTGCTCGTTGCATAGGTTTTTTATTATGCACGTCTCTTTAATGAGACGCATGCTTATGGACATGTCCCAAATGGGAGACGTGAGAAGTTTTTTATTTTTTTTGTCAATTTTTTGTGTTTTTGTGGAAGGGTCTTGGTGATTGGACACTTCAATTAGCCACGTCTTCATGCCAAGACATGTCCTCTCTTCGAATTCAGACCTTTAGCCGTTGCGGGCCGGGGGCGGCCCTTCTTCTTTGTCACCCCACCTTCCACCACCGACCGGCGCCTCTCTCCTTCCTCTATCCTTTTCATTCTCTTCTTCTCGAGTTTTCTCCCTCATCTCGGCCTATGGAGCATGGTGGATCCAGCAGGGGTGGTGGCAAAAGGAGACGGCCACTCCATCAGGAAAGAAGGGATGTCGAGGAGGACATTGAAGCTGCCATGGAGGAGGAAGGGCTTTCATTGGCCATTGAGGGTCCAGAGGCACCCGATGGCGTGGAGGGAGGCGAGGACGATCCGGTAGGTCCCTAGAAATTCCCTTCTTCTGCATTTCTTTTGATTCATATGGGCCATAATGAGAGGAGAGGGCTATGGCATGCATGGGTGACGAATGATGAACGCGTCCGTCACAGGTGATGCGTTAATCTTTTTTTAATAATTATTATTATTTTTAAATTTCGGTGCGCGCCACCTGCCACAGCAGCCAGGGCAAGGCGCGCCGGCCGACGGCCAGCATCAAGGCGATGAACACGGCCACTTCCAGCAGCGTCTTGCCGATGGCCAGCCACAAGGCCATGCCGCCCGCGCCGTGCTCCAGCCCCTGGCCGCCCAGCACGCCGGCCAAGGGAGGCAGCAGCACCTGCGATACCACCAGCAACCGTGGTCGCGCGCTGGGCCGCCACGTTGGCGAGCTGCGCGTTCCGCAGCCCAACAAGGCTGGCTTGGTACGTCGCATTCGCGCGGGCCGCAGCGGTCGCCACACGGCTGTAGTTGGCGGTGGCGATGGTTAGTTCGCCCTGCGTTGCCGCGTTCTGTACCTGCTGGGCCGCCAACACCTTGCGCTGCGCCATCTCCCGCGCACGAATGGCAGCCGCTACCACGGCCTGCTCCGACTCGGCCACATGGGCTGCCGTCAGCGCCGCCGTAGCCCGGGTCTGCTCGAGCACGCCCTTCAGGCTGCCAGCCCCCGAGGCGATGCCAGCTCCGATCAGGCGGGAGATCCCGACCCCCGCGACCAGCGTGACCGCGCCGGCCAGTTCCTTCAGGTTATCGGCCATCAGCTTGACGCTGGTGGTCGCCACGTCGTTGAACAGCCCGCCGCTCACATCGGCCCGAAGCTCGAACCATGCCGTGGACAGGTTGTTCAATTGCGCGTTCAGGCCCTTGGCGGCTTCCTCCGCGCCGCGTCCGGTCATCTGGAACGCTTCGATCAGCGCCGGCATGTACTTCGTCGTCGCCAGCGCGCCCATCTTCAGCAGCTCGTCGAAGGACTTCCCGGCCAGGTCCGTTCCCTCGTTCATGCGCTGGACCGCCTGCATGAAACGCGGGACGAAACCGGGGATCTGCTCGCCGATCTGCCGGCGCAGCTCTTCGGCCGAGATGCGCCCCTTGGCGAACATTTGCGACAGGCCCATCAGGGCGTACTTCATCTGGTCGGTGGACAGGTGCATGACCGTCGCCGACCGGGCGAAGCCGTCGAACAGCTTCTGCTGGTCGCGCATCGGCACACCCAGCGCGGTCGCCGAGGCCGTCAGCTTGGTGAAGTCCTTGGCCGCATCCTCAAGGTTCAGGCCGAGTTCCTTGGCCTTCTGCGCCACGAACCCATAAGCGTCGGCTGCCGCAGCAGCGGAGCCGAGCGCGCCCTGCAATCCGTACTGGATCTGCTGCATGGACTTCTGGGCCTGCAGCAGCGAGTTGATACCCGTGCGCATCGCCTGGAAGCCAATGAACCCGGCAGCCGCCTGATTGAGCCGCGCAATCGACTGCGCCGTGCTGGCCGCCTCCTTGCGAATCTGGCCGAGGCTTTGATTCGCCGTGCGCCCAGCCGCGATCATCTCGGAACGATATGCAGCGGTATTGGCCCGCAGCAGTACGTCGATGGTGGCGGCAGTTGCCATATCGGCTCCAAACAAAAAGGGCCGCCGGATGGCAGCCCTAGGAAAGAGAAAGCCCGCACTAGGCGGGCTTCGTGGTGCTTCGGTGTGATGCGTTTAGCTCTTCGCGCAAAGCCTCCGCAGGCTCAACACGATGTCAGCGAACCCGTACAGGAACGGGGCCGACAGCAGCGATGAAAGCGCCGTAGGAAGCAGCCAAAGGCTATCCGTGGCCAGGGCAGCGACAGTGCTCGCGATGCCGGCCAGCAGGGAAAGGATCGCAATTACCCGGATGACGTCAGGCAAAAGCGAACTTGCCACCCTGCGGGACTCCCCGACTTCAGCGCCGGCCTCGTTCTGCGACGAGATAACGCCCCGGAACTCTGCCAGTTCGGCCGGGTGATACCAGACGTTTTCGCCCGCACCTTCCCGCCTTAGCAGGGAGCCCCTGGAAACAACGCCTTCTCGGATCATCCCCGCCATCTGTTCGGTGTCGAACGGCCCCCTCTCGACCCCATCCGCATCGCGGTATAGCCACCCCATCGGCCCACCCCTGTAGTGAAGGTGGGCCGAGTCTAACCCTGATTCCTGCTCGCCGCGGACCGGAACATCTCCGCGATCTGGACAGACCGGGCCTTGGGATCGTCCACCACCTGCTCCCGGACCAGCATGAAGTCATCCCGGCTCGTGTCGTTTCCGTTGACCTTGGCCAGCACGTTGGTCAGTTGGGCGATCATCCGCTGAAGCGGCTCGTCCAGCGGCTCGACGTTGGCGAAAGCGTACATCTCGGCCAATTGCCGGGAGTCCAGGGTAGCGAGCATCTGGTCGGGGTGCGGGAAGCCGAGCCTCCACGCAATCCGAAACTGAAGCCGGCGCTCGGGCCGGCGCGTCAGTTTTTTTCCAGTTCCTCCACATCCGCATCGGTCAGGGCGTTGAGCTTCTGCGCGGCGATGAATACTCGCTGCAGCGCGGCAGCGGACTTATTGCCGAGCTCGGCCACGTCCTTCCCGGTGAACAGGCGCTCGCCCTTCTCGTCGACCAGGCACAGGGCCACGAACCGGGCGCGGAAGTCCAGGGTGTTGGGCTTGTCGCCGCCGTAGGTCTCGGACTCCCACTTGTCGCGCTCGCTGGCCGACATCGTGCCCACGCGGACCGTGCCGTTCCACTCGGGAACGGACACGTCCTCGAACTTCCTGTCTTCTGCGGACAGGATCGCCTCTTTGGTCAGCAGGCTCATGGTTACACGCTCGACGAGGCGGTGGATTCGAGCTGGAAGTTACGCGGCAGGATGTCGGCCGTGAACGTCAGCACCTGGTTGGCGCCCGGGCCCACGTTGAACGCGGCCACCTTCGCCGTGAAGATCGCCTTGTCACCCGACGGCAGCACCATCAGGAACCACAGGTCGTCGTCCTGCTCGGCTTCCATCAGGGTGTCCTGGCCGGCGGAACTGCCCAGCGGCCAGCGATGGCCGGCGATCTGGACGGTCTGGCCACCCGACAGGCCGGCGATGTTCTCCAGCTCCTTGGATCGCAGATTGGTCGCGTCCAGCGTGTTGGCCTGGCCGGGACCGAAGGGGAAGCCGGTGACACCGTCGATCTCGACGTAGTCGCCGGGGGTAAACGAGGTCTTCTCCGTGGTGGACACGTAGACCACGCTGTCCTGTGCGGAAATCGCTTGGTTGGTCGCCATTTCATTTTCCTCTCGGGCAAAAGAAAACCGCCTTTCGGCGGCCTGGTAGGTGTTGCGGGTTGTCTCGGGTCAAGTCCACACAACGACATCGAAGCTGGCCCGAAACAGCCCCGTGTCGGTTTCGTAATCGTCTGGGTTGTCGATGATCTCGCCGACCTTTAGGGAGGTCGGGAGTCCCGCCTTCAGCGCCTCGGCTACCGTCTCGACCGCTTCGCTGCCATTGGCGCTCCACACGTCAATCTGGAAGGTGAACCGCTGGGCACCCGGACCGGAGTTCAAGGTCGGGTGCTGGCGTCCGTTGACCTTCTGGTAGGTCGCGTACACCTCGCTGGCCGGATTCCTGGCAGGGAACTTGTACGAGGCCGAGTGGATGGAACGCATCGCGGCCAGCAGGTCCGTTTGTGCGCTCATCGCCTCGTCCTCGACATCTCCAGTGCAATCGCCTCGGCAAGCGCCGAACGCATCATCTCGACGGCCTCCTCGGTCTTGTTCTCGGCGGCGGGCCGCAGGAACGGCTTGGCCGCCATCTGCGAAGTGCCGTACTCGATGAACCGACCGTAGAAGGCGCTGCGCGGGATCTCGACAGCGAACCGCATGTTGCCGCCTTCCTCGCTCCGCTCCCGGGTCCGAATCTTTCGCTTCAGGTTCCCGGTGCGCCTGGGCGCCTTCGCCCTGGCTTCATTGCGGACCACGTTGGCGCCAGCGCGCATGCCCTTCCGCAGGGCTCGACGCGCGGCTGGCCATGCCAACTGCTGCAGGGCGTGATCGAGTTCCGCCAACCCCTGAATCTCGACGTCGAAGTCAACCATTGACCACCTGCGCGAACAGGATCAGGTGGCCGGGCTTGTTGCCCTCCCGGATCGCCTTGACCTCCATCATCTTCCCGACATTCCGCCCGCCCAGGCGCTCCACCTGCCATTCCTCGGTGATGTCCCGGCGGTAGCGGATCGTGATCTGGCGGACCGACAGCGACACATCCTCACCGCCAGCGACAAGCTCGCGGGCGTGGGCCATGCTGTTCTGCCCCGGCGACTTGTCCTCGCAGGCGACCTCCGTGACCTTCACGAACGTCCGCCGCTGCTGCCCGTGCGCGTCCTCCGTCATCTGCGGCCGGTACAGGGCCAGCCGGTGACGCAGCGGCCCGGACCTCATGCCCGCACCCACAGCGCGATGTATTCGTCTGCGCCGGATGCCTGCCGGCGGAAGTCTCCAGCCGCCGTGAAGCGTTCATGCCACCATGCCGGCGTCTGCACGTTGATATGCGCCACTCGGCCGTCAGCCAGGCGCTTGCCACTCTCGCGGCAGGCCACCACCACGAACACCGCTCGAGTCGCCAGCCTGCACAGGTGGGCGATCACCGCGTCCGTGCATTCCGGCTCGACGTGTTCCATGACATCCGTGCAGATCACCAGACCAGCCGAATCCGGCAGCGATTCGCGGCCCGGAACGGCGGGGTCGTAGCTGAACACCTGGAGGTCTGGTAGCGCCGCGGCCAGTGACGCCTTCCCGCACCCGTAGTCCAGCACCGACTCCGCGCCGGTCTCGCGCACCAGTCGCCGCACCTGGTCAGCCCACTTGTGACCGCCCGCCCCATAGGCCGGAACACGCTGATGCAATTCAGCGTTCAGCGCGGCGTAGTCGGGAGTGATCAGCACAGGTAATGCTCCACAAGACATACATACACCAGAATTGCAAGAAGGCAAGAATAAAGTGATGGGCACTAGGGGTCCAACCATGATTGCCAAAAAATGAGAGTGTTAATAATTAATCTTGCCCTCGAATAATAATGAATAATAAGCATGTGATAACATGAAGGGGGAAAGGGGCGATGAAGATAAGTAAATGAACCGTGATCGCCACCAGGGGCTAACAGTGCTAAAAGGTCCAAGAAAAAAGAGTAATGGCGATGCGTACCTTAGAAAGAAGAAGAGCAAGACATGGTCAAAGGATGGCTGTTACAATGTGATCACGTGTGAAAAAGGGATGCGCGAACCTCGTGGATTACACCTCCTCACCTTCCAGCTGGCTAGAGAGCGAGGGCCTCACATTGTTCTCTTGCCTTCTTGCGAAACAATGCCAAGACAAAAAATAAAAACCCATTAGACACATGAAGTGCAACATCAATCCTGTATGCAGAAAATAGGCGTAAAGAAAGAGGGAGAATGCACTGGGGGAGGGTTTTTAACCCCTATAAATGGCACCAATAGATAGATGTGTGTGTTGTGAATGCATGAGGAGTGAAAGAAGGTTTTAAAATGTAGTATAGCAGTGAGAAAATAATGATGCAAAACATGCAAACCTATAGCAGATGTGTAGAACAATGTAGAAACTGTGTAGAAAGAGTGTTGAAAGGGAGAAAGATAATGGGATAAAGAAGCCCCAAGAGGAGGGAGGATGAAGTTAATACTTCCCTGAATAGCCTGGGGTCGAAGAACTGAGATGGCAGTGTGTCATGGCTTTGCCCCAATTCTGATAAATGTGCCCCTTCGCGCACATGCAGCAGGGAGCTATTTATAGAACCCAAAAAACCCTAGCTCGAAATTTGGATATAAGCACTAGAAAATCAAGTTTTGATGGATAAATCCTCAAGATAACAGTGGGATAATACCCCAAGAAGGGATTAGAGTCGAGGTGGCATGATATCCTCGGCAAAAATGGTGCCACCAAGGACTCCCAGGTGCTCTCAGCTGGAGAAAATGGAGCCCAAGATGATCAGGATTCTGTAACCAGAACGCGGTCTATCGCATGACAGTGACCTCTAGAACGTAGTTGTGCAAGAATCGTGACCTAACTATACCAGAGAAGGTCAAGGGGAGTTGACACATGAGGGTGATGGAGTGGACATAGGACTGGGAAACAAAGGGGCAAATCACAGTCAACGGTTGATCGCGATTAGAGGGGGGTCAGCCAACCTCTGTCCTATGGCATGACATTCGGAGATAAATGTCCTCCCAGGCCCCAAGGGTTAATCGGCTGAGAAATGGTCGAAAATAGGCTCAAAATATACTTAAGGAAGGCTCCAAAATAATGACTAATTCGGGACATCACACAAAGATGAATAAGAGAAATGACCTAACATGCAGGTTGAAAATGGGTGTCAACACCCACCAGGGCAAAACGGCCACAGGTCTTGCCGCCCACTGACTGAAACGGCAGTCACCTTGGCCGCCTTCCCAATATGTTAAGGAACCTTATACTTGATGTAGTTCAAGTTCACATTCATATTTATATTCAATGTGCTATCTGCTAGATTATTATTTCTATGTGAACTTGGCTAATGTGTATTGATGCAACTACATATGGCAACACCAGCAAGCAAAGAATCACAGAACGTCATCACCAACTATTGCATTCTTAGTTAGTTGATCCCGGAGGCTAATAGCTTCGGGCACATAAATTTCGAGTTCCTCTCTAGAAAAATCGTGAAGAGTTTATGCTCCTTAAGCTATTTGACGGCCACCTGCCACCTAAAAATAAGCTGACGGACTTCCCGAACTCTTGACCGTGCTCAGTAACGAATGTAGGACGACAGATCTCCATAAGATTCCAAACTACGTTCATCGCTAAGTCGGGATGGAAAACTTGTCAAACTCTTGACCGAACAATCCCAGAGTCCCAGAGACAGGCAAATAAATCCTCCGGCTATGCATTAGCTATGGTTTTTCCTTTTAAACCCAGCAAGCATCATGTAGGTCCCTTTTAGCTATAACATAAACAAAAATAACCAAAAATGTGCATGCATGACATTCGGGTGTAGTGTAAACAAAACCGAGGAGGCAGCACGAGTACTCAAAAACAAAACGAACGAACGAGGTGAAGAAGGCCAAGACATTCCTCACGCCAAACCAGTGGGAGGGGACGTCCTCGGTCTCTCTCCCTCCTCACACGCGGTGGCAGCTCCGGTGCAAGGGGGGAGCTGGCCCCTCAACCTGGCAACCTGGCAAGCACGCTCCGGCGCAGGAAGCCCGCGAGCGGCGCACGTGGCAGCTCCACCCGCAAGGGAGTCCCCTGCGCACTTGACCGGCGGGAGGTGGCACGAGTTCGTCCAACGGCTCTTTGTCTCGATGGTTTCAAGCGCCTCACGCATAAGCCTCACGCCTGCAGCACGATGGAGCTTTGAAGCTCGTCTAGAAGCTCGTACAGCCCCGTACAAGGACACATGGACAGGGAACCTCTAATCATCAGAGATTCCTCGTTCGTGCCCTCACATGGCGGCTATAAGAACAAGCAAAAGCTCCGAAGGAGAGGAGGCTCAGTCTGCTACCTTGGCCCCTCGGCGATCAAGAAACTCTCTCAAGCTCTCTCCCCCCCCCCCCGCGGCTCTAGTTTTCTTCCACCACTAGTGCTATTCGAAGCCTCCTTGAAGTGCTCCCCAGAGTTCTTCTGCTATGTTCCTGTGCCTCAAGAAGAGAGAAATGTTGGATCTCTGATTTTGACGATAACACACTATGAATCGTGATAAAATCATATGAACTCTATGTCCTGAATATTTTGAACAGGTGTCACATTCAATGGTACTCAAGTTAACAGGTCGAAGCACAAGTGCTGTGCATCGACACAGTCAAGTACAAAGAAGTCATCTTCAGAAGCACATATTCACTGGGTGCATCGACGCAACAAGAGGACTGCATCGACGCACCGAATGACAAGCACTAGATCAGATTGTCTCGAAGCTTTTTATCTTCACTACTACACCGACGTAGTCGGAGTAATGCATTGACGCACCAAGCCCAGTCTTCATCTAGTGCATCGACACATCAGATAGCTGCACCGACGCACCAAGTCCAGGATCAGAAATTGAGTGCTACCACGTCGAAGCTCCAAGATAGTGCATCGACGCACTAAGTCATCTGCCAAGGATCTTAAGCTTTCCAGCTAAGGGCTCTCAACAGCTATGTAAGCTCAGTCTGGGAAAGGGTGCATCGATCTATCCTTCAATGCATCGATGCACCAGCAATACAAGATAGGCAACCATTGAGACTGCCTCGACCTGTCTTCCCAATACGTCGAAGCATCAATGTACTTCAGCAAAGCACGTGAGCAACTTAAGGAATCTGGTGCTCTCGAACTCAAGTGAATAACTTACATTCTCAGGCCACGTGGCAATTTCTGATGAAAGAATTTTGAAGAAGAATATTCTGTAATCACACCTGGACCAATCAGGCTCTAGATCTGAAGATAATCCCTCTTACAGAAATTACAAAACTCAGTCCTATATATATGTGTGGCATCCATCTTCGAAAGAAGAGAGAAGTGAAAGAGAAGAGAGGAGAATCAGTGAAAAAGGGAAAATAGCAAAGCCGCAAAGAAGCTAGCCTATGAGAAGAATCACATAGAAAATCTGTGAGAGAAGAAGAGTAAGAGAAAGAGGAAGAGAAAGATCTAGAGATTCTAGATCTAAAGTCCATTCCGTGAGATTAAGTGCAGCCAGAGCTGAAGAGTTTGAGAATCTATTTGTCCATTGGCCTCTGGATCAGATCCAAGTCAATTTGCTCATTCGGAGCTACATTGTTTCTAGCTGTTTCCGTTGTCTTTTCTTTTTATCTTTCGTTTGATTGTTTCCCATTTTTTTTGTGTTCTTCCGATATCCTCACTACAAGAAAATTAGCATTTACCTACGTTTAAAAGACGTATTTATAGGTCCAAAAAATGTAAGTAAAGTCTTTAGCCACGTTTATTTATCACGCTCTCAAAGTGTGGCGCTTGTTCACGTGACTATAGGTTATACCTACGTTTCTATGAAACGTTGGTATAGGTCAATCTATACCTACGCTTCTAAAACATAGGAATAGTCTAACAAAAAACGTAAGTATATATCGACATATACCTATGCTATAAAAGCGTAGGAATAGTTTCTCAAAAATATAAGTAGATATCAACTTATACCTACACTTTTTAAACAACGTAGGTTTTTCGCCATTGCCTCGGTTTCCACTCAGGTCATCCGCCTGCGCGATAACGACAGCACCGGCGGAATGCGTCTGACCGGCCTCTCGGTGAAGCGCATCCTCTAGAGCATCAACACCGCCTCGGTAACGTATCGCCATAGACCGGAATGCAGAGTGCCAGTTTCATGCGCGCTCGGATAGCACAGCACTACTACGGGAGCGAACAATGGAGCCCAAGGCAGGCGCTGCACCCTACCTCGCTTTCCGTCACGACTTCATTGCCCTCGATCCCGAGCGCTACCCCGCATGGTTCTTCGACAAGCAAGTCATCGAAGGAACGTGGCGCTGTTGGGGTAACGACAAGGCCGCGATCCTCGCCGAGATCAAGGAATACCCGAGCGGGGTCAAAGAGGTTCATGGCGTCGCTGCAGCGGGTGAGCTTGCCGAGATCGTCGGGCTGATCGTCCACGCCGAGCAATGGGGCCGTGACGAGGGCTGCAACCGCGCCGTCATCGAAAGCCGCCCCGGATGGGCAAAGGCGCTGCCTGATTACGAGATGCACCAAGTTTCGGTGCGAAAGGACCTTTGACGATGGGCATTTCCTCGAAAAAGACCAAGCAGACCAACAAGCCCGTTTACGGTGCGCAGATCGAGGGCGCGGCAGGCACGCTGGGAAGCGTCTACAATGCGCAGGCGCCGAAGATTTCGGGCTATGCCGATGCTCTCGGCGGCGTCGGCATGGACTTGCTGGAGAAATACAAGGCCGGCAACCCGATGATCGATGCGGCGGAAGGCTACATCACGACGACGCTCAACTCGGATTCGGCGAACAACCCCTTCATCGACGACCTCGTTGCGCATACCAATGACAGCGTCCGCAATCAGATCCAAGCCAAGTCCGGCACGCGCGGGACGACCGGCGGAAGCGCCTATTACGACCTCATCGGGCGCGGACTGGCGCAGAACGAAACCGGACTGCGCTATACCGACTACAACAACGCCGAGCAGCGCAAGGCACAAGCCGCGGGACTGGCTCCGGGCGTGGCTGCGGGGGACTTCCTCACGCTCGCCCCGGCTCTTGCGGCGACCGGTGCGGCATCGAGCCTGCCGATGGACGCCGCGCTCCGGTATGCCGCGGGGACCGGCGGCCTGTTGGGGCAGTATCAGAACACGACGCAGAAGCAGGGCGGCGGCTTGCTCGATATCCTTGGGACGGGCTTGCAGGCAGCCTCGCTGTTCAGCGACGAGCAGCTCAAGACCGACATTCGCCGCGTCGGCCAGACCGACGAAGGGCTCGGCGTCTATACCTACCGCTACAAGGCTGGTGGGCCGGTGCATATGGGAGTGATGGCGCAGGAGGTTGCGGAGACGTTGCCCGCCGCGCTTGGCACGCCCCGCGATGGGTTCCTCACCGTCGATTACGCAAAGGTCGCCTGACATGGCCGGACTGTTTGGCGCTCCCATCGGAATGCGCGGCACCGTGCTCGGCGGCGGCGGTATTCGTCCGCAGGGCATCCTCCCCGGCGATCGGCAGATGCCGCAGATGCCGCAAGAGCCGCAGCGCAAGCCCGGCCTTGGCACCCGCCTGCTCGGGGAGGGGTGGGAGGAAAAGGTCGGCGCGCTCGGTGGCCTGCTCCGTGGCGATCCCAACGCGCTTGCCGACTACCAGGGCCTGCAGCAGCACCGCGCGGACCAGGCCGCCGCGATGCGCCAAGCGTCGCTCGACCGGGAAAACGACTGGCAGGATTGGGTTCAGCGGCAGCAGTGGGAGCGCGCCAACCCGAAGCCGACGAGCAACGACACGGTCGCGGACTACGAGTTCATCCGCAGCACCCTCGGCGACGCGGATGCGCGCGAGTTCCTGCGCAACAAGGCGAACCCGCCGCAATACCGGCAGGGCCCAGACGGGCAGTTCTACCGGATCGATGATGCGCCTGGTCAGATGCCGACGTTCACGCAGGACGATTGGGACAAGGCTCCAACGGCAGGAGGTCAGTCGGTCGCCCCGGCTGGCAACTTTCGCCGGTAATCCCGCCGCAGCCGGCTATGCGCCCCCGATGCGCCTCAAGCATGGCGTGATGACCAGCGGGCGCCGAACGGTGGAAGGCAATCGCTTGGTGGGCGGCGTCCCGAACAGCGGGCACCTCCTCCCAGTTAATTCTCTCCACCCCTTATAGTCTGCATTTCTACAGATCTATGAGACCGCAACTTGTTCCACGAATTTTTCCACCCTTTAGACCATCTAAGAAAATTACAAAAATATTTGTGCATGATCCTCACTTCCCCCCTGTCACCCATAAAATTTCCAGCATCCAGATCTGCCATCTTCCCTTCGGTCAAAATTCATTCTTAGGTAGATCTCACTCTATCCTACTTGATCTGTATTTTGGGCCAGAAATAACTACGGTGTTGCAAAGATTTTCATTTCAAATCCAACCTTTGGATGGATGTAAATTTCCATTAAGTTGTAGCTCTTTGAGTCTACTTCGTAACGACGCTAGTTTCGCCTCGATCAGACACCGGATCTGGGCGTGGTGACCGTTTTTGTGGAAGCGCGCAGCTCTGTCCTGAGACAGGCCAGCAAAGGAGGTTACCGTATTAATCCCCTGGAAAATACGCCGGTGTAGATCCAGCGACCGCCACTCCCAGGGGTCGACCAAGGACCCTCCTCCATCGTCCTAGTGAACCGCCGCCTTCAGAAGGTCCCCAGAGGCTGACGTCCATTTGGACACCCTTGTTCGCTGTCCTGTAGGCCAGTAAAATTCAGATCTAGAGCCGCAGCCTACAACGACTGCCTGGAACCCCACCGCCTTGCTGCCTATCAACCCAAGATTGATGCTCTCGGTGTCATTGTGTAGCCTGTTACTTCCCTGCATGGAGTGGGCCGTAAAATTCATTGTTGTTATTTATTTACATTTACTGTACCGGGAGTTACAGATCTTGGCCGGGATCGCCTTCCCCACGCCTAGAGCGTGGAGGTATCATCTCTATCTGTCTCGGCATTTGCTTATTTTGTATGTGTTTATTTGCCACTGGTTGAGTGATAGGATAATTAGCTAGTTCAATTTTATCACCGCTGCAAGAGTGAGTGAGTGTGACCCATCTCGTGACTCGACCCGAGCACGCGGAAGAGTCGAATACCCTTGACTCACTGTCAGTTTCTCAACTGTGTAGATCTGCACGCTTCTCTTGCTAGGGACAAGTAGTGAGCTTGTGTTGAGTTCATCACGTCTTTGCTGGTCGTGTCTTCAACTTGGTCGCGTCGTCACTTAGAGTCCTAGTTCACATCAAATTGGTACCAAGTCACTTCCCGTCCCGCATCAAATTGGTATCAGAGCGAGTTTGAGTCTAGGGTAGTCACCAAAGCATGGTCTAAGTCTTTCCAAGGTGTTGCACCTCAATCCTTTATATGGTATATGAAAAGGCGCTACTAGAATGATCGGTTAGGCCTATTTGGAAGGTAGCCTCCTTGTGTGAGTTGGGTCTTCGAACCAATATCTCTGCCAGGTACTGGATACTGGTTGAGTCTAGGTTCCTCATTTTGCATTAGTCTGTGCACCCCAATCTCTGTGTCATTGCATGTCTCAATTGTCTGCATGTCCAGCTACCCGCTAGCCCCATGGCCGTTCCCCAAGACCATGTGTCAGATTGGTCATCCCTAGTGGCCCAATTCGAGGCTCTTATGGCCCGACCCTCGGGTCTTTCCCCTACCATTCAACCGCCAGTTGACCTGACCCCTATGCCGACGACCGAGTCGCATCCCGTCCTACATCAATTTTTCTCTCGTGCCCGCGCGCACGTTTTAGTTTGGTTCTCATCCAGGCAGCTACTGCTTTCTTGTGATCATCTAGAGTTGCTTCATTCAAAACAAAGATTTCTAACACTTAGTGTCAAAGGTGTGTCACATCATACCTTGGCATCTACTTTTCGATCTGTTCTCATTTTATTCTGATTCATTGCATTATCACCCCGTTTCCATTTCACTACACTTCATTTCGTCTCACTCCCCTGCAAAGCAGATGCTAAGACGGGACAACTGTAGACACGCCAAAATCGATATTAAGTTGAGTAAATTTCATGTCACAGCATAATGCCCTTCATTACTAACTCAATAAGAAGGTTTTTCTATTTTTTTATGGAATTTTAGAATTAGCGCCCTTTCAGGAGGACGCCTATTAATGAACACCTTCTTCAAGTGGTGTCATTTTTAAGAATGGGCGACCATTAACGCGGGCGCTTATTCCTGATTTTCCAATTTTCGCTGGGTCATTTTTCTATAATCCTTGAAACACTTCATCTTCCTAAAAAGCCCAATGAGAATGCAAAGATATAGAACAATGTATCAATAAAATTCAAGATCATATTGTGACCTAAAGTCCAATGAGAATGCAAAGATATAGACTAATGAACTAATAAAATTCAAGCTCAGCCCATGATGCTATAATTGCATCTTCTTCAAGCTTTAATACCGGCACATAAACATTTAGAAAAAAAATCTAGCTCTCCCAACCATTTGACTCTAGAGGATTCATGGTACTACCAACTTTAAAAAATTATATACATTTGCATATAAGTGTCCCCTAAATAAAATATACATTTGCTGATTTATGTGACTCCTTATCATAATGTTGGCTAACTTAAAAACATGATATCAAGAAATAAAGATGAAACAGAAAAAAATAGCACTATTTTATGTTTATCTTATTTCACATTCTACAATTCAAAATATTTCTTTCAAAAATAATCTTGAAACACATCACAGCTTCAGAGAATTCGAGTTCAGTCCATCATGCATGTGTGTGTATATAAATCTAAACTAAACCATATTCCTACCAAAGTATGTCAGCAAACTGGCACATTTATTGACTTTACATTTTTAACATAACACTGGCTAGAACAGGTAAAGTATCAATAATTACAGGCAAAGAAGATAGAAAATTAGCAGTATCTTGTGTCTATTCCATTTTGCTTTTTCAACTAAGATATCATAACTTATAAATAAAGAACCATACTGTAGTACTTCTAGGAGGTCACCAAAGGCTCGAACACAATGAATAGAAACAGGCCTCTCTACCTCTTTTGCAAGTTCAAGTTGTTGACGGAAAACTTGAACCTGAGGACCAAAACAATGGGAATCATAATAAAACCATAAAATGTCAATATCATTTACAAGAATGGAAAGTTCATCTTAATTTTTACGGTTCAAAATTTCCTTCCATGCTTCACTTAGATGGATTCACAACAACAGCTAGAACTTCAAAATTTTGGATGATAATAACAGCACCTTTAACCAACAAGAATTCTAATCTTCATTAAACAAAAATAAAAACAATACAACTAAAATTTAGAAAATAAATGAATAAAGCACATAAGATATTAAAATACACATAATTTAGGTGTATTTATGTATGCCTGAAATAATCTATATTAAAATACCATAGGTTTCATATTTATAGAAAACCCTCCTAAATGATCACCATAAATACAATCATCCCCTACTGCCAGTCAATTCCCTGTTCAACTTGTTGCCACATTAGAAGGCTTTTTGCATAAGAGTTGTAATCTAGATGAGGGCTCCTTTGTGACTACAAAAACATCATATGGGTTTTCACATGCTTGTGATTTCTGTAGGATCACATTCAAAAATCTCATGATCATAATATCAAATAAAGATACTAATCATATTATGAACAAATGATGTATGGAATTCAAGCGATACAGTTGATTGTCTTCGAAACCAAATACATGGAATTCAAGCTATAGATGATTGTTTTACTCTGTAACCAAGCTTCTTTTTGTAGCATACAGTTTTTACCTATAAAATGGGTCAGAAATAGATTGGAGCATGGTATAGATTTTAATGGTGACAGAAAATAATAACTCTGATGGCCTTATGATTAAATTCTGTGAAATTTGAGAACTATTGGAGTGCAAACTTGGGGTTAGTGAATTGCATATAATAGATTTACCTCTTGTTCAAAACTAGCTGGTGGAGTTAAGGAAATGATTTATAATGGTAGAGGACAATTATATAGAAACTCTAGCAATCACTGCAGCTAAGACATTAACATTAAGAAACCATAGTCTTCTCACCCAGATGAATAGACTGTCAAATCTGCAAATTGAATTGAAATTGTTTCAGGGAAATCGGTATGATGATGTCCAGACCACATTGAACTGACCTAACTTAAGAGGCTGCCAAATCTGACAAGTGGATTGAAATGTTCAATGGGATGTTGATGTCCAACTTGTTCTGGAAGGTGGATAGATGGGGAACCATAACTGTGAAAAGAAATACTCTGAAGTGCTTTGCTGTTGAAACAAACAATGACAGCGGGTGGCAATTCTGAAGTAAAATGAAAATGCTGAACTCATGCATGCAGCAATCTACTGAAGAATTATAATCTCCTCCTCCAAATCTGAGGAGATTACCAGTTGCTTCGGGTGAAATACTAGCTAGAAATTCGGCTTCTCAGGAAAGCCCTAGCTAGTAGCACCCTTGCTAAACCCTACCCAAAAAAATTAGATTTTTCACCCCTTGTATGAGGAATCCCGAGGGCAGAGGATCACACAACTCCTTCCCCTCCTTGCTTGAAGAAAGAAAAAACCCCTCCTGGCATGGGTTTGCTCCTTCAGCTCGAAGAAGGCATAAAAGAGGTCTAAAGAAGTGGCGAGGTCACACGAGCGGCAGAGGAAGTTGAAGGATAAGATGAAAGTATAAGAGTTGGAAGCCAACTAGACTAGAGCCAGTTGATCGAATTTCAGCAGCTGCTCAACAAAGGGGTGGACAGGAAGACGGAAACTGCACTTCCAAGCCAAAAGAAAAAAGTAGAAAAGGCCTGAATGAGCATCCAAGCTAGACTCGTGCGGTTTAGCTGGGGAGAAATAATACTACCATGGCAACATGTAGCAGACCTCTATCTCTTTCACCTCTGCCTCGCCCAGCTCACTTCACCAAGGATGGCCAAAAGTCAGCGCTGAACTTTTCGCACCCCTCTCAAACTCCTGGATCTCCACCTCGGTGTCATGCTGCGCCATGGAGGAATGAGAAGAACAAGAAGGACATGTTGGAATAGTGGATTCAGAAGACTCAGGGGGAGGAGGAAGCTAACGGATCACTGCTGCCATGATCTCTGCCAACTCCGCAAAAGCCTCAATGATTCTCCACTCCCTCTGGTCGCTCTCGAGATGCATGGACTCTCTCAGAATGTGAATGCGATGAAGGGAAAAGCCCTAAATGGATGAGACATGGGACGCAAGCATATGAGATATTTTTATACCCCAGCGATCCTAGCGGGAAGCATCGCGACATTTCAAACTCCAAAAAGGGCCTTCCTGTGCCAACTCGAGGGAGCCATTATCATATGCATGGCCCCTGGACAGCCGCATTAAATGGCCCCTATCGACAAAAGATATCCCCCATTCGAGCCACCAACACTATCCCATTGTACTCTACTCTCTACGCCCAAGCTTTGGCTTGGGAGTAGGGGGCAAGTGGAGAGGGGTAAATCTGTGGCCCAATAAATATATGGCCTAGAGCGGCCAAACCAGGTCCATCTCGACCCTACTAGGCCGAATCCACTAAGTGATAGCCCCACGAATGGGCCCACTTATGTTGAAGCCCAAAAATGCTTAGACCAAACCTTTCTATGCAGCCTCCGGGCCCGAAAGACCGAGTAACGATCGCTCAGAAGATCCCAAGTGGCGCTCGAGCATAACCAGCTGATGTTTCCCCCATCACTTGGGAAAAGCCTAAGCACCGCTAAGATGGTGTCTCGCGCTCGGCGCAAGAGGTATCCCCTAAGGGATGATCAAGATCGGTTCACCCCACAGAGTCCCTCCAATAATGAGGGGAGATTTCTCTCAACGGGGCATTTATCCCCAGGAAAGTCTCACTGTCACTCAGAGGTAGGAAGCTCAACAAGATAGGGGAGAGCAAAAGTCCTTTAACGGTGGAGAGCTCTCCTCCAGGACATAACGCCCCCTGGTCCCTCTGGCCACCCTACCTCTGGCCAGGAGAGTAAGAAGCTATATAAACTCAAGAAGTCCCTCTAAAAAGGTAAGGTGATCTTGAGTACTCCACACCACACTCACTGGTGGAGAGTGATCTCCTGCACCTCACTTTTTATCCTCCTACACCCCTTCCACCTACGCTCTATCAGCTTGCTGACTTAAGCATCGGAGGATTTTTCCCAGGGTCCCAACCCAGGCCTCCTCTGATCCATTTGATGCATTGTAGATTCTCCAACCACGGTGACGACAAGGGCTAATCCATGATCGTGCGGCTCAAGATCCGGCACGAGATCACTTAGCTTTTAGACTTGAATTTCTTCTTGTGAATACAATTGAAATGCACAGTGAACATCAATCATATGGATAAATGGACTTTCTAATTAACATTAGAGGACAACTGTTTGTCTACACATGCATTTTTAGACTTGAATTTTAATAGCTTTATTCTGTCTTAGCTTTTTAACAGAAAGAGTGGTCGGGTTTAATCCACACCTGAAAGCCCCCATCTACCTGCCAACAAAAGGAATAATGAGGTATAAGGATGCTTGGCCCACTCACACACTCTCTCACAAACAAAAGAAACTATCCTCTCCTCCAATCTTGCTTCCGTTCTGAAAATCCTTTCGTTCCTTTCACCCCATAAGGCTCATAAAGTAGCATGAAGGATGAGCCACCAGATAATTCTATCCCCTTTTAGAGCCCACCTCTTGTGCCACTTGAGTAGGAGTTGATGCACATTCTCAAAATGACCCAGGGGGTGGTGAATCCTGACACTGATCCTAGCCCATACCTCCTTAGGAAAGGAATAACTTGCAAAGAGGTGATTGAGGTCTTCTTCCACCTCCCCACAAAAATAGCACAATGTGACTATGTCCTGAAGGAAGGGCGCAATCCTATCACATGTGGGCAGCCGACCATGTGATATCCTCCATATGAGCAGCATCACCTTCAGCGAACTCTTGGGGTCCCAAACATGCGGAGCAAAAGGATGATGCATACCCTCATCTAAAATAAGTGAGTAAGCCGACCAGACAGAGAAACTTTCCTCCATCTCCCATCTCCACACCCAGATGTCAAAACCATTGTCCACCAACCTGAAGTCAGGGAGAAGCGACAGCAGACTCTCCAATTGATCCATCTCCCCTTGCGACAGATTCCTCCTGAAAGTAAGCGACCATGTGCCCCCAGATAGCTGCCTATCAAAGGATTGTGCCACAGAAGATAAGGGCAACTGCGATAACATAAAGCTTCGGAAAGGACTCTTCAAGTGTGAAATCTCCGCACCATCTGTCCTTCTAGAACAGGCTCCTTTGCCCATTTGCCCAGCTTGGATAGCAAATCTGAAAGAAGGTCTAACCAGTGGATCGCGGCCCCCTGTAGCCACTGGAGATGCCGAAGGGCTCTTTGAGCTCCTTTGGGGGAGTGTTGCTTCTCCTAGTGTAGTTGAGAACGGCCAATAGAAGATCGCTGGTCAATGTACTCTGTCGAGGTGTGTACAAGAAGTTGGGCCGGCTCTATGATCGTATGAGATGGTTGACCAAGAGAGCCAACCATGGAGACCTGCAGACCCACAACCACCTCCCTTGCCAGTTCTGATTGTCGTGGCGAGGCCCATGTCCCTTCCTGTACCACAGATGTCACCCAAAGAAGGTACTCCGATCACCCGCTGGCGGATACCTCGCAGGTGGCCCTTACAAGGGAAGTCGTCATTCGCTGACGAGTAGGGCCAACGCCGTCAAGTGCGGGGCATCTCCCATCGCCAAAGCAGATTGCCCTTCATCAAAAATTGGGTGGGGAAGACGCACAGGAACGATTCCACGATACCAATTATCATCCCTTCTGCGGGATCCGAGTAAGTCGCAGGTTGACGATACCAGATCGAGGCTCTAGATCTTCTCAACAAGATTGGGCTTTTCAACGAAAGCTAGACCCATCGGCACGATAGCGGCCCAACCGCTCTGTTGCATCAACCGCATCTTGGCCCACCAGCCCACACGACCTGACCAGTCCATTCAGCCGCCCACCCCAATTCAAATTTGAATATGGGCCCTTTGTCCTACCATGTACCCCCTTAGTAGGGTCTTCATCCTCCTCACGACACCAGGTGGTTTCCCTAAGGAGCCCAACCGTCGCCGCCTCAACCCTCCTTCTCTAGCAAAACCACCACCCAAACGGCGAAGTCCTCGTACCCGACTGCGAAGGATACCACCGAGGGCATGGATAAGGGGCTGGAAACCCATTGAAAAGCGTCAAATGTGTTGACATCATCAGTCAGGAACAGCCGCAAGCTACCGACCTCCAATCTTCCAAAACCTCCAACGATCCTACCTAGTCCCCCGTCGTCGCACAAGAAGATAAGCAAACGAAGGATTCTCACTCTCACTCTGAGGGGTCTTAGGTTGGGGTAGGTCCCCCTCCTACAATCCCACCCATGCAATCAGAGGATCCTCCATCCTGCCACTAGGACACCCTCCTCTGCTGCTACCTCCACGACCTCTGGGCACTGTCCAACAGCCAAGAAACCTTTCTTGAGGACTAGGCATACCTCCCATTTGTCCTCCTGGATCCTCGCGCTTCTAGCAAGGCCCTAACCCCTTCCCCATCGACCTCGCCTTCTATCAATGAAAGTCACAGGCACCGGCGGAGCCATTCCAACCGGCCTTCGATCAACTCCCCCAAAAGGTTGCCCACCTCTAAGCAGTCGTCCCGCGCCGACACAGGTGGCGTCCTCCCATGAACGACCTCGCAAAGGTAGCTTTGCGAAGGAAGTTCTGGGAAGTCCCTCCGACCTCCTGAACCTGCCGTCCCACCTACTCTCTATAGTAGCGGCGAATGCGGCCTCTCCTTCCACACGCAAAGCAGACTC
Organism: Amorphophallus titanum; assembly: GCA_024336825.1. NCBI lineage: Eukaryota > Viridiplantae > Streptophyta > Magnoliopsida > Alismatales > Araceae > Amorphophallus > Amorphophallus titanum. The sequence continues at coordinate 15,412,745 of JANBPO010001371.1, read as the reverse complement.
CTTGGAACTGTCCCTGAGCCGGAGGGGACTGCCATCGACTCCCGCCACCGCTCCACAGATGGGGATGGTTGGCCCCCGGAGAGAACTCCAGCCACCGCATCAAAACCCCAAAAACCCAGAGCTTCTCTCTCTAGAAAGCGCCAGAGAGAGAGGAGACTGGCACTTACCTGATTGATGCCGGCCTGTTGTTATCATCAACATGGTATTTGAAATTTGAAGTTTATAAATTAAAAAATTAGGCAAATTCATTATTGGACTTGGAAATAAAATCCATTCTGTTTATAATCATAATTAGAGCACAAAGTGATTGTGACTATTCAAAATGTTACTTATAAAAATAAAGCAACAACTGAAGATGAAGTTGATATAGACTAACACAATTCACATAACATTGTCATGAACAAACAGATCTTTTACTACTAGAAAAGGAAGAAAGGATTGATAAAGAGAAATAATAGATGAAGAAGGCAAAATAACCTACACATCAGAACCCTCCAAGGAGCCTAGATGAGTGCCTTTTAAGAAACTGATCTGACTAGCAACGAAGAACCCACCTCACTAAGATAGTTGCTTCTTTGTTCGAGTTGTGGGTTAATTAAAGTTTTCAAGTCATGGGAGCATGAGTTAGCTCATCAAAAGACATATAGAACAATGGATGAGTAACTGAGGTCCAACGTCCAAACATGAACCCATATCAATAAAATAAAGTTGAAAAGATATAAAACTTAGAATGTAAAAATAGAATAACTGTACAAATTTGAAGTTTCGTCCTAAAGTTAGATAGACATTGGTGAATCATGCAGAAACTTAGGCCTAATGTGTATGGAATGGAATTACAATTTGTAATCCACTAGTGGAATGAAATTACAAGTGAAAGTCATTAATGAATAAGCAAACAGTTCGCTAGTCATGATTACCTATCCCAGCCCAAAATCAGCCAATTTTGATGTGGATGGCCATGTGCAAACCAAGGTTGGGGAGAAATCTCTGCATAGTCGTGTTTTGTAGTAGCCATAGAAAGAACAGACAGCAAGCAGGACAGAGATAGAGACTCAGATAGACAAATTGCACCATCTTATAACCAAATAAAAAATGCAATTGATATTAATTGGACTGAAATATTCATGCAACTACAACCCTTTTACATAACGTCTCAATTAAACCTGTTCGTAAACTATAATCTAGACTCATGTCTACTTCTCTCAGTGGGATAAAAAAACTGAATTATGATCATTGAAAACTGGAACAAGAGAGGACCGGACCATATATTATCAGCCCGCTCAGTAATGTAACTAGATTCATATACAACTGAACACTGAAAAAAACAAAAAAAAAGACTGCTGTTGTGGCCCACAGATTAACCAGCCAACAAGCTGAACTCTCAAAAGGATCTCCCCGCATCATGGTCAGTGCAACTTCCTCTTCAGAAGGCAAATCCTTCACAAGTTGAACAGGTCATGTATGATTCGACACTCCAACAACCATAGAGCGTCGTAATGTGCCACCAACATAAACTTACTGTCAGACCATGAAGACATAGGTTCACAGATATGATCTGCTCCACTTCAATCTAAGAGCGTTAGAGCGTAAACCAAATGACCTTCACCAACTGTGATATTTATTACACCAGCCTACCGCATTTTATCCGTTTAAGTGAAAAAATACGTTTAACCATAGGTTCGCATGTCTTCCTTTGAGATAATTTCACAAGCAGGCGCTGTGCAAGCATAACATACAAAGGATTGAAAATAAGAAGAAGAAGAGGAAGATGCCCACCCGAACTAACCCATACGGAATGCCGAGGAGATCCTCCACAGGCCCCCGCCGCAGGCACTCCATCCATTGCCCGTCCACCGTCTCCCACAATCTGTCCTGCAGCCATCGACCATCGTCAAGGAGTAAGAGCAAAGAGACACAAAAAAGGCCTCCAACTGCGCGGCAGGGGAACAGGAGCGCGACCTTGAAGAAGTTGACGACGTGGGCGTCGAGGAGGTGGACGAACGGGCGGAGGAAGTCGGCGATGGCGGCCATCCACTCCATGGTCCGCTCCGCGGAGTCGCAGGAGTACCTGCAGCCCCCGGTGGCCATGGCCGACAAGGCTCGCTGGCACGGGAACGACGTGGCGAGTCTGGCGACCGCTTCCCAATCCCGAAATTCCGCCGCCCGCACGTTCGCGAGACGGGAATGGAGCCGGGAAGGAGACGTGAGACTTGAGAAATGGATGGGTCGGATCAGATCAAACGGTGGGTCGGATCACAAACTGTTATTGAGACTGGCTTCAGGCTCGAGAAGTGAGTGTGGAGTACGGCCTCTCGCTCGCTCGCTCGCGCGCGCTCTCTCTCTCTCAAATAATCTTCAAAGTGTTATAAAGTTCTAGAGATTATATTGAAACATCATTTAAGTACAGTCTGATGGCTAACAATGGGAAGGAACCAAGTCCACAGCTGGGAAGCAAGTTCCCTGAATATAAAGAGATGGCTGATGTCCTCATGGTGCGGGGTTTTGCAGCAGGAGCACATGGAAGCCAGGTTAACGCCGCAGTTAGCAATATGGTCATCCACAGGTACTGCCCAGTGGAGGAGGCACTAGCCAAACAAAGTAGCTCTACGCTGGAAATTGGGGTGCCAAAGACGCTTCAGAAATGGCCGATGAGGACCCCTGGGGCGGACAAGATTATATGCCAATTTGTAGTGAAATCCCCAGAGGTAGTACCCGTCCAGACACAAATATCATCCGTAGTATTAAGAAGTAGGCCGTCCAGAGGCACAGTGGTAGGGAGGAAGGAGCGAATGGGGTGGTCCAAGGATTGTAAAACTTGCTGGACAGTAGCAGCAGGGCCACTGTAGGGAGCGGTTAAGTAGTGACGGAGGGGGTGAGCCCCTACCCAAATATCATCTAGGAAGTCGATCTTGGTGCCCTTGCCAACAACCTAGTGAGTGTGACTCAGAACAGCATTGAACGCTTTCAGGAAGATAGCCTTAGAAACACCCCGGAGAAAGGGGGTAGGGATGGGTGATCAACCTTATATCTGCATCTGGCGTACCTAGCCCACAAAGAGTTGCTTGGGTAAGTCTGCCAGATCTGTTTAGCAGCAAGGGCCTGTTGCACATGATACAGACTCCTAACACCCAGACCACCCTCAGATGGTGGGCATTTGATCTTGTCCTAAGATATCCAGTGTCTGCGCCGCATGCTATCGGTACCATTCCAGAAGAAAGCAGCCATCACCTTATCAATATGGTTGAGAACCATTTTAGGGATGGAGGCAGACGCGGTAAGATAGATCAGAATGGAACTGAGGACAGAGTTGAGGAGAGTGACTCGTCCTACCTGCGAGAGAAATCTGGACTTCCAGGAGAGCATTTTGGAATGGAGCCTATCCCCCAAGTTCTTGTAATCAGTAGCAATGGACCATCCCTGCCGAAGGGGAACGCCCAGGTAGGTGAGAGCATCGGTCTGTTTCTAAAAGCTAGTAATGTCCCTAATGTTGTTGGATATCCTGGAAGTCCAGATTTCTCTTGCAGTTCATTTAAATTGTATTACGAGTTTAGTATTTTGATTGATTGTCGCATGTTTTTAATGACGAACATTTCGACACGTCAGTGTTCTTCTAAGATGTCTTGATGACGATGCGGTCTAGAAGTGTGTTGAGGAAGCACACTCTGGCATGTGCGGTGGCCAAGTGAATAGCCAAATGCTTACTAAGAAGATCCTTCGGCAAGGCTTTTACTGACCCACCATGGAAGAGGATTGTGCTATCTATGTCTGTAGGTGCGTCAAGTGTCAACTTCATGCTGACAAGATTCACTCTCTATCTTCCTCACTTCATCTAGTATCCTCCCTATGGCCTTTCTCCATGTGGGCCTTCGACATCATCGGTCCCCTCGGTGATCCTAACTCCCTCACTAAGCAAAACTCATTCATCCTTACTGTAATGGAGTACTTCACCAAGTGGGCCAAAGTCGAAGCTTATGCGGAGATCAAAGCATCAACGGTTTGTAAGTTCATCATGAAGAACATCATCGCTAGGTTCGGCATCCCAAGCACGATCATCACCGACAATGGGCCACAATTCATTTCTGAGTACCTTTAGGACCTCTACAAAAAGTATAAAATTGTATTACATTATTCATCACCCTATTATCCACAAGGCAATGGCCAGGCAGAGGCCACTAATAAAATATTGATTAAAATCATAAAGAAAATATGTGAGTCTAATAAGTTCTCAGATTGGCCAAAAAAACTTATTGAAGCTCTATGGGCCTATCGCACTTCAATCCGTACTCCCACTGGGTAAACTCCATTCGCCCTTGCTTACAGGATGGAGGCGGTAGTCCCATACGAGATCTTAGTCCCTTCTCTCTGGGTACAGTTGGACAAGGAGCTTCCACTCGACGAACGTCGTGACTCGTTCCTTACCCAATTGGAACTCTTAGACGAGAAGTGACTGGCGGCTGCCGAACATGCACGTGTTTACCAGAATAGACTCACACGTTTTTATCAAAAGAAGGTCATTGAAAGATCCATCTACTCCATAGTCCACTCTCTCTCTAACCTACATTCTTCTCCCCCCACTCCAAGTCCAAATTCACAACTCCCTCTCCCAGCCATCACCTACCCTCTTGACTCCACCCCACAGCCATTTTTCCACCCCTCCATCTGTCCCTCCCTAATCTGGCCAAACTACTCCTCTCTTCACTCTCCAATCCATAGAACCCACCCCATCTCCTTCCCTTATCCTTCCTCTCTTCACTCCCAGCAGGTCCTGTCTCATTTCTCACCCCCACCACTCTCCTCCCTCACCCTCTCTCAACCTCGCACAATCTGGCAGCTGCAAGTGACAGTAGGACAACATCTACATCTGACGCCTTCGGTGATTCAGTCGGTCATCCTCCCTCCAACAGCCTTCCCGGATAGCGATGACGTCGTTGATAGCACCATCTACCTACTGATCTCTCCTCTCCACCTGCACCGTGTGCTGTTGCACCTACAACTCGATTTCACCTCTGCGTCAGTTATGACAGTCTGCCAGCATCACCTTGTCTGGTCACTATTTCGCCACCACCACTATCCCCACCTCTGATCATTAGTTGCCATGCCCCACACAGCCTGTGACGACCCGGATCCTGGATACCGGATATAGCCGATAGGACTATCGAATACACCCGATACCGCTTGGAACCCGCGAGGCCCCCCAAGAGCGGTAAAACTCCGAAGGGAAAAAAGATTGTCGTGTAGTACATTGAAAGCCACAAAGATATAACAGTAAGTAATTAAATTTTATTAGATCGATTTGCTAAAGTAGCAGAAATAAAATTATTTTTGATTAACATTTTCAATTTAACAATTCTATCAGAGTCTAGTCCCAGAAATTAAAGGTAAGTATAGTCGACAGAAAGGAAAGATGTACACTAAGGTTGGGGGAAGCCCGACGCAAGTACCAGCTGGCCTCTACAAACTGGTATGCAAGGAACCGCGGAAGCAGAACGACGCCACCCACCTGAAAAGTAGGGGTGAGTCTCGTGTCACTGGCTCAGTAGGGGTCACGCGGATCCCCACTGGAAATCATGCAGTAACATGGAACAAATAAAACAGCAGGTAGTAAAGCAGGAAAACTACTCTAGAAAGTTGTAAAAGAACATGAAGCAGGAGTAGGGAGCAGGTAAGGATGAGGGGAATAACCCGTGCCAAACAAATGGCTGCCGAACTAACCTCAGCACCCAAAGCTACTCTTAACAACAACAGAAGGGCGAACTCTGAACTGGCGAAGTCAGAAGTTGCCGATCCATCGGAGCTATAAAAATAGGAAAGAAGGCCTAGAAAAGACCTAGACAGACACAGACCCAACACTACTAGAACATCGTGCTCATAACATAACACTGACCTCGGGCAAAGCCACAAGAGGGCTGACCCGGACAGGTCATGATACTCGAGAAACACGAGAGTCACGCGGAAGTCATGTGTCACGTGTCTGAAGCACTCCCCTCACTAGAAGAACAGCCAGCTGTGTCCACTAACGCCTTATGCTGCGCCTATAAGCGTCTCGTTTACACTACCCACCACCGCCAGGTAGAGAGTAAGACACTGTCAGAAGTAGAACAGAACTACAGTTGCAAGTGACTAGACAGGGTGGCGCCCATCGGCGTCAGTCCAAGCCCCTGACCACGTGTACACACACTGACTCATCGCCCTGAGCCAGGCCTCTAGCTAGTTTCCCCCCCAGTAGGACACTACCGCAAAGTAAGGAGGCCGACGGAAACTGGCTTAAAAATCGTCTGAGTCGCAAACTGCCCCGCCACCACTCCCAGGTGGTCCAACATTCGAGGTCGTCGGGCTACGACTAGTGGAGGATCACGAGACACAAACTCTAAAACGCGAGTGCTAAAGTACAGATATGTTAAGCATGCACTGTCACCCGTACTACAAAGCACCAATGGCAGAAGAGCCACTGTCGACAGACTCAAGGACAAGGCAACTAGACCTAGTAATACAACGATCCTCGAGTCACCGGACTCTAGGCCAAGATCATTGCTCACAGCGGAACAACCACCAATCGGTCTAATCTTAAGCCAGAGAAAATGACTCACCGTAGGAAACGACTCACGGAGACCTGAGGGAACACTGAGAGCCCTCAATAGACTTGTCAAGGAAACACCACATCCCGAGCAGGTGGATGCCGTCTATATACCCCCTCATCCCGCTCCACATATGCCTTCACCAGATCCCTCCGCCGTCGGCCAAGCACTCTTGCCTACACAACCTCCACAACCTACCCCGTCTCATACCCCTCGGCATCCACCTTGCCTGAAGCAGGCTCCTCACCCTCCATTTCTGGAGTCTTTTACCGATATGTTTCAATCTTTGATGGCCACTCACGCGTTGCCACTACCTCTGGCTTTGCCTTGCCGACCCGTGGTGGGGAGTATGCTTCAGTTTTATGAATATCACCGCCAGTAGGGAAATTTGGTCGAGGATTTTCCCGAGTTCTGGGAGTTTGTTCATGATCTGGAAGATCAGAAAAGGATTGATTGGGCCACCATGTATAAAGTCATTTTAGATCTTTACAGCAAGCAGCGGCAAGAAGCACCGCCCAGACAGTCGTCTCCATCATTGCAAGACCAGGGGCACCCTTGTGATTCTTCTTCGTCTAGTGTTGCACCCGCTCCATCGCCTAGTCCATCACTCGTTCCCTCACCGATGCCTCCACCTACCCTATCGCCATCTCCTACCCTGACTCCATCGCCGCCACCTACCTAAGCCTCTGCTCAGGTGGATACCTCTACCCCTTCCTTCACTCCCGTTGCCACCCCCGCTTCCGCTCCTAATGCCGCGCCACGTGTTGTGTCAATACGCTAACGGTGGGCGCCGCATGCCTCCTCACCTTCATCATCACCGTCTTCTTTGACGACACCCTCTCCACCATCTTCACCACCAATATTACCCTCATTACCCGCATCTTTACCGTTGCCTACATCTCCATCTCCATTGCCTAACCCACCACCTTTGCCATCTCCATCTTTCTCGCCATTCAAGCCTGAGCAAGCACTGCTTTGACCTTCACCTGAGCCTATCATCATCACATTGCCTTTGCCATCACTCGACATCCCCGCCATGGAAACCTCTACGCCATCTAAACCTCTTCCTCCACTTCCTTCCACCCCACGGAGTGGGTGTGCGCCACCATTGGTGCCCCTTGGGTCTAGTCCCCGAGGTGAAAATGAGCCAAGTCAGGATGGCCCAATGCTGGTTAGGCAATTCAAGATCTAAGATTTAATCTGCCGGATGCCGATTCGAGTTCTGGTCTCTGGCTATTTTGGGAATGAGCTTGTGTTTCCCATGGCGGTTGCTAAGAACTGCTCCCTCACATTTGTGCCAGTCTCTTCTCGAGCGAGGCCAGTGGTAATCTCCTTGCTCGCCAAGGGTTTTACAATTGATGCCGTTATTTATCCTCGCTCCGTTGCCATTCAGATTACTAACCGAGAAGGGCTCTCTACCCAGATTGTGCTAACGCATATGGCCGCCAAGAGTTTGATGAATTCCATGTTCAAGGGGCAATTGGCCATATTCTCAGGAATTTTTAATGACATTCTACACATTTCATGCGATCTCCCTTGGTTTATTGGTATGCCAGCCACGTCAACGCCGTGTATTGCTCTCCCTCAGTTCCATCCTTCTCTTCTATCAAGGGGGTTATGCTTCAAGCCTGATCGCCTGGTGGAGTTGGCAAATCTCCATGTTTTTGTGCCGAGAGACAAGACTCCGTTGTTCCGTGATATTCAGTATTATAGGGAGTTGCCCGTCTGAGAATGTCCAACTATTGTTAGCACCGGGTGTCTACGGACAACCGCCCCCATGAAGCCACATGATCGTAACCAGGCCAGGCCATCTACCAGGTGGGCCTGTTATTTGAGAAGATGTTGCAAATCAAGGAGTCTAAAGGTCCGAGTCTGTGCTAGGCAGGCCCCTGTTCAAAAGATTACTGCTAAGAAGAGGCGGCGACGCCAGTTTAACAGTCGCATGTTGTGCACTCAAGGGTCCACTTCCTCTTCCTCTCCTTTCTATTCATCATTTCTTCTATGCGGCTCAAACCCTTGGGTGGTGTATCTTCCTTCGTCTAATCCCGCATCTGTAATCTTCTCCTCCCTTCCTGGATCCGCAAATCCTTACTCCTCTTCTTTTCGTCCAAGCTCTCTGGGTTTTCCACATTCTTGTTATTCTAGGCCTCGGCCTATGCCCTCCTATCATCCCGATCCCGGGACATATTATAACCTGCATTGAACAAAACCAACAAATGCAAGCAAGACAGTGGAAAGACAATTGCAAGATAGTGAAATTCTTTGGGCAACTCCAATCAAATGGTTGATGAAATGAGATCAAGCACAAGTCAACCAAGCCAATGACCAAGCAGAGCCGATGCAGCAGTGCATCTACAAAGAAAAATGAAGATGGAGTTGATGCCATGTTGATGTGGAGTTGACGCAGCCAAGTTTCTTTTGCAAGATGTTGTTCAAACTCTAGAAGGTGGAGTCGATATAGTGTGTAGCTAAACACTATCAAGCTCCTCAAGCAAGCAGTGTCTCAAAAGTCGACATTTAGATTCGACTCTCATCAGCTGAAGTTCTGTCCAGGCGTCTTCAGTAACAGTGCATCGACGCTATGGAGGATATGGGTTGACGCAGTCTACCTTGTCCAGTGAAGCTCGTGAGGGGTTCAAGTAGGACATGTGCCTTTGAACTGTAATTATTGTCACAAGATCTAATGATGTGTGGCATGAATCTAGAAAGGTTTGAGGATAGAAAATTCCTCCTAACAGATGGACCAATGACAAATTTACCTTGAGGATAAGATTAATAAAAAATTACCCATTTTTGCATTACATATTTGATTCTTCTTCCTTCGAAGAAGGGTGCTGCAAGGGCTAAAAATAGAAGAGCTATGAGAGCTATTGGAGTGTTCTTCCTTGAGAGATTTGAGAGAAAAAAAGTAGCAGAAGATTTGAAAGAGTCTGAGAGAAGAAGAAGAAGAAAAGAGTGAGAGATCGAGAGCCCTTTCCAAAAATCTGAAAACTAGTTTGTGAGAGGAAAATTTATGAGTGCAGCCAGTTCAATTAAGGAAATGTTCGAAGTTTGGCTTGTTGGATCAAATCCAAAAGCCATTGTGCTATGTGGAGCTACATTTTTGTTATTTCTTCTTGGTTCCTATTTTTTTTCTTTTTCTACATTTTAATTCTGATACCCTATTCTGGGTTCGGGGTAAGTTGTTAGTCAGCATGAGGATTTGTTCCTCAGAGGATTAGTTCCTCGTATGTTATTGTTAGCAGCATTTTTGATCTTGCTAGGTGCTGTTGGATGGTTAAGAAAGGATGTAGAGGGGGGTGAATAGATCTAGGTTCACAGTAAGCTCTTTTAAGCTTTGATCAAACTGAACAACGCATGAACCAGAACCAAAGTGTAGAACTGAACTAAGATCACTAAGTTATTCTGTGGAATGAAAGAGCTATGAGCATAGGAGAACCTGTGAATGGGGGTAGGAGATCTGGATTGCAAGTAGCACACAATAACACAAGGTATTTAGGTGGTTCAGCTGTCCCCAGGCAAGCATACGTCCACCCCCCTCCAACAAGGAGAGGCTTCCACTCTTTGGCCAAAAGATGGTTAACCACACACACGCTGCCGCAACAGCTAAACATGGGGACAAGCCCCACACGAGGAGCAAGGTCCTCACCACACACACAGGGACAAGCCCCACACAATAGGTTTGCTTGAAACAAAAAGGAGAAAATAAGGGAAATAGGGAAAGGAATAGAACTGATTGCAGGTGAAATGACTCCCAGATGAATCTGGCACTGAGAATGATAGTGCAGATGTTAACGGTCCAAAGGAAACCACGACTGGCTACGTGGGCTGTTGATCTTCTTCCTTCTCTTCCTCCTTTCCTCTCATGTGGGCTTAGCAGTCACTCATCCTTTTTTTCTTTCCTTTCTCCCTCTCTATCTTTTGCACTCAGATTCTTCCTGAAGGCCCTAGCTTTAACCCTTGCAGTAGCGAGCTTCTTGCATGGGGTTCTTCCCTTTTTATAGGCACAAACAACCCTCCTAGAAGATGATTCTAGGCTGAAAGCGATTGGCTCTTCATAGACCATCGTTTGTCTTCAAGGGCCTTTTGTCTTGGCAGCTTTTGATTCGCCAGGAAGGTAGCAGAGAAAATTTCTTAGCATTTTGTTAACTTGGTTGACCAGAAACTGAGTGAGAGGCACTTCCCAAGAAGGATATGTAGGATCTTCTTCTTCCCCAGGTAGGACTTGTCAAGGATGTCCTTTTGTCCTGAGGGATCTAACTAACAGACCAGTGATTGGGTGGAGGCAAAAAGGTGAGTACCTGGATAGGAAAAAAATGCGATATACAAGTATAAAAGAGGGCTCCCAAAAAATCCCTATACAAAAGGCCACACACAAAGTGTGTTGCACTCTAGCCCCCCAACAAGACAAAAAGAGAAGAGTTGAGGGAATTCACATTACAGTAGAGCTCAGCCCATCCCTCACTCTGTCACACACAAAAGAGACAACCGACTCCACAGCCCTGGATTCCCTCCTAAAGATCCGGTTGTTGTGCTCCCCTCATGGTGACGAAAGGGTGACATACAGAATGAGCCACCACACTGTCCTATCACCTCTAAGGGCTCAGCTTCTGTCCCAATGCTCCATTTGATGGTGCACCTAGCTGTGCTGATTGACGCCACTGTGAGTACTCCTAGCAAGCTCGTCCCACACCTCCTACCTACAAACAGGTGATCCAGTGTCTCAACGTCGACTCTGCACAAGTAGCAAGCCGGTTGGATCCCCAGGAGGAATTGGCTCAGATTGTCCCAAGTAGGTAAACTTCCATGAGAGGTCCTCCAAGTAAGTAGCTTCAACTTCAGTGGGCTCTTCGGACTCCAGACCTGTGAGTAGAGACCATGATGAACACCACCATATGAAATAATACCGTAGACAGAGCTGACCGACAAAGCACCCTCCTTTCCCCACCTCCAATATCATTCATCCTCTATGTGATAGAGGACAAATTGGGAGGAGGAAGGAGAGAAGGTCCAAGAGCTGCTCCACCTCGTTGTCCCTGAGATCCCTCTTGAAGGTCAGTGCCCAGGTGCCCACGGATAGTTGGGTGTTGAACGCCTGGGAAACCGTCCTCAAGGGGGAATCTTAAAGCGCAAAGAGGCAGGGGAAGCCTCTAAGGTGATGTCACCACACCATCTGTTCTTCCAGAAAAGATTGTGGTCGCCTTTTCCTGGATGAATTCTGATGCCGGAGGAGATGAAATCCCTACAAATTAAGATATCACGCCACAAGAGGGAAGTCCTATGCTCAGAGACATGACCCAAGTCCTACACTCTCCTCTTGGAATAGTATGTTTGTTGGATCACTTGTGTCCATTGCCCATCCTCCTCTGCCCCCCCTCCACAACCATTTACACAGGAGAGCAAGATTAAAGTCCCTCACATCTTTAATCCCCAACCCTCCCATTTTCTTGCTCGTAGTCATCCTCCCCCAAGCAATGTTATGCCAACCCCCTGTAGCTCCCTCTATTGCTATGCCAAAAGAATCTCTCCTGAATGGACTCAATCTTCTTAGCCACCGTCTTTTGGATTCGAAAAATAGAGAGAAAATAGACAAGAAGACTATCAAGAATAGATCTGCACAAGGCAAGTTCGCGGCTATAAGAAAGCAGCCTAGTCTTTCACCTTGCCAATCTGGATTCCTATCTCTGAGCAATAGGAAGTCAATCTGCATAGTGAAGAGCACTCAGAGACAAGGGGAGGTCCAGGTAGGAGATAGGGAACTCCTCTATCTTGCACCCCAAAATGCAAGCCGCCCTTCGGAGAGACCACTCCTCCATACTCAATCCCACTAGCTCAATCCCACTAGCATGCTTTTGTTGAAGTTGACTTTAAGGCAGTTCACCTCCTCCAACCGCTCCAATAAGAGCCTAATCGTATAGAGCTGCAGCTCGCCCTCAGCCAGGAATAGGATGGTGTCGTCTGTACACTAGAGTGAGAAAGAGTAGCCCCCCTCTGTCAACTTGAAACCCCCTGATCATATAGTTGCCTCTACTCATTGCCACAACCTGCTCAAAACATTAGCCACCAATACGAAGAGAGGGGGGCATAGGGTCCCCCTGACGGAGTCCCCTCCCACTGTAAAAAAAGGATGACTGCTTCCCATTCACAAGGATCACAAAGGAGGCAGAAGAAATGTAAGTCTTGATCTAACCAATCCATCTCTCCCTCATGCTCATCTTCTCAAGCACAGACACTGTCAATTAACCCTGTCATAGGTCTTCTCGAATTAGTTAAGTTAAGTTGGAATATAGGAACTTTAACGGGTAAGGGTTTAGAATTAGTTAAGTTAATGAAGGACAGGAGGGTTAACATAGTGTGCCTACAAGAAACTAGGTGGAAAGGACATAAAGCTAAAGACATTGATGGATATAAAATTTGGTATGCGGGTAATACAGAAAAATGTGGTGAGCAACATGGAAAATAGCTGACGAGCATCGGGTCCTTCGAAAAATGAGGAGTGGTAGTAGATGTCCCCATCACCCAGCCATCAAAAAAATAAAAATAAAAAAGGGAGATAAGGCCAACCCCTTTATGTCGGCCAAGCAGCCTGGTCCACCTAAACCCCCAAAGGGGGTTACACGAGCTAGCACCCAACCCCCAACCTGTTTGCCTAGACCCTTTCAGCCCCTTTATGCGGGCCAAGCCTAGCTTTAGCCCCTTCATGTGGGCCAATCCAGCCTTCAACCATTTACACAGGTTAATCCCAACCAACCTCATCCCCCTTCAACCTTGAGCCTATAAAACCCCCATTAGGAGGCCAGGGTAAAAAAAAACAAGGAGAAACAAGAATTGATGGGCTAAACCCTAGAGGTTGCACGCAACTCGCGGACAACTCTTGAGGAGGAAGATGACGATTGGCATTGTCAGTCATGTGTTTGGTAATCATACGACGGCATGTCGCATAATCATCCCTCATATCAAGTTTGGCCAAGATACAAGCCTCCCCATCGGACGAGGGCATGCTTCACAAGTCTTGATGCCAGATGGAGTGTCAAGTCCCTACCTTGATGAATGCACCTTACCCAGACATTCAAAACATGACCACTCAGGGACCATGTTCAAGCCAGAACGTGCCCTACCCAGACATCACATTCAGAATGTGACCACTCAGGAGACCACGTTCAATCCAGAGCACACCTTGCCCAGGTGTCACTTTTAGAACGCGGCCACTTAGGAGACCACATTCAAGCCAGAACACGCCCTATCTAGATGTCACATTCAGAACTTGGCCACTCAGGAGATCGTGTTTAAGATAGAACGCGGCCACCTAGAATATCATGTTTAGGACCATCAACCTAGTCCGCATAAACCCCCCTTTTATGTGGACCAACTTGATATGAGTCATCATGGTCCGTGTAAACACCCCTTTATATGGACCAACATGACCCCCTTTCAACCTTAGGCCTATAAAACCCCCATGAGGAGGCCAAGAGTCACCATACTTCACCCAGTTGAACCCCATGGGCAACATGCAACTTGCGGGTGGCTCTTGACAAGGATGGCGATCTAATTATTACTAGTTAGTCATGTGCTTAGCAATCACACATCAAGGGCATGTCGCATGAGCACCCTTCAGACAATGTTCAAGCTAAGACACAAACCTCCACATCAGGCCCACGGTGGACATTATGTAAAGGCAGTTCTAAGAGCACTCGACGAGAGGGACTATCTAGCCAACATAAACATCTTGACTGGTAGTACATGCCAAGGGCATGCTACACAAGCCTTGAAGCGGGACAAAATGTGGGGTCTCTACCTTGATTGATGGTGCTCGACTACCCTAGTCTCAATAATGCTCAACTACTCTAACCACAGTGGTGCCCCTAGCACCCAATTCCTCTAGTCACAATGGTGCCCATAGTGCCCGGATGTCAAGTCCTGACAGCACTCGATTATCCCAGCCTCAACGGTGGTCAACTATTCTAGCCACAATGGTGCCCCTGACATCCAATTACTCCAGTCACAACAGTCCGCTCGGCACCCTACTACTCCATTCCTAACAGTGCTCGACTATCACAGTCTCAATAACACTTAACTACTCTAGCCACAACAGTGCCCTCGACACCCATTTACTCGAGTCACAATGGTGCCCACCACACCCGACTGCCTCAGTCTTGAGAGCACCCAACTGTCCCAGTACCAATAGCGCTGGTTGTCCCAGTCATAGCAATTCCCATGATACCTAGCTACTTTAGCCACAATGGTTCCCATGGCACCTGACTTCACTAGTCTTAGTGGCGCCCTACCACTCTAGTCACAGTGATGCTCGACTGCTCACTCGAGCCGAGCTCGATAGCTCACCCCAAGTGTCATGCCCCAAACTGATAGCAGCAAAAACTTACTCAGAACGTGACAGCGAGACAAACATGACAAACAAAGCAAACCTCAAAAGACACAAAGAGACCAAGAATAAATAAAGATATACTTTTATTGATATTCAAATGTCATTATTACAATTTTATTGACTCACTTGATAACTATTATAAGAGAACAAAATAGAAAACACTCTAAATCTCATACTGAGATTCTGCCATCTTTTAATGTATTCCAGGGCTGTTTCATCAAGTATTTACCTGGAGGCATATAGCTCGGCCACTGTGACCTCTCTCTCAGTAACTTGGAAACATTCTCAGAACTTCCGTTGCATAGCTGCCCAGTCGCTAATAGAGCCAGCCGATAGATTTGAATACCATTCAAAAGCCAGGCCCGTCAGTGAGGACCCGAAGAATTTTAGTAGGTAGGCTTCATCTGCTGCTAGATCGCCCATTACCGTCATATAGTAAGCAATATGCTCCTTGGGAGAGCCATGCCCGGTGAATTTTTCAAATTTGGGTGGTTTATTGATGCTGGGCGAAAGTCTTTTTGCAGCATACTGCGGCAGATACAGCACCTTGTAGACATCGAAAGCGCCGAAGTCACCGTCTGCTCTCTCGGCCAGTTTTATTTCAATCATTTGTTTCACCATGAGTTCATTCATCACGGCCGGGTCTCTTGATCCTGGGTGGGGTTACGTAGGATGCTGCATGAAGGGAGTGGTTAGAGCCACGACTTGAGGTGCTGGCGGTGTCATTGGTGGCATCATTGTTGGTAATTGTTGCATCTGGGGAAGTGCCGGTTGTGCCCGTGGTGACTGCAGGGGGTGTGGCTGAAGAGAGACCCCACCATGGTCTGCTGTTCGAGAGGTAGCTAGGGGTGCAATATCAACTGGGTCTAAAACTCCCTGGGATGACTTGGCATTGCATATCTTGCTATCGGGGGATGTGAGCTTGTTCTTTTCTTTCGTTTAGTTGCCTTTTCAAGGCTTCGATCTCTTGCCCATAATTTTGCAACATCATTAAGATAGTCAGATCCAGTGCTGCCATAGCGGGAGCACTCTCGAATGCCTTATTCGGAAAGCTCTTGGATGAGGCCGACAAAGGAATCTCTTCTTCTTCAGAAGTCACCATGTTGGCAGTCAAAGTGGTGATAGCTTGCTTTCCTTTGGCTGCTTTGAGTGTTTCTCCTACAGCTTTGCCCCTTCTTGTTACCAGCCCAGACCTTTCGGCTAGCTTGGCTAACTCTTCTGGCTCTTCGAGTAGGGCCCCATATCTGCTGGTCACCCCTGCCATGTTACAAGTAAAGACTTGCATTCTCGCTCTTTGCCTTCAAGCTCTTCTCTTGGTTTGACCGAGGAAAGACACCCCTTCAAATGTTGATATTCTTTTATTCTCCTCCCGCCATGGGGAAGCTTCATAGCGCTCGGCCTCTCGGCCGCCTTCATATTCATTGACATCCATGAATGGCACCTTCGGCCTTCTTTCTCTTTCTTCTTCTTTTTCTTTGGTGCCGACGACGCGGAGCGACCTTTGCCGACTTAAGGAACCCAGGCCATAGAAGTAATCCTTGACCACTTTGGTCTTTTCTTCTTGATTTCACCCTAGAGAAAGGACATGAGGTAGCAGTTGATCTTACGTCAATGGCATGCTGGCTAGCCGTGACAACCGGGTAGCTCTATTCAGCGTTGCCGAACATCAGAAAGCGTCTGATTGCCTTGCACAGGCTCTGTGAGTGGGTGGAGAGGTGATTGGCACGACCTCTTCTTCCTTTGTTACAGCTTTATTGCCCCCACTCCTGGGGTCTTTAGCAGCCAGGGTTGACTTTTGCGGGGTAGGTGCCGAATCTCGGGTCCTCTTGGGGACCCATATTTGCTTGAGTTTGGAAATCTTGGGGGCTAGCTTCCCCCAGACATCCTCATCCAAATTGGCCCTCCAGCTTGTTAGCACTTGGAAAGCGTTTTGTGTAGGAACTGCCAAGACGATGTGGTCTAGTAGAGTTTTAGCGCGGCGGCTGTTCAAATATACTTGAACGCCACTGATCAAGACAGATTTTCAGAGGTCGAAAGTCGGCCTCGGGGAATGGAAATAGGTCTCCTTCTTTGATTCTTCTTCTTTCCCCCGGACGCCTTGTCGCTAGCGGGGACAACATAGTTGTCCGCATGGTGAACAAAGCAGGAGATGATGCGACAAGGTGGAGTGGCCGTCTGGGTAACGCTCGCCCTTGAAAGGGTTACGGCTTTGACCGTAGCAGTCTTGTCAGCTTCTTTCTCCACTTGCAACAGGTCAACGAAGGTGACTCCAAGGAAATTAGGGAACCCCAGGATTAAAAACAAGTAAAACTGATAAATCCATGCATGTCCATCATGTTGTTAGCCCTGTAATCATCGTTCTCCAGTTCTTATATTAGAGTGAATAGCGCCCACATGAGTGGCCGCTATTTTAAAAAGTGTCGAATCCTACAGACGCTAATTGTTAATGAGTCTTATTCATGATAATAAAATTTCTAGAATCTGCACCCACAATGTGAAATGCCCATTCTTTTCTGCGCCTGGGAAACAAGACGCTAATACCTGAGGTCTTTACGTGAATTATTTATAAAAAAAATTAGATGTTTCAGGTACCTATGCATGAAAAAAGAAACAACGCCTGATCCGTCAGTCACTATCTATTATGTACGCCATGAAGACAGGCCGCCAAAAACCATGCAATATTTAACTGTATCACCAACACAGATTAATTCCTGTCAAATCTAAAGATATCTGCACCTGTTGCTGCTAACGCCATTTACTATTAACGCCTAACCCAGTGAACGTGATTCAGTTGCATTTTTGAAATATTATCCATGATTTGAAATGTGTTGTTAGAAACCTGTAAAATAAGTTAGAAGAAATTAGGAATTAGCGCCTTCCTAGAAGGACGCTGATTATGTTAAAAATGCGAAGGATTATTCAATATGCACCTATTATGGCAGATGCTATTTGAATTAGCGCCTGTCAGAACGGACGTGATTTCTCTGATCGACTAGTTACCGTGGTTTCAACCCCTACCGGGGGGTATTGCTGGCACTCCCATCCCATTTCGTGGATGAGGTCCCTGTTCCATTTTACACCGTGTAGCCTCAACTCTCCGGGATGATTGAGCTCTCCGTTGGACATTCCGTTCCTTCGAACTAGTGATTTCATCTTAGAGACCTCCAGAAGTCTCCACTAGCCTTGGATTCTCTCAAGGCAGCCGAGCAGGTTGTACCCTAAAAACCCATTACACCGCTTTACTTTCTTGTCGCTCTGAAGAAACATGACGCCCAACCCTCATGAAATGTCGTTTCTGACTTTTATGGGAAATTTTCACCTTTTGGTAATCTGCGCCCATGGTAGCAGACGCCATTTGTTAATAGCACCCCTTTTGGTGGATGCTATTTACTTCGTGCCCATTTTATCTATTTTCAGAATGAGCGCCCATAACTATGGATGTCAATTCTATTCTGCGGCTTCCCTGGCGGATGCCATTTACCTAGTTTATGAAATGTCTCAGATTTTTAGCTAAGTCATCTCTACACGTGATATCAGCCTTGAATTTCAAATTTCGTGAATCTACCTTATTATCCTACAATGATCTATTTTCTTTGAAATTCTATTGGCTACTAAAACTATAGTGGATGTCAAATACATGACCAATGCCTACACATATAAGGCCCAATCTGGTCCTAGGAGGAGCACCCGAAAAGTACTTGTGCCCATGGGAGATGAATGATTACGGTATGGCATTGCACCGGAGTGCATGACTAGCTTGAAAGATGACATTCCACAATCTCTCTCTCTCTCTCTCTCGTGCTTGACTTGACTTGCTTGACTTGCATGGCCTGGAATGGGAAGTACTTGAATAAATAAGTAGCCACTATCTCGTGACATGACTTGATACTACTTGCGTGGTCCCCTTGATAATCATACTTGATAAACTTGAAATCTTGCTAGCTCGTTCTTGATATTAATTGTCATTACACTCTCGTCACTTTACTTGCATTTTTCTTCATGCATGAACATACCATGTTGCATAATGTATTAATCATTTAAAGCAAGTCTGGGTCTAGTGATATAACTCCTACTAATCGTTCGCTCATCAAGTGTTTTCTAATATTTTTTAGGTAACTCGGACTCTGACTCACAACCAGATGGGGATGACCAAGAGTGATGAGCATAGAACCTTCAAGCATCGTGCCAAGGCCCGCCGCGTCATGTCTTTTCCTTGATGTCATTGTCAGACATTCTCTTTTTATTTAAATGAGTCATGTTGTAAGAGGCTTATGTCCTCAAGATATTTTTCCTTCAAAGTCTTTCGCTGTTAGTAACGTTTGATCATTGGATATTAGTATCAGTTAAGGTTATTGTTGATATTATGGATATACGATTTAGTATTGATGGTATCAGTTTGGTTAATATTTATCTTTAGCGCACTCTATCATCGTTGTCGAAATTCTTATTGCTCTGATTAACATGGATGAATATAAACTCGTCACGTCCTTTGGGTTCCTTCCACGCTCGGGGCATGACAACGCGACCTTGCAGATTTTCGTATGGCAGGGTACCCGATTTTGCCTGTAGTGCCCTTTCAGATTTTCACCATAGTTGAGCTATAGCCATTTTTACCCTTGCTTGGCGGAATGCTCGAGCAAGTCTAGTGGGGCACCTCTATTTTAAGCCCCATTTTTTTTGTAAGAAAATGCGTATGGGTTGAAGTGTAATGTTCGAGCCCAATGGAGGGATCAATCCATGTGTGTGTATAAATGTAGCGGCTCAAGTCGAGGGCTATTCACTGGAAATGTGTTTTCGTTGACACGGGGGGTTAACGTCAACGCAAGAGGGGGAAAGGTTTTAAACGTCGATTCAAATGGAAGGTTTGAACCAACAAAAGGTATAGTTGCAGCGACTTCGACATGAAGCCATTTGCCAGAAATGTGTTTTCATTGGCGTGGGGTTAACGTCAACGCAAGAAGGAGAAAAGTTTTAAGCATCGGTTCAAATGTAGGATTTAAATCGATAAAAGGTATAGTTGTAGTGGCTTAGGCACAAAGCCATTCACCGGAAATGTGTTTTCGTTGGCGTGGGGTTAACGTCAATGCAAGAAGGAAGGAGGTTTTAAGCATCGATTCAAACAGAAGGTTTGAACTGATAAAAGGTATAGTTGTAGCGGCTTAGGCACGAAGTCGTTCGCCAAAAATGTGTTTTCGTTGGCGTGGGGTTAACGTCAACGCAAGAAGGAAGAAGATTTTAAGCATCGATTCAAATGGAAGGTTTGAACCGATAAAAGGTATAGTTGTAGCAGCTTAGGCACGAAGCCATTCGCCAGAAATGTGTTTGTGTTGTCGTGGGGTTAACGTCAACACAAGAAGGAGAAAGGTTTTAAGCATCGATTCAATCGGAAGGTTTGAATAGATAAAAGGTATAGTTGTAGCGGCTTAGGCACGAAGTCGTTTGCCAGAAATGTGTTTTTGTAGGCGTGGGGTTAACGTTAACACAAGAAGGAGAAAGGTTTTAAGCATCGATTCAAACGAAAGGTTTGAAATGATAAAAGGTATAGTTGTAGTGGCTTAGGCTTGAAGTCGTTCACTGGAAATGTGTTTTCATTGGCGTGGGGTTAACGTCAACATAAGAAGGAAGGAGGTTTTAAGCATCGATTCAATCGGAAGGTTTGAACCGATAAAAGGTATAGTTGTAGAGGCTTAGGCTCGAAGTCATTCGCCAAAAATGTGTTTTGGAGGCGCAATCCCAGGGGACTTAATTAATTATTCATCAATTCACCCAAAGGGGTGGTGGTGCGTGGTATAGTTTCAGATGTTTATCATTGAGCGGTGGGAACTGCACCTCTCATCGATGGTTGGCAACGACGTAGGCCCCGCCTTCATATACACGCTAACCACATATGGGCCCAACCAATTTTCGACAAATTTGCCCTTGGGGTTAGAAGCCATGACTTCTTGTTTCTTCACCATAACCAGGTCTCCCTTTTGAATTCTCATCCTTTGATGAGTTTGTTGAAGGCGTACGCCATGCAGACTTGATATATTTGAATATTCTGTTGCGCTTCAAGACACTTCCTTCTAGGTCAGCTAGTTCCTCTAGCCTTCTTTCGACATTTTTTTGTTCGTCAGGAACCAAACCATGTTGAATGGTGACCCTTAATGATGGCACTTCCAGCTCGATGGGAACTATAGCCTCCAAGCTGTATACGAGAGAGAAAGGTGAGTAGCCTATAGGAGTCTTGTAGACAGTTCGATATGCCCACAGAGCTTCATACATATTTTCCCCCAATCTTTTTTGTGAGAGTTGACTGTCTTAGACAGGAGGGCACACAATGTCCTGTTAAAAGCTTCTGCCAACCCAGTTGCCTGTGGGTTGTATGGGGTGGAGGTTCTCCAATCAATTTTATATTTGTCAGATAGTTGGTAGATCTTCTGGTTCTTGAAGTGACTGTCGTTGTCGGATATGATTTGGCTGGGAATATCAAATCGAAATATGATGTTTTGCTTGATAAATCTGGCCACCAATTATCCACTCACTTCCCTGAGTGCTACGGCGTCCACCCACCTGGAGAAATAATTGGTTGCCGCCAAGATATACTTGCACCCGACAGAGAAAGCTAGGAGAGGACCAACCACATCAATTCCCCACTATCCAAAGGGCCAGCTGGGGATCGTCGGATGAAGCAGTACTGGAGGCCTTCTGGGTATAGCAGCATGCTCTTGACATTTTTGGCATGATTTTGCGAACTTGCAATAGTCATCGAACAAAGTGGGCCAATAATAGCCCAGCTTCTTGATTTCAATCTTCATCTTCGGCCCGGCTTGATGTGCTCTGACCCAGCATGCACTTCGCACATTACCTGTCATGCTTCTTCTATAGATAAGCAGCAGAGCAGGATCGTTTTATGGGCATTTGCGACAATTGGGAACAACGTTCTGCTTCTGAACTCATAGGAGTCTTTGATTTTGAGTAGCTTCATTCTTTGCTCATTTTCTTTTGGCAACTATTGATGCATGAACCATTATAGGAGTGTCTTTCTCCAGTCAGGCATAGGAGCTTTTTTGGTCATGGCAACTGGGGTCGACCTGGGGTTGGGGGGGAGGGAGGAGGGAGGGCGCACATGTCCTAGGGAGGGGTTTCCCTCTCTAGAATTTTTGATTTTTTATTCAATGGGGGTATTCAATGGGGCCTTGGGGATGTGAGAGGGTGTGTTGGGGAGTGGAAGGGGTGCTTGGGGAAAGTGGAGGCGTGTGTTGGAATGTAGAAGGGTGCCTAGGGTGGGGTGGAGTTAATGAGGGTGGTTAATAGGTGTATGGGGAAGTGAAGGGGCTTTGATGAGGTGGAGGAATAGGGCTGATGTAGTAGTTGAAGTGGAGGGGAGGGAGGAGAGAGAAGAATTTGAATTTGGGAGGGAGAGGAGAGAGGAGAGAGAGGGGGTGTGCCCCCTTGAGAGAGAAAGAGAGAGATGAGGGGGAGTGGAAGAAAATTCCAAAGGGAATTCTTCTATTCAAATTTCAGCCAAAAGTCCTCCAAATGAGGTGGGATGGGTCCTATTTATAGGCTCCCATCTTTTCACATGACCAGACTACCCTTAGCATTTAACTAAATGACCACTAGATCCCAAGGGGGGTGCCCATGGGCCAACCCACTTAATTGGGCCCAATTAGCCAAACAAACTAGCCTATTGACCCATTAACCTAGCTAATTGACTCAATTAAAAGGAAAATTACATAGATAAGACTCTAAATAAAATAAAAATTACACGTGATGACTTGAAGAATTATGTCGAGGCACGAGATGTCCTCATCAGCACACCTCTTTCCTTTCCTAGAGAAAGGACCAGGTGGCTCTTTGATGTCCTCATTTAGAGAGGGCAAATCATGGCACATGAGCCACCAGCAGACTACACTTAGTGAGACTTCAATCACCCCCAGTATTGCCCTTTCCATGCCAGAATCTGCCACGCAATCGAGTCCTATGAGGAGGTTCAACACTTAATCCAGAAGTAGATCCAATGGGAGCAGATTAATGCTGAGAGTAACTCCATGGTGACTTTGAGGCTTCGAGAAGCTGTTGCAGAAACCCTAAGTATTTCCAAAAATGCACCAGGCCAACCAGATCCTCCTTGAGCAAATGGGCACGAGTTGCCTTATCAACATGTCCCAGAGTGGCTCGAGTTTTGGGCTGACAACCGAGAAGCTCTCGAGCAACTGCAAAGCCGTAGGAGGCAGGGCAACAACCAAGGGACCGAGCCGAGTAATTTCTCAGTCAACGTCATCCATCCTCTTGCCACCTTAGCTCCTCTAGATACCCAGACGTCGAGTACCAGTCAGTCAGCTCCTACTTCTTCAGTCTCGCATTGGCGGCCCTGGCAAGAGTTGGAGTCTCTTCCCTTCTCCAAGGAGGATACTGCCAGGCTACTCCTAGTTCTTCTGGACCGAGAGGATGTCCTGGTAAGTGACACGATGATAAGTGTCCCAAGCTCCTCTCGCTACTCCCCTGCTCCGACTCCACCATCTTTGCTGAAAGATAGGAAGGGGAAACAAAAATAGGATGGAGCCTTGGCACAACCATGTTGGCTCTCCCCATCCTGTAGGCCTTCGGGTTCCCTCCATATACCCTGCAGCCCAGCTCAGATCGTGAAGAAAACATCTTCAGAGTCTTCAGCGACTCTGGCAAGTCAGTCGAGCCCTTCATAGCTAGGCCTAATTAATACGCAAGGTTAGGGTAACCGCCAGGAGTGGCGGTGCCCCACTGCAACTCCAGTTATCACTGGATGCCGCTCCAAGTCAGATAGCAAAGGCAAAGGTAAGGAGCAAGACTCCAAGAGAGTCCCCCAATTCACATCCCAAAAAAGAACTTTGCCACCATGTGTAAGGCATCAAATCGCGCATACATCTTCAGACACCAGCCCCAACATCCCAGCATACCTGCAGCTACCACCTGATGTCATCAAATAGGTAATTAATGCCACCTTCCAAATACAACAAACGAAAGGTGCCTGGATCGAAATTCGGGCAAAGAAAAGTCGTCGACCTCCCTCTGCCAAGACACTAGCCCGACGGTATCCTCATAGGGACACTACAAGAAAAGGTAGAGTTTGCAATGATCATATTCCATCATAAATTTGTCTAAAATTTTACCGAAAATAACTTTTAAGACAGATTTCAGATGGAATATGGCCATATTATATTTCATCCCCTCTCAACCATTGAAAGTCCCAGCCCCTTCCCACCGCCTTCCCCCTTCTCATCTACCCCTTTCTCACCCCCTATCTCCACTGCCACCCCAGAGATAGCAGTAGAAGTTTCATCCCCCTAGTTGCAGTGCTGCCCATGATTTCTCCATGAGGTTCCAGGCAACCACCCCTACACCAACATCTTTGTCTCCGAGTCAGCTTTGCAACGGGAGTTCAAGCACCTTCATTCGACATCGGAGCTGCCCGGAGGAGTCATTCTCGTCAACCTATGTAGTCTGCCTCTAGTAGACATCGAGAGGCAGTTTGCAGAAGCCCCCACGATAAGCTTCTAGTCGAGCCCTCCTCTCCAAGTGATCTCCAGCAAGTCACCTTCCTGTACCAGAAAGGAAATGGTCATTCACCAACCGGAGCACCCCGTTCTGGCCATTCTCTCCTACTTGCGCAGATCGTCTCTGCTAGACTCAAGTTAGACCTTCCCTGGCTTCTCTATTCACCATGCCCAGCTCCGGCCTCAGTTGGAGTCTCATCTATTCCAATGAGAAGCCAATTCACCTACGGTCATGTCAAGACCAATCCCGTCCCCATCGGAGCTCGGGACAGTCCATGGCACCTTCCACATCAAGCGATTACATTTCTGGGACAGGTAGAAACACACAGGAACAGCCCCGGTCCCTAATCCACAGTAGCCCAAGTCGATCCCCAGTTGCCCCCAAATTTCTCCGGCATGCTCCTTGGCCACCCACAGACGTTTCTGCACCAGTCTCAACTCTGGCGGAATTGGACGAGGTCGAAGCAACCCTAACAACTAAGTACTATCTGCCAGACCCAATCTGGCCAGAACCCGACCAGCTCAAGGATTTCAGTTTGCCGCAATGTCTATCGGACTTCAGATGACCTGAGAAGCCTTCTGCGGGTCCCCTACACATCCCCGGATCATTTGGCACTAGTCTTGCCACCTGCAACCCTCGGTGGTGTCCGCAGGACCTCGGTCTTCAGCTTGCTGTCCCTATAGAACCGATCCGATAGAATTCGGGTCCCACATACTCCCCGCCCCTCGCTTGGCCTGATGAAGGCCCCTCCCTGCGTGGAGGTAGTGATTGATTGTACTATTAATTCTCCCCACCCCACAATCATCCTCTTGTGAGAGGAGTAGTGTTGTAACAGTAGGTCACCGTTCAAGATACAACGACGCGCGTGTGGGGCTGCGCATGCTCCCTGCTCACCCTCGTCTCCTGTCGGAGTCGGTATCTTCAAGCTGGATAGGTGAGCCCCTAACCATCCTCCTGGTTAATTCTGTCATTCAATATCATATCTGAGCTCTGCTGGTGAGGAAGAGAGCGCCCAACCCCAGCCGACCAGCCACCTCGAGTGGCCATCGTGGGAGTGAGAGCGAGTGTTACCTCGACTACCAAGGTGCATGGTTTGCCTATTGTGGTGGGAACCTCCATACCTTGGGCGAGATCCCCTCTTGGCCTTGTCCTTACCCCAACTAGCAAGGGCCTGGTCCCTGGACTCGACCTACCATCCCCGAGTCATCCCGGGAAAGGGAAGTGCGCTGTGTGAGCTTGTCCACAGAAATTGGGTATGAGTCTTCGCTAGGGTGCTTGTGACGATAGGTTCGAGGGTCCTTCATATCATTTTCGCTGCATCCCATGGCTGTCCCACATCAAGTGGTATCAGAGCAAGTTTTAGACTTGTCTTTACAAGTCTAGTCCTAGGGCGTTTGCATCCATTAGCCCGTGTATCCCCCCTCCAAAACCATGAACCTTACCCAGCATACCAATAACTACCACTTCAGGTTTATCGGGCCAGAGTTACCCCATTTCGATGGATCTCACGATCCTCGCACATATATGAAATGGGAGACCTCCATGGACAAATATTTCCACCACTACTACCTATCTGAGGAAGGGAAGGTACGTGTCGCCAAGTAGGCGCTCAGTCCCTATGGCCAAGAAGAATGGCGACACCTTGAAAGTTTAAGGAGTGTTAGGCGGCTGGATCCCTTTCACACTTGGGAAGAAATGAAGGTCGAGCTTAGGAAGGTCTATGCACCCCGACCCTCCCCCTCCTACCCGAATAGCCATAGCCTGAGGAGCACTACCACTCCTCCATTCCCGGCCACGCCAGATTAATTAGATTTTTGAGGATTTTTGGTTTATTTTGACTTATTTAGGTGTCCTTTGAGAACTTTGGAGTTAATTGGGTTATTTATTTACTGAATTGGAGTCCCGAGCTCTCCAGGAGCAGAGTCATGAGCTCGTGCGAGGTTCATACTCGAGCACGACGTTTATTACTTAAGAAGCATATTTTTATTAAGTCTGATTCATGAGGGTAACTTATTAGTTAAAACCCGACGAAAATTCGGCAGCATCTCCCCATCCCCAGAGAGTTACGGGGGGAAAGCGGGGATATGCCCACGTGGTGGACCAAACCCCTTAGAGCCGAGTGGCACAACGGCGGTCGGCATACCCGAAAGGATAGGAAATCTCGAGGACTAGCCTACTAGGGGCACCATGGTTCCGTGGGATGGAATCGATCGGATAAGGTGACCAATGAGGGAGGCGAGGACCCCGAGGGATAGCCTACAAGGGGCACGCGGCCCGTAGTCAACGCACGATCTGGCAAAGGGATGACTAAGAGGGAAGGAAATCTCGAGGGCTAGCCTACGAGGGGCACACATCCCATAGCCACCACAATGTCCCTAAGGGTAGCAGATTTGATGTTGGGCTAAAGCCCCTATCAATGTTCACCTTATGGCCCATAGGGAATTCGTATCATAGATAAACAGGACCCTTTGACCGGACGGTGATCGTGAACTATCAGTGGGGCATGTCCACCTCCCCGGAGCACTGAAGCTAATGTTATCAGAATAACAGAGTTCAGCAATTCCAAACCGTATGTGGAATAGAAGAGACATAGTAGCATATCACAATGGTCAGTGAGTTGGAGAAACGATGCTTACAGAGGTTAGCATATTAATGCTCACAGGGCTAAAAGGTTAGCACTCATGGAGAAAAATAGTTAGGATGCAAGTTAGGGGGTTAGTAGATTAATGTTTGCAAAGGGGTTAATGAGTTAGCCCATGAACTAGAATGATCAGACACAAAGAACATCCATTTGAAACATTTGCATAGAATGAATAGGTAGGCATAGAGGTGACCCCATTCCCTCCAAGCTATGGAGAAGCATAGAGAGATGTCGAGGGAATCAACCTTGAATTGGGGTCGGTAGAGATGCATACATGAGTATGTCTCTGACCACAAAACCCATAGCACGTATGTAACCAAGCATAGCCATCGCATTAGAAGGCCCTGGGGAGGAGGGGAATCATTACTGTAGCCCATGTTGGTTCAGGGCGTGTTCGATGCCGAAAAATCAAAATTCACAGGCTACACGCATAGGAAACAACTAGACATACAAATTGAGGAGGGAATAGGGGAGATATATGCACAACATTACACACTATTCATTCGATTAACATAGATACATCATCCCATCAAAGGGGAAACGAAAGGGGTGGAATACCCCAAACATAAAGCGCGGTCGGCAATGTCGCTCAGACACCATGTAATTGATTATACATATGAAACTACAAAAGAGGCATAGGTGGAAGATGGTGAAGGGGGGGAGATGGGCTCATATCATCGCCCCTCCCCCCACACTTACATTGTCTCAGAAGAGGAACACGAGAGGGGGAATCGTCGGGAAAATCAACGAATGGAATCCACCTAGCTTCGCCAGAAAATAGAGTATCGGATCCGGTGCTTCTTCTCCGGCTCTGGCACTCTTCAGGCAGGACAGAGGAAGACGACGGTGGGATTTATCCCCATGGAAACCCTACTTCTCCCCAAAGACTCTCCTCTCTCTCTTGGATGAACGGGCTCTCCGATGTTTCGAATCCCCTCCCCTCTTCAATTGGTCTCCGACTTGCTTCTTCTAATTCGTCCTCATTTTTTTTTTTACTCAGTCGAACCAAGTGGGTATATATAGAGGTGGCTTAATACGGCGTGAAGAGTGGCACACCGGGAGGAGGCTTCTTCACACTTTTGCATGCCGGATAAGAGGGTGCTAGAGTAAGGGGCGCGCCAGTGAGGGAGCGCACCATATAAGCCTTAGTTACTTGTTGCGGGTTAGACAGTGGGTCCCAAGCTGGTTCCGGGAGTCACCGTGACCATTCATTCTATCATGGTCCCACAGAACCTTGGTGAGAAGTCTTGACAAAGCTCTGGGGTCGACAAGTGACCTTTGTCGGCCCACAATAGGACTTCCAAAGTTATGGAAAGATTTTCGGATCATCCTTATCGTGTCTTCCTGACTGCACTTTGTAGAGATGGAAGAAGGTAGTGCTTGGATTCAGGCCGACGACATGTGTGAAAGCTGTGTTAGTTTGGCCACTTGATTGAGACCCCTTAAATATTTAGAATGCCAGCCTGCCTTACACAGGCCCTGACAGTGGATGGCGGAGTTGTAGCTACGGCTTCCTCTACATGCATAATTTTTTTGCCCCCTCTCTTAGGGACATCAGTAGAATTATTGAAGTTCTGCAAGGCTGGTGCAGCATCTCGAGTCCTCTTGGGAACCACATTTGCTTGAATTTTGGTAAGTTCGGGGTCGGCCTCCCTTACTTATTGTCATCAAAATTCACCCTCTGGCTTGCTAGCACTTGGAATGTGTTATGGGTGGGGACGGTTGGGATGACCTGGTCCGATAGAACTTCGGCATTACAGCCACTAAAATACACCCGAATGCCCCCGATCAACATAGATTTCCCAGATGTCGAGAATCGACTCTGGGAGTAGCAACAATTCTCGCTCTAGAGCTCTTCTTGTTGCCCCCAACGGGATCCTTCTTGTGTATCCCAGTTGGGTGGCTAGTATGGTGAACATGGCAGCTTACGACCACCGGACTCTTCAATAGAGTTTTCTTAACCCGGCCCTCACTTTGGCAGGTCACTGCTTTGTCGTTCTTCAGCCTCGCAAGTTTCGGGCCTTTCACGTCTAGAAGACTCACGAATGCAACTCCCAGGAAGTTGGGGAAGCCAACAACCAGAGGGAAGTTGCCAAAGCTAGTTGCTACAACAAGGTAGCCATATGCAGCATGGTCGGCCACGATCTGGGGACCGAAGGCAAGTCCAGACAATCCGCTTGTCATCGCTCCAACCTACAAAAGGGAGAGACAAGATGAATGAATAGTTGATATCTAAACTATTTGAGTGGGGCCCCATGGTCTCTCTATTTTGGCGAAAAGATGAAGGAAGGTTGAGTCCCACCGGGCGTGCTAATTTGGTGGAGTGATCTTTAAAAATGCGTAGGCATGCCAGTCACCGGAGTGACAAATTTATTGTGCACTCGATCTGACTTGGTCAGACGAATGTGAGGTTCGTGTCAGGACTCAAAACTCGTCATACCGTAATGGCTACATCGTTAATTACGTCCCTCCGAAAGAGGGATAACTCTTAATTAATCGCCGAAATAGAAGGACCATTGGGCCTATAGAATATATGAAAGATGTAATTGCATGCAAGCACACTCAATATGGTAGGATTTATTTATTAAGTTGACCCCCAGTACCAGGCGGAGAACTTAGGTCCGAAGACCGCCATCGCGCATAGTGGAAGCCTCCAGCCGAGCATAACCCAACTTTCCGCTAATCACCATTTGATATACCAGAGAAGCGGCTCATGCAGGCAGACAAGGTAATGATATTTAGTTTTATTGTTTATCGTTTATTTGATCTTTTATTTGTAAATTTAGGAGAGATTTCGACAACGTCCCTCTTGTTTCGAGAGTTATCAGAGTCTTTTATTTTGAGACTGCGCATGACGTTACAGTGCACACACATGGACCCATGAAATGGGTCTGGTGTGACCGTGTTCGGGTAGACTCGCATAATATCGGGACAATGTATGCTGTGGTATGGCAAATTTACTGTGCAAGAGCTGAGGGAATGCGGTTAAAACCCGATCGAAGGAAACCGAATTCAGCAGATTGTTGGCCTGAGGTAAAATCATGCTTTGGCCACAATGGGATGACTCCCGAGATCCAGGCACAACTTGTCGGGGCGTCATTAATATTTCCCATCCTCAGGGTCTAGAGGAGGTAAGAGCTCCGGAGCAAACACAGTCATGTTTATTGTTTTCTATTTATTCTTGTTATTATTTTGGGTGTATGAATGTGTTTCTCTCTTTTTTTAATTCTTTATTCTTATTTTGTTTATATCGTCCCCTTTCATCACTCATTTATTATTTTTATTTTTATTACATGCATACATCTTTTATTTCCTTTTTGGCATTTATTAGATTTTTATTCATTCATCATTTTTTTGTTGTTTATTTATCACTTTTATTCCTTCATTATTAGTAGTTTTACTAAATTCGTTCTAGCGTGCCTCTAACCGTACGCCCCGATAATTCCGCCTTTGTTCGGGGCGTGACAAACACGCTACGAGATGTAGCAACCACGGGGACGAAGCCCCAAACACCACACAACCACGCTGCTTCCGCAGCAATCCACACACACGGGGCTTGGCCCCCAAGACACTGCCACTGCAGCACACACACACACACACAGTCGGGGAATACACCCCAGACACAAATATGAAATGCCAATTGCAACCAATTAACCATCAAACACAATAGGAATCCATAAACACCGTTCTATCCACATTGACATGCATTCATACATGAATACTTACCATTGATCTTACTGATTGAGAGTGAATTGAAAATAGACCTTCACTTGGACAAATAATCCATCCATTTCAATTTTCATACAATGCAAAACTAAATAGATTGTTGAACCTGCATATACAGCCTTTGACAAGCAAGTTCCACATGCATGACCTTACATTGCATTGTAAGACTGATATTCATTCACAACCATTCAAGCCGATTTAAGCACTAGCTTGCAGCCCAGAATAAAAAAGCTTCATACAATAAGACCCATTGGGAATTCAAATCAAACCAGAACATTTAATCATTCCGTAGCAAACTGAACTTTCACAAACCTCACATACAAAATAGACTCAAACAGTCCATATCTGAATTTGAATATCATTGAACCATTCATATATCCCAAGGGTTCCAAACACTGACCAGTCAGCCAAATTTCAGTCCAGTGCCAATTCAACCAACCATACAGAATAGTGATATCATGCTCAGCTCAAGGAAGACCATTCATGTGACTGATCAAATAGACTGAAATTCTCCAAGGATATTCAATGCAAATCTTATGAGATAGAACAAAATGTCTTCATCAAAATACGCTGGGGCACAACAATACGGAATCGGGAGTCCTATGTGTAGCCTTGGGGCTGAGGACTTGTGTTTTATCATGATTTTTAGCTTAGGGACTAGGCTGATTAACGGTATGTTGCCGTGATGTGCGACGGTCTTGACCCTAGTCGTGTGACTCAAAGATCATTGTGTGTAGGTCTAGTTGTCTACCCTGAGTCAGGTGGTAGTTCTGTGTACTGTCTTGTGTTTCGTAGTACGTGTGATAGGTGAGTCCTTACCCTATCCGTAGTTCGATATTTTGAGTCTCTGTGACTAGTGAGCCTCCACTAGTCGTAGCCTGACGACACTTCAGCATGTCGGCCCACCTGGGAGCGGTGGTGGGATGAGTTCCCATGAGATAATTTTTAGGCTAGTTTTCGTGGGCCCCCTTACTTTGCAGTAGCATCCTACTGGGGGGAAAACTAGCTAGAGACCTAGCTCAAGACATTGGACTTGTGTGTGCACACGCGGTCAGGGGCGTTTGGACGAGCGCCGACGGGTGTGACCCTGTCTAGTCACTTATTACTGTTGTTCCTTGTACTTGGTATAGTGTCTCAGTCACCATATTTGAGGTGAGTGTGAGGTGCTTGAGGCACAGTGTAAGACGTCAGTGGACGCATCTAGCTTTGCTTCTAGTGAGGTGGTGTTTCTGTCACATGACACATGACTTGTGACTTTTGTGACCGATTCTGCATCATTGTTGACATAGTGCTTCGAGTAGTCTGTGTCTGGCTTCACCCGTAGTCAGTATAGCATCCACGACGGTGAGGTCGTGTGTGCACCGGTGTTTTAAGTGGTGTTTCCCACGTCCGAGAGGTTATGATGTAAAGCTTACACGTCTGTTGTAGCACGACGTGTTCTGGCAATGTAATTAGAGTTTCCTTATGTCGGTTTGGTGATTCCTAACTGTGTGTCTGGGAATCCGTGTTCTTACCAATTAGGATTAGTTTAGAGGGCCGAGGTCTTATCGGCTGTCATGGTTTGTTCTGTACGGCTTTCCTCTTTACTTCCGTTGTTGTTACTCCTACTTACTATTGTTGCTCTTACTGTTCTTACTACTATTACCACTTTGGTTTATTGGTGGGGATTTGCGGGACCCCTACTGAGCCAGTGACATGAGGCCTACCTTGACTTTTTAGGTGTGGCTGCTCTTCTTCCTCGTGGTCTGGAGGTGCGGTGCATGGTTCTAGTGTTAGTTTTGCCAGTTCTATTCGTGTGTGATTCGGTGAGATCAAGGTTGCTCAACTATCCGTTCGTATCTTATTTACCGAGTGAGTTTATTATTGGTAAGTTGCAAGAGATTGTTTGATCAAATCCTTGTGATTCTACTCATTTTATTAACTATGTTCTTAATCGAGAAAAAGAAGGGTGGGCAATCAATTCACCCCCCTCTCGATTGCCTCCTAACCGGGCCAACACGCGGCGTGTCCGACCGAAAGATCGAACGCTTGACTCTTGACCTTGAGGACCTTCAGTGGGAGGTGGCCTCGCTTAAGGCACAATCAGAGTCGAGCCAGAAGGAGGCTCGGGTATCGATCGAGCAACTGGCCCAAGCTCGTTATATGGTCGAGCTAAAGGATAGGCTCCTGGACGTGGAGCGCAAGGTTCAGGTCGAGCGCGTGGAAGGCCGAGCGCGAGGAGCTCGAGGGCCAAGTTCGGGAGGAGGAGGGCGCGCGAGCCAAAGCTAAGAAGAGGCAGTTAGAGGTAGAACAGAGGGCAGTCGAGCTTGAGAAGAAGGTGGATCTGGCTGGAGTGGAGGCGCTCGAGCGATACAAACGCTCGGAGGGTTATCAGGCGGCGCTCCAGAAGGCTACCTTTTCTTACTACGAGCCAGGCTACCGTCGGGGTCTACGGAAGGGGTTCTCTCAAGGCTTCCACCGAGTGACTTCTTTTACCCAAGAGAAAGTGCTAGAACAGGTAGAGTTTCCTTCTGGGCAATGTTATGACTCAGACGAGGATGTCACGGATTCTTCTTTCCCGTTGTCGAGTGAAGGTGAAAGTCGGGATGCCTCCATCTCATCTGAGCGATCGTCGACTCAGACAGTTTTAGGAGGGCACGCGGTCGAGACAGTTCCCACGCAGGTGGGGTCTGTGTCTGGACTGGCCATCAACGATGGTGCTGAGGGCAGGTCGTCTGGTGCCAAGGATCCTTTGTCTGTCGAGCTTCGTGATGGGCCCGAGGCTTGATGTACCAACTTTTCCTTTTCTTTCTTTCTTAATATGGCCACATAAAAACTTTTCCTTGTATATATGATGGCAGTAGTAATAAATGCTGAATTGACTGTTCCTTACTACCTTTGGCACAATTTGACTACTGTACATGTAGTTGTGGATATCTCGCGTGTTGATTGGTTAGACAACTGGCGTGGTGCTGGCACCTGTCCGTCTTCCCAGGCTTTGAATGACTTGCCACTTCGCGTGAGGGTGTTGGTGGAAACTGAGGTAACCACCTTAGGGAAGGGGTTTCTGCCTTTCGCACTTCTTCGAGGGGAAAGTCTTTTAAGACAACAGCTCCCCTTCGGCCTATAAAAAGGTCCCGAAGGGCGTTTCCTCCTATCTTCATCACTTAAGGCCATCCTCTATAGTTCTTCCTCTCCGTGAAGTGTTGGGCAATTAGTCTTGGTGAGGCATGGAAGGCGTTTCGGAGGATGAATATGTAGACTACAGTAGGGGGGAGTTTCTCACTTCTCCAGTTCGAAAGAGCGTTCGACGGTTGGCGGGCAGCTCGAAAGAGGGTTCGATGTGTGGTGGCACGTCCTCTTCTTTCTTTTGGACCGCCACTACTACCTTTCGAGGAAGGTAGAAGTGGACGGATAGGGGCATCAGGCACCGCCCCTTGTCCTGCTCTCGCCTCTCCTCCTCCCCTCCCCTCTCTCTTTTCGCCATCGATCCCACCCCCTAGAGGGGCAGCTCTTCAAGCTCCCTCCTCACCTCTTTTCTCTCCCTCTTCTACTCTTCAACTAGCCTCTATTCCTTTTTCTTTGAGTCTTTGGAGGATGCCTTTTACCATCCTCTTTTTTATCATACCCTATAGGGGGTCCTTCCAAAGAGTTGGCTGAGGAGGTTTTTCTAGCCATTCCTTCTTCTTCCTCCTCTCTTTCTTTGATACCTTTCTCTGATCTTCCCGAGTAAACAGGGTCAGTTATCCTGTTATCCGAGCCAGTTTCTACACTAGGTAGAGTCAGTGGCTTGCCCCAAGAATACCGGCCGAGCTCGCGTCGAGTGATCAGCTTGTACTAATAGATGTTGTACTTTTGTTATTTTTTCTTCTGATCTGTATTGTAATGGCCTTGGCCTATCCGATGTATCGAAGAAGTATTAATAAGAAGAATAGGAATTGCTTTTGCTCTATATTACATACATGTGTATTTTTGAGAGAGGCTTAAAAATAGAATTTGGGTAGTATTGTCACATTCCATGTCCGAGGGATAAGTGTTCCCTCCATGGTGGACAGTTGGTATGCCCCTTTCCCGAGCGTCTCGACCACTCGGTAGGAGCCTTCCCAGTTAGGGGCCAACTTGTCCACCGCCTCCAGTTGTCGAGATGCTTCGGCTTTCCTTAGGATGAAGTCTCCTGGCTAGAAGTGTCTATCTCAGACTTTGGCATTGTAGTATTGACTGAGGCACCACTGGTACTCCGTGGCTCGAATGCTGGCGATCTCTCGGATCTTGCTCGCCAAATCGAGGTTCTCCAACAGTTTCTGCTCGTTCACCTCGGGTGAGAAGTTGATGACTCAGAGAGATGGGTTGCCAATCTCCAACGGAATTACGACTTTCGTGCCATAAACCAACTAGAAAGGGGTTTCACTAGTGGCCATTCTTGGAGTAGTTCTGTGTGACTATAGTACGCTCGGTAATTCCTCCAGCCAGCTTCCCTTGGCCTTGCCAAGCCTGGTTTTAATGCCTTTTAATACAGCTTTGTTGGCATTTTCGACCAGTCCGTTGGCCTGAGGGTGTGCTACCGAGGTGAAGTGATTGTGAATGTTTAGGTCAGCACATCTGTCTCTAAAGTAGTGAGAATCAAATTGTCACAATCACCCGGGGGATACCATACCGACAAATGATCGACTTCCACATGAAGCTCCATATGACCGACTCGATAATCCTGGCAGTGGCTTCGGCTTCAATCCACTTTGTGAAATAGTCGATGGCGACGATGATGAACTTCTTCTGGGCCTGAGCGGTAGGGAACGTCCCTAAGATGTCGATTCCCTACCAAGCAAAGGCGTATGGCTCGGTAGGGGTGATGAGCTCTAAGGCAGGCTGGTGGATCAGGTGGTCGAAGCGTTGACATCTGTCGCATTTCTACACGTAGGTCGAGCAATCACGCTGAAGGGTGGGCCACTAGTAACCTTACCGTAGCAAGATCCTGGCGAGTGATCTTCCTCCCTGATGCATGCTGCAGATCCCTTCATGAACTTCTTGAATTGCTTGGCCGGCCTCGTCGTCGCCGAGGCACTTGAGAAGGGGACCGGAGAAAGACCTACGGTCTAGGGCATCGTCCAGAATGATGAAGCACTGGGCTCGATATTTCAATCTCCAAACTTCCTGAGGGTCAGAGGGCTCCTGGGATTCTCGGAGCCAGGATACGTAAGGGGTCCGCCAGTTGCTCGGGGTTGCCGAGTCAATGACCATGAGCTCGGATTCAATGCTTGGTCGTTCGAGCTTCTCGAGGAAGATCGACCATGTACCTTCAGGGCCCGGGGAGGAGGCCAGACGAGAGAGGGTGTCCGCCTGGGAGTTTTCCTCTTGAGCTATTCGGACTACCTTAAAACTCTTGAATAGTTGGGCCAATCCTCAAACCATTTGAAGATACTTGATCATCGGCATTTCCCGAGCTTCGTAATCACGGTTGACTTGGCTAGCGACTAGCTGGGAGTCAGTGTGGATCCTAACTCGTTCGGCTCCCAATCGTCGTGCCATCCTGGCCCCTGAAATAAGGGCCTCGTACTCGGAGGCATTATTAGATGCCTGAAAGTTGAACTTCAAGGCATACTGAATCTTTGCTCCTTTAGGTGACTTGAGGAGGACCCCAGCACCACTTCCGGCCGAGTTGGATGACCCGTCAACGAACAAGTCTGAGATAGGTCCGTGTGCGGACGAAGATGCTTCCTTGATCGGGACGGTGCTTTCCACGATGAAGTCTGCGAGGGCCGGTCCCTTGATGGCCACGCGGGGACGATAAGAGATATCGTAGATCCCAAGCATGATGGCCCATTTGGTGAGGCACCCCGAGGCTTCGGGATGAGAGAGGATCTTCTTTAGGGATTCATCGGTCAACACGATGATAAAGTGTCCTTAGAAATAAGGTCAGAGGCACTTGGCCGAGGTTACCAATGCTAGCACGAGTTTCTCGGTTGCAAGTGTTGGAACTCTGATTTTGATAATGACATTCTATGAATTATGTTAGGACTGAAATGAATAAACACTTCAATCAATTCTGATGTGTGTCTTTGCTTCAAACCTTAAGTTGTTGAATATCGGTGCATAGTTTTGTCTGAATGCAATAAGGGTGATATATTTGTGTCTTTGCACATTTAAGGTCATAGTCAGTATGTATTTCTTGCACATAAGGCCCTTGCATTTCATTGTAGAAGTCGGTGCACACTTTGAGTTTTATGCATATTAGGTCTGTGCATGTTTCGTTGCTAAGTCTATGCACGTTCTGGGTCCGTGCACACATGTCTTTTAGGCCAGTGCACTTAGTGCAATACAAGTCTATGCAACTTTCAAAGTTCGTGCACATTTGCATAATATATGGCCAAGTTGCTGCAAATTAGGTCGGTGCAAGCTTTTGTACCTTGCACATAAGGTCCGTGCACATTTGCTAGCTCTTCGAATCAATAGTCCGTGCATGCATTGTCTCATGCATGGCAAGGTCTGTGCATGCTAGGTTTTACCTTAAAAGATCCGTGCATCTTTAGCATCATGCAGTTTTGAAGTATGTGCAATCCTTGTTTGCTGCACGCATAATAGGGTACTACAACAGAGTCTAGTCCAATAGAAAGTACAGTCTAAAGTAGTAAAATGTACCACACGCCAAGTGAACACTCGGTCCGGCAAGCTGGCAATTAGGAACCTTCATGCAACGTCCTCAAAGCTCGGGGAAGAATTGCCGCACCTGAAAACTAGGGGTGAGCCTCCTATCACTGGCTCAGTAGGGATCCCGCGGAACCCCAACTGAGAAAACGACGACGGAAGGGAAAGAGCTACACTAGCTACAGAAAGAACAGTAGTAACAATAGGAATAGTAACTGATGGCGGTCGGTAAAATCTTGGCTCTACAGCTACTCCAACTATATCAAAAAATATGACCCAGTCTCCCGTCGGGAGACAACCAAGTCACGCACCTGACATCCTGATCTCACGGTCGGGGGACAACCAGACACGAGCCACCCTAGTCACACTACTAGGAAAATGCCATGACGCCTCAATCGTGAAAACCTGCCCTTACAATAGGGCCTAAGCCGAAACTACATAGTTCAAAAACACAATCACGATCTCGCTGTCGTGAATTTCACGCCGTCTAGGAAAAATCCTCAGTGACACTCACCAGAAACTATAGACCTCGACTATGGAAATGCTCTCAAAAATAACACCCAAAATCTCATCTCACAGATGAAAAATGGAAACCTGGGGCACGACAACTCACGTCGCGTGACGGGAGCACCGCCCACCAGAAGAACAGACCAGATGCGTCCCCTGACGTCTTACGTCGCGTCACAAGTGTCTAGCTACAATGCCCCGGGCGCGAGACTCAGACACACTCAATAACCAGAAGTCGCGCTCGTCAGCGCCGGTCCAAACCCTTAGCCTCGTGTGCACACTCAGACCATACGCCCTAAGCCTATCCTCTAGCTGGTAATTCCCCCCGAGCCCAGACTCGGCTGTGCGCGAGGGCCCTCGGGTAACCAACCTACTCACCGTCTCTCTCGGGTACGTCGCACCACCACTCCCGGTGGGTCAACACATGCATCCTGTGAAAGCTATGACTAGTGGGGGCTCACAGACGTGAACACAGAAAATCATGCATGCACCCATTGCGAGTAACACGAGGGAAGAAGTGCCTCGCGGCCACTTGACTCTGGACGGCCCACTAGACCTATTAAACTCAACGGTCCTTGAGTCACAAGACTTGGGTCAAGGCCGTCGCACGCGACAGCACTGAGCCGTCAATCTGGCCTAATCCCTAGGTCCAAAATGATGATGACACGTGAAAAATCTCCAGCCCCAGGCTGGTCAACTGGACTCACAGTCCAAGGCCATACACATGGCCCGTACGGATACTCGGAGCACATGCATGGGGTTACCCGGACACCAAAACTCACGAGCACGCCAATCGACACAATGTGGCACCTTCGGACACCCCCAAAACACAAACACAGGTCTCACGGCGTCTGGAACATTCACGAGGCCGGAGGTCTACCACTGGGTCACAACCGGGTCGACCGGAGACCAACACAATGAGCAACAACACGGTAAACATGGAGAATATCCTGGCGGTCCTCTCTTGGGCCGCCACATGCTCTAGCGGCCCAACATTGGTCCGCTATAAGGACTCTAGCATCCCAACCTTGGTCCGCTAGAAGACGAGTCACGTTGGGTCTGGCGGTCCTATATAGGGCTGCCAAGTTGCTCTAGCAGTCCAACCCTGGTCCGCTAAGATCCCTCTGGCGCGTGTAACGACGGCCGCTAGAGGGCACGTGACCCCAACGGTCAAAACACGCGCCCCAAAGTGCAACGGTCAAAATCCAAAGTAGCGGCCGAAGCCACATCTGCTATAGTAGTCGACGATTTATCGTGCATTTGCCAGCTGACGAAAATTCCTGCCGACAAAATAGTAATAGGTGGCGCACCCACCTTAGGCCGCCAGGGCATCTGGCGTGCCTACTTTGGGCCACCAGTGAGTGTGGCGGTCTCTGTAAGGGCCGCCACACCCACTTGAGAACGGGAAAGCGGGAAGAATCCCAAAAACCCGTTCCACGCCCTGATCATCCATGGATGAGGGAAAAAATAAGGGGGAAGCTCCCCCGACACCCCTAGCATGCATCTAAAACCCCAAATCGGTCCGAAACCTCGTAAAATGGCGGATTGATGCTCCTGGTTCTGATTTCCTCAAGTAAAGACTAGAAATTTCTCTCTATTTTAGCGTCCTAGCAAACTTGCTCTAATGTTTTGAACCATTTCTGGTTGGTGATGCATGTAGCTTGCGGCGACCATAGAGCGCCCATAGATTGGCCGACAAGGATGAACATTACAATTGGAATCACAAGAGGCTTGTGCTATCTTCACACACAAGAGAACATGGTTCATGGGAATCTGAGCAGTAAAAATGTCCTATTGGACTATCATGGCAATGCTAAGATTGGAGGCTATGGCCTCTCCAAGCTCTTGAACCCTGCTGCCAACTCCAACTTGATGGAAATAACGTGGGCATCTGCATATCATCCTCCCGAGCTCTCCAAACTCAGGAGGGCAAACACCAAGACTGATGTTTACAGCCTTGGGATGATCATGCTTTAGCTTTTGACAGGTAAATCTCCATGGGAGGCAGACTTGCAGTGGGTTACCTCGATCGTAAAGGAAGATGCGATGTGTTCGACCAGGAGCCTAGAGGGAGGAGGGCAGAAGTTTTGCTCAATGCCCTCAGTTTGGCTCTACACTGCGTGAGTCCTTCACGGTACACAAGGCCGGACGTGATACAAGTACTGCACCAAATGTCAGAAATCATTGCATAACTAGAAAGGAAAAATGGGAGCAAAATTATTGTCATGCCTGATTTTATCTAAATGTTTTATATGTTCATTCTCATCGATGCATGAACTAAAATTATTCCTCGTGATGTATTCGTTCAGATTCTATTTCTTCCCTAAAGTATAATGACCGTCTATCTCTCTCTCCAACCCCCCAAGAATTTACTCAAGGATTTTATCCGCAATAATGTAGATATGTTTGGACTTACTAAAGGAACGAGCAGAAAATGATCGTGTGCCATCAGACGCGTGCGCGAAGTCGTCTTCTAACTTGTGTGCGTGAAGTAGAGGTCAACGGCAATGAATGCCGGGGAGAGAAACGTGGAGAGAGAGAGAGAGAGAGAGAGAGAGAGAAGGGTCCGTGCATGTGCTTTTCTTTCTATATATATTTTTATTAAATAAAATTTCATCCATTCCTTTTGCTCCTTTCTTCTTTCTTCTATTGCGCATCTGTCTCTCTGTGCTTCCCTTTTTTTTATCGCCAACAGTAAGATTATAACAAAATACAATTATGCTCCAATCCAAAGAAGTACCCAAGTGTTGGAACCTATTTCTGGACTTTTTGCATATCTTTTAATTAAACGACACTTGTAAGTTACAAACGAGATAACATAAGAAACGAGATAACATAAGATTGTTTAGAAGTTTAACTTGTATTAATGTATATTTTTTTAATTGAAAACTTTCTCAAACATGTTCTCAACAACAGTGCAGCCTGCTAGGTTTTTTGTACGGTGACGGTGTCCCTCGCAGCAGAGCGAGCACGTTAACGGAAAACAATGCCCCGGCAACTTGTCACTTCCACCTTCATTTGTGAATGATCGATAAAGAGATGACCGAGGGGGCGAACAAGTCGGGGCAGATCCCTAGAAAA
Source organism: Amorphophallus titanum (assembly GCA_024336825.1). Classification (NCBI taxonomy): domain Eukaryota; kingdom Viridiplantae; phylum Streptophyta; class Magnoliopsida; order Alismatales; family Araceae; genus Amorphophallus; species Amorphophallus titanum. The sequence goes on along the minus strand of JANBPO010001371.1, from coordinate 15,371,698 downwards.
CTGATGAACCAGCCGCCGGAGATCCCTGCATACGTAGAAAGGGAAAAGTGGAACAAAATTTTTGTCATACCTAATTTTATTTAAACATTTTATCTGTCTCTTCTCATCGATGCATGACTTCAAATTCTCTATTTCTTTCCAAAGTATAATAACCGCCAATCTCTCTCTGCAACCCATCCCCCGAGAATTTACTCAGATTGTTTCAGCAATGGTGTTGATATGTTTGGAAAGGAAGGAGTAGAAGATGACGGGACTTTCAGTCTCCTCCTCTTTCCCCACGACGTCATATTGATGTTGACTCGATCTTCTGCAGACAGAACAACTAACATCTCCCCCTTTCAATGCAATGATTAATAAACAACACTTCTTGCAATCATATTTAAGCCCTCTTGAGAGAGCTTGCGGACATTAAAAATCAAACGCGTTGTGAGCTCGCGGACATTAAAAATCCAACGCCACAATATAAGTCTGTTTGGTGCAACTTCGAATTGATAGTAGTTTTATATTTTGAGAAGTGTCAGTTCAACTATTTTAAAAAGTATATGAAATAAGTTTAAAATTTCACATGATATAATCATCTCAAAAGAGAAAATGATTTTTAATTCTTTGTATTCTTCTTTCATCGCTATTTTTCAAGTTGTTAGTCAGCAGAGCAAGTTGTGAAGTTCAACGGTGTGGATCGGTTCCTCTGATAGCAAGGTGTGGTGCTCAGCAGTTAGCAAGCTGTGATACTCAGCGGTTCAAGCTATTAGTCAATGGATAGCAAGCTATGTTGCTCAGCGATTGTAGGGATTCATCCCCGAAGCTATGGATCAGTGGTTAAGCTTTGTGTCAGCAGAAGCCACACTTAGGTTTGAGTGTGGGGTGGACGTAGGTCTCAAGGTTGAGATTGAACCACTTAAAAATCTTTGTCCCTTGTGTGATTGGCTATCTATTTATTTCTCTGCTTAGATGCATGATTAGGACCGCTATCAGTTGGTATGCAATTCTGAATGCATTTTCATTTGTATGATCTGAGTGCATTCGTCAACCAATCAGTATATCAAAAGGCATGGCAGGAAACATAAGTCAGGCCTATCTAGAATGTCACCTCTTGCATGAGGAGATCTTAGATCAAACCTCTGCCTAGTACTATAATTGGTTGATTGGCTACTTTCATCATTCAAGTGATATTCTCTTGTGTTTACTCTGTGAGAAGAGCATTGCAATTAATTTAGATCAGTAAGAGTAGTTCAATTTTTAAATTTCGCAAAAGTTTTCACTAAGATCCATTCACCCCCCTCTGGATCTCAACCGTGCACGCTCCAATCCTTTCACTTGTTATCAGAGCGGATCACCAATCCTATCACTGCCTTGGAAGAGAGCCATGCCCTTGAGCATCCAAGAAGAACATTTGTGAGAAAGAAAAGAAGAGTGCAGCCCAGCACTAAGGCTGACTCAGTCTAGTGCTATAAGAGCAAGAGAAAGAAGTGAGATCAGCCTTGAAAGAGCGCAGCCCTGCCATCTACCGTTACTTGAAAAGATAGATCTTTGGATCTGAAATTGTAGCTGCAGTCACCAACTTCCAGATCTCTATCTGAAGATTCAGCTGGTATTTACATTTCTCTAGCTCTTATTTTTCTACTACACTTGTAGTGTTTTTCATTTCTCTCATTTCATCTTGAACCGTCCCTATCGGTCTGTGTGTAGGAAGGCAGACAGAGGTGTGCTCTGGTCTATGGTAAACCGTCCCTACCGATTTGTTGTAGGAAGATAGACATAGGTGTGCTCCGGTCTGTGGCAAACTGTCCCTACTAGTTTTGTGTGTAGGAAGACAGACGAAGGTGTGCTCCGATCTGTCGTAAACCATCCCTACCGATTTTATGTGTAGGAAGACAGACGTAGGGCTCTTCGGTCTGTGGTGAACCATCCCTGTCGGTTTGTGTGCAGGAAGACAGACAGACAGTGTTCTCTATTCTGTGGTTTGGGACGTGTCCCCGGTCAAGCTCTGTGTCAGTAGAAAAGCCTCACCAGGTTTGGTGAGGGGTGAATGTAGGTTGCAAGTTTGCAACTGAACCACCTTAAAAATCCTTGTGTTGTGGGTTGTGAGCTTGTGAGATTGTTCCATGTTCTCTATCCCTCATTCACATGTGTGTGTGCTAGCTTCATCGTATACAATTTTGATTATTTTCTGTTGCACACTCAAGCTTTCAGATCTGAACTATCGGTCATATCCTTATACTGTTTGCCCTTCGCGTTTCACTTGTACTCTCTTGGTTGCCCGTTGCATCCTTGCACATAGGCACTAGAGTGTCTACTCAAGCTGAGGGAGTTTATCTTACTCACACACACACTGAAGATTTGTTGAGCAGCCAATCTCAATACATGAGATCTTGGTTAGTCACCACAGCACACACTCCAGCTAGCTCAACGGGGTTTCAAGCAAACACCTTGTTTACACAACACATCAGAAGTTTGCTGAGCAACACATTAGCCTAGTACGATCTGTTAGCGTGAGTGCATCAACCTCTTATGAGTTGTGCATCGACCTCACTTGGCTTGTGCTTTGACTTGTGCCTCACTGTCAGCATGAGTGTATCGACCTCATCTAACTAGTGCGTCGACCTGTGTAGTCTCTGGACCCTGCTTTGTTGTTTCCATCTGAGCCATTTCTATTCATTCCGTTGTGCCATGTGCCTAAGTGTTTCATTTGCTGTATAGGAGTGGTTTATGCTCCCTTATTATCACAATGGCTCTTTGCGTAGATTGGGATAATATGCAGTAAATTGTTACAGGTCTCACACAAGCACTACAGACTATGGCCCAAGCTGGCGCTAGGGCAGGCAATGGAGATTTGCATCGTAATTTCTGGAGTTTAAACCCTCTGTGATTCTATGGTTCCTCGAATCCAGACGAAGCTGAAAATTAGATTGATGAGATAAATTGTATCTTTGAGGTCATGCAATGTGCTGACCAAGAGAAGGTTTGTTTAGTCACATTCCAACTAAATAAAGATGCCCGTACATGGTGGAAGATGGTTCCGGTACCTCCAGCTGATGCACCACATACATGGGAAGGTTTTCTTGCATTATTCCGTGCCAAGTATTTTTTTGAGCATGTCAAGGAGCGGAAGGCTGTGGAGTTCACTTCTTTGCGTCAGGGTATGATGACGGTGGCGGAATATGAGATATAGTTTTCTAGGCTGGCGCCATATACACCTCATGTGGTCAGTATCGACTTATTGAAAGCCAATCGATTTATGGATGGGTTAAGACCTAATTTTATTCAGCAGCTCGGGACCCAAAATACCCATACTTATGTGGAGATGGTCCAACGGGAGTATTTGTGTGAAAGGACCTTGTAGAAGGTCAAAAAATTAAAGGAAAAAGGAGAGGAGTCAAGCCAAAGGTTTGATCGGTAGAATAAGAAGGAAAAGTTTAGCATCACGGAGCCCTACAAATCCCATGATAGCAGGAAGAGATCTAGGAACAGGAGCGGTAGCAGTTCCCAGAAAAATAAGAAGGCTAAGGAAGAGGACAAGCAAGTCATGATGGCTTGCTCCTTCTGTAAGAAGTTTGACCATTCAGTCGAAGAGTGCTGGAAGCACCTCAGCGCTTGTTTACGATGTGACAGCAGGGAGCATCGCATGCCAGACTGCCCTCTTATGAAGGATCAACCTTCCGGTGGTGGACGCAAGAGACAAGCTCGTCTCAATGCTGTTCTAGATGATGATGAAGCACCCAGGGATGATGCGCTTATAGAAGGTACCATCCAAATTTGTTCCCATCCTGCATTTGTACTATTTGATACCGGTGCTTCTCATTCCTTTATATCCTCCGCTTTTGCAAAAACCTTGCTATTTTCATCAGTTCCCTTACCATCAGACCTTGCTATTACTACTCCTTTAGCCCCTAGAACAAAACTTACAAATAATTACCTTGATAGTGAGGTAATGGTAGAAGGACATAATCTCCCTGCAAACCTTGTATGTCTTGATATGGAAGGCTATGATGTAATTTTAGGTGTGGATTGACTAGTAGACCATGACGCCTACATCAATTACCGGAATAGGATAATATCCTTTCGCAAACCAGGTCTTCCAAGACTTTCCTTCCTTGGTATCAAATATAGAAAACATCCCACCATCATTTCCTCCCTTCATGCTTGCAAACTTATATCCCAAGGTTGTGAAGCTTTTCTTGCTTCCGTGATTGTCACCGAGTCCAAAGAGATCATCTTAGAAGACGTCCCCATTGTGAATGAATTTTCAGATGTGTTTCCATTGGATTTACCCAGTTTACCACCCGAAAGGGAAGTAAATTTCTCTATTGAACTCATTTCTAGAGCAGCACTTGTTTCAATAGCTCCTTACAGGATGTCCCCCACAGAACTTAAGGAATTGAAGAGACACCTACATGAGTTCTTGGATAAGGGTTTCATTCGACCTAGCGCATCCCCTTGGGGTGCGCTAGTTCTATTTGTCAAGAAGAAGGATGGGTCTCTCAGGCTGTGCATCGATTACCGGTGACTAAATCAGCTCACAATTAAGAACAAATATCCATTGCCGCATATAGATGAGCTCTTTGATTAGATTTCAGGAGCAGAGTATTTTTCCAAGATAGACCTCAGGTCGGGCTATTATCAGCTCAAAATCAAGGATGAAGACATATATAAAACTACTTTTCGAAGTCGTTATGGCCACTATGAATTTGTGGTAATACCATTCAAGTTAACCAATGCCCTAGCAGCATTCATGCAACTCATGAATAAAGTTTTCCAACCTTATCTTGACCAGTTTGTTGTCGTCTTCATTGATGACATTCTTATATACTCTAAAACAAGGGAAGAACATGAAGACCTCCAAACCTTTTCCTTCTACCCCTTTTCTATCACTTCCCACCCTACGGAACGGGTGTGCATTGTCTTTGGTGCCCCCCGGGTCCAGTCCCCGAGTAGATGGTAAGCCAAGCCAGGCTTCGATAGTGCATTACGAAATTCAAAAGTTCATTTGTCGCATGCCTGTCCAAGTATTGGTCCCTGGCTATTTTAGGGACACGGATCCCTCACTTTTAAAGACGGCTACTGAGCAGAGTTCCTTTGCGTTAGTGTCAGTTTCTCCCCGAGCAAGGCCGGTGGCAATCTCTTTGCTCGTTGAGGGTTTCACTATCGATGTGGCCATTTCTCCTCGCTCGGTTGCTATTCAGTTCACTAGCCAGGCAGGATTCACCACTCTGATTGTGCTAACCCATACGGCCACCAAGAGTTTAATGAATTCTGTGTCCAAGGGGCAATGGGTCATATTTTCAAAATTGTCTAGGGGCATTCTACACTTTCTATCTCATCTCCCTCGATTCATTTGCAAGACGGCTACAACAATGCCATGCATTACTCTCCCTCAGCTTCGGCCTGCACTATTGGTAAGGGAGTTGCGTTTCATGACCAACAGTCGAGTGGGGATGCCAAATCTCATGCTTCTGGCACCGAGCAACAAAACTCTACGATTTTCTCCTAGTCATCCCAAGGAGTTAGTTGCCCAGGAGTGTCCGCCCATGGATAGCACCCCGTGTTTAGGGGCACCCACCCCGATAAAGCAGCATATTCATAATCGGGCCAGGCCATCTGCCAGGTGGGCCCATTATTTGAGAAGACACGGCAAATCAAGAAACTCGGAGGCCCGAGTCTGTGCCAGGCGGTTTCATTTTAAGAAGATTTTGACTAAGAAGAGGCGGCGGCGTAAGTTCAGGGGCTGCCAGTTGTGCATTAAGGGCCTACTCCACCCCCTTCCTCCGTCCACTCATCATTTCTCCTATTCAGTTCATATCCTTGGGTGGTGTGCTTTCCACCACCTGACCCTATTTTTGCCATCTTATCCTATCCTCACCATCTTAAGTTCCATCCTATGTCCTCCTCTTTCCCTGATTCAGAGATTTTTTCTTGGCTTCCTCCCCACGTGCATCCAAGATCCACTTCTCGTCCTTTTCCCCCAACCCTGTCGGGGGTTCCTCGTGCTCGTTCCCCGACTCGGTTGGGCAATTTTTCTGATCCCTCCCCGACTTTGTCGGGCGACTGTCACCTTCCTTCCTTGACTCTGTTGGGTGATTTCTGTGTCTTTTCCCCAACATTGTCGGGTGATCATGTTACTTCTTCCCCGCCTTTGGTGGATGACTCTCCTACTCCTTCCCCGACCGCGTCGGATCACTCTCCTCCTCCTCTTCCCGTTCTTTCTTCCTCACCCGTTCAAAGTTCTCACCCTTTTTCTTACTGTTCTCGAGGCTTTAGCCCGCCTTGATTATAGCTGATCTCATTTTATTCTGTAACTGGTTCTTTGTTATCAGGGCCTCGGTGCCTTAACGAGGGAGTTCTAGCCCTCGTCTCTCTTCCTTTTTATCCCTTCTTCGTCCAGTGTGGTGTCTGACGCTCCTCCGTGTCGAGGAATCTAATCATTTGCTCTCCTTTCATCTTTCATCTTGTCAAGCAAGGAATACAAAGCTCGTGCTCCTCAAAGCTCGATGATCAAGCTCTCGCTTTTGGACGCTACTTTCACGCTATGGATGTGCAAGGTATCTTTATTTTGTGCAAAGAACATGCTACTATGGTAATTACTTATGTTTCTTAATGTATATGGTCATAATGTTATTTCCTTAAGACATGGTTGAGTGGCTTATTTTAGGTTAAGTTTAGTCAAATAAATTTACTTCTGCAGCATCTTAGGCTGGTGATAGCTCTGCATTGGGAGTCTAGTTCTTTCCCCGATCGTTAAGGGTGACCTTTTGGACATGGGTTTTTCACACACTTCATGGCAAGCCATAGTCGATCTCCTCTAAGGCACATCATTGCTGCTTTGGCCATATTTGGGTATGCACAAAGGTCTTTTCTCTTCTTTGCTCAGCCAAGTGCAGGGGCATGAGATTGATGGACAAGATGACCGACCTAGATATTCCCCACTATGGGAGAGGTCTCAAATAGGGGCAGTCTTGACCTACTCAGTCAAAGGTAGTAACCCACAGTAAATCGCGTCTTGAATATTGCCTCCGCTATATAGAAAGAAAATCATTACACTGCTAAGTCTAGAGAGAAATTATGAAAAAAAGGAAGTGAAAATGAACTACTAAGGCAGGTACAAATTTCCTAATCTATGGAGATCAGAGAGCTTGGAGAAGTCTGCAATCCCTCCTGAAGCTCAACAAGCGAAGGACCCTCGATGATCGGAGACCTGCCCCCAGTACCCTCGGTGACGGCCGGCCCAGGCATTGACCCCATTTGTATGGGAATTGCCCCGTCCATGTGCCCTCTCGAGGCAGTTGGGGTTGGCGATCCCTCCTCCACCGAGATAGGAGCATCTTCGCTCAGCCCTTCATCACTCGACTTTGATGAAGGAGACTCCGAACCATCCTCATCAGAGTCGTAGCACTGCCCGAGGGGGAAGGTGAGCTCATCAAGGACCTGCTCCTGAGGCAGTACGACTACCCGCTGGAAACCTTGGGTGAAACCCTTTTGCAGCCCTCATCGATAGCCCAACTCGTAGCATGCGAAGGCGGCCTACTTCAAGGCCTCTTGGTACTCCTTCGAGCTCCAGTACCGCTCGACCGCCTCTGCCCTGGCTCTTGCCGCCTTCTCCTCGTGCTCGGCCACCCTCGCACCCACCATGGCCAGTTTTGCTTTGACCTCGGCCAACTCTGCTTCGGCCTCGATCAGCCACACCTCAACTTCAGCTCGCACCGCTTCAGCGTCCTCCTTGGCCCGCTCGATCTCCTGGGTCTGGTCCTTGAGCTCCGCTCGCTCGACCACCCACCGATCCGAGCACTCCACCTGAACCCGACGCTCTTCCTCCAAGAGCTTAGTTTTAAGTTTGACCATATACCAAGCTTGGGTTAGTTGCTCGGCCCGTGACTGAGCTTCCTCCTAATTTTCCTGGTCGCGCGCTCGAAGTGAAGTCACCTCTTGTCGCAGTACCCCGAGCTTGGATGCTAGCTGACCAATCCTATGGTCAGACTCAGCACGAACCTAGGATTGGCTCCTCCCCTCGTTCACCATCCGAGCCACAAAGTCGGTAATCTTAGCTCCCAACTGAGCCATGAAGATATCTCCCCCCATGACCCTTTCAAGGAGCATGGCAAGGGAACATCGTCGGAACTCCTCCCGAACTGATGAAGGTGCCAATTCTTGGCATCGATTATATAGAGAAGCCTAGACGGCGAACTGCCCTTGCCACAGAGGAGGAGCCTCCTCCGAGGGTACTGGGGTCGGAGCGTCCCCTTCGATCGTCCCCAATCCCGGGACGATGACACTCCGCCCAGCTCAGACTCGTGCTTCGATATCCCCCTCCCCGCTATGCGTCCCGACCGTCCCAACCAGGACCTCAGAGCCGACAACCTCCTCTTGTGCTCCTATTGGTTCGGAGGAAGTCCCCTCAATCATCATGGACGCCTCTGGCTGGGTCGGGAAAGAACTCGGGTGACGGGAGCCCTCCGCTACGGGCTCCTTAGTCGGGCGAGAAGTCTTTACTTTCTTTGACCGCGTCTTCTCGGTGGTCAATGCCTTCATCGAAGCCAGAAGCAGTCGCTCCCTGACGTCCTTCTACTTGGACCCTCGGCCCCCGGAGGCGTCATCCCGAGTGATCTGCTTGCCCTTATCTCGGGCAGAAGAGGGACCCGCTGAAACCTGGGGTGCACTCAGAGTAGTCATCCCTTCCAATTCGATGACCTCCAGATCGGCTAGTCGCCCCACGCCACCACCGTGTCTTGCCTCTGCTTAACAAAGGGAAAACCCTCAGCGAAAGATTCGACTGATCGAGATAAGAAGTCAAGAAAACTAAAGCTTAGTCCTTACCCCCAGGTGGCAGCACTCGGCGTGGGTACTCCTCTATGTTGGCGAAGTCATCAACTCAACGGTGGTGCGATGACTCTCCTGAAGGATCCTAATCTTCTCCCCCAACTCCGAAGGGATCTCCACTATTTCAGAGGATATACCGGATGGAAATTTGGCTTGTCAGGCAACTCCTAGTTGGGATTCCCCTTAGTAGCCCCGACCCAGAAAAATTAAGTCTTCCACCCCTTGTGCGAAGAATCCCGAGGAGAAAGGGTCACACAGCTCCTCCCCGCCATCATAAATGGGCTAGATGAATATAAAAAAACAAGATTTAGCCTGTACAATTGAAGGAATATGTCCCCTGGGAGCACTTTGAGTCTTTGAACTAAAGCAAGAAGTTGACGCTGACTTAGAAATGCCAGATGCACAGAATGGCTTGCTACGGGGGCAAGTACCAGCCATATATGGAAAGAAGAAGAAAAAGACAAAGAATAAAAAGGGGGCATCACTCTTCCTTGCAACACACTATCAACATTTTTTCATAGATTTCTAAGGAAGAAGATGAAGAAATATGTTTTGCGTCAGCAGAGGCGAATCAGGCTGAAGCTTCTACCTGCCATTATGCCACAAGGTCTAGAAGAAAATGAGGACATCCTCCGCCATCCAATCATAATATTATGTTCAGGGGTGAGCAACCATACCAGATTCCTGAGCCAGAGGTCAAAGGCACAAAAATCTTGCCTCCGCCCGGCCTCTACTCGGAAAGCATGAATAGCCAGGGCAACCCTTCGTTTGCCGAATTTCTACTGTCACAAAAAGGTAGATAATCATGTCAGCAAGCTGAGCCTAAGGTTAGGGACACTTCGGTCCCATCCTCGATCGCTCCACCTCCAGCAGGTGAAAACCACAATGGCATCTCATCTTTTGCCATATTCATGCAAATAAAGGAGATGACCAAGCCAACATAACAAACTTAGATAGCACTCGAAAAGGAAGATGAGATGCCCTATGAATCAGCTCCTCCAATGCAAAATGATGGTAGGTGAGGTAAGGCCAAAGAAATGAAGTTGGCCAATGTAAGGGCTAGCAGTAGAATAATGAAGCAACTAAAAAGACTCCCCGCAAGATTCAGTGTCTAGGAGATACTTATGAAAGCTATTTTGTAGAGATGCAGTCAGGAACATCCATAACCTTTGTTGAGGAAGACATGCTCCTGCCCTCCATCAGCCATAATGGACCCTTGTACATGAGGGGGCAATTCAATGGCCAGTCAATGAATAGAATTCTAATTGATCTGGGGGTAGCAGTGGACATACTTCCCTACCGAGTTTATCAAAATTATTACTCTGATGTGCACCTGATCGAGGTCAGGGATATGAGGATAGTTGACTTTAATCAGAAGTTCAAAGTCCCTCTAGGTGTGGTAAAGTTCGATCTCTCACTCTAGAATTTCAACACCAAAGTGTAGTTTCATGTAATTAACTCCAACACCTCATACAAGGCGTTGTTGGGCCGTCCATGACTGCATCAAAATTGGATGGTACCTTCCACTCTGTAGATGCCTAATTTCAGACATCCCGCAGATCCCCAGTTGGACCTTCATGTCAATGATGTAGTCATTTCACTCGGTCTCTTGATGTCTTATGCTTAAAAGTCCAGCCTGTAACACAATTGTTATTGGGCCACACTAGTCTGGAGAGGCCCAAGTCCCATGGGCTGGGCGGCCAAGATAATGGCCGCCCTGGTCGCTGGACGGCCAGGGCGATGGTCGCCCTCACCCGTCTAGGTGGCCACATCTTTGGCCGCCCTGGTCACTAGAAGGCCAGGGCGATGGCCGCCCTCATCCATCTGGGTGGCCACATCTATGGCCGTCCAACCCTTGTAGAAGGCCAATGGGTTGGCCGCCCTCCTGCCATGGTCCAATCAGAAAACGTGATTCATTCTTTGACCATGACCGGCACAATCATCCCCTCGTTCAGCACGATCTCTACCACGTCCTTCGAGGCTTCTGGAGCTCCCTCTCGAATACAAAACTTCCCACTCAGAGAAAAAAGGAGAGGGGAGGAGTTCTTTTGGGAGCAGAGAGGGGAAGGATTGAGAGGAGGTTGGAGTGGTCAAGTTGTGGAAGCAGGGAGTTATTCTTCTTCTCTCGCTCTTTCTCCATCGACGGAGGTTCCCGATGGTAACTCCGAGCTCAGTCACCCATCCTGGTTTGACTTCTGAATCCCCTCCACCCTCTGTGGTCTTTTTCTTTTGCATCGTGGATCTATTTGCTTGTGCATGCACCATATAATATAATCCTCCTATATCCCATTTAGAGGTTTTTCCCCCCACCAAACGGGAAGGTGGGTGGTTGAAAGCCTCGGCCATCCTCCCTTCCCACCACCCCAGGTAATCACATCGCCATTACTCCATGGAAGGCCGGGTGGGGTGACATGGCTGGTCATCATGTAAAATGCGGAGGATGGTTTTGTTAGTCTTATAGATACTACACTTCTCAAGGGCTAATTGGGTTGTTTTCTTTCTATCTCTGCACTCTTTTGCATGACTATAGTACTCCAAGCACAAGGCCCAACTCTTCTGTCTGGCCAGGAGGGGTGGAGGTTTGAGTTCCACATCATATTTTCTCTGTGCACGTAGCGGCCATCTTCAGACCGTCTGGGTTCCCTTGCGGCCGTCTGGGGACCATTTGCCTTCATCTTGCGGTCATAGGAGGACTGTTTTATCGTCTGCACCTGAGTCTTTCTCCCACGTGCGAGTGTGCCATTACTTTGCATCTTTCCAAGGTACATAGTGCAGTCCCCTCTATGTTACAGGCCTTGGTGGCGATCACATCTGTCTCTTTGGGTATTTGTCATCATATTTCTTTATTCTCTATTATTTTTCTTTCTTCTTAGTTGCTCCACACCTACGGCGTGTTTTTACTTTTATTTTCATCATTCTTCCATGCCCACAGCGTCTGTTTAGTTTATTTATTGCTTTACTTTGCACTACTGAGATGACATATCCACATGCTTCATATTTCATGTTATTGCTTGCTTGAGGTTTGGCACACATCACACACGTCATATTCCATCTCACCCCTTTTCACCCACCTACACACATATCTACATTGGCGTCTAATGGAAGACTGCTATTCCATGAAAGGACATGTGTACCAGACTGTCCTGAGTTAAAGAAGAAGATTCTGGAAGAAGCTCACCGATCAAGATACACGATTCACCCGGGAGCTACTAAAATGTACCAAGACTTGAAACGGACCTTCCAGTGGTCTAATATGAAAATGGAGGTAATGGACTTCGTATCTCGCCGTCTCACATGCCAACAAGTAAAGGCAGAACACTAAAGATCCGCCGAAAAGCTACATCCTCTGGATATTCCCAAGTGGAAGTGGGAAGATATCGACATGGACTTCATCATGGGCTTGCCTAAGTCTCAACGGACATGATGGAATTTGGGTGATCACAGATCGATTGACCAAATCGACACACTTCTTGCCTATCAAGAGCCGTTGGTCAGTTGATGTCCTAGTCGCCTTGTACATCAAGGAGATCGTTAGACTGCATGGAGTCCCTATATCGATCGTGTTTAACCGAGACCCGTGCTTCACTTCTCACTTTTGGAAGAGTCTACAACACTCCTTGGGGACGAGACTCAATTTTAGCGCTGCCTTTCATCCCCAAACAATTGGTCAGACCGAGAGAACAAACCAAGTTGTTGAAGACATATTAAGGGCATGTGTCATTGATTTCGGCGGAAACTAGCATGACCACATGCCCCTGGCCGACTTTGCTTATAACAACAGTTATCAGGCCAGTATTCAAATGGCACCTTTCGAGATTTTATACGGGAGGACTTGCCGCTCACCAATATGCTGGGATGAAGTCGGTGAGAGACAACTTCTAAGCCCAGATATGGTAAGGGAAACAACCAAGAAGGTACAGCTTATCATAGAAAGACTCAAGGTGGCACAATCCAGGCAAAAGATTTATGCTAACATTAGAAGAAGAGACCTAGAGTTCCAAGTTGGGGACCATGTCTTTCTCAAGGTCTCTCCTAGTCGAGGCATACGGAGGTTTGGTGTTAAGGGCAAGCTTACACCAAGATAAATTGGTCCATTTGAAGTGTTGGAGAGAGTGGACGAGGTAGCCTACTACATTTCCTTACCCCCGCAACTGTCGGAAGTGCACAATGTGTTTTACATTTCTATGCTGAAGAAGTATGTGCATGACCCATTCCATGTCATCGACCACAACAATCTGGAGATACAAAAGGACCTTACCTATGAACAGAAGCCAATAAGGATCATCGATCGAGAAGTTCGGGTATTGAGAAACAAGACCATTCCCATGGTGAAAGTGCAATGGAGCAAATGCTTGGAATAAGAAGCCACCTGGGAAACTGAAGAGTCTATGCAAAAGAGATATTTAGATTTATTGTAGATTGTAAATACTCTACACCCTCCATGTCTCTATGCACGCAATTGAACTTGGAGACCAAATTCTTTTCAGTGGGGGAGAGTGTAGCACCCCGCAAGGCAAGGAGACTCTTTTTAGCAACTGTTACTGGTGGTATAGGCTCATCCTCCCCAAAATAGCCATGGACCAAGTCACGTATCGGCATTCAGCAGATAAACTCTTAAACTTTGAGATGCATAACCAGCATCGAACGGTCCTAACTTGGCTCATTGTCTCCACGGGGACCAGACCCGAGGGGCACCAATGGTAATGCACACACGCTCCGTGGGGTGGAAGTGGATGGAGAAGTGGAGGTAATAGGTTCTGATGGTGTAGAGATTTTAACGGGGATGGTGATGTGAAGTGAAGACGCAGGCGATGTGGCGATGATAGGCTCGGGTGGAAGCAAAGATGGAGGCGGGACTATAGCCTGCTCAGGCTTGGGCCACGATGGTGAAGGAGATGGTGGAGGTGATGGAGGTAATGGCGGTGGAGATGGAGATGATGGCGATGAAGGCGATGGCAGTGGAGATGCAGGCGATGGTGATGGCAATGGCAATGGAGATGGTGAGGATGGTGAGAAAGGTGATGAGGGTAGTGGACAAGGAGGTGGAGAGGGTGAAGAGGGAGGTCATGGTGCCCACCGTCGACGTATCGACACGACGCGTTGAGCGATGCTAGGGATAGAAGTAGTGGAAGTGGCGACGGGAGAAGAAGGGGAGGCACTAGCTTGAGCAAGGGATTTGGTAGGCGACAGTGACAGAGATGGTGTAGGAGATGGTGAAGATGGTATAGATAACAGAGCAGGTGACGGAGCAGGTGCATCGGTAGAGGAGGGATCACAGGGGTGCCCCTGGCCTTGTAGGGATGGAGACAACTGCTTGGGTGGTGCCTGCTGCTGCTGCTTGTTGTGAAGATCTAAAATAACTTTATGCATGGCGGCCCAATCGATCCTCTCCTTATCTTCCAAATCATAAACAAACTCCCAGAATTCAGGGCTATCTTCAACCAAATGCCACTGCTGGCGGTGATAATCATAAAATTGGAGTAAATTCCCAACTGCGGGTCGGCAGGGCACAACTGGAGGGAGATGTAACGCGTGAGTGGCCATCAAAGCCCTAAAAATATCTGAAAAATATTCTGAAAATGGAGAATGAGGAGCTCGCTTCGGGCAAGGGGGATGTCGAGGGGTATGAACGGGTGATGGAGAAGGTTGTCGCGGTTGCGTAGGCAATGGAGTGTGGCTAGTGGAGGGACTAGGCAATGGTACTAGAGCTGAAATGTAGTGGACGACATCTACCTACTCGGGGTGGGGTGTTTCCCTGACCGGCGACAGAGGCACATGCGGGTATGCGGAGGTGGAAGGCTGACTCGTGGTGGGTTGGTATGCAGGAGTCTGATATGTAGAGGTCAATGTCGGGTAAGGCTGACTCATGGATGGCTGACTCCTGGGAGCATAGGGATGGCTTGTGGAGGGTGAGGTGTAAGTGGATGGGGATGGTGGACACTCGGGGTCAAGGGAACCTTAGATTTGTTGGCGAATGAAGTGGGCTCCACTATATAGTTGTTGCCATGACATGATGTCATTGAGGGCTAAGGTAAAGTAGTATTCTAGCGTTGCATTTGATATAAGCATCTTAATTAGCTACTGCTCCGGAATGTGCCCTGGGACTTGTGCGATAAGGCGACGCCAACGGTCAGCAAATGTGCAGAGATCCTTTTCGGGCTTCATCATCTCATGGGCCAGATCCACCATAGAATACTTGGGCCCAACCTCGTCCTGATACTGTTGAATAAACTTGTCCTGCACAACTTGAAAATTCACAACTTGCTCTTGCAGAAGAGAGAAGAACTAATCCCGAGCTGGACCTTCCAAAGACTGACTGAATAGATAGGCCATCCGACGTTGGTCGTGTCGAAACTGGGCCGACTCACAGAGGAACTCCTTCAAGTGCACGTACGGGTCACCGACTCCACCATAACGACGATATGCATGAATTTGGGATGATGGAGGAAGCCGAAGATTTTGAAAAGTGAATGGAACACTTACAGAGGATTGGGGATCGATCAGGCGTTAGAGCTCATCAAGTTGACGTTGGGATTGAGCAATCATCTCCTGGGTAGGGAGAGACCGAGGAGAGTATGGACCGGCTTGAGCAAGAGATTGTGAATTAGGGCCAGGAGCAGGGTAATGGGCAGACTTAGGAGTCTTTATTGTTTAGATCGAGTCTATGTAATTTTCTGATTTATTGAAGTCTAGCAAATGTGATAAGAGATGAATTAGAGGTTGTAATTGGATATTTTGATTATCAATGGAATAGAAGTTGAATTTGAGCAAATACGTGTGCAATTACATTTTATGTGTGATTGTTCCGCGCTCTGGTTATTTCTTGCTTGCGAGAGGCTTACCATGCCGGCTGTTCACGTTCCCCCGAGCGAGTCTTCCGCTGTAAATAAAGGCTCGGGGCGTGACACGAGCGTTGTTGCCCCGAGCGTGGAGACGACCAGGGGGGAGCACTCTTACTCCGATGCTTCTGGAAGGGGCCCCTTCTCCTTGGCAAGGGCGGTTCGCTATCCGAGCCGCCTTGTACAATGGGTGCCGGGACTTGGTGCCTCCATCAGTTCGGGAGGAGTTCTAACGGTGCACCCCTCCTATGCTCTTCGAAAGGGTCATGGAGGGGGTATCTTCGTGGCTCAATTGGGAGCCGAGATCACCGACTTCATGGCGCTATTGGTGAGCGAGGAGAGGAACCATTCCCAGGTTTATGCCAAGTCCAACCATAGGATTGGTCAGTTGACATTTGAGCTTGAGGTACTTCGGCAGGAGGTGGCCTCACTCCGGGCGTGGGACCGGGCAAGCCAGGAAGATGCTCAGACGCAGGCCGAGCAATTGTCCCAAGCTCGATACATGGCCGAGCCTAAGAGTAAGCTCTTAGAGGAGGAGCGCCGAGCAAACGTAGGGCGCTCGAATCAATGGCCGGCCGAGCGTGAAGGGCTCGAAGACTGGGTCTGAGAGACTGAGCGGGCCAGGGAGGAGGCCGAGGCTGTATGGGCCCAAGCCGAGGTAAGGCTGGGCGAGGTCGAGGCCGAGGCAAAGCTGGCCGAGGCTGAGACAAAGCTGGTCATGGCTGAGGTAAGAGTGTCTGAACTCGAGGAGAGGGCTGCGAGAGCCGGGGCAGAGGTGATCGAGCAATACCGGAGCTCGGAGGAGTATCAGGAAGCTCTGAAGCAGGCTGCTTTTGTGTGCTACGAGCCAGGTTACCGCCGGGGGCTGCGGAAGGGTTTTGCCCAAGGCTATAGGCGAGCAATCATAATGGCTCAGGGGTAGGCTTCTGACGAACTCTTCTTTCCTCCTGGGCAGCGCTACGACTCCGATGAGGATGGCTCGGATTCTCCTTCGTCGACGTCGAGCGACGAAGAGCGGAGTGAAGGTGCCTCTACCTTGGTGGAGGAAGGATCGCCAACTCCGGGTGGCTCGGGAGGGCGCACGGACGGGGCAGGTCCCATACAAATGGGGTCAGTGCCCGGGCCGGCCGTCACCAAGGATACCAGGGGCAAACCTCCGAGCACCGAGGGTCCTCCGCCTGTCGAACTTCGCGTGGAGCCACGAACTTCTTAGGATTACCCCATCTCTGTAGATTAGGGAAATCTATGCTTGCCATATTTTTCTTCTTTGAATTGGGCAATGTAATAGCTTTTTTCTATATAATGGTAGCAGTATTAAAAGTGTAATTGACTACATGCTGCCGCCTTTGACTGAGTGGATCTTACCGTATCGGCGATTGCCAGAGAGTTGGAGATTTCACATGATTCGAGGCCAAAAAAGTAGGCCTGTGTGGTGATCGATTGTGGGGCTAGTGTCTTTTCGTTCTTCCATGCTATAATTGACTTGCCATTTTTGCGTATTCCCACAGGGGTTTGTAGGGGGAGGTAGCGCGACTGCTTCTTGGGGAAGTACGTCTGCTTTTTTGCATCTTTTTGATAGGAGGTTCAATTAAGGCAGGGGTCTCCCCCTTCGGCCTACAAAAGGTCCCGAAGGGCACCTCCTCCTCTTCATGCCACTTAAGGCTTCCCTTGCATTCTTTGGCTTCCTCTGACTGTTTTCGCGAAGCGGTTGCGATCATCTTTGGTGAAGTATGGAAGGCGACTCTGAGGATGAAGACGCTGGAGGTTGTTGGGGTGTTCCTGCTACTCCGGCATAGAAGAATGGTCGATGAAGGGCGGGCAACACAGAAGAAGGGTCAACAAGTGGCAAAGTGCCCCCTCCTAGCTTCTGGGTTGCCGTCGGGCTCGAGGGAAGGGGAGGGCTAGCTGCTATGGATGGCGACCACTTTCGGCCCCCAGCCTGTGAAGAGCCATGTCGAGGGTAGCTACCTCGCCGTCCCCCTCAACTTCGGGAGCTTCCCTCCAGTGGTAGGCTTCCCAAACTTCTTGGGGGTAGCCTTCGTCAACATCCTAGACGTGGAGGCGTCCGACCCACCGAAGACCAACGCTCCCGCTCAGGGGGCCACTGAAGCTATTGTTGGCCGAACTCTGGCCGAAGACAACAATGGCGTCTCAGTCGAGGCGTTAAGCTGCAACATGCACCATGTGCACCAGGCTGTTGGCCCATCTCATTAGGGCTCAGCATCTCACCGGAGGAGGCTCCAAAGGAACAATGCTGGCACTACCCCGGGGCGCCGAATCTCCAACTCTGGAAGATCCATGACCGTCGAAGGCGTCTGAGTCCACCTTGATGGATGGAGATCTAAAGTGATTCCAGACCACGTCATGCCAACGGCCCCAATCCGTAACTCCTTCTAGGGGCTGGAGAAGATGAAAGAAAGGGTGGTGCCCGCCATCCCGGCCATAGTGCCAAAGAACACGCCAGTTCATAAGCTGGTCAAGCTCAAACAAGTCTGGACTCCCAAGGAGGCCCAGACCAACCTAGCTGCATTCGCCCGAGGAGGGCCCGAAGAGATGAAAGGGTCGAGATGACGACCCCAATTTACCAGCCAACAGTTGCTGCACTGGCCCCAGTGAAAAATGCCCGTCACCAGCACTATAGGCGCTGTCACCAGGCCGCCCGCCCAGTGCCCGTGCTCTACACCCCTGTCGTCACCATCGACGCGTGATCACCGGTTACTCTTCCTGACCGGGAGTGGGAAGGGATTGAGCAAGCCACGAGGAACTATCTCCGAGGCCCGGGGAGCACTCCTATGGGTCGTCAGAGACTGTTGGGGGTAGTGGCCTCCGCTCTCCAGGAAGAAGCTGATACCCGGCCTGTGCCTAGTGCAGAGTCGGGAAACCGTTCAGAGGAGTTGCGCCGATCCCCTTTGTGGGAGGAAACGCCGCCCTGATGGTCGATTTTTGACAGATTGGTGTTCCCGAATAGGCGGTCAAGGAGGATGGCAAAGAGGAACAAGAACTGGAGGGTTTACACCTATAACATGGCGGGAGTCTCTGGTCGATATGGGGCTCTACCCACCGACCCCGAAGAGGTAGCCAGACTCACCGTCAGACCTAGTCCTCACTAAAAGAGGGAGAGCAGCAGGCGAGATAGCATTGGTGGGCGCCAAAGAGACCTCTCATGAAGAACCCTCTATGGCCCTGGCTGCCAATGTTATCACCACCGGAGGCACTAGTGGCGAGCCCTCCACGGCATCTGAGGATGCGTCGACCGAAGGAGCAGGGGGCATTTCTAGTCTCCCCACGAATGACCCTGCAATGGTGTACATGATGCAACAATACCAGCTGGAGATTGAGCTGCTGAAGAGACAACTGAACGAGAGGAATGTGCAACCCTCGACATCTGGGCAGACCGAAGTTTTACTCAAAGCACCTGAGGGCAACGGGCAATCCTCGAAAGTTACCCCATAGGCTACAGCATTTCCACCAATTCCCAACTACACTGGGGGCATGCCTCTACAACAGGCATTACACGCAGCACCGGCCCCGCCGTCGATTTGCCTCCCCAAGGGTCTCCCATGGCCCCACAGGCAACAATGTTGACTACTCCAGGGGCGCAGCGTGCCCACTCTTACCCAAGCCTGGTCGACCCAACAATGGCTAACCGGTTGCTGCTCGAGCAGATGATTGACATGAAGCTAGCAGAGAGGGGTGATGGTGGTTAGACACCATTTGATGTCTACCGAGCACCCTACCTGGCTCATTACGCCGCTAAGAAACTGTCGGTTGGCATTACTAAGCCACCGAAGTTCGAGAAATTCAACGGGCAAGGGTCTCCCAGGGAGCACATCGCCTATTATGTGAATGTCATGGGGGATTTGACTGTTGATGAAGCTTATCTCCTTAAATTCTTCGGCTCAACACTCACTGGGCTTGCCTTCAAGTGGTACTCGAGCTTACCACCTGGGTCCATTGCTGACTGGCCCGATATGCAGAAGAAGTTCAAAGAAAGATTTTGTATCGCCGAAAGGGAGATTACTATGGTTGACCTAATGACTCAAATAAAAATTACATAGGACTCGAAGATAAATAATTAGACCATGCTGGATGTCCCCGTGGTGAGAAGATCGGCCCCGAGTGTGGGATCGGATGGTGATGACACCATCACAAAGAAGTTCGGGTGACCGAGCCACACCCCAAGATCAAGTTACTACCGATTGCCATGGATGAATTTAGACGGTCCCTTCGAGACTTATGCCGTATTGGGATGGGTCGTCTGGATTTAATCAATTATCCATTCCCGGTGGAGGAGGAGGGCACCCCTGCCCGGAGCTGGCGTCCTGAGGTTGACCCCACCTGTCCGTATTGGACATTCTTGAAGAGGGAGGACCGGAAGCTTGAGCATTATAGAGATACCACATTGCTATATGTTCTCCTTTGGGTACATGAGCTGACAGTTGAGAGCCCGACGACTGTCGTTCTGGACACGAGGCTCCACGAGTCCTTCCATTATGCCAACGGGTGGTGCATGGACCACTTGAGCCTCTACAACCACCTCGCCTCCCTGCAGCATTCAGACCTGGCCGACCTCGCGGACCACTGCATTAAGATTGGAGATG
This sequence comes from Amorphophallus titanum, assembly GCA_024336825.1. NCBI lineage: Eukaryota > Viridiplantae > Streptophyta > Magnoliopsida > Alismatales > Araceae > Amorphophallus > Amorphophallus titanum. Next base: position 15,351,447 of record JANBPO010001371.1, on the reverse strand, counting down.
TGTGTTGGCTGGTCCGAGAGGCGGCCCGTCAGGACAAAGAGCCATCCTTGACGTACTGGCCGCTATTACGTCTATATACTGGCCCTCCTGGTATGGAGCTTCCATTCTTTCTGTCATCTTATATCTGTGTGTGCTCTTTACACTTACAGTGTTGAGTTCCCCGCGCAGTGCATCCTCCCAATGACTAGGTAGGCTGCTACTGGGAACTCCTCCGACGAGCGCAGAAGCCCCCTCAGTTTGAGGCACCTGAGCCGGCTCCCACGACTACTCTATTGCCACGGGCTGGCAAGCATGCATGAGCAAGATCGCCAGTGAAGAAGGCATTGGCCGCCGTGAAGGTGGCCGAAAAATAGGAGGCGGGGAGGAAGCGGGCGAAGGTCATGCCTCCCCCTCTCACTGCCCCTCCAGTCCCGCAGATTCCAACTTTCGAGGAGTTTATTACTCTTTGGACAGATCCGATTCCATTTGTGGGTGAGCACCCTTTAACTCTGATGGTCTTCAAGACTTGGTTGCATATTCGGAGAACAGCATCGTAACATGTATGTGTCCCTTCTTTGCATTTTAGCCAGTGTGGAGGGATCCGCCCCAATTGTTACCCCCGGTGTAGGCACAACAGAAATCCCCAAGGTGTGGCCCAGCAGAGAGGGCACCCATGAGTCTGCGATGGTGGAGATTGGGGAAGGTATTTCCCTTGGCTCCCGTCGACAATCCCTCTTCGACTTTTTATAAACTGTAAATTCTTACAAACTCGAGTGACTCTTCATTCGGTAGGGGCCGACACCGCAGCGGCTGAATAGGCAGGTGCCCTGGTAGTTCGTCCACTACTGTAAACATATGTAAGAAGGGACCCGAGGTCTAGGAGGTCGCCACTGTATAGCGTGCCTGAGGTAGCTGCAATCAGGAAGCCTGAGGAAGAAGCCTCTTCTCCAGCCAAAGAAGTGCCTGTTCTGACTCAATCCTCGTCAGGCAAGCAGGGGGATTATGACTATTCTTCTGATGAGGCAGTCTTAACTGAAGCTGTGTCCAGGGAGCCCGAGGTGCCTGCGCTTGTCTTGTAGCCCCCTAAGTTACTAGCCTCCCTAAGCCTGGTGGAGGAGACAGTCATAAGTATAAGCTTGTTTCCTTGAATTTCCCTTGGCAATATTAATTTACTCTGGATTGGATAGGACCAGGCCCCCCAAGAGGTCGTCGGGACTCATGTGTCGGGAGTTGAAACTCGGGAGCAGGGAGAGACGATGCCAGAGAGCAGCATAGTGCCAGCAGCCAAGGTAAGCATGGGGACCTCCTGCTCTTTTGAAAATTCAGCAGCTCATACCACGTTGTGAGTAGCTAACCCTGCCTTGCGTGGCCAGACAATGACAGCGCCAGGGTGATGCGGGACGACGGACGCGGACGTGACACCAAGTGGAAATGTACACCTAAGACTCTAGCAAGCTCACATTCGTCCCATGCAAGGGAAACGTTCAGACGTGCACAGTTGAGAAATCGGCAATGAGCTAGGGTGGTCAACTCTCAACCTCGTGCCCGGGTCGGGTCACGGGATGGCTCGCTCTGCATTATAGTCTGCAGCTTCAGGTTTTTTCTGAGTTCGGGTAAGCTTAACAGCCCTAGGGAGGTGCATTATAGTTGTTTAATGCCCCCAGCCCGGTCCGTTATACTCTGCTACTTGGGGAATGTTAGAGTTGCATATTCATCGTTCCGTCTATATTATAAATGTCCTAGTTTATGGTCATTAGCTCGCTCCTACAATCCCGATGGAGTGCTTGGACTTTCCATGTGATGGAACCACTAGACGTAGCGCTAGACTTCATGGATGGTTGACCCACCTGGGAGTGGTGGAGGGACATACCCATTAAACGGCTTTAGCTAGTGCCGTGGGCCCTCGGTCCGACTGTAACGCTCTACAGGGAGGGAAAGCTAGCTGGAGGCCTGGCCTAGGCAAGGGTCAGTGTTTGCACACGTGGTCAGAGGCGAGAGCTGACACTGATGAGTGTTACTCTGACTAGTTCTCAATTGGTACGTTTTGGTTTGTCTTCTCGCTGGGCAAGTGCAAACTCACGAGTTGCTGAGACGCAGTGTAAGCCGTGAGGGGGCGCTTTTGGTCTCTCCCTTCTGGTGGAGTACCCTGTCCTTCTCCTATCACTAGAATGGATTAAGTTAACTTTGTTGGTAGATTTAGTTTCTACTGCTAGTTCTCGCTACTATCTATCACTCGATTAATTGGCTATTTTGTTATTTATACTTGGATTGGCGACTCGTCGCCGATCTACTTGGATGTGCTCTGGGTCGTTACAGTTGGTATCAGGGCAGAGTTGGAGAGTTGTGTCAGGAATTGAAATCTGCATTGGTCTAGAGCAAGTCCCTTTTAAGTCATTCGTTGCTAGCTTAGGATGCTTCTTGTGATGCTAATATGTTTCCCGTTGTCGTGTTTTTCTAGATTCAAGATCCCGCCTCGAAGACAAAGAACCCCAGTTCCTCAGAATGAGGCTAGTGGTTCAGCTGCTCCTGCTATATCGGTTGCTACCCAGGCTGCACCTATTCCTATTCTGCCTGTGGAGCTACCCAATAGTCGTGGATGAGCACTGAAAGAATTCCTGCTGTTCCATCCACTGACTTTCGAGGGTCAATCCGATCCTGAGGCAGCAAGGGAGTGGTTGGATGCTACCGAGCATGTCTTCCAATGCATGGAATGCGCCGAGGATGAACGGGTTATGCTGGCTTCATATCAACTTCAAGGTACTGCACACACGTGGTGGACTTCAGAATGGGAAGTTACCTTCCGTTCCCGTCCGCTTTGACAGATCTCGTGGGCTAAGTTTGTTGCTGCATTTGAGCGTATCTATACTCCAGCCTGTCTGAAGTTAGCCAAGATGTATTAGTTTCTGGAGCTGACACAGGGCGAGATGTCAGTGCTATCATATCGTGATAAATTCATTGAGTTGGGCCGGTATGCACCTCATATCTTTGTCGATAAGACTATGAGGACTCAGTAGTTTCAGCGCAGACTGAGAGCAGAGTTGAGCCTACCGCTGTTCGCCACACGTGTGTCTGAGTTGAATTTCACTTATCAAGTCGCCGTCGCGTTGGAGTTAGAGTTGGCGAGGACTCGAGGTTTCGCTCAGACTGGGATGGTTCTATCAGCCGTGCCACATTAGTCGCCCCACCAGTCATCGGCTTCAGGAGTTTCTCCCGCCTTCTCTCCTGCCGATAGTACTTCCTTTCAGTAATCTCAGGGCAGAGGTTTCCGTCATAAGAAGAAGAGGAAGAGGTTTGATCAGCCGTCATTTTATGAGCCGAGTCAGCAGTTCGATTTTTCAGTTCGGCCGCGTCCAGATTTTGCTACTTTTCAGCCGAGGTTATGTTCCAGATGTGGTGGCAGTCATCCGGGTGTGCCGTGCCCTCTACGGGTTGTGTGTTACCGTTGTGATCAGCTGGGGCACATTTTCCATAACTGTCCGTTGAGGCAGCAAACGGTGCAATTCTCACAGACTTCGCAATCGCAGCAGCCGCAGTTCCATCTTCCGCCGCTGCCTCAACCATCTCAACTGATTCAACCGTTTCAACCTCCAGTTCCTGCACCTTCTCAGTAGTCGTCTGCCGCTACTCGTCCGCCGAGAGCCAGAGTTACACACATCACTCGCGCGGAGGCGTTGGCATCTAATCTGATCGAAGGTTGTTGTGTTTTCAAAATCTTCCCCCTCTCTTTCATCTTTTCATACCAGGCGATCTCGGCCAAGATGGAAAAGGTCTTTAGTAATCCGGTCTTCAAGGAGGACTTGGTCCCTCAGCACGAATCAGGAATCAAGGGCAATCCTCTATTAGAGATAGAGGATAGCCACCTAGCTGCCTTCATAGGTATGTTCTCGGCTACACAAAATGATGGCATCCTTGCCGATTTGGCATCTTCTCACAGTGATCATATTCACGTCAGCCCTCGGACTCCCACTTTGTCACCGCATGAGGATCAGGAGTTGATCAGCATGCTATCCCGCTACGCCCCCCGAGGAACTGGTTACAATGGTCACGTGGGGCAAAGCCCCTGCTACTCCCCATGTCTGCCCTCAAGCTACACCACCTCGGGTCCAACTCCCCTTCCAAGGGTCCTTTGGCCGACCCCCACGAGAGACTCCACTCCAAATCGACCACTTCATGGCTTCCCTAGGGACCCCTCAAACCCCGGTTCCTCCCATCCTTGCCATCCCATCAAAAGGGGTAGATCCCACATTCAAACAGAAAATTCAAAGCTACATTCGGCAAGTGGTGGCCGAAAGCATGCTGGCTTCACACCCTTATTCCCTGACACAATATTGCAAGCTCCTTAGTGCTTACTTCCCGCCGAGTTTGAAGGCTCCCAAGTACAGGACTTACGATGGTGCCACCGACCCTCACCATCATCTTTCGGGTTTCCTTATGGACTCCCACCAATGGCTACATGACCGGGTCCTGCTGGTCCATTTGTTCTAGAAATCCCTTGAGGGCGAGGCTCTTTGATGGTTCTCCTCACTTCCGGCCGTCGATCTCCTAAACTTTGATATAGTTTCCGAGCAGTTTCTCGCTCATTTGGGCCATATGTCCTCAATTGCTCCTACCTTGTTTGATTTGGTCATGGAAAAGATCAGGCCCGACAAGGACTTCATTCTCTTCTCCAACCGTTGGAGAATCATGGCCTCCAGGACGGAGGTACCTATCCACGAGTCCCAAGCCGTCACCATGCTGGTAAACAACGCTACTCCTTAGCTCAGGGCCATCCTCATGCTCAGCGAGCTCCATACTTTCCCTCAGCTTTACAATCGAGCTCGGATTGTGCAAGCCTGGATCAAGGACTCAACTCTGCCTCCCATCTTCAAATTGCGTGCCAGGGGACGAAAGGTCCCAGCTGTCCCCACTACCGAAGGAGTCACAATCAATGAGCAAGTCAATGCTGTCGGCCCATCCTTTAGGCCCAACAATTGCCATGCTCCACATCTTAATCCTCCTATCTCCAACCAAGGCCAAGGCAATCCCAGGCAGTATGCCAATGTCCCTGCACCCCAAAATTACAACTGCATTGGACCGAAGAGGGCTTCCTACACTCCATTACCCGAGACGCTGGGTGACATCTTCTTCGCCCTCATGTCCTCGCAGGCTATCCAGCTTCCCCCTCAAAGAGATTGGGTTCACCCTAATGCCGATACATCTAAATACTACCCATATCACTGAGCCCCCAGCCATGATATTTTCAATTGCTTCCAATTCCAAGACTGGGTATATGACATGAACGACGAGGGAAGAATCAATTGGTTCGGTGTCAAGATGGCGATTGCCAACCTTAAGAAGCCCAACCGGGACCTCGACATCGTACAGAACCCATTACCCACTCACTCGCCAAACTGGGACCCTTCTAGCTCAAAGCAAAATGAGCAAGTCAACATCGTGATTGGCATGGAACCCCGCGTGATCAAAAGGATGCAAATGTGGAGCGTCGAAGGCCTTCCCAGGTGGTACAGGAAATTGAAAGTAGAAGCCCACGAGCCATGGGCCAACATCAACACGTTCTCCCCAGAGCCTAGGTCCTTGACCTTAATCTCACCTCCTAATCAACCTTCATCTAGTAACCAAGAGCCTCTCACCTTGATTAATCCGCCTCAGTCACCTTCGCAGGGATCTCATGTCCCTCTAAATGCTCAATCAGGACGAGATCGCCCCTTGGTCCTCTTGAGGCCTCCTCAGGCAAAGCCCACATCCTCTCTTACTCCCATCACTCCTAATGAGGGATCGGCCTCCCTCTCATTCATCTTTGGATCTCCCACCCCCTTGATAGAATGTTTACCGACTTAGGCGGAAGGCTATGACATTGGACAAGGATGTTTAACAGCTTAGATGTAAAATCATGATACCGTACAGTTTGGCTTAGGCAGAAGGCCATGATGCCAAGATAGAATGTTTACCGGCTTAGGCGGAAGGCCATGATGCCGAACAAAAATGTTTAATGGCTTAGACGTAAAGTCATGATGCCGTACAGCTTGGCTTAGGCAGAGGGTCATGACGCCAAGATAAAATATTTATTGGCTTAGGCGGAAGGTCATGACGTCATACAAGGATGTTTAATGGCTTAGACGTAAAGTCATGACGCCGTATAACTTGACTTAGGCAGAGGGCCATGATGCCAAGATAGAATATTTATCGACTTAGGCGGAAGGCCATGACGCCGGACAAGGATGTTTAACAGCTTAGACATAAATTCATGACGCCGTATAGCTTTGCTTAGGCAGAAGGTCATGACGCCAAGATAGAATATTTACCGGCTTAAGCAGAAGACCATGACGCCGGGCAAGGATGTTTAATGGCTTAGACGTAAAGTCATGATGTCGTACAACTTGGCTTAGGTGGAGGTCCATGACGCCGGACAAGGATGTTTAACGGCTTAAATATAAAGTCATGACGCCGTGCACCTTGGCTTAGGCGGAAAGCCATGATGCCACGATAGATTGTTTACTGGCTTAGACGGAAGGAGCCATGATGCCGGACAAGGATGTTTAATCACTTAGACATAAAGTCATGACGCCATACAACTTGGCTTAGGCTGAAGGCTATGACGCTAAGGTAGAATATTTACCAACTTAGGCGGAAGGCTATGACGTCGGACAAAGATACTTTTGTTGGTTTACATGCCAACCTAGACGAAAGGTCATGGTGCTGGTGATAAAAGTGATCTTTTTGTTCTTTTAACTAGATGGAAGGGCATAGCCAAGGTAAGAAGGGTCTTTTTGTTTCCTAGCCAGACGAAAGGCTCGAGCCAAAGGTGAAGGGGTCTTTTTGTTGTCGTGGTTGGATAAAAGGTCTGAGCCAAAGGTAAAAAGATCTTTTTGTTGTTTGACTGGACGAAAGGTCCGAGCTAGAGATAGAAGGGTCTTTTTATTCTCTGGTTGGAGGGAAGGTCCGAGCCAAAGATAAAAAGGGCCTTTTTATTCTCTGGTCAGATGAAAGGTCCGAACCAAAGGTGAAATATGGATGTTGACCCAACGGGATGTCGAAGTCAATAAATCTTGCTTAGACGGTATGTCTAAGACAAAGGTAGACATAAAACACTATTGTCGTCTCGACATCATGTCGAAAATGACCATCCTGGAAGAGACAAAGGGTCTGGGCCAGGGCAAAATATGGCTGTTGACTTGACAGATATGCCAAAGTCAACCAACTTAGTAAAGGCGTGAGGCCTGAACTAAAGGCAGAATATAACATAGGTGTTGACTCGATATCCTGTCGAAGACAACGAACCTGGTGAAGACGTGAGGCCTAAGCCAAGGACAGAATATGGGATAGGTGTTGACTCGATGTCCTGTCAAAGTCCATGAACTTGATAGAGGCATGAGGTCTACGCTAAGGGTAGAATATAGGATAAGTGTTGACTCGACGTCCTATCGGAGCCAACGAACTTGACAGAGGCGTGAGGCCTAAACCAAGGGTGAAATATAGAATGGGTGTCGACTCGACATCCTATCAAAGCCAACGAACTTGGCAGAGACGTGAGGCCTAAACCAAGGGCAGAATATAAGATAGGTATTGACTCGACGTCCTGTCGAAGCCAACGAACTTGGCGAAGGCGTGAGGCCTAAGCCAAGGGCAGAATGTAAAATGGGTGTAAATGTTGACCCGATGTCCTATCGAAATCAGTGGGCCCTACCCTGATAGAAGATTTTGGGTGAGGGTAAACCAGATGGTAGACGAACGAGAGGCCCAGACCCAGGGCTAAATATTGATGTTAATCTGACGAAATGTCGGAGTCAACGAACCTTGCTCAGACGGAAGGTCTGAAACAAGGGTACAATGTGCAGATAGGGATGTTAACCCGACGTCATGTCTGTAACAACCCAGAGTTCAGGGTACCGATAACCCGATAATATTGAATTACCACTACCAAGAACTGGAGACGCCACCATTGTCGAGTTCAACCCACCGGCTGTACCCTCGATAGGCCAGGTTATTTTAGACTTGTCAGTCCACCAGACCTTGTTGACATTGCGAAACATGATGTTTGTTGACCCCTCCCTCATGTATCGGGGGGTGCATACCGTGGTCATGCAGCTGACCGGGGCCCTGTAGATGATGGGTTGCCCATTGGAGGAATGGTCGCGATGAGTCCTATTATTGTTAAAGTATGTAAATCACCGTGAGTTCCTCGAGACGCAAGCCCCCACTGAGATCGCAACCATCAATGCCCAGAGGGACGAGTATCTGCAGGCCTTAGAGGTGCAGAAGGGAAACATGGAGCAGCACCAGAGAGTTATAGACCAGTGCCGTGACAGCATCCATGCTTTGGAGAGCAGGATAGAAAAGCTCAAGGGCTGGCTTGCTAAGGCTGAGTCTGATCTTGCTGAAGCTAAGGCGACCAGAGCCAAGGAAACTGAGGAGTTGGCCATCGTCGAGGTCAAAATGGCCTCCGTGATGATTGAGTTAGAGCGCCTCGAGGCACAGGAGAACCAGCTGCGCAAGATGGTGAACTTCCCTTGCGTTGGGATCCTTCCTCTTGAGGAAATCTTATGGGGAATAGACTAAGCGCCAATCCCCCTGCTCTCTTTTTTTTCTTTTGACATGTAACACAAGGTATGCCCTGGAGCACATGTAGCTTATTTTCTATAAGGAATAGAATACTATTACTTCATACGTCTCTTCTATGCGCATGGTGTCCCGAAAGCTCTTTTCTCTTTTTTGTTTTGTTTGTTTATTTGTTTTTTTAATGAAGCTTGAGCTCGTACTAGAAGTTCATTCGGTAAGAGCCTGGTGGAGTTTGCAAGGGTGCACAGGAGAGTGTCGCCTCTCCAAAGGAGAGACAAGGGGATCACTCCACCATGCTTGCCGTGCGATCTACCAAATGGTTTCACTGGGGCGCTTGACCCGAGTAGGTTGATTCGACCCCTAAGGGACGGAGAGAAGAGCTTGTTCTTTAAATGATCTGGACGAGAGGTCCCAATCAAAAGGGTGTATTCGTCACCCGAAGGGATGGAGAGAAGAGTTTATTCTTCAAATGATCTGGACGAGAGGCCCAAATCAAAAGGGGTATTCGTCACCCGAAGGGACGGAGAGAAAAGTTTATTCTTCAAATGATCTGGACGAGAGGTCCGAATCAAAAGGGGTATTTGTCACTTGAAGGGATGGAGAGAAGAGTTTATTCTTCAAATGATCTGGATGAGAGGCCAAATCAAAAGGGGTATTCGTCACCCGAAGGGACGGAGAGAAGAGTTTATTCTTCCAATGATCTAGACGAGAGGTCCAAATCAAAAGGGGTATTCGTCACCTGAAGGAACGGAGAGAAGAGTTTATTCTTCGAATGACCTAGACTAGGGGTCAAAATCAAGAGGGTGTTTGTCACCCGAATGGATGGGGAGGTGCTTATCCGTAGTGCCAACAAGGTGTCGGGGCTGACATGGTCTATTTGTCTCTTGGGATATTCGTCAGCACCAGGTCGGTGCCTATGCAAGGAAGGGATTTGTTCCTCAAGTCCAAACGAAAGGTTCGGATAAGGTGTTCATTCGTCACTACCTTCGAGGTGGTGGGACCGACAGGGTTTGTTTATCTCTTAATGTGTTCGTCGACACCGGGTCCGTGTCCATAGAAGGTCGAGATTTATTCCTTAGTCCAAATGTAAGGTATGGGTAAGGTGTTCATTCGTTAGCGCCAACAGGGTGGCGGGGCCGACGTGGTCTATTTGTCTCTTGGGATATTTGTTAGCACCGGGTCGGTCCCCACGCAAGGGAGGAGTTTGATTCCTTAGTCCAAACGTAAGGTTCAGACAATGTGTTCATTCGTCAGCGTCAACCGGGTGGCGGGGCTGACATGGTCTATTTGTCTCTTGAAGTGTTCGTCGGCACTGGGTCAATGCGTACGTAAGAAAGGGCTTAATTCCTTAGTCCAAACGTAAAGTCCAGATAAGGTATTCATTCGTCGATGCCACCGGGGTGGCGGAACCGACATGATCTATTCGTCTCTTGATACTTTCGCCAACACAGGGCAATAATTCGGAATGGGGGAACTGCCACCCCCCTTTTTTCTCTCTTTTTAATATTATTTTTCATAGGTTTATCGGGACCAAGTTTAGCCCTCAACTTGGTCCACCTAAACCCTTCTATGACTCTTCACCTTCCCCTATAAAAACCTCCTAGGGGCTCAAAAAGAAAGAAGAGAAGAACCTACAACCTAACTGCTGCACCCTCAGACTTCCCCAGGCATCCAGCAAGGGTCGGGGATGCGGGGAGCTAAGTGCTCGCGTGGTTGGCTTGTTGATCGACTTGTACACATCGAGGGTATGTCACACGTACTCCCCTCATGCGACGTCTAGCCATTGCACACATGTCCACTGCCACCGCACATAAGACATTATGACAACGGCGAACACACTTGTATCCTAGGTTTGCCCACGTATAACAACCCACGGTGGCTACGTATACGCCATTATGCCACACCTACTCCCGTCATGGAACCGCGTGCCTATCGCTCGCCCCAAGCTGGCCGCCGACTACTCGGACTGATGATTCGAGTTAGGTGGACCACTGGCCCGAGAGTAATATTCCCAGGGCCGGCCTCGACTCCCAAACATGATGACACTCGCCCTCCGGGACTTTGTACCCGATCGCTCATTTTCGGGTCGCGCTCGTTACAGTCCACCCCTGCCATCCAGTCTAGCCCTTCCTCTGCGACTCGAGCCTACCCCCAGCTCCCCGAGGAAAGCCTCTGTAAAACATGGGGATATATGCCTTGTTACGCATTGACCCGGGGATTGGCCCACGCGTTGGAATTGTCCCACGGCTCGCGCCCATTGTACTTTGGCCCCCTCGACCCATTTGTAAAGCCCACATGGCTCTCATGCAACATGAAACCTGTTGAATACATGTACCCCTGCTTGGGTCCCAGCTTCTTCCTGCACACGCCCGGCTCCCTCAGTCACAACGGTGCCTCGGCACCCGACTACCAGCTACTCTAGTCACGCCAGGACTCGTAGCACCCGACTGCTCAGCTCCATCAGTCACAACGGTGCCTCTGGCACCCGACTGCCAGCTACTCCAGTCAAATCGGGGCCCACGACGCCCGACCACTCAACAACCTCAGTCACAATGGTGCCCTCGGCACCCGACTGCCAGCCATATCGGGGCCCGTTGCGCCCGACTACTCAGTCGCCTCAGTCACAGCGGCGCCCCCGACGCTGACTTCCAGCTACTCTAATCACATCGGGAGCCGCGACGCCCGATCGCTCAACAACTCCAGTCCCACTGGTGCCTACGGCACCCGGAAACCTTGAGCTCAACGGCTTTTGGTCGCTCCAGTCATGGCGATGCTCACGCCGTCCAACCGTTCAAGTCTCAATAACGCCCGGCCGCTCCAGTGACAAGTGGTGCCTACGTCATTCGGTCGCCTCGGCTTTGGTGACGCCCAACTGCTCCAGCACAGCGGTGCCTATGGCACCCCTACTGTCTCTACCTCGACACTGCCTCATGATAGGAAGACATTGTGATGCCCCTCAGACGGCATCTTGCTGAGTCATAGGTCCTCTGACGGACACTATGTACGGATACAGAACTACCCACACAATAGCGCATTGACCCGGGGACCGTCACAAATGACAGAATTGTTTCGTGGCTTGCAAGCACTTGTAATCGGGCTCTCATGTCCCCACATAAATGCCTTTCACGGCATATAAGTCATGTAATCCAATCAGGGAGCGGATCCCCCGCCTCGTTGGAACCAGTCTCTCTGCCCCCAGTTATCCCTGTTGCGTTGATGTTGCCCTATCACTGTTGCATGGACTAAGCCCTCCCGATGTCGCGGCGTGCAGGGTCCCTGACTCTCTTCTTCGGCAGTAGAAACAAAGGTGTTCAGGCTCCGCCCGATGTAAAACAAGCACCGATCGCTTGCGGTCGGTGGGGAAGACGTCCAGTACACGAGCCCCCACAATTGTCTACACTCGTACCTGCGGAACCTCCTTCTCTCCACGTGATGCACAACATTTCGTGCTCACGTGCTGTGCCCTGGAGGCACATCCCCAATTAAACATTTGGTTCCGTAGGTGATCGTCGAGAAATCGACTGGCACACTCGCATTCCATCCAGTCATCCCTGTTCCAGTCTTCCAGAATGATTAACCATACGCCACTCCCTCCAGTGCGTTCCTATCGTTCTTTCCACCCTAATATAATAAAATAAATAAATCGATAAATAAGAACAAAACAAATAAATAATGTCAAAGTAATAATGAATATATGCAAGAAAAAAGGGGGATAAACAAAATAGAAACTGAAACAAAAATGAATGAAATGATGAAATGATGAAATAAATGAACAAAAAATGATAAAAATGTAAATATAATGATGAAATTGGTCCATGAAAGCATGATAATAATGATAAAAAATGAATAAGAACACCATCCTTAAAAAAATGAATGGCGATTGATCCGAGGTTCTCACCCTCCTAGATCCGGAGTGAAGGAGATACTAATGAGATCTCGACAAGTCGTGTTTGGACCTCAGGGATCACCCCAATATGGCCATGACTTGATGTTGTCCTAGGCTAATAGCTCAATAAACCGGACCCGTTTCCACTGGGATTTGATCCCGCTCTCTTGTCAAAGTTGATATATACTCGGTAGACATTTGTACGGGTTTATCACCGTCTTCATTACACTTTCGATACAGATTTCCGTCCAAACATGAAACAGTCGATAAGCGAGGAACACGATTTAAACGTTCACACCCCAATTTGGAGGTAATTTAATGCAGTTTGTGAAGTTCATGATCTCATTTTATTAATATTAATTCTAGGCAATATGACCCATTTTCTGGTGATCAATCAAGAGTTTTCCCCTCTTTGAGGGGATGTAATTAACGTTGTAACCTTTACGGCATGGTAGATTTTAGTCTTGACATGTAACTCACTATCGTCAAGTTAGTCAGATGGTGCGCACGAGTGATTCTAGACCATCCCGATCTGGAATCCAAATAAATTGTCACTTTGTGACTAGCACGTCCACGCACTAAATAAATCAAATAAACGGAATAAACAAACAAACAAATGAAAAAATAAAGGAAATCCCCAAAGTGCATCCACAAGTCTAGCACGCTCGGTGGGATGAAACCACCCTTCATCTCCTTGCCGGGATTAGGGGCTCTATGGCCTCCTCTTGAAATTCTAACTATTTTACATGCAATTGCAGGTAACACTTTGACGATTACAATGGCCGTCAGCTTCGAATCGTTAGTCGTCACAAGCCATGCCAACCATGGCTACCTCACAGTGCCGATCAAGTTCGGCAATTTTCCTCCGGTGGTGGGCATCCCCAACTTCTTGGGGGTGACTTTCATCAACTTGCTGGAGACCGAGGGGCCCAAGCCTGTCGAAGCCCACATCCCCACTGTGGGAATTTCTACCGACAAATCAACTACTGTCGGGCCACCGACAACTACCCCTGACCGCGTGGCAGTCAGGACTGTGTGCTGTTTTGTCCACCACGCCTGTTTCGACATGGACTCTATTAGCAATAAGTCAGCGTCCCGCTGAAGAAGGAGCCAAAAGAATGCTGCCAGTCTGAGGGGCCGGATCTCCAACACCGGCAAATCTATTCTGATAGGAGGCATCCAGGTCCATCTTAAACACCGAAGAGCCAAAGTGATCCCTAAACAGATGGTGCCAAATGTCCCTGTGCCCAACTCATTTCAAGTGCTAAGGAGAATAGATAAGAAGAATGTTGGGGTGGCCCATCGGCCGAAGAGTGAACCGGCCCTAGGGCCATATAAGAACAAGCAAGTTTGGGTGCCCAAACCATTTTGGGGCCCAGTGACAACTCAGCCAGGACCTGTCAATGTAAACAGGCCCAGGAAGGAAGAGAAGGAGAGAATGAAGGAGAACGAGATGCTGGTAAGGGCGTCTCACAAGCCACGTGCCCAGGCTTACAGGCGTGAATCTTCCACATGTTGAGAGTCATGCATTGACAAAGAGGGTCAGCCCGTCCATGGGCCACTAGCGCAAGCCAGGGTACCGCTACCCGCAGTATATCCTGATCATGAACTAGAAGACATCACCCAGGCTGTGCAAGGGTACCTCTGTGGAGTCGAGAACACCTCCGTAGGGTGGCAACGGCTATTGCAAGCCATCACCGCCACTGAAGAGCGTCGAGGATGTCCAACCGACCAGGTTGAAATAGAAGATGCAGAATCGGGGTGTTTTGGGCTCTCCTGCCATGAAGAAGATCCACTGAGAGTTTCGGTGTTTAAAAGATTGACCTTCCCTAGTCAGCCAACTAAACATGCAAGAAGATTAACCTCTGAAAACTTAAAATTATGTAAATGCCTAATAAATTTATATAAATACTTTAACGATTCTAATTAAATACCTAAAAATACCCTAAAATTTTCTAAAAATAGCCAAAATTCACTGGACGGAATCTAGATCCGAACCACTAAGGATCCGCTAAAACTACGGGTGTTACAAACTAAGTCCCCTAGAACGGTTGGGTCCCACCTCGGACTCTCGCCATCATCCCCTGGTTACCATCGGGAGATCGTATGCGCCGTGCGAGTGAGCCGCTAGCGTGAGTCTATTGAATGTCCTTGTATGCTTCCAGGTCTAGGTCCTAGGCTCACCAAATCACTCCACATCATCCTTAGGCTGTGCCACATCACATGAAGCGTAGCTCTATCTATAGAAGAGAAGAATGAAGCTAAGGGAGGGTAATATGCGGCGTTGATGTGGCCGGCTTACTGACTAACCGAGGAAGATTGCATAAAAATTGCAGAATGTCCTCAGAAAACCTTGAGGATATGGCAAATTGCCCCTTAAACATAGAATCCATAACTTCTTTTATAGCCGTATGTGTTAACGTAATCTGGGTAGAGAACCCCTCCTGACCAGTTATCTGAATAGCAACAGAGCGAGAGGTGATGACAATATCAATAATAAACTCCTCGGCGAGCAATGTGATTGCCACTGGTCTCTCTTTCGAAGGGACTAGTACTAGTGCGAGGAGACTCTTCTTAGCAGCTATCATTGGAAGTGTATGCTTATCAGCCCCAAAATAGCCAGAGATGAGGATGCGGATTGGCATGCGGCAGATAAAATCATGAAGCTTGAAATGCATAATCGATACTGAATTATCCTGACCTGGCTTGCTTTCTCCCTGGGGACCAGACCCAGGGAGCACTATAGGTAGTGCACACCCACTCTGTGCGGTGAAAATGGATGGTGGAGTGGGTGTAGTAGGCTTTGAAGGCGAGGAGGCTTCAATGCGGAATGGTGATGACGGGCTCGAGTGTAGGCAGAGGTAAAGCTTGCTCAGGCTCAGGCAGTGAGGGTGATGGGGGAAAAGGTGTAGATGATGAAGGCAACGGATTAGGTGATTTCGGAAGGGTAGGTGGCAAAGGTGATGGCGGCAATGGGTTAGATGGCCTTAGCAAGGGTGATGAAGGCGACGATGAGGGCAACAGGGATAATGACAATGGTGCCAATGATGGAGAGGATGAAGCAGAGGATCGCAGTGTCCACCGTTGACGTATCGACATGACACATCGAGCGGCATCGAGAGTGGAAGTAGTGGTGGGAATGGGAGAAGAGGAGAAAGGGGAGACACTAGCTTGAGTAGAGGTTTGGGTTTGTGGAGGTAACGGAGATAGACATGGCGGTGAGATAGGTGATGGAGCAGATGATGATGGTCAAGCTGGCAATGAAGATGATGGGACAATCGATAGACTAGGTGATAGAGTAAATGATGAGATAGGTGATGGAGCGGGTGTAGCACTAGATGGAGAAGCACAGGGGTGCCCCTGGTCTTGCAATGATGGGAATGGCTGCCTGGGCGGTGCTTGCTGTTGCTGCTGCTTGCTATGAAGATACACCACAACTTTACAAATAGTAGGCCAATTGATCCTCTTCTGAGCTTCCAGATCATAAACATAATCCCAGAATTCAGGACAGTCCTCAACCAAATGTCCCTCCTGACGATGAAATGCACAACATTGGAGGTGATTTCTGACCGCAGGTTGGAAAGACTCAACTGGAGGAAGTTACAACGCATGAGTGGCCATCAACAGACTGAAGACATCTGAGAGAGACTCTAGCAATGGAGGATAACAAGCCTGCTTTGGGCACGACGGATCCCAAGGGGTATGAGATGAAGGAGACATTTACAGAAGGTGAGATGGAGGTGCATGGCGACTAGCTGAGGGACTAGGCGAAGACGCATGATGAGCGGGATGGGTAGGTATGTAGTGGGCGACATCCACTTGCTCAGGGTTTGGCATTCCCTTGACAAGACGCGGAGCCAAATGCCAATATATGGAAGGCTGACCATGGATAGCAGATGCCTAACTTATGGAAGATTGATATGTGGAAGCATAGGGTTGGTGACAATATGTGGAGGGTTGACTCATGGGGGATTGGTATGTGGAGGAGGCCTGACTCATGGGGGATTGGTGAGAGGCAGATGGCAGACTCGTGGGGGATTGGTAAGAGGTATATGTGGATGGCAAACTCATGGAGGGCTGGTGAGGGGTATACGTGGATGACGGACACATGGAGGGCTGGTGAGGGGGATATGTGGATGTAGGGAACTCAGATTTTTGAGAACGGAAATGAGATAGCCACAAAAAACTCAGATTTTTATCCTCCCAATCGGCAAGGATCGATGTGATCTAGCATGAGAACTTGTCTAGGACTCTTAGGAGATCGGATTGGTACCTTATAGGACTCCTAATTCGATCTAAAACATCAGCCCTATGTCATTCCCTATAAATAGAGCCCAGATTCGATCTGCGTGAACCTTAAATTTAGCTCGCTTCGTTCGAAAGTAAGGTCTTGGTATTTCATGTTAGTCCTTTAGAAGTTTTTGTTCTTTTTAGTATCTTCTAACTCTCTGTAAACTTTCGTGCTAGGAGGTCAAGAGGTTAAGGAGATAGAATGCCTAGAAGTTGTTAGTTCCACGTAGAATGCGTAGGAACGAGGGTGTTCTTCCGATGGAAAATTTGAAGTCTAGAGTCCAACCCAGAGGTAGATTATCTCATGTTGGCTTAAACATTTAGGAACAAAAGTCCTCAATTACCTCATGAGTTCATGCACTATATACATGGAGTATGTGATATTTTTCTATGACTACGCATGCATGTCCTTCACTGCATATTATCCCTGCACCCCTTAATTAAAAGATGAGAGTTTTAATGTGTTTCATGCCTCTTTCATGCCATAAACTCATCCTAAGCATGCTATAGTATTTTGTCTCTCAATTCCATATAGTTTCCATGCATATTTGTCTTAGAATAGGCCCTGCACGTTGTTTTAGCTTCTGTCTATTACAGGTAGAAGGCGGTTCCACAGAGAGCACCGTCTTCAAAAGGTGGCCCTCGACAGACCGCTACCCCAAGCGGTGGCCCTTAATAAGACCGCCATCTGGTTCTGCAACTAGGCCAAAGACCTTATTTTATTCCTATTATATTATTAATATCCTACATGCCTTAGCTTAGTAATAGTGTATTTTTTAGCATGACATGATTTGTGTGCATGTTAGCATGATTTTAATGTTTATTTTCATGTATGTTAATTTCATGCCAAACTTTATAGTTTTGTATTCAAAGGGAATTTTCATGACTTGATTACACTTTGATCTATGTTTTGGCGCGTTCCCTTCTCACCTTATTTTTGTTTTATTAATGTCACATATAGCACGTATTCTGGTACGTTGCTATTAGATCACATGCACATGATAGGAACACTCTCTTGGACTTGAGAGTCTCTCCATCGGATATTCCTTCTACCAGACTAGGTGATCATGTTTCAAGGCCTCTATAAGTCTCCGTGAGCCTAGGATTCTCACTAGGACGTCAAGCTAATTGTACCCTAAAAATCTAATAGTTTAGAAAGTACTTGAGTTTTCTGCGTTTTCCTGCACTCGGACTTGATAGTCGCCTTCTGGCGATTGCTACTTCTTGATAGTGGTCATGATGTGGCCGCTTTCTTCTTGTAGTTTTACTGCGTCGACCCTTTCCTTTCTGGCATCGACCTTGTTAGATTGCGGTCTTGACTTGATCGCCCTCTCAAGAAAATGGTCCTGAATCGACCACGTTCTGCCATCTTGTTGTGAAACCCGAGGTTTTGGCCCAGGGTTGATCCTACTATGTTCCTAGATAGTCTTCTTATTATCTGGAACCCAACACCTTGTTCAATAAGCCATTAATAAATTATAGAAACTATGAATGTATGGTTATGCTGTCAGAATTCTTCTGTGGCATAATATCCAATTAAACCATCCTTGATCTCATGATTTTCTTTGGTGCATTCTTACCTTGATTTTTATTATCATGAAACTATTATTAGAATTGACATTATTGGCCTACATTTATATTTCTTATGGAAGTAGGTTGATTTATAACTTGAAGATGCAAAGGTGGGCACGATAGTGTCCAAGGACTCCACACTAGACCCCTCAGCAAATGGCCAGAGACATACTGTAAACCATGGGGTATGATGAATACTGACATCGCATTACGCTAGGAGTACTTTTTTATAAACAGGTGAAATCCACGAAATCTCATGCTAGATTATTACATGCTCGTTACATGACTTTCTAATGCATAGCCTTCATGGTTATGAAAGGTACATTCTCGATACATACTAGTACATTCTCGTTCATGAAAGGTCACGTTATAATCTTGCTTGATCATGCTTTCATATTGTCTCATATCTCTACACTCATCTTGTCATCGTATTGTTACTTTGGTTTAGTTTGTATGCGTTATCGCATCTTACATTATTGCCTTCTTATAGAGCTAAAATGTTAATTACTTTAACATTGCCTTCATGTTGATACGAAGATACCTACTAGGTGAGTGTGCTCATTCCCTACTTTTCTAATCTGTTTCAGAAAACTCTAGTGACTCGGAGTTGGAGTACTCAAGTGGCGGGTCCGAGAGTGAGTAAAGTACATGAGAAGCCTAGAATGTTAAGCGTATCATGAGTCACATTGTAATTTAGTTCCTTCATTGTAATAGGTGGTAAAGTTGATCATATTATATAATTTTTCTTTTCTTGAGTCTAGCGAAATATTGTCAGCGTCCATCATCTGACTCTAACAGTGGTTGAGTCGTCGCAAGGGAGCGTGCTCATGCTGTTGTCTGTTCCGGGGAATGCGTTTGTTGTTAGCTGTGGCGTGCGGAGCGTCTCAAATTTTGCCTTCGAGTTGATAGAAGCTTCCGGCTCGCGTAGGAGTCCAGAAGGCGATGTGTCTGAAGCTGGTGCAGTGTACGTTTCGTCGCGGCTAGACAGTCGCGAGGGACATGCACGAGCGTACCCGGGTGACCTTGAGGCTGATCGCGGTGTCGTGGTTACGTCATGTCCGTCAGAGCAGTCAGCAGGGGAGTCGGCTGTTTCGCCGCCTGGTGCCGCTCTGATGTCGTCTTCGCTGGTGGAGCAATTTGCTCATACCGCTGCACGGGCGTATCCCTCCGCTGGGTATGCCGGCCGTGCGCACGTGACGTTCGCCTTCTCGCGAAATGCACGTGCGTTCGCGGTGGTTGGTGGGTCTGACGCAACTGCTTGGGGTGAAGCCTTCTTGCGGCGTTAGTGATGCCGCGGAGCTTGGTTGTACAAGGATCTGTCTGACGCGTTGCCGTCGGTGGATTCCTTTTGCGAATCGGATGCCGCGCTCGGCACGACCGATGAGGAAGGTATTGCCTGGACGCATGTCAAATTAGCGCTTGGACCTAATGTTTTTAGGCATTCGCCGATCCGCAACGGAGACAGTGTTGGCTGATATGTGGCAGTGCGATGTTCTGAAGTTTTCTGGGGCGGCCTTGCATATCGGGGCCTGGAGCGACGTCATTTGAGGAAGTAGACGGATATGCCAGAGCGTACAGGGGGCGACGTTTGCGGCTGGGGTGGCATCAGCGTCGAACTGGGAAATAGAAGGTCCGTTCAGTCCATCCCGGATGTCGCAAAAAAATTCCGGGATTGCAAGCTGCCGATGTCGGCGCAATTGCTCGGATACGAGTATTTCTACGAAAGCAAGTTGGCGCCCGAAGAGTCCATTTCGCGGGCTGTCTCCCGCACCCTTGCTGCCACCGACGTGTCCGCGCGCGACGTGCAAATGTTGATAGTCGCTTCCGCGGACGTGGGCTTTCTGGCGAACCGGCAACTGCTGCCCCGTTTGCTGCAGCACCTCGGGCTATCGTCGGCGCTCCCTTTGACCATCACCTCGCAGGAATGCACGGGGCTGCTGTCCGCCGTTCACCTGGCCCACGGCTACGTGCGAGGCAAGTCACTGAAGAACGTGCTGGTCGTGTCTTACGACCGTGAGCGCGACGACGCGCAGCGCATCCAGCCATTCGGCGTCGTCAGCGATGCCGTGGTGGCATGCCTGGTTTCTTCCGTCGTTTCCATGGACTTCATGGTGAAAAGATAGACCAGAACGTGCTGGTTCTGCTATGAAATTCGCCATGACTTCCTCGGTACTCCATTGCAGCCGCCACTCCACTGGCGTCCTTGGGACATCACCAACAGCATCCACGCCAAGTTTCATGACCAGCGGATAAGCTGAAGGTGGTGTACCAGGCTCGTCTTCCTGCTACTTCCCTATGTGCGCGCAGGCCGGCTAGCGATCTGCCCGCCACTCGTGACTACTCCAAAGGTTCCGGCCGGCGCCATTGACTTCCCTCATCTTCCAGGAGACTCGTCACCCACTACAGCATGTTACCAGCGATGTGAGCACCTTCCTCGGCTTCATGACACGTCGTCCTTGCTGCTGGTCCCAGCCCGTACCAGTTCACTTACGTGGGAGCCGCCGCACGTCGTCCACTCGCGGCCCGTCATCCCACTTCGCACGACCCCGGGATATCCCTGTGTAGCCTTTTACCTCCCTGTGAGGAGTGGGCTTTGCTTGTGTTGTACCTCTATTTAGCTCTTGTACCGGGTGGTTGTGTGACTTGGCCTGGCATCTTCCCCACGCCCCGAGCGTGGAGGTACACGTACACGTCCTTGCTTGGTCTATCTTGCTAGTTTAGTATACTCTCTAGCGCCGCTGCTTGTGCATTGTTGGATCCTAGCTTGTTTATATTTATATCACTACCATGGTGAGAGAGCATGACCGTCCCGTGTTTCGATCCGAGCACGTTTGTGAATTGCTTACCGTAGACTCTGCCTGTTCCTCAACCGTGCGGATCGACACGCTTCCCTCACTTGGGGACGATTGCGAGCTTGAGTTACTTGTTATTTGACATAGTTATCCTCTTGGAGTCTTAGGCGTCGAGTTTGCACTACTCAATCTATCGTTTTGTTGCTGGTCTAGTTGTCCACGTAGTTGCGTCTTCACGTAGAGTCCTAGTTCGCATAGCGTCCCGCATCAATTTTGGTATTAGAGCCCGGTCGAGTCTAGGGTTGTCTTTGGTCTTTGTCGTTGCATTGGTAGTTGGCATCTCATTTACCCCCTTTGCATGCCCACCCATCGGGGTACCCATTACCACTCACCACCACCACCCATGGCGGACCATCAAGCCCGTGCACCCAGAGATCCTTCAGTGGCTGAAATGGTCATGACCCTCATGGAACAAATGGAAAGTCTAGGCACATATTTAGAGGGTAGGATAAAGGCTCTAGAAGATAGGGACAAAGCGTCAGACCAATCCATTCAAGGTCTGATTAGGAGGATAGTCACGCTAGAGCGAGTCCCCTTAGGGGCCCAACCCATGCCGGCATTTGGTTAGCCTAAGGCTATTCAGCAACCAATGGTTCCTAGAGCCCAAGGTGTCGATGTCAGGAGGCCTAGAGTCCCAGATTTTGATGATGAGTCCGACAATGAGTATGGGGGTTATGGTTGTGACCGTCGTGCCCAACGACGACATCTTGATCTCGATGAGGATGACTGTGTTCTATAGAGCCTGCGTGTGGACCCTCCCACTTTTGACGGGTCTTTGAACCCGAAGGATTACTTAGATTGGGAGGCCGGTCTAGACCAGTATTTCGAGTGGTTTGAGATGATAGACCATCGGAGAGTCTGTTTCACAAAGATGAAGCTGCTAGGGAAGGCTCAGACTTATTGGCTGACTGTGGAGAGTCTATTGATGCAGCGACATCAACCTCAGATCAAGACCTGGGATGGGATGAAGGTCAAACTGAGAGAGAAGTACCTTCCTACCACGTATCGTCCACGTCTTATTGATAGTTGGCAAAGCCTTACCTAGGGTAATCGACCCGTATCTGAGTACATCACCGAGTTTGATGAACATTATTTGTGGTGTGGAGTCACGGAGGAGAGCACTATGACTGTCTCACGTTTTCGAAGAGGGTTACAGATGCATTACCAATATGGGCTATTTTGCCACAACGTGACCACTTTGGAAAATGCATATCAGGTCACTCTCGAGCTTAAGCAGTTCGAGTCGGAGTTTGAGTTTGCCCAGCAGCAGGGTCCCTTTCCTCAGTGTGGGTCTGAACCCTATGATTTTTTGGCCCCTATCAGAGGGCTTCTGTGGCTCGTCCTCAGGAGCCCACCCGCCAGGACCCATCTGCCCAGAGGCCTCGCGTTCCCTCATTTTTATTTATGTCACATCCCTTCCCTATTTTTATTTTTGTCACATCCCCTCCCCCATTTTAATTTTAGTTATATCCCTTCCCCACTTTAATTTCTGTTACATCCCTTCCCCCACTTTAATTTCAGTCTATTCTCCTTCCCCACTTTAATTTCAGTTACATCCCCTTCCCCACTTTAATTTCAGTTACATTCTCTTCCCTACTTTAATTTTAGCAACATCCCCATCCCCATTTCCATTCTTCTCCAAACCCGCAGAGAGTCACATCCCGCTGCGATCTCTTTATTATGCAATTTTAATTCTACATAATTTCCATTCCATGTGTTTCCAATTAAAATCCCATGGAGAGCAATCTCCCGCGGTGGTCTCTCTTCTTCCGTGTCCTTTCCCATCATCTCATCAAGCACGTGTGTTGTTGTTGATATCTTTCTCGTCCTCTCTTCTCTTCTCTCTCTGCATGACATCGTTCACACATTCGTACTAAACCTACCGCCATTCACCCTCTTACCATTATAGCTCCAACCACCGTGCCATCAACCTCCATTAGCCACTCATCCATCAAGCCTTCCGAGCCTTCCATTGATTCTCCTCTTCCCCAACCAATTTGCCCTCCATCACCGCCATTTAAGCCTTCCATTATCCCTGTAATCCAAAAGCCAATCATTCTTAGCCCTCCACTTAACCCCTTACCTAAACCCGTGGCTGAGCCTGAGCAAGGTCCACTAATTTTTACACTTGAGCCAACCTCATCTGCTTCCGAGCAAAGGGTGAAACTTGTTGTGTCTGAACATTCACTTCCACTTACCCTCCCAACAATGCCTTCCATTCAAACAACATCATCCACTGAGCCTATCGCCACCATCTTAGCTCCCTCCCCTTGGAGTTAGTGTATAATTATAAACAGATGTGCAAAAGATGATGTCCAAGAACCAGGCAAGAAGAACTTGATTACGGCTATGCCTTCCAAAATTCAAGACTTTACTTGCCAAATGCCTATTCATGTTCTTGTACCGATCAAGTTTGAAAAGGCTAAGCCTACGCTGGTGGTCACCAAGGAAGAATGTCAAGAGTTGATGCCATGCCGGCCCATGGTTAGGACAATCAAAGTCACGCTGCTCATTGGTAAAAATATTTTTGAAGCTCTCATTACCCCTTGTTCCGTTATAGTATAAGTACCTAGCAAAGAGAAGGGGTGGTTCTCCTCAAGTATTGTAATGGCGCATTCTGCTGCCAAGGAGATGATGTTCATACTCAAGGGTGGGTCGGGGCATCCCTTGCTAGAAGTCTTGAATGTAAGTCTACTCCGTCTTTACTTCCATGCAAGGGACAGGTGCCCATGTTACCAAGTGTGTTTAAAGAGGATGTTCCAAGAGCCCTGAGCATTATGAAGGTTCCAATGCCGAAGGTCCAACTTCCATGTATTGACATTGCTTACCTACCACGGGAGTTATCTTTCAAGAAGCCATCTCATGCCGAGGTTCCCATACCCCGGGTGGAACTCTCAGATTTATGTTGTGATCACTTGCCAAGAGAGTTGCCATTTACTTTGGAATGTTTGCGGGATTCCATGGCTACTAAAATTTCATCAAATGAGAGCTTATGGGCACTGACTCCACCAATTGAGTTGTCTGTTTGGGCATGTCATTGGATGGGGTAAAATGCTATATTAGAAAGCAAGTGGCCATTGAGGGGTAATGATTGTCATGTCAAAGGGCCTTTCACTAATCCATTCACCCCCTATTCCATTCCATCTATGCTTTTACTGATTATCAACATCTTCTTATGGTCCACCCATTAAGTAAGAAGGAGGATCTTGTCCTTGCATCCCATGTATTCCTTGCATCCCGTGTATTCCATGCATTACTTGAATTTCATACATTTGTATTGGCAGTCACTCTTCTTTCCTGGGCCTCATGACCCTCATCTTCCCCATCTTCTGGAACCTCCAGATCCTCCCCATAATACTTCAATTTCCTTTGATTCACCTTTGTCTCCAAAATTTTTAGATTCCCTATCTAAAGAGGGGTGATCTCGCGTTGTATCCTGAGCCACATGATCTTGGGTTGGCCCTTGTCATGGTCACCACCAATAAGAGATCTGTAAGGCAAGGAATGAATTAAAGTATTGGTCCATAGAAACCTCCCAATCTAGATAGATGCTTGGGTTGTAGGATCCATCAAAGGCAGGGGTTTTGATCTTCAAGAGTTCCACGAGGTGGTCATCTAGATTTTTCTGGGGGTAACTCTCATTCACCCTTGGTGAAGGCTTATTTCCCCTAAGTTGATCGAGTCGGGTAGTGATATCATTAAGCTATCCGAAAACGTTAGGCATGGCATCCATGAGGGAGTTGATGCAGTCAACCATGTTGGTAGCGTGGCTTCCATGGGATTGGGGATCCATTAGGAAATGTGAAGAAGTAGGATGTGACCAGAATGAGGTAGCCCTTCTAATGGGGAAGTGATGATGCACGGGGTGGCCCGATGATGACTCTAATGCAAGCATGCCCTAGGACTTGACTTGTGAGAATAAGTCAATGATTTACTCTGATACCACTTGATGTGAGACAGCCAAGTATGCCATGGGGTTGACTCGACACACCTAGGACCTAGACCCGCAAGCATACAATAGAGAGCGATGGACTCACTCTAGCGGGCTCACCCACGTGGTGCACACTATCTCCCGGAGGTAAGCCGGTGATGATGGAGAGGGTCCGAGGTGGGACCTTCACGTTCCGAGGGGGGGTTGGCTTAGCACGGGCTGAGCCCCTATGGGGCTGGGATACTCAACTCCGTGGGCAGCCAGCACACCGAGGGCGTGGGTTATGAGGTATCTCTCGTACTCACTCCGCGGTGGGCACTCAATTTGATAGAATATGAGATCGGGCACTCACCTCACCGTCCGATGGCACTAAAGCTATACTAAACCAGTAAAGTAAAACCAGCAAGGAGGGGCAACCAGACGCTCACCTGATTAGTGTGAAGACACCGATCCCAGCTGGAGATGAGGGTGAGTAGGGAGGCGTGGGTACGCACCTGCATGTCGCGTCGGTGTTGCTTGGCCTGAAAAATTAAAAATTTACACCACTACGCCTCACGCGAGAGGGTGTTCGTGGGGTTGAAAAATTAATGTTACATTCTAAACACTACCTCCTCGCAGGGAGGGGCCTTCAGCCGGCCAAGCGAAGGGGGAGGGGAAACAAGTGGAAAACTGAATTTGTCCCTGTATGCCATGCTGGGACAGCAAGCTGAAGTTGGGGATGCCACGGGTGTCTCTAAGTGCTATAAGAGGCGTGGCCTAAGCTGAATGGAATAGGGACAATGTGGCAGCCTGCTACAGGATCTGGGAGTCATCCGGTGGCCGGGCCAGGGCGCTGCAGGTCCGTCTTTTTGAACTGTTCAGGTTCAGTTCTGTCTGGAACTACGTGACAGAGTGCTAGTGTTGGGGCTGTCACGAGCTCTCCCCTTTGCTTCCGGAGGTGGGACTAGTACCAAAACGATCCTGAGTGACCAAGGAATGCGCCAGATAATTTTGGGGCTGTTCGGGGGTCGAGTGGAGTCGCTACAGCCCTAGGATCCGGACCAGTCAGTTGCGGCCTTGACTGGCCCAGGACAGTAACAGGCTGAAGAAAATGACGCCGCAGGCTCTCCCGAACTATGATGGTGATGGGGCTGGTGTTGACGTGACCGTCGGCAAGTTCTCTTTGCATGCGAGAAAGCGGGAGCCCAATCCAAGGTCGGAGGAGAAAGCAGTGATCAAATAAGTAGGAAGGGGTCTGACCTGATTTTGACCGAGACAGCCTACGCATGTCGAGGAAGATGGCTGGAACGGGATGATCCGGTGTCCAAATGACCTCCTCCTTTCTTGGTCATGAAGAGGACTTTCCGAAGTTCTCCTCGGCCAAACAGTGCACCTAGAAACTCGAAGGAGTAGCCGTGGGAGCTCCTGCAACCTGTCTCTAGTCTTTTGTCGGAGTTGATGCGTGCAGTCGGCCGGAAACGGGTCTCCCGGACAGCACTGACGTCGGATGATGACACTTGACCCCCACGTTGTGAAGCAGAGTTGAAGAGGTTTCCAACGGTGCAGGCTGGTCGCCTGGAATCGCGTGGAGTGGCCGAGGTCAACGTTGTCAACCAGTGGACGATCCTGCTGCTGTCTCTGGGGGGTAGTTGTGCTAGGGGATGGAAAATTGGGAAGATGAGAGGGGGGAATGGGGTGGATAGGTGTGGGGGCGACCCGTGTTTGGATTGAGATCCGGGCAAAGAAGAGTCATCGACCCCACCCTGCAAACACATTGGTTCGACGATATCCCCACGGGGATCTGTTCGCGTCAGTTCCAGTGCCTCCTCCTCCTCCTACTCCCCTGGAGGCGGCCGTGGCCAAGAAACGGGAGAGGAACAGAAAGAAGAATCTCAGGAGGTGGCTCAAGAAACAGGCCGAACAAGTGGCCGCCTTGCAATCCCTAGCAGAGCTAACACCTCTTCAGAGGTTACAGCGACTCATCGACAATTTGGAGGAATACATTCCTCTTCGCCCTACCAGGCCTATCCCACTTGATAACTACATCCCATGGGAAGAAATGTAGAAACGAGCTCGCCTTAGAAACTGGGTCCAGGAAATGATCCAGAAAGTCAAGGAAGGTGAAGCCCTCCGCATTCCAGAAGAACTCTCTTTGTTCTATAAGGACAAAAAGATCACGGTGGAACAGCTAGAATAGATACTTCGCAGTTGTACTTGCAACATGGTGGCTATTACACCTCCAGATAACATCCACGCCTCC
The DNA here is from genome assembly GCA_024336825.1 of Amorphophallus titanum. Classification (NCBI taxonomy): domain Eukaryota; kingdom Viridiplantae; phylum Streptophyta; class Magnoliopsida; order Alismatales; family Araceae; genus Amorphophallus; species Amorphophallus titanum. The sequence continues at coordinate 15,324,142 of JANBPO010001371.1, read as the reverse complement.
CGGCGAGGCGAGCCGGTAGCAGCCAGAACTCGACAAAGGATTGCAACTCCACTCAGACTACAGCCAGTCCCAGAACACACCGGGCGTGGCCGGGGTCGCGGTCGTGGATGTGGTAGAGGCCACGGAAGAGTCCCTGAGCCGCATCTTCACCCGTCCGCCTTCGATCCAGAATGGGTTATCCTCTTTCAAGGAGAATAACCTGCCCCGATCCCACCAGTGGAGATCTGGGGGGAACCCAGCATCTTCGATCCTGCTGGCTCCGAAAAGATCACCGCCAGCATTCTGGTCCTGGCACTAGTTCTGACCTGTCCTGCAGAATAAGCAGGGGCATCCAGCAAGGACGGGCTAGCCCTTCAGCCTTCCTCGGAAGAGCCGTCATTGGCCTCCCACTTCCAAGAGTCTACGGGTGGCCAGAGTCAGCCCGATCCCAGTAACAAAGACAAGGCGGTGTAACTCCCCGACGAGGAGCGGAACGACAACTCACAACAGATCCATCCTGACATACTACCATCACTGGAGGGCGCTCGAGCTCGAGCTAACCAAAAGGTTCTCCACCAGATGAAGCGCTTCCTTGCCAGCATCACGATCGGGGAAGCCATTGCTTGGAGTAAAGATTTGAGGGAAACCCTTATCAAGATACTCTAAGAGTCAGAAGTCTATGAAGCACACACAGCAGAAATAAAAGCTGCCATGTACAAGGCTTTCACGGCCGCTGTCACCTTCATGGAGAAAGACTTTCTGCTCTCTCCTCCATGCCATAATCGACCCCTCTATATGAAGGGAAAAATCAATGGGCATGAAGTAAACCGGATCCTGGTAGATGCTGGCGTGACTGTCAACATCATATCCCTCAAAACATTCAAGACTTTATATCTGACCCCCTACCTCCAAAAGGTCTAGGCAGTCAAGATATCTGACTTCAATTAGAATACTGAGGAGGTCCTCGACCGGGTGGATGTTGACTTGGTACTTGATGATTTTGCCTCTATGGTGACCTTCTACATCATCGACTCCAGCACATCCTACAAAGTGTTGTTGGGTAGGCCCTGGCTCCACGAAAACTGGGTCGTCCCCTCAACTCTCCATCAATGCATCAAATATATTAAGGACAGGGAATAGCGTGCAGTCTTCACAGACCTGTCTCCATTCACTCCAACAGAATGCAACCTGGCCGATGCGGCTCTCTACTTCAAGGGAACCAATCCTTTCCCCGTGATTAAGAGCAAGAGCAACGGCTGGCTCTCAGAAGAAAAAGAGGATGACCTCTTCTCCATTGACGAAGAGAAGGCCAAGCTTCATCGGCTACGCCTTAGCGCCAAGTCAACCACAGACTGCCCTGAGAGGCACAAAGTCGATTCTGAGGCTAATCTTATTAGCCGAGTGATCGACAAGAGCATATGCCTTCCACCAAACTGCATTCAGCTCGCGTGTGCCTCAGACGAGCACAGGGTCGAGCAGCTCACGACATTCATCATCACTTACAAACTATAACATCGGTCCAAGAAAAGGGCTAGAAGGGACAAGTCCATCATTTTTCACAAAGGAGACATGGTCCCTCCAGCCCCACCAGAAGATGATTGATAAAAGCACGTCCGGGCATTCCACCATTTTATGTACTCTATCGTCACTCGTGGAACTCATCCGGGTGCTAGCACCCTGAACGCAGAGCTGTCGACCCAGTGAAAGAAGTCCCACCAGGTCTGGGCATGCTCAGCAGTCAAACTACCTCGGAGACTCCGCACAGGAAGGGCAAACTGTGCACTATACACCAAGATATGCTGGTCTTACCAGAAGTTCCACCCAAAGCGAAAAGGATAGTATGACTCCAGTAATAGGGTACCCCCTTTCCTAAAGACCAGCATGCTCGGGCAGATAGACAGCGCCCAATCACGAAGCTCTGGCTCCAACAGCTAGCAGACCACTGTCTGCTGGTTGATCGGGTGGACGTACCTTTCCACTTGGTCATCACGGCATTCCCACCTATTGTTCACCAGGGGACTGGAGTGAGCGGCCAGAGTCCAGAAATGAATGGTACCCGCTGAGTCATGAGGAATTGTCATGAGCCGGCCCCGTATGTTGTATAACTATAGAGACGTCGAGCCCGGATCCGCACTGGCAAATTCCAACATGCGTGGGAACAACCCCCAAGACTGGATAGTGCACAGAGCATACTCGGGGAACAAAGAGCAGACCGAGGCATTGAAGAAATGCATCGGGCCATGAATCGGGCCTGGCGTGGGAACTGGTGTGCACTGACATCCTTGATTGTCTTGTATATTAAGCACTGTGCAACTGGGCATAAGGACCACTTTATCCCCCATGCCATCTGACAAGTCGGATAAATCACGTCTGGCCGGATGACGGTCTCGTCCCCATATGACAGAGCGAAGGAACAAAGCCAATATGTCAAATAGGCCGTGCAATGTGTCATCAGGTCGACCCCAGCTGGGTTGGCACCACTCCGACATCCCTTCAAAGCATGAATTTCACTGAGCTTCTTGCGGACTATGGAGGTGCCGACGCAAGGGAAATATTCATATTTCTTCGACCCGTCGAAGAAGTATTTCAACCATAAGCTCAGACGGACCCTCTTGTGATCCCCGTGGGGAGGCTGCTTCCCACCGTGAGATGACTGATATAGCTCTCGGTACGCCTTCATAAGGTACCGATAAGAATAGCCGAGCGCGTAGATACCATCCCCGTTTGTCTCGTCCTTGATGAGGTCGGGAAGACATACTTCCTTATACGGCTCCCCATCAATAGGCAAGCCGCTCAGCTGATGAAGACTCCATAAATCTAGCGAAGTCTCACCCTCTATGGTGTAGAAGGTGTTCATCTCGGCATTGAAGACCTCGATCATCCCACAACAGAGGCCTTTGAAAATGGGATAGCTGTACCGAGAGGCATAGACACTGTGATAGACGTCGGCCCGAATAAGTAGGGGAGCATAGTTGAACAGTACATACTCGGTAAACTCCACCGCCCCTTCTCGAAAGACGTGGAGATCTTGGACCTTAAGCTCCGCAAACCAGCCCAAGGCGAACCCATGTTTGAAGCAGATGGCCAGGCAATCCAAGATAAAAGGTTCTTCCCTATACCCCCACTACAACGGGGCCAAGCATAAACTGAAGCGATGTTGCTCTTTCTGAACCCGCCCGACAGTATTATCCCAACGGGCTGGAGTAAAATCAGGGGCTCGTACCAGTTTCTCTTCTACGGGCAGCAGCTCCTCCAGCCCCAGCACAGGCTTCCATTCCCTCGACTCTCCCACTAGATACATTGGCACACTTCGATGGACGTTGTACATGAGGCTATCCCGAAGCTGCAAGATGACCCGCTCAACCCCCCGTACAGCCCTGAGGTCCCTTCTATCCAGGGAGCGAAAGTCCGTCTGGAAATAGCAGAGGTGCTTGTTCTTCGGATAATCCTTCTGGTAGTCACCAGCCCGGTCAAATGTGAAACCTCCGTCGGTCAGTGTAACCCGGCTGAAGTCCATAGTGTTGGTCTCAGAATCTAACGATTCAACCAATTTCGCCACTTCAGCATGCTCCCGGTCGAGGTCTTCAACGTTATGCCATGTAACGGCAAGGACAATCAGCGACTGAGAAGACTTGGCACTGGAGACGATAGTCGAGGCAGAAGAACCACTGGGGGCAGCCATTTGTCAGCAAAGTACAAAAGATTCAAGGTCAGAGCGAATGTTCCCAAGGGAGCCCAACCCACGGCACTGGCCCAGGCAGGGCCTAGCCGCACCCACCGTACAAGGGGGCGAAGAGATGAAAGGGTCGAGGTGACGGCCATGATCCACCAGTCGACAGTCGCTGTACTAGCGCTGCTCGAAAATGCCCGCCGCTGACGCCACAGGCGTCGTCACCATGTTGACCACCTGGCATATGCAAATTACACCCATCATGATGTTGCCACCGACACCCAACTACCGGCCGCTCTCCCCGACCAGGAGTGGGAAGGGATCGAGTAGGCCATGAGAAACTACCTCCGGGGCCCAGGCACTACTCCCTTGGGTCGCTAGAGATTGCTGGGGGCAGTGGCTTCTACCTTCCGGGAAGTGGAAGAGGCTCGGCCCATGCCTAGGACGGAGTCAAAAAATCAATCGGAAGAGCGACGCCAGTCCCCTGTGCGGGAGGAAGCGCTGCCCCGATGGTTGATCTTCGACAGGCTGGTGTTCCCAAGCAAGCCATCAAGGAGAACAGCAAGAAGAAGCAGAGACTGGAGAGTCTTCACCTGCAATATGGCAGGATTCTCTAGTCGGTACGGGGCTCTACCCACTGACCCCAAAGAAGTGGCCAAGTTCACTGCCAGACCCAGCCCCCTCACCAGGAGAAGAAGAGTGGCGAGTGAGGTGACGCAGGCAGGTGTTGAGGCGACCTCCCCCGAAGACCCTCCCACAGCCCTGGCGGCCAATGTTATCACTACCGGGGGCACGAGTGGTAGACCCTCCATGTCATCCGAGGACACCCCAGCCGAAGAGACAGGCAGCATGCCCGCTCTCTCCACAACCAACCCCGCCATGCTATACATGATACAACAATATCAGCGGGAGATCGAACTGCTAAAGAAACAACTCAATGAGAGGAATGCCCTGCCCTCGACGTCTGGACAGACCGAGTTTTACCGGAAGTGCCCGGGGGCAACGGGCAGTCTTCTGAAGTAACTTTGCAAGCTGCAACATTCCCACCAACCCCCAGCTTCCCTGCGGGCGTGCCCCTACAGCAAGCACAGTACCCAGCCCCGCTGCAGAGCCCACCTCCCCAAGGGTCTCCTACAGCCCCTCAGGTGATGCAGGACGAGACAAGGACTCGACGTAGAGTTGGATATGCAGCTTGGGACTCTAGCAAGCTCGCACTCGTCCCTAGCGAGGGAAGCGTCAGACTTGCACGGTTAAGAAACCGGCAATGAGTCAAGGGTGGTCTACTCGCTCTCTCATGCCCGGAGCGGGTCACGGGACAGTATCTCTCTCTCTCGCAGCGGTGAAGTAAATGCATCAAAGAGATAGATTTACCTACTCACATGCAGCGGCAGTATAAGCATATACTAAGCAAGCAAATAACTATGACTACAAGGGGTGGCGGAGTTACCTCCATGTGCCGAGCATGGGGAAGACGACCCCGGCTGAAACTCATACTCCCGGTACAACAATCAATAATAATTACTGAAGTGAAAACTCTGCCCACTCCACATAGGGAGGTAAAGGGCTACACTCGGATCTGGGAGTATCGCGTTCGGGTTGACGGGCAGCACTCGGGGCCGCTTTGACTAGGCTAACACGCGCGCTCGTAGGGCCCACGTCCTGACTGGCGGTCCGGGGAAGCCGGAAGGTTCTGCAGCATCGATGGCCCCTGGCGGAGCAGTCCCAGGGGTGGTGGCATGCTGGTCGGCCTCGCGGAAGGCGAGGCAGTCGCTCCGGGAATGTTCGTCGGGTGTCGTCCATGAACCAGATCTGCTGTTTGGCAGCGCACGACCCGGCGAGAAACGCTACTGCGATCAGTGCCAATGTCGGATTGACACAAGATTGGCGGCATTGGAAAGCTCTTTCAAAATGCTTCGACCCCAGGTGGGAGAAATAATTATGAATCTTCAGTGCTGGCTGTGAGAGATTTTAGAGGCTGCTGATCCACTAGATGGGGATTGACAGGGTAGAAAGTGGGATTTCCTGAGAAGAGGGGTTGACCGGGTGGTTAAGGAGGGATCTGGGTGGAGAGGGCTTCATGATAGTTTTAGCTATAGAAGTCAGGAGAACGGGGATATTTTTTATGAAGGATTTTTTGGAGATATGAAATTTTAATGGAATTTAGAGTGGACACAAAGAGGTCACACCAAGACAGTGCGGACTTTCCTAGCCCCCCAACAAAACAAAAAGACGGGAGTTGATGGAATTCACATTACAAAGTAACTCCGCCTATTCCCTCACTCTACCACAAATAAAAGAAGCAAGAGGCTCCTCAGTTCTAGCCTCGCTTCTAAAAATCTTATTGTTCCGTTCACCTCACAAGGACGAAAGAGTGGCATGAAGAACCAGCAGCCACACAACCGCATCTCCTCTGAGGGGTCAAGACCTACCTCAAGTGCCGATGAAATGACACACTCCAAATGGCGGGCAATAAGGCAACCGGTCCTCAAAACCAACGCATCCCACACTTCTCGCGAGTACGAGCAACCTATAAATAGGTGATTCAGGTTCTCATCATCTTGACTACACAAGCAACAGGTCGACTGGATGTCGGGGAGGAAACGATCCAGCGGGTCGCGGGTAGGGAGCCTTTCGTGGGAAATCCTCCAAAAGAGGATTTTCACCTTTAGCATGCTGCTCAGCTTCCAAATTTGTGATTCAAGACCGTGACACACCCCTCCATCTGAGATAAAGGTGCAGGAAAACCGAACTGAGAAAGGCCCCTTCGTAGTCCACCTCTAAGTCCACACATTTTGCTTGAGGGCATGCGGAGCAAAGTCAAGGTGGCGAAGAAGGAGGTCCTGGAGCTCCTCCATCTCTGACGGCCTGAGATCCCTCTTGAAAGTCGGCACCCAAGTTCTCCTTGAAAGCTAAGGGTCAAAAGTGTGGTCCACAATTCCCCAAAGGTCAGCAACGACAACAAAGAGATTGGAGAAAAACACCTCCAAAGAGAGCTCACTGCACCAACTGTCCTTCCAGAAAAGGCACCTGTTGCCTTTCCCTAGTCGGACCCGAGCGCTAGAGGAAATGATGTCCCTGCAAGTCAAAATGCCGTGCCAGATGGGTGAGGTTTGGGACATGCATGTAGTGTCCAAGTCCCAAACCCTTTGTCTATTATAGTACCTTTGGCTTACAAGGTTCGCCCACAACCTATCATCCTCTGTCCCCAATCTCCAAAGCCACTTGCACAATAGGGCCAAATTAAAAACACCCACATCTTTGATCCCCAGCCCCCCTTGTTCCCTACTAGCAGCTGCCCTCCTCCATCTGATGTCATGCCATTCCCTACATCTCCCCCCACTGTCATGTTAGAAGAATCTCCCTTGAATGGACTAAATCCTCTGCAGCACAATCTTCGGGATCCGGAACATTGAAAGAAAGTAGATAGGTAAGTTGTCCAATATTGATCTGCATAAGACTAATCTGCCCTCGTAAGACAGTAGTCTAGCCTTTCAACTCGTCAATCTAACCTCATATCTCTATATAATAGGGAGCCAATCAACATACCTTAGGGCACCTGGGGATAGAGAGAGGCTATCCAATCTGGCAACCCAAGATGCGCCCCGCCCGCAGAAGAGGCATATCATCCATATTAACCCTAACAAGTAAGCTCTTATTGAAGTTAATCTTCAAGTCGGTGGTTTCCTCCAACAACTCCAAAAGAAGTCTAGCCACATACATGTGCTACTCACCCTCTGTCAGGAACAAAATAGTATCATCGACATGTTACAAGTGGGTGACCATGGGACCATCTCTGACCACCTGGAATCCTCTAATGAAATGAGCAGCCTCTGCCCTCTGCCACACCCTGCTAAGTATGAGTCATTAAAACAAAAAGGAGGGGAGACATAGGGTCTTCCTATCAGAGCCCTCTACCACTAAGAAAGTAAGTCGACGGCTCCCCATTGGCTAGCACAACAAACGAAGCAGATGAGATACAACCTCGGATCCAACCAATCCACTTATCCTGAAATCTCATCTTCTTCAGCACCTCAAACAAGTATAGCTAATTAACTTTGTCATAGGCCTTCTCAAAATCTAACTTTAAGACCACACCTTTCCTCTTATGAGTCTTCATGGCATGCAAGCATTCATGGGCCACCAAATAATTATCTTGTATATGTCTCCTCCTGATGAAGGCTCCTTAATAGCAACTAACCAGCCTGTCCATGACTCTATTCAGTCTCTGTGCTAACAGTTTGGTGATAATCTTATAATTACTATTTATCAAGCTGATGGGCATGAAGTCCTTGACCCACCACCATAGGTCCTCTCTCATTCTCTCTCTCTCTTCTTTATCCTCTCCCATAGGATCCCTCTCTCTCTCATTCTATCTCTCCTCTTCTCCCCCATCGGATCTCTCTCCTTCCTGCACACCTTCACCTCTCCCTTCTCTCCCTTTCTCTCCCACTCATCTCTCTCACTCTCTTTACTACACACACACACACACATCGCCACCTCAACCTCTCTTCTTCTCTCCCACTCATCTCTCACCGTCCCCTCTCCACACTGCCTCCCCCTTGTCACATCCGTATCCCTCCACCACACTGGTGTTCCCTCTTTCCACCCCCTCACCCATTCTCTACCACTCTTACACCCCTCACGGCCCCTCTCCCTTCTCACCTCTCCTCACTGCACACACCATCAGTCACACACCTCCCCCTCTAAGTTCACGTCACCCTCGTCCTCTCTTTCTCTCTCTAACCGCGCTGGTGTCCTCTGTCTCTTCTCCCTACATCTCTTTCCCTTTCTCTCTTCTCTCCCACGTAGACTCTCTCTCTCTCCTCTGGTTTCTCCTCATTGCTACCCTCCCTCCACAGTTTGCTCCTACACACCTTCCCCCCGTCCGTCCACAGCCGTCGCATCTCCCACACCTGCACCAGCCGCCAGTGAACCTCCTGCTCCCTCGCGAGCTTCTCCTCGTCCATCCGCCTCTCATGCACACACTATGCCTCCCACCATCATATCGCACACCCATCTCTCTCCCCCTTTCTTTCTCTCCCACGGGACTCTCTCCCCATCTCTTTTTCTCTCTGGCCCATCTCTCTCTGCTCCCAGCACCACCAGCTATAGCCCTCACTTTCCCTCACTCCTCCCACACGCGCCTGCACAACCCCCGTCGTCTCCGCCTCCTCTCCTCACCACACACACGCACCACTCCGCATGCACGGCCATCCCTCTCGCCTCTACGCTCACGTCTGGTTCCCTCCGCCGGTGTCCCCGCAACCCACCGCGGCAACCATTGTGGCACCTTCTCCTCTCTCACCCTCTCTCCCATGCACCACAAGGCCTGGCACCCCACCGCACCGCCCTACACGGCCTTCTCCCTGTCTCCCTCCATCTCTCTTCCACCCCCGCAAACCCCCTCGCCGGTTGCTGCACTCGCTTTCTCCCACCTTCTCTCTAACCTGTGCAGCCAGCCAAGCCCTCCATCGGCCCTCTCACCCGATTGTTCCCTCTCTCTCTCTAGTCCAACCCTCACCATCGCACACCATTGCTCCCCCTCTCGTCGTTGCTCCTTTCTCTCTCTCGACCTCTGCCATGCACGTGAGCTCCCCCTCACCTCCACACATGCACACCGCGTCCCCCTCTGCTACCTCTCTAATCCACACACACGTCCCCTTTACTCCCCTTTGCAACATTCCTCTCCTTTCCCTACACTCACACACACCCGTCGCTGCCACTCTCTCTCTAGATACTCGCCCACACCTCCTCTGCCACACCTCCTCTGCCGCGCACAGACAAGAAAGGGGGTTGAATTGTCTCCCAAGTGAAATAGCAGATTTTAAAACTAACTTGCAGAATTAAAGAGATTGATGCGAAATATGCTAAACAATAGACTTATGTTCTCTCAATCTCGCTGAGCTCACATGATCGAGTTGGAATAAAATAATACGCAAGCAAGCAACCACAGGACACGAAGATTTTAAGGTGGTTCGGGACCACGACGGACTCCCTACGTCCACCTCTCACCGACCCGGTGATGCTTCACAATGAAGCACACGGAGAAAATCTCCAACACACACGGAGACGTGGTCTCCAACATGATCCAACCACGAATCAAGACACATACACACAAATCGTAACAACCACGGCACAATATAACCACAACCGTACGCAGACGGTTCTACACACACAGAGTCAAAGTTTGAAAATAAAAGATTTGTTCAATACATGCTCATAAACCAAATGTAAATCACTGGAATAGATGTAAAAAGAGTGAATAAATAGATCCTCATATGTAGAGAGGACTATAGATGATCTTCTTTGATTCTTGAGTCAGAGGGAAGTCGGATGATAGCGATTCAAGTGTCCTCCTGTTCCTCACGTCGATCCGCTCTTCTTTTTCTTCTTCCACAATCTCCAGAAATACTTATGTTTTAGGTAGAGCCCATTCCACGCATGCGACAACTCTTCTCCCTCAGCGTTAACTAATCGATAAGTGTTCCCAAGATACACCTCCTTAATTACAAACGGCTCTTCCCAATTGGGTTGTAGCTTGGACCTAGGACCACCAGTTCAAATAAATTTACATTTCAAAACCATGTCACCCACTTGAAATGTTCTTTCGATTACCTTCTTTTGAAAATGCCTTGAGACACATTTTTGGTAAATGGAAACATGATTGGCTGCATTAAGCCTCTTCTCATCTAAGAGTTCCAACTGGAGTAGCAATGCCTCTCGATGTTTGTCGAGATTTAGTTCTTTATCTAGGTGCACCCTTAGGGTAGGGATCAAGATCTTGTACAGGAGCACCGCCTCCATCCCAAAGGTGAGAGCAAACGGGGTTTACCCCGTGGGAGTACGGACAGAGGTACGGTAAGCCCATAAGGCTTTTATCAATTTGTCGGCCCAATCAGCAAATCTATGTGACTCGCATATTTTCTTAAGGGTTTTGTTCGTGGCCTCGACTTGGCCGTTGCCTTGGGGGTAATATGGCAATGAATGATGCAATAAAATATGAAATTTCTCACAAAGGTCATGGAGTTCTTGAGATACAAATTAAGGTCCGTTGTCGGTGACGATATCACTTAGCACTCTGAACCGTGCAATAATGTTCTTCATGATGAAGCGACATACTGTGGTTGCTTTGATTTCTGCATAAGCTTTGGCTTCCACCCACTTGGTGAAATACTCTGTGGCAGTGAGGATGAATGATTTCTGTTTAACCTGAGTATTAGGGTCACCGAGTGGGCCAACAATATCAAAAGCCCACATGGAGAATAGCCAAGGAGTAGAGAGGGGATGGAGACAGGAAGTAGGAGTGTGAATTTTGTTGGCATGAAGTTGGCACTGAAGACACCTACGGACATAGGTGGAACAGTCTTCTTCTAGGGTTGGCCAATAATAGCCCTACCTAAATCTTCTTCGCCAAAGCGTGGCCATTAACGTGCCCTCCACACTCACTTGCGTGAGCTGCTTCTACTACTTTCCAAGCCTCATCGTCGTCCAAGCATCTCATAAGAACTCCGTTGAGAGAACGCCTATATAATTCTCCTGCGATAATTGTGTATCTCGAGGTGACTCTTCTGATAGCCTTTCACTGCTCGGCGTTGGCCGTCTCCGGGAATGAACCATCCCTACAGTACTGCTCTATTTCATGGTACCACGATAGTTCCTCTTCTTCTAGAATTTCCTCGAACTTAGTCAATGATACTTCTTTCAGATCTTCCTTCTCAGCCTTCTTCTCTACGGATTTCCTAAGGTTGTCAAACCAGGGATCCTGAAGGGAAGGAGCGTCTAACCAGTGGATCACAATGGTCTCAGTGGAACGACTAAGATGGAAAGAAAGGGAAGAAGCCAGTGACGCAAGCGCATCGGCAAGAATGTTCTGAGAGCGAGGGCTATGAATATAGATCAATTTGCAGAACTACCTAGCCAAGAGCGTGACCAAATCTTGATAGGGTTTGAGTTTAAGGTCATGGGTGCGACAAGTTGAGAGGACTTGACGTTGCACCAACTGAGAGTCTCCTATGATGTTTAGATACCGCGCACCTAAGAGATAGGCGTGCTTCAGACCGGCAAGGAGAGCCTCATACTCGGCTATGTTATTAGTGGCTGGAAAAGAGAGCTGATAAGCAATGGGGATGGTTACTCCCTCTGGAGTAAGGAGAACGGCGCCGATCCCATGGCCCTGAGAATTAACTGCGCCATCAAAGTACAAAGACCAGAAGGGGTGATGAGTAATCATAGCAAGGTGTTCGTCAGGGAATTCATCCTGGATTGAATCAGTGCAAGGGATTGGAGAGTGAGCAAGATGTTCAGCGATAGCGTATCCCTTGATCACTTTTTGAATGACAAAGGTGATATCAAACTGTAAGAGAAAGCTCTGCCAGTAAACTAATCTGCTAGAAAGGATGGGCTTTTCTAAGAGATAGCGGATTGGGTCCATTCTAGAGATCAACTTGACCTCATGGACAAGAAAGTAGTGCTTGAGCTTCTGAGCTACCCATACTAATGCTGCGCAGGTCTTCTCCATGGCAGTATACTTAGACTGAGGGGAAAGAGCCTTTCTGCCAAGGATTCTTTCCACAAGGGCTGGAAGACAAAGTAATTCTGGGTGGGTTCGGCCATGGGTGGTGAGCCCTAGGCCTTCCTGACGGTGCCTAACTTCCATCCGAACATTCCTCCAAAGCAAGCGGTGGCTTCCTCAAAGGTGGAGAAGTGATCCGCCATTCTTTAGAAGAATCACCGATCAACCGCTGAGTTGATCACCGCGGCCCATATTGAGGAGTATCCTTCCCTGAATGTGGTGCCTCCGGGTAAGGACTTCAGGGTCTTGTTTTGTTTCTGGGCTAGATAAGTAAGTTTCCTTCTTATGATATGCTTTTCTCTATCTAGACTCGAGGCAAACGGTTGATGAGGGGGTGTCACCGGTCAAGCTAGAAATCATCAACTTGGAGGAAATGTCCACTCCCAGCGGACCTCAAACTTTTGGGAGCTCTTCTCGTGCTCGAGATAAGGGCAAGCAGATCGCCCGGGATGGCACTTTCGAGCGCCATGGGGCCAAGCGCAAGGATCCCGTGGAATAGCTACTGTGGTCCTCGATGAGGGCCACGGCCGCTGAGAGCAAGCGGGCGAAGAGGGTGAATGTCACCCATTCGGTTGAGGGGGGTGCTCAGTTGGCTCTCCCGATCATTGTGTCAGAGGGGGTCACCGCTGTCGAGGAAGTCGCAGTCGAGGCGGCTGGGTCCCAGGCAGAGGCGGTCGGTGCTAGGGCACTGAGCGAGGTAGAGGGGGCACAGGGCGAAGGGATCCGGTCCAAGCTAGTCGAGGCCGAGGAGTCGCAGGGCGAGGCGACCCAATCCCCGCCGATCGAGACCGAGGGGGTGCGGGGTGGGGTGACCCGATCCGAGCCAACCGGTGGGACCCCAGAGGTGGGGGTACTCGAAGGAGGCATCCCAATCCTGACTGTTCCAGAGAGGACCTTCCCACCCACGGCTGGCGCCTTCACTATCCGAGCTCCCCTGTACTAGAGGTGTCGCTCCGTGGCATTGGGGGTGGTTTGAGGTGGCCTTGGGCATAGCCCCCCTTCCGTGCTTCTCGAGCGGGTTATGGAAGGCGGCCTGATCCTGGCCCAACTGGGGGCTGAGATGGCAGACTTGTTTGCCCGGGTGGAATTGGAGAGAGAATCTCTTTCTTGGGCCCGTGGCACGTCCGTTCGAAAGGTCGAACGGTTGACTCTCAACCTTGAAGACCTTCATCGGGAGGTGACCTTCCTTCAGGCGCAGGTGCAGTCGAGCCAAAAGGAGGCATGGGCATCGACCGAGCAGCTGGCCCAAGCTCGTTATATCGTCGAACTGAAAGATAGGCTACTGGAGACGAAGCACAAAGTTTAGGTCGAGCACGGCGAGCAGTGGAAGGACGAGCGTAAGGAGCTCGAGGGCCGAGTCCGAGAGGCCGAGTGACAGCAGGCAGAAGCCGAGGGCCCGTGGGCCGAAGTCGAGAAGAGACTGTCCAAGATGGAGTAGAGGGCAGCCGAGCTTGAGAGAAAGGCAGAGCTAGCCGAGGTGGAGGTGCTTAAGCAATACAAATGCTCGGAGGGTTACCAGGCAGCTCTCCAGAAGGCCGCCTTCTCTTACTATGAGCTGGGCTACCATCGGGGTCTGTGGAAGGGGTTCTCTCAAGGCTTCCATCGGGCTGTCCTGGAGGCTCAAGGCTAGGTGCTCGAGGACCTTGTGTTCCCTTCCGGGCAGCGTTATGACTCAGACTTAGACGCTATCGATTCTTCTTTCCCAACATCGAGCGAAGGGGGAAGCCGGGATGCCTCTGTCTCGTCCGAGTGATTGCCATCTCCGGCAGCTTCGGGAGGGCATGCGGTCAAGACAGTTCTCACGCAAGTGGGGTCAGTGCCTGGACCGGCCGTCATCGATGGTGCTGGGGGCAAGTCGCTTGGTGCTGAGGATCCTTCGTCTGCCGAGCTTCGTGATGGGCCGGAGGCCTGATGTATTGGCTTTTCTCTTTCTTTTCTTTAAAGTGGCCATGTAAAAATTTTCCTTGTATATATGATGACGGTAATATTAAATGCTAAATTGACTGCTTCTTACTACCTTTAGTGGGATTTGACCACCATATCTGTAGTGGTTTGGGAAGGCGGTGATTTTCTCTGCGGATATCTCGCGTGCCAATTGGTCAGGCCACTGGCATGGCACTGGCGCCTCTACGTCTTTCCATGCTTTGAATGACTTGCCACTTCGTTTGTTCCCATTGAGGGGGTGTTGGGGAAAATGTGGTAACCGCCTCAAGGGAAGAGTTTCAGCCTTTCACATTTCCTAGAGGGGAAATTCATTTAAGGCAACAACTCCCCTTCTACCTATAAAAGGTTTCGAAGTGTGTCTCCTCCTCTCTTCATCGCTTAAGGCCATCCTTGATAGTTCTCTCTTTCCGTGAAGTGTTGGTCTATTGGTCTTGGCGAAACATGGAAGGCACTTTAGAGGATGATGATGCAGACAGTGGTAGGGGGGAGATTCCTGCTACTCTAGTTTGGAAGAGTGCTCAACAGTCGGCGGGCAGTTTGGGAGAGGGCTCAACATGTGGTGGCATGTCTTCTCCCTTCTTCTGGACTATTGACGCTATCTTTGGAGGAAGGTAGAAGCGGACGGATAGGGGTATTAGGCACTGCACCCTTGTCCTATTCTCGCCTCTCCTCCTCCCCTCCCCTATCTTCTTTCTTTCCGCCTTCGATCCCGTCCTGTAGAGGGGAAGCTCTTCTAGTTTCCTTCTTTTTCTTTCTTTTTGTTCTTCGGCCAACCTCTTTTCCTCTTTCTTTCACTCTTTGGGGGATGTCTTTTACCATCTTCTTTTTTATCGTATCCCGTAGAGGGTCCTTCCAAAGAGTTTGCAGAGGATTCCTTCTTCTTCATCCTCTCTTCCTTTAGTACCTTTCCTCTGATTTTTTCAAACAAATAGGGTTAGTCATCCCATTATCCGAGCCAGTTTCTACACTGGGTAGAGTCAGTGTCTCGGCCTGAGAGTGCCAGTCGAGTTCGCATCGAGTGATCAGCTTGTACGAGTAGATGTTGTACTTTTATTATTTCTTTTGATTCGTATTGTAATGGTCGTGGCCTATCCGATGTATCAAAGAAGTATTAATAAGAAGAAAGGAATTGTTCTATATGGCTTACATGTGTGTTTTTGAGAGAGGCTCAAAAATAGAACTTGCATAATGTTGTTGCGTTCTATGTCCGAGGGATCAGCGTTCCTTCCATGGTGGACAGTCGGTACGCCCCTTTTCCGAGCGTCTCGACCACTCGGTAGGGGCCTTCCCAGTTAGGGGCCAGCTTGCCCACCGCCTCTAGTGGTCGAGAGGCTTCGATTTTTCTTAGGACGAAGTCTCCTGGCTGAAAGTGTCTATCTCGGACTCTGGCATTGTAGTACCGAGTGAGGCACCGTTGGTATTCCGTGGCTCGGATGTTGGCGATCTCTCGGATCTCGCTCGCCAAATCGAGGTTCTCCAACAATTTCTGCTCGTTCACCTCGGGTGAGAAGCTGGTGACTCGGAGAGAGGGGTTGCCGATCTCCAACGAAATCACGACTTCCGTGCCATATACTAACTGGAAAGGGGTTTCACCGGTGGTCGTTCTTGGAGTAGTTCGGTGTGACCATAGTACGCTCGGTAATTCCTCGAGCCAGCTTCCCTTGGCCTTGCCGAGCCTGGATTTAATGCCTTTTAATATAGTTTTGTTGGCATTTTCGACCAGCCCGTTGGCTTGAGGGTGGGCTACCGAGGTGAAGTGGTTGCGAATATTTAGGTCGGCACATCTGTCTATAAAGTAGTGAGAATCAAATTTCCTACCATTGTCACTCACAATCACTCGGGGGATACCAAAATGACAAATGATCGACTTCCAAACGAAGCTCCATACGACCGACTCGGTAATCCTGGCAGTGGCTTCGGTTTCAATACGCTTGGTGAAGTAGTCAATGGCGACGATGACGAACTTCTTCTGGGCGTGAGGGATAGGGAATGGCCCCAGGATGTCGATCCCCCACCGAGCAAAGGGGTATGGCTTGGTAAGGGTGATGAACTCTGAGGTAGGCTAGTGGACCAGATGGTCAAAGCACTGGCATCGGTCGCAGTTTTGCACGTAGGTCGAGTAATCACGTTGGAGAGTGGGCCACCAGTAACCTTGCCGGAGCAAGATCCTGGCGAGCGATCTTCCTCCTTGATGCACGTCGCAGGTGCCTTCGTGAACTTCTTGAATTGCTCAGCTGGCTTCATCGACGCCGAGGCACTTGAGGAGGGGACTGGAGAAAGACCTACGGTACAGGGCGTCATCCAAGATGACGAAGTGCCGGACTTGGTACTTCAATCTTCGAGCTTCCCGAGGGTCGGGGGGTTCTTGAGAGTCTCAGAGTCAGGATACGTAGGGGGTCCACCAGTCGCTCGGGGGTGCCGGGTCAACGGTCATAAGCTCGGATTCAATGCTCGGTCGCTCTAGCTACTTGAGGAAGACCGACCGAGTACCTTCGGGGCCGAGAGAGGAGGCCAGACGAGAGAGGGCGTCCGCTTGGGAGTTTTCCTCCCGAGCTATCTGGACAACCTCAAAACTCTCGAATAATTGGGCCATCCCTCTGACCATTTGGAGGTACTTGATCATTGGCGCTTTCCGAGCTTCGTAGTCACCGTTGACCTAGCTGACGACCCATTGGGAGTCAGTGTGGATCCTGACTCGCTCGGCCCCTAGCCGTCGCGCCATCTTGGCCCCCGAAATGAGGGCCTCGTACTCGGAGGTATTATTGGACGCCGGGAAGTTGAGCTTCAAAGTGTACTCTAAATGCTTCTATATGCTTTATGCTTATGATTCATGCGATACACTACTGCTTGACTTTGACTTGATGCAGATCTGGAGCTTCCTCCCTCTCCCGGGCATCGGGCGAGGGACAGAGTTACATCCGGAGAGGATCCCTATCGCACGGCGATGGGTAGTTGCCCGGGACATGGGGTCGATCAAGAGGCTGACCCGGTCGATCCAGGATGACATTGATTCGTTCCCATATGCATCAGTAAGACTCCTAAACTTAAACTTTTCTATATGCCTTAAGTGCTTCTAACTATCTATATGCTGACTTAGACTCAACTGCCCTTTTCAGGTGCGCTGGACACCATACCAGGATGAGACACACGAGGGACAGCCGTGGGTCGAGGCGGCCCTAGCGTACAGAGGATGAGACATCTGGCTGCATTGCATCAACGTGATCGAGCCCCTCCATTACCACCTGATCATGAGGACGCGGGGAGTGCACCAGCCTGAGGTGGAGTTCCCAGGCTGAGATGACTCGAGCTATGGGAGGTCCTCGAAGGGACTTAGCGATGACGTCGACTGGAATGTCTGAGCGGCCGACCAGGTACAAGACTGGACGCGGAGGGGTCAAGTAGTAAAGGCTCGAGTGACCAACGACGAGGCCTACTTGAAGGCCTACGCTCGATGGTACGGTGATCAGGTGTTCCACGGCGTCTGACGACCGGTATGAACTTCTAAACTCATGCTTTTCCTATTATTTGAAATTATTCCTATATGCACTGACACTGGGATTTTTATATGCAGCTGGACCCTCAGGGTAGAATAGCTGAGGTCTAGGGACTCCTACATGCGACGATCCAGTAGAGAGATGAGTACAAGGCGGCGTTGGAGCTTTTGGTAAGCTTAACTGAACCTTGAACTTAATTTATGCTATGCTTGACTGACATTGACTTCTAAATGCAGCGAGTCGAGGGAGTGCAACGGGCGGGATCGGATGCACCATCCTCATCGACCCAGCCTACCGGAGGCCATTTCGAGCGGGATGCTGACTTCGCTCGGGCAGTCGCTTGGGCCGAGGAGGCCGAGGCCACCCTTGCGAAGTGGGTAAGTAACTAACCTACTTTCACTTTGACTTATATGCCTTATGGCTATGCAAATGCTTTGACTGACGATGATGAAATGTGAATGCAGGCGAGAGAGCTTACCGCAACAGTGGCCGAGGTGGAGCATGCTCGGGCGGAGGTGGCAGAGGTACCTCATCTTCGAGCAGAGCTGGAGCGGGTACGAGTAGAGGCAGAGAGACTTTGGGCTGGAGCGGTGGACCTAGAGCGCTACCGGATCGAGGCCTGGGAGGCTCGATGCCAGGCTTACGATCTGAGGATCGAGCTCTGGGCCGTAGAGTGGATGGTTCGAATGATTGGCAGAGGGCCCAAGAGGAGTGGATCACGGAGCGGCGCACAGGGCGGGGCTCAGAGTGGTGGATCGTTCGCCGACTTTCTTACCAGTTCCTCCGGCCAGCGGAGGAAAGAGGAGGCAGAGAGGAGGTGGCGATGGGAGGAGGGTAGCACATCCATGGGTCCACTGGAGAAGCGTCATGAGGGTACTGACGACAGTGACGGCCCGGGAGATAGACTGGCCAAGTGATTTTCTTTTTTCTTTTGATGATGAACACATGTATATGACTATGTTAGTGAAAATGGAATGAAACATACATCTTTTTATTATTTTGGTTTATTTTGTGCAAATGAATGAAGTGTGAAAATGTGGATGAATGTGGCATGCAGATAGGGGAGTAGAGTGAGAGATAGAGAGAGAGAGCGATAGGTTTGAAAAAGAGAGAAAAGAGTTAACAAAACTCTACAGAAAAACCATGAAGCGGTCTAATTTAGAATCGCTAGGGTGAGTTAGCGGTTGTTCCTTCGGCCGCTAGATGGGTAGAGAGAGGGCGGTGGATGAAGGGAAGAAACAGCCTAATGTTGGAGCGCTAGAGGACTCTGGCGGTCTTACGATAGACCGCTAGTGTAGGAACTGTGTGAATCCGAGAAGGACTCTCCCGTGAGAGTCCAAACTCAGGGAAAAGAGGGCTTAATCTGCACTAGAACCCTCTTAAACTTAGGATAAGGCTACCAACCCTAGTCCTAATGCTCGAGCTGGGGCGTCTCAAGGCCTTAACATTTCTTGCGGTGAACATAAACAAACTCTCAGGTACCATACCCCCCTCTCTCTACAATCTCTCCAACGTTGAGGTGTTTCAACTTGCAAGAAATCATCAACTGTCGGGAACCCTCCCGTCGGATCTCGGCGCCACACTTCCTAAGCTGACGGACTTGGTCATGGGTGGAATGCAACTCCAGGGAAGGATCCCCAGCTCCCTCTCAAATGCTTCTTCACTCCAAACGATTGAGCTCTCCGGAAATATGTTGAGCGGGACCATACCGGACATCTTTGGGATGTTGAACGAGCTAGCACAGTTCATTATTGATGATAACAGGCTAGAAGCAAGGGAGCCCAAAGACTGGGGGTTCTTCACCTCCTTGACCAACTGTACACAACTACGTGTGATATGCATCGCATTCAATGAGCTCCATGGTGAATTGCCCAGCTCAATGGGCAATTTGTCGGTAGGGCTAGAAAGCATTTGTATGGGTGGAAATGAGATATCAGGGAGCATCCCCCCGGGGATTGGAAACCTCGTAGGCCTCTCAAGGCTGGGTATGGGGCAGAACCAATTTAGTGGCAGCATTCCTTCTATCCTGGGGCAGCTCAACAGGCTGCAAGGGTTGGAGCTGGGGCCAAACCGATTGCGCGGGGAAATTCCGCTAGAACTTGGGAACCTCACACTACTGTCTGAGCTCTTCTTGGGACATAATAATCTGTCGGGCAATATACCTGCAAGCATTGGGCAGCATCAAATGCTCACAAAATTGGACATGTCCAATAATTGCTTCAGTGCAAAGATACCCCAGGAGCTCTTTAGCATCCCTACACTAGTAGAACTTGACTTGTCTAACAATTACTTGGAGGGGTCCATCCCATCAGAGATAGGCCACTTGCTCAGTTTACGCATTTTGAAACTCTCGGCCAACAGATTGTCTGGCCATCTTCCTACAACACTCGGTGATTGCCAAAGCATCGAGCAAATTGTTTTGTTTAGTAACTCCTTGGAAGGAACCATTCCACCGTCCATCAAAAATCTGAAAAGCATTGTAGTCATGGATCTTTCTTTGAACAACTTGACTGGGAGCATACCGGATTTCTTTGAAGGCTTGGGACTTCTACAGTATCTAAATCTCTCCTTCAACAACTTCACCGGAGAAGTGCCCAGAGGTGGGGCTTTTGCAAATGTAAGTGCCATTTCACTCATTGGGAACAAAGGGATTTGTGGGGGAATCTCTGAATTGCGGCTACCTCCATGCCCATTTCAGAAGGAGAATGGAGGGAAAGGCGCTCCTTCAACCAGAGTAATTGCTGCGACAGTTGTTCCAGGAGTGTGCATTCTTTTAGCTGTTTGTGTCATTTGTTCATTGCGATGGCGGAGGAAATCGAAACAAAAGTTGTCTTTAGCATCTTTGTTCGAAATTAAAGTACTCAGAAAGATTTCCTATCATGATCTTTTCAAACTAACAGATGGGTTCTCTCAAGACAATCTTATTGGCATGGGAAGCTTTGGCTCAGTGTATAAAGGGATCCTGGATGGTGAAAGAATGGTTGCAATTAAGGTAATTAATTTTCTGAGACAAGGAGCCTTAAAGAGCTTCAAATCTGAGTGTGAGGCTCTGAGAAGCATCAGACATCGAAACCTTGTAAAGATCATCAGTGTCTGCTCCAGTATAGATTTCAATGGCCAAGAGTTCAGAGCATTGGTATATGAGTTCCTTTCAAATGGAAGCCTGGAGAAATGGTTGCATTCAGAACAAGATGTAGAGTTTGGAACATTAGATTTTGCCCAAAGATTAAGTATAGCAGCTGATATTGCTTCTGCACTGGATTATTTGCATAATCATAGTCATTCACCAATTGTTCATTGTGATTTAAAGCCAAGCAATATGAGAGTAACAGTAACTAAGGAAGGCTTCTGGGCATTCCTTGATGTGACACAACCTCGGACCTAAACAAGCAAGCACATTCGCAACTCAAGCATGCCGAAATCAGCGGCCAACACACCCGGCACTCACCCCAATCCCGTGGGTAACTCGACGATGCCGAGTGGAGGATGTGAGGGCTGGTCCCTTACTGGTAGAGGGCCAGCAAGGCCAGAGGGTCTCCCACCTCCCTCTCCCAAGTCCGATGTCATTTGGAAAGGGTAATGTGTAGATCCATATGCTGTGCAGTGTCTTCATGGACTAGATCTGTAGTAAGCCAATGACCACCTCAATTTCACTAGCTTGCTTTGTGCCATGGTGGTATCTTTCTACTGTTGCTATGGCCTGCGACCTCTTCGGTGACTAGTCACACCCTCTCTGCCTTGCTCTCCCCCTCCGATGGCCTACCGTCCCTGCTACAATACAGAGTGCGAAGGAGGATGAGATGACTCGATCGAAATTGGTGGATCACAGAACGATTTCTTTCGGATCCAGTGCAATACGCTTGACTCGGTGCAAGTCACACCGAGTCGGTGAACTATGCTCGAGACATCCACCCGAATGAATGAGAGGCATAAAGCAAGCGATTGGCAGGATGATTAGGCATAAACATGAGTTACCCTCTCACCTTTTCATTTGTTAGATTGAGAGACATCAGGAAACCATAAGCTTCGCTTTGGTATGGGTTTAGTCCTGGGTTAGCTCAAACTTAACCCAGCACTAACCTAAAAAATGATTTGATTGACAAATCCTCTGGATTTGGGTTAACCGAGTATTAAACCCGTGTTAATACCCAATTTTGAAATCCACCGCCTGAGGTGGGTTTCGCTGATCGGATGAATTATCTACCCTTTCTGCCCTCGTCTCATCAGTCACCTCGCCCTGCCTCGCCTGGGACTTCGCACCACCTCGGGACAGCGCCAGTCTTCTCCCTACTTCGACCGCTTCGTTCCTCCTGTGAAGCCCTTCTCCAGGTGCAAAACCCTTCTCCATGGTGTGGCCTTCTTCCCTCTCTGCCCTCGCCAGTCACCTCGCCCTGCCTCGCCTGGGACGGCGCACCACCTCGGGACAGCGGCAATCTTCTCCCTGCTTCGACCGCTCCGTTCCTCCTGCGAAACCCTTCTCCATGTGTGAAACTCTTCTCCACAGTGTGGCCTTCTTCCCTCTCTACCCTCGCCAGTCGCCTCACCCTACCTCGCCTAGGACGTCACACTGCCTCGGGACAACGACAGTCTTCTCCCTACTTCGACCTCTCTGTTCCTCCTGCGAAACCCTTCTCCAGGTGCAAAACCCTTCTCCACGGTGTAGCCTTCTTCCCTCTTTGCCCTCGCCATTCGCCTCGCCCTGCCTCGCCTGGGACGTCGCAACGCGTGGGGAAAGCGACAGCCTTCTCCCTACTTCAACCACTCCGTGCCTCCTGCGAAACCCTCCTCTCCAGGTGAGAAACCTTCTTCACACTACCTTCAACCTTCCCCATCCCTCCTCCCCAGCTGCAAAACCCTTTTGCTTCCACCCCTCGGAGAGGTCCTCGATCTCCATTCCCAAAACCCTAATTGGGACGCCTTACCACGTGGTTCACGTGCTCCATCCCCACCGCCGCGGCCGAGAATCCACAGATCGAACCCTCGCGGTCCCCCGCCGTTGCACCTCTTCCTAAGGCTGGCCTCTACCACCCCCCGTCTTCAAGATCCCAACCTGACAGGTGCCTGGTTTTCCTCATCTTGCCTAGTTTTGTGTTGTTCTCTAATGTGGGGCTTGTTTATGGCGCCTACTAGGGCACGGACGGGGTTTGTAAAAATTGCCATATTCCCTTCCTTAGCCCCTTGATATTCATACTTCTATTTTTTATTAATGTCTATTGTTCGATTTTATTTTCCATGCTTATGTAGTTTGAGATGACCGTGGCTCTTCTCACATGTGGATGTTGTTGGCTACTGGAATGAGTCAGTCTGATATGATTGCTTGTTAATATATTTTTTCCAGTTCTGGAATTAAAAATGTAAGTGGTTTAATCTTTATGTTTTTTTAGATACTACTGTATAATAATTCTTACTGACAAATTCATGTTCCCACATTGATGCCAATTCTGATTTCAATGTCTTTCTTCTGACTAAGGTTTAACGTTATTGTGTCTTTGTTTTCCAAATTTTGGGTATATTCGTCGCACTTCAATTTGACCAATATTTTATATGATCTTGCATGTTGTCTAGTTTCATTTGATATCACTGCTTATTAAGCTAACATGACATACCCTTGCAAGAGAGGTGAAGAACGCCGTCCATTCTGTGCTCAAAAGCTACTAATATGGACCCCCGGACGGCCATTTAATGGGCGGCCTACATACTAGACGCCAATTCTTTAAGTGCTCTTCTGAGGGTGTTGATGCTCCCCTGAGACCTAAAATGCTCTCTTAAAGGCGTGGATGCTCCTCTGAGATGTCTTGTGCTTGTTAATGCTCCCTTGAGACCTGAAATGCTCTCTTAAAGGCGTGGATGCTCCCCTGAGACGTCTTATGCTTGTTGATGCTCCCCTGAGACCTAGAATGCTCTCTTAAAGGCGTGGATGCTCCCCCGAGACGTCTTGTCCTTGTTGATGCTCCCCTGAGACCTGAAATGCTCTCTTAAAGGCGTGGATGCTCCCCTGAGACGTCTTGAACTTGTTGATGCTCTCTTGAGACTTGAAATGCTCTCTTAAAGGCGTGGATGCTCCCTTGAGACATCTTGTGCTCCCCTAAGGGTTGACATATGCTTTGCTCTGAACACTTGGCATGGATGCTCCCCTGAGACCTCAAATGCTCTTTTGAGGATGTGGATGCTCCCCTGAGACCAGAAATGCTCTCTTGAGACTGAAGAATTAGCGTCACCCCTTCCTGACGCCAATTCTTTTCCAATTTTGGAAGATTTTTAACTTTCAATACTTTTAACTCTAATGTGCGTCCTTTCTTGATGACGCCCTTTTAATGGGTGATTGGATGATATGACGTCAATTCTTTTCCAATTTTGGAACATTTTCAGCTAGCCATGTTTTAACTTTGAATTAACGTCCATAAGGGTGGACGCCCATTCAATGGACGACCACAGTGTCCGACGCCATTTCTCTGTAACCTCTAGAACTCGCCGGTAGCTCCTTCTTTCCTTGTTTTGAGGTCCGTTTCAACTGGTTAAGCCCTCCCAGTGGCTTTCCAAGATAGGAGGACTCTTACCATGCTTTATCTCTTGCCAATTTGATTATCCCAATGTTTCTGGGAATTAATCATTGAAATATCTCTATATAAGGCCCCCTGCGGTTCTTCATTGGAGGGGGCCAACTTTGATATGTAGGGGAGATGCTGCCGGATCCATGCCTCAAAGAGGAGTGCTCCCGTGCTCATTGTCGCATCCAACGTAGACTATCTCTTGCATGTTCAATCCATCTGCGATCGTCGCAGGAGAAATCTACCAAGCTCTTCTTCCTTCTTCTATATTCTCTGTTCTGTTCTCTATGCTTCTTCATCTGTTGTATTAACTGCATGCATGCATCATTCATATTTTATCTCCTTAGCTGAACCACGTTGAGCCTTCCCCCAGTGCAACACTTGCACGCCTTTTACTTCATAGCATATCATCATTCCTCCCTTTGCACAAGGGGTTAAAGGGGCAAGACCCTAACAGGTGTGTCATCTTCCATGCTCTTTACATTATATACCTCATTTTGGATTTGATACTATGCACTGGTTGTCTAATTCCATTCTTTATTTGGTTGTTGTCTCTTTTGTGCAAGGGTAATCTCAAAGAAGACTCTCTCCATCGGCCGTCCGATAGGAAGATAAGGAAGTCGGCTCACATCTCTCCACACTTTAAGGTATTCCGCGATCTCTCCATTGTTATTATTATTATATTTTGAGGCCCTCGCATCCTCTGGCGATCACCCTCCTACATAGCATCCACGCATGTTCCCACTTCTTACTCTTCCCCTTCTTAGCCTTCTTAGCTATTTGATTATCTTAAAAGTAGATTTTAAATAGATCTACAGATTGGCGATCACTGTGTGACTTCCTACTATTTTCTTTTTGATTACCCTCCTCCATCAGGCACCCACGTGTGGCATCCCTTTTGCACCCACGATGCATCTCCCATTAGTGCTCCATGAGCACTCTTTTCCTCTTATTTACCCAGTGATTGTATAATTTGATAAGATTTATTAAAATTCCACTTCTGTTATTAAAAAAAATTACGTCCACGACAGTGGACACCCATTCAATGGGCACCCACTTTGACAGATGCCCATTCCCACTTCCCTGTGATGTTATCCTGCTGATTGCCTGGAGTTTTGTGAGTGTTGGGTTCCTTCATCATTTGTTTCATTTATCTCTGTTGGCCATTGTTGGAGGTGCTTAAAAAAAAATTTGCGTCCACAGAAGTGGACGCCCATTCAATGAGCGCCCACCATTTTTTTTATTTTATTCTTTTTATTTTATGTTATTATTTTTTCTTTCATTGTGGGACTAAAAGGGACCTATATGATGCATATTGGGTTTAAAGAGAAGAAAAACCTTATTCTAATGCAAAGCCGGAGGATTTATTTGCCTGCCTCCAAACGATTGGTCAGGAATTTGAGAAGTCTGCCACCCCATGCTTGGTGACAGATGCGGTCCGGAACCTGATGGGGATCCATCGTTCAACGTTCGTCATTTAGCATGGTTGAGAATTCGGGAGGTCCGTCATCCCGTGCTAGGTGCAGGCGACCATCGTATAGCTTAAGGAGTATAAACCCTTCACAGCTTTTATTCAAGAGGAACTCAGGGTTTATATGCCCGAAGCTATTAGCCTTTGACATTCTACCTAAAATGCAAGTGATAATTTGATGACGTCGTGTTGACGCTTGGGTATCCGTTGTTGACTGTAGCTACATTAACACACATCAGCCATGTTCACAAGTATAATGAACCACAATGATAGATATGGACATAAATCATTAATCATCATTTAATACATGAACTTGGAGGCAAACATAACCAAGCCATTCTCTGGGTTCTAGGCGGCCAAAGGCCACGCCTTCTTCAGATAGAGGGCGGCCACCTATGTGGCCTTCTAGGATGGGGTGGGCGATCGATGATTTGGCCGCCCATCTGTTCTTATCCTATAAGCCAAAGAGTCCGAAACAGATGGGACTTCTCTTCCATAAATCACCAAGTAGGGATGCCCCTTGCCATCAAGCTAGGGTTCACGACGAAGGGAGAAAGCAGAGAGGGAAGGATCACGAGATGGCGTCCTCTTCCTCCAATCCATCCGGAGATAGGGAGCTTACTGTCCTCTCTGAGATGTAGGGACACTTGAGTGCATTGGTAAAGAATGGATAGGTAAGGGCATGGCCCGTGTGTGTTTGCGTCAATTCAAGAATTTATTTTTGATTGATTGTTCTCTTTTTTCCTTATTGTTTCAGCCCATCCCAACCTTCCCGGGGGCAAGGCATGCCCACTGCTACAACTGGCTCCATGATCTGTTGGCGGCCGTGACACCCGCCATGAGGGTATTTATGCACCAGTGGCACCTCACACCCTTGATCGTCACGGGAAAGTGGCTCCATAGCATGAGGTGGAATTGGGAGGCCCTAGGCACGCTGATCGAGCTGTGGCACTCGAACACACACACCTTTGTATTTCCTAAATTTGAAGCTTCAATGCTAGTGGAAGAAGTCAACTTCCTATTCCAGTGGAGCGACCTGGAAGTGGGTGATCTCAGCGATCTCCCTCCTTGGGAGGAAGTCCTGGTAGAGATTGTTCAAGACAAGCGTGAGGTTCGACAGATGACAGATCAGTGAGGGATACTAGTCGACTGCCTGGCCTTGTGGTTGCTGAGCCAGGTAAAGGATAAATTAGTGGAGGTAGATAGGCTGATGCGTGGAGTGACGTTTTGCTTACGCGGGGCATTACTCTTCCCTACGACAGGAGATGTACTGAGGCAAGAGCACGTTGGGCCACACACTCTCCTATGGCTAGGGCGCTCCCTCTCCCATGCGGTGCTCGCTCACTTGTACTGTGGGCTCACTCAGATGAGTTTAGGCGGGAGCACGATGGGAAGCCTCTACCTACTACAGGTGTGGATGGAAGTCCACCTGAGCTTCGACTTTGATGACACAGTGACTATAGCTTCCCGAATCTTCGAGAAGAGCACACTCTACCCAGCTAGGGCCATATTTGGTCCCGAGGATTAGGTGATATGAAAACTACATTCTTGAAGACCAAAGACGATTGGAGAGACTAATTAAACTTCCTGCCTGAGGATCAGTTTGTGTTGGTGCCGATGATGTACCGGCATGAGGAATTCAAGATTCGCGAGGCCAAAGCTCGGATCGACGTGGAGGAGGACCAAGATGAGTTGAAGAGGTATATTGACTACCTGTAGGGTTTTAGGCCCACAGTGAATGTGTTTTACATGAGGCGGCGCACCTGATTGTTAGTGCCTATTCAACATTTTATTTGGATTTGATTTTGTAAGAAAATGATTGAGTGGAATAAAATTATATGCCTTTTTTGTATTTGTTGATTTTTGTTGTGGGATGTGCGATTGAGCTTCTAGGATGGAGGTTCCTATCCCCAAGTCTCAGGCTGTCACCATGCTAGTGAACAATGCCACCCCTCAACTTAGGGCCATCCTTATGCTTAGTGAACTCCACACCTTTCACCAACTCTACAACCGAGCTCGGATAGTTCAAGCCCAGGTAAGAGATTCTACCTTGCCTCCTTTCTTCGAGCCTCGCACCAAGAGTAGGAATGCCCCAGCTGTCCCCACCACCGAGGGTGTCACGGTAAATGAGTAGGTCAATGCAGTGGGCTAGTCCTTCAAGTCCAACAATCGCCAGGTCTCCCATCCCGCTCAGGCTACTACTAACCAGGGGCAAGGAAATTCCAAGCCTTATGCCAATGTCCCTCCACCTCAAAGCTATGGCCCTACTTGGCCAAAAAGGGTTGCTTATCCTCCATTGCCTGAAACTTTAGGTGACATCTTCTTTGCCCTTATGTCGTCAGAATCCATTTAGCCTCTCCCGCAGTAGGATTTGTTCCATCCTAATGCCGATACCTCTAGGTATTGCCCATACCACCGAGCTCCCAGGCACGATATATTCAACTGCTTCCAATTCTGGGATTGGGTGTATGATATGAATGACGAGGGGAGAATCAATTGGGCGGATGTGAAGCTAGCCATCGCCAACCTCAAGAAACCCAACAGGGACCTCGGTATATTGCATAACCCATTGCTAGCTCACCAACCAACCAAAGATCCCTCTACCTCGAGACAGCACGAGCAGGTAAACATTGTGATTGGAATGGAACCACGAGTTCTCAAAAGGACTCAGATGTGGGGTGTCGAAGGATTCTCGGGTTGGTACGGGAAGATAGAAGTGGAAGCTAATGAACCATGGGCGGACATCAACATGTTCACTCAATCCCGAGCCCTGATCTCACCGCCACCCAGCCAGTCGTCAAACGCTACCCAAAAATCACTCACACTGATCAATCCTCCTCGAAAGCCATGTCAAGAAACCTATGTCTTTCCAAAGGCTCAGCCAGTGCAGGAGCATCCCTTGATCCTCCTTAAGCCACCTCAGTCGAAATCAGCCCCTTCTCCTTCTCCGGTTGATGCCAGAGACGATTCAGCATCCCTCTCATATATCTTTGGCTCCCCAGCTCCATTACAGCTTATTCGCCCAAAACCTTTGGAATAGGATGACCCGAAGGAAGCTTCGGTCGATGTCACTCTCTGGAACCGCATCATTTCCCCATCCCAAAGGCCGTCTCAGCCAGAGGAAGGGGCTAATTCCCAAAGTCCTCCCGCGGAGTATGACATTCTCTAGCATCTGGACAGGACCCCTGCTAAGGTTTCCATCTTGGAGCTCCTTAGGAAATCTCCATCACATCAAGTCACCCTACTTCAATTCCTCTAGAAAATCATGGTCAATGAAGACCTTCCGGCAAGTGGTGTGACCGAGGCCATCATGGCCCTCACATGCGGGCCATCTATCTCATTCTCTGATAAGGACCTTGCTTCGCCAGAAAGTAGGTCACTCTCGTTGTGCCTCACGGTCTCTCTCAATGGAGTCAAGGTTGACTCCGCCCTCATTGGCACGAGAACATCAATTAATGTTTATCCCATGAAGACCATTAAGAAAATCGGCCTCCAAGAGGAGAACCTAGAAGAGGTATGCACCACCATCTCAGCCTATGATAATTCCAAAAGGTGCGCGAAAGGGAAGATGACCCTGCAACTCGGCTTAGGTCCAATGGTTATGACATCGAACTTCTTCATCCTTGATGTCGACCCTACATACAAGGCCATCTTAGGACAACCTTGGATTGAGCAAACCCTTGGAATTCCATCAACAGCCCATCAGTGTTTTAAATTTTCTTACAATGGTAGGGTGATCAAAATCAAGAGTATCCCATTGGTGGAAACCCTCAATGCCATTACCTCCGAACAGATCCCCTTCATGACCATTCCTGATAAGGGCAAGAAGCTCGTCCTCTCCATAGAGGGCACTGTAGGGCCTTCTGCCTTAGGTCCACCTGATTCCCCGTTCCTTCCTCGGCCAATCACACATTCCAACATCCCTCTCTGTAAAGGATGGGAAATCATGGCCAGGATGGGCTTCACCATGGGTAAGGGTCTAGGTCAGCTTGAACAAGGGCCCACGATTTTTGAAGGTGGTTTGAGGGGTGGAATAGATTTTATGGCAAGGAAGAGTCGGATCTGGACTACAGGGGTAGAACCAGATTTAATCTGAGAAATTAATTTTATAGAGGGGCAAACAAGCTCTAAAATTCGTGGAAAAATTTGTGGAGAGGGTATTTGGTGGTCAGAAGTCCCAGTCTAAATTTCAGATCAGTCTGAAATTAGAAAAGGAGGGGAAAACACAAATTGGTGGGTTGCTGGAACGCAGATCTGCATAGAGACATATTCTGAAGATTGGGAGAAATAAAATGGAACGGGGGCAAACGAAGGGGGAATGACGAAAAACCTTTTGTGGAGAGTGGGCCCAACGTGGGGAACTCACCCTCCAATTTTCAGCTCAATCTGATCTCCTGATTGGGAGGGAAAAATCGGGCTTCAAGCTTCTGACCAGCAGGGGACAGATCTACAACGGTGAGGCGGTGGCAGTGCGACGGCGGCGGCGGTGGCGGTGCTGAGCTTCTCACTCAAGAAGGGATCAGATAGGAAGGCTTCTCACCTTAGAGGATCAGCTTTCTCAGCTGCAAGGGGGTGGGAGAGAGGAGAGAGATAGGGGCACCCTTGGGCTTCCAAGATAAAATCCTAATTTTCTTTACATTAATTCTAATGAAAATAAAAAATATAATAATTTTATATGAAATAGAAATGACCACTACTACCCTCAGATCTAGGGTTAGGGAGGGGCAATTAGGGGATGAGAATATTTAACTCCTTCTCCCATGTGGTCAAAAGAAAATAAAAAAAAGATAAATGGGGGGCCCTTAGTCAAGGAGAGAAATTAGACTTTTCTCCCTTGGTCCAAATTTGAATGGTCTTATTCTAAGCCCACCTTGGACCTTGGACCAGCTCCACATAGGCCCTAGAAGTTAGGTGACCCAATGGGAGAGAGGGTGGGGGTCCTGTCGGGCCAATATGGCCTTTTTGCAAAGAAGCCCACTAATTCCTAAGGACTAACACATTGACTTATAATTACCATATAATTGACTCAAGGATATAAAATAAAAAAAATTAGTGGTCTTACTTTGATGTCCCCATCAATTCTTCCCGGGTGGGAGAAACTCGACCCCGTCGAGTAAGAGGTGTGACTGCTCACGTGGCTCCTGCGGATCCGTCACCGTACCAGGTAGTGCGAGTACGCTCCACTCCTAGTAATCGTCACCTGCTCATCCCGTATATGTTCTATATGCTCACGCTGCTATGGGAATGAGGTTAGTGGTGGACACTCCGGGGTGGGGTCACTCTCAAAAGAAGAAGACGACTCAATGACTCACTAGGAATCACCGCTGGGTCCCTATAGGTGACTGGATCCGACACATTGAAGAGCTGATCCCATATTCGTCAGGCAAGTCCACAACGTACGCATGAGATCCGACTTGCCTCACACTCAAAAGGGACGGGCACCATGAGCTTGCTTGATACTGACTTGACTTGACGTATGCAGACTCACAACAGACTGTATGAAACAAAGACTCACACATGACCGTAGGCAAACCTAGACACTTATGCACAAACACAAGGGACGCACTAAGGTAGACTCGGTAAGGCTGATGGATACCTTCTACATACACCAGGTGTAAAGATAGGTGGACCCACAATTTAATGTTGTGAGTCTCAACTCTCATCAACCGTCTCCAATTCGAGAAGACTCGCCTGCGGGTATGGAAGTGCGGGAGGATGAGGAGGCGGGTGACGGAAAGGTAATCTGGAGGCCTGGTGTGAAGCATGAAAAAGGGGAAGTCTGGATGTTGTCTCTCGTACGTGTGGCAGAAATCAGACCATACCGCATCAACATAGGGCGTCGACAGTGGTACGGTAGTCATTAGCGACTGCGCCACTATAGGAGAGACGGGTAAAAGAGGGACGGCTGACTGCTGCTCGGGAGTGACTAGCATGAGAGAGGTGGCAGGTTGGTCAGGTCCATCAAGGAAAGCTGGGATGGGTGACAGTAGGGGGTTGGCGGATGGCACATCCACCATGGACAAGATGGGCGGGGCAGACAGCTCCAAGATGACCGATGACATAGGGGTGACAAGCAGGATAGAGTTGTTGGCTGGCGCCTCACCCTGACCCACTAGGCACTCTTTGGTTCAGTAATATCCTGAATGAGTTCCGGGCCTGAAAATTACTTTTCTCCAATCTCACTCCAGCATATAAGTGAGTGGCAACACCTGCCATATAGTGCTTCAAATAATGCCATTTTAATGCTAGCTTGATAGCCATTATTGTAGAAAAACTCCACTAGAGGCAAGTGATTGTGCCAACTTCTATCAAAATCAAGTGCACATGCCCGGAGTATATCTTCTACCACCTGGTTGGTTCTTTCAATTTGACCATCGATTTGTGGATGGAATGTAGTGCCGAAATTCAGCTGAGTCCTTAATGAATGTTGTAGACCCTTCCAGAATTGAGATGTGAATCGAGAGTCTCGATCAGATATAATGGTGACCGGGACTCCTTGTAGTTTTATAATTTCTTTTATATACAAGGCAGCCAAGATATCCATGGACCATCGACTCTTAATTGGTAGAAAGTGAGCCGATTTTGTCAAGCGGTCAATGATCAGCCAAATACCATCATATCCTCCTCTTGACTTAGGTAGACTCATGATAAAATCCATTCCTACACTCTGCTATTTTCACTCGAGAATCTCAAAGAGATGTAACATGTTGTACCCTTGTGGTTTTGATGATGTCAAACACTATGACTCATCTAAGGTAAATGTCATATGTGTTGATGCTGCTTTTATATAGTTTTGATAATGTCATGGTGTGTGTGTGTACGATTGATGATGATATATTTCTTAATTCTTCATGTGCATTTTCATATGCATGCTTGAAAGTATAGTACACAACAGTGGCAGGACAGTCAGACTATGGAATACTGTTCATAGTCAGAAATCAACATGAGGTAATAGTGACATCAGCAAAATTGACCTAAGGTAAGCAAGGATGGAGTTAGGATCAACACATTCATACCATTGATGCTAGTGTATACATGTTGCATATTAAGGTCGGTGCATATATGCATGTACTATTTGCCTGCTAATAAGGTTGATGCATGCTACGTATCAAGGCAGATGCAAGTCGATGCATGTTCATTTCATTGCATGAAGGTCGATGCACATATGTGTTACCAACCAGGAAGGTCGATGCACATATGCCGCTGGCCTTAGCAGGTTGATGCACATCTCACCTTAGTCATACTAAGGTCGATGCACACCTCACCTTAGTCGTATAAAGGTAGATGCACATTTTGCCTTAGTCATACTAAGGTCGACACACATTTTGTATCGTGCCTTCTAAGGTCTATGCCCATTTTGTATCGTGGCTTATAAGGTGTGTTCACATTTGCATCTCGCATTATGAGGTCTGAGCACATTGTGTTATTTAGCACATACAGGTCTGAGCATATGTGCTATTGTGCATTATAAGGTCAGAGCACCTTACTATAGTCAGTACGCACAAAGGCATCTTGCATCATAAGGTCGATGCTCATTTTGTAGTACTGTCTACAAGGTCGATGCATATTTCTTAAACATTCCTTGTAAGGTCTTCGCACATGCAGCCTTCATGTCTGTGCACATTTTAGGGTCCATGCATATTTGGAATTCAGGTCTGTGTACTTGCATAAATATCTTGTTATGAAGGTCAAAGCACATTCATACTTTAAGTCAGTGCACATGCATTTTGAAGGTCAAAGTGTACTCAAGTCGTGCACATGCACGTTTAAGGTCTACACATACACAGAAGTTTACGCATATTCTACTTGTGCATCTTAAAGTGGAAGCACATCTTGCTTGTGGCACACCAAGGTTGATGCATGTTTTTCAACGTGCATACAAGGTCGATGCACATCGTTCCGTAGTCATTCTAAGGTCTATGCACATCTTACATCCTACACAATAAGGTCGGTGCACATTGTCCTGGGGCATATAGAAGGTCGATGCATATTTTTAAGTCTGTGCACATGTTGCATCCAGGTCAATGCACATGTATAGACTGAAGTCTTTGCACATGTTATTGATGGAAAGTAATGTCGATGCACATGGTCAAGTGCACACACTAAGGTCGGTGCACACTTTCACAATTGCATTTAAAGTATGAGCACATACAACATTTAAAGTCTAAGCACATTTCTGTATCTGCACATACACAACAAGGTCAATGCACATATGTTCTTTCACGTCACTAAGTCTAAGCACCATAATGTCCTGCTTTCAAAAAGATCTGTACCGGACTGGATATTTATCAGCGTCACTTCATCAAAAGGATTGGGTTTATTGGGCATTAATTGAATGCCGTAATAACCGGGGTCCACTGCAGCCGGTCTGCTGGTATCCGGTACCAGGTAAAGCGGCACCAGCGTCGTCGATAATGTATACTCCGTCGAGAACTGGCTTTCGACATTGGTAGAATCCATCGCTGCCGCACTGATATAAAAGGTAGTATTAGAACCGTAAGGGACCTGAACCGTGTCTATCTTTTTTGTCGTATATACACTATCCCAATCGTTGGTCGTACTACGAATAGCCACACGATAGGCTGCATTGGCGGGCGCATCCGTATCTATAAATTGCACGCCTACACGGTTTGCTGTCACCAGCTTGGCCTTGAGGGTAACGGTATCCGGACCTATCGCCACCATTGCCATGGAATTCCCGTTGATCAGGGTATTTCTGGCGAGATAATCTACGTCTACATAAAGTGAGTCCTCTATCCCATCGCCATTTTTATCCAACCCCAGGCTGTCCCTTATGTTATGCTGTCTGTCCACGTACCCAGAGCCGTTGCTGCCATCCCCGTCTTCGTTGGCCTGGGTAAACCTGACAGCCGTATATCCCAAAGGAGAAAAAGCCTGGTGATCTCCTCCCCTGCCCGTCCGGTCCTCATTCTCCATGATCTGTATGCTGGTGACTACCGGTACCTGAGCGGCCAGCTGCTCTTTATATTCCAGCTTGATATAACGGGCCCACTGTTTATGCTGTGAATTGATATCGCCTTTTGAGAATATGCGCAGATCGGTACTATCGATGTTCCCATAGTAAGGGCAACCCGGACCGGAAGCGGTGTGCCCACAGAAAATACCTCCTGAAACGTCGTTGTTATTAACCGCCTTTATGGGAATGCTCAGGCTATCCAGGTAATTGGCCAATGCATGCGCTCCGATAAGGCCCTGCTCTTCCCCGGTATTCACTGAAAAAACAATGGTATTTTTAAATGTATACTTACTCATTACCCGCGCCAGCTCCATCACCAGCGCAGTCCCGGTGGCATTGTCGCCAATCCCGAACGCATTCGTCGTCACGGCACAAAGGCTGTCATTGCGGCTGTCAATATGCCCTTCGACCACAATGATGGCATTGTCCTCCGCCTGGCTACCGGGCAATACGGCCATGATATTGCTGTGTGTTTGTATAAGATGGAGACTGCTGGGGCAACTCACCGATGAATTGGCAGGACTATAATTGAATTGGAGATACGACACCTGAAGCCTGTTAGCATTGGCGTTGCTATACTCCAGAAACTTTTCATACACCCAACGACGGGCAGCGCCAATGCCTCTTGTCGTCGAGCTCGTGTCTGAAAACATATTTCTGTTCTGAAAGCTGCGCATTTTAAAAAGCGTTGCTTTCAGGGAATCGGTGGAAATGTCATGTAACAACCCGGCTGAAATAACATTCGGATCGGTGATCACATCTGTAGCCTTGTAAGTGGCAGGCGTATATGCGCCTTTCAGAATGTTTAGTACAACCGGGTTGGATACGGAGGGGTACTTTTGGGCAAGAACCCCTCCGCCCTGGCAAAGCAGGAGAAAGATCATAGTATGGGGTTTCATAAGATACGGTTTATATAACTATCTATTGAACACTTTCCTTATAAACACCTGTTCAGGTAATACGATCTGCATAAAATAGATCGACACCGGTAATGAACCAAGCCCAGTGACAGGTATTTCATTCTGCCCCTTATTCCCCATCCACTCGATCTTTTTTAGCAGCATACCTTTTCCATCCAGCAGTCGCAGGCTGACCTTTTCAGGGTTTGCAAGGCTGAGCGTCACTGTAATACCATCCTTAAAGGGATTAGGGGCTACCGAAATGATCCTGTCAGCAGAGACATTTCCGATAAGCACAATGTTGCTGAACCAGGAAGCGCCGCTTTGATCGGACAACTGAAGACGGTAGTAGCTGGCTCCTCCTGCGACAGGCTGCTTGTCGACAAAGCTATATGTGCCACCTTTGCTGCCTGTGCCATCTCCTCCATCACTACCTGCATATGCAGCACTGATCTGCCCGATCGGCGCAAAGCTAATGCCATCCGCTGATCTTTCTATAATGAAGTAAGCGCCATTGGTCTCGTTATCGGTGATCCAGCTCAGCACATTGCCTTCCTCAACAGGCCTACCCGTAAATGAATGAATGGATGTCGCCAGCGGCGTGGACATATTGATCGTATAGGTAGCAGGCGTCGGGTCCTGTTTACCTGCAGCATCGATATAGGCATACTGGAATTGTGTACTGGTGACCGTTACAGACGTGAATTTCATCTGCAATTTAGCAGGGTCATAGTTCGTGATATAGGTATTATTGGTTACCAGGGTACCATTGTAATATAGCTGCTCATTAGAAGGCACCTGGGTGATGACCACATTTTTTCCGCTGCCCAGTATACCGTCTTCAGGGTCGGAACCTGATAACGGGCCAGGATCTGCCGTTGTACCTACGCCATTCAAGGTGCGGTAGCTATTCAGCACAGGAACGGCAATGGTATACATTTGCGTATCAGAGTTCGGCAACTCTTCGATACCAAAATCTATCCCTGTCACATCTGTCGTTCCTGCATTAAATGGATGCAGCAGCGGCGAGGTATTCTGCCAGGTGGAAGGGATCGTTCCGGTCGGCGCCAGGCTGCCCACCACGCCCGTCGTAGTGGAAATGACTACCTGCATATTGGCTGCATTGAACGGACAGTTGGGCAAGGTATAAGTCCCATTGGCCGCCACGGCAGTAGTAGACAACACCTTGTTGGTTACGGGATCTATCAGGCTTGCATACAACGCGTTCCCCGCATTGACGCCTTTTTCACTGTTGGTCTGGATATTGGTGAATCCGCCTGCGGCACTACCATCGGCGTCATCCCACACCGTCCCCTTCACATTTATACAGGCCAGGATAAGGGTGTCTTTAACGTCCAGGGTAATGCCCCAGGCCCAGGTATTGATCAGACGTGCATTTCCAAAGTCATTACATTGTACGTTATCGCTGTCATTGCGGATGCCACTGTAAACGACGGGAGGCGCGGGCAGCGTAAATGTGGGGTTACCGTTCCCATTCCAGGCATGGCCTGGAGAGACCTGTCCCTGTATAGCATTCGCATACCCTACTCCTGTATAGTTGTTATTATTATTGGAACAGTCTGTCCCACTATCGACGATCTGTGTATCATCCCAATAGAGTGTCGTATTCAAAACAGCGGAAGGCGCCACGGCATCTACACTAAAACCATTGATGTTGAGCTCCACATCATAAAAAGGAATATTGATACGACCTTTCCGGTAAGAAAAGTCCATAGGTATGACTGAATTAGCCGGCACCTGGTTGCCTAACCCATCTTTCCCATCCCATACATAGGTGATAATGCCAGGGGACTGGCTGGGCAACTCTATATATCTGTCTGCGGAGTTGGCCTGATACCCTGGTGTGCCGTTTAGATCCAGTAGAATGTAATAATCACCTACCTGTGGCGCATAGAATCGAATATTGAATGGACCGGGCGGACAACCAGAAATGGTTGGGTTGACCAGCTTGGGCGGATTGGGGATCACACAGACGGGATAGAGTGTTGTATCCGGCCTGTTCAGGAATACATCATAGCCTCCCGTCAGGTAAGGAGCAACCAGATGTGTCAGCACAATGGATTTTCTATCATTCAGCCAATTGCCATTATTAATGACACCAAAGCTGTTAAAAGCCACGATATAGGACAGCGGCTGAAAACCGGGCTTGGGAAAATACACTTTTACGACAACAGAGTCCGGTGTATAGGTATAGAACTGAGCGTTGGTGGAAGTCAGCGGATCCTGAATGTCCGAACTGGCGGGATTGTATACAGAGAAAGCCCACTCGTTACAATGCACACGTCCTGTGTAACGGGTAGTAACACCTGCTACAGTGCTGGCTACCGTCATGTCAAAATACTTGGACAGCATGGACTCGGCAATATTATGATCGACACTATCAGAGCTTCTGTAAAAGGATACATAATAATCGCCATTCATGGTAGGCTGGAAAGAAAGCGGCACGTAGCCGGCGGAAGGGCTACCATTTATTTGTACGGCATTTTGCGCTACACTGGCATAGTTGCTGATAAAACCAGCGCCGGAGGTAGGAAGATGGACTGTTTTTATCAGCGTACCCAAAGGATTATAGATGTTCATGTATACATCTTTGTACGTTGAAATAGGTGTACTGGGAGACAGCGTTTCCCAATGAAAACCATAATACAATGTTTCTGTTGTATAATCCTTGACGCGAAAGAAGATCCGTTGATCCGAGGGAGCCCCGAGGTAGCTGCCCACATTCCCTAACGGGAAAGTGCTGGAAGTAGAAACGATCAGGCCAGTACCATTTGTACTATCAGGCATCACCTCTTTGGTGCCTTCTCCCTTTACATTCAAAATACCTGAGCATACGAAAAGGAGAAGCAAAATAGGGTAAAGTTGCTTTTTCATAAGGTTGGATTAAGGGTTTACCATAAAATTAGTAAAGCGCCACCCCTACCGCCCTCGTATTTCTTCGATGCTCATCTACTGATTTTCATGTATCTTTCGGCCCATGTACCGCAAGAACTTTATTACCAGACTTCTTTTATTGCCTGCATTCCTGCTGGCTACTATCGCCAACGCACAAATGCTTCCATTCCGTAATGCCGCCTTGCCCATGGTCCAGCGGGTCGACGACCTCCTTTCTCGTCTCACCCTGGGGCTGTAGAACTGTCGAAAGAGGTGGACGTTTGGCTCCACTGAAGCCTTCCGACACACAAGAAAGAAATCACAAAGAATGTGATAGGAATTGGGGGATAACTCCCCTGGATGCCGACCGTAATGGTGCAAGACAGAATGGATGAACGGGTGCACAGGCAGGCAAAAGCCCACCTAGAAAGACGCTATGGGAACCATGATACCTCCTAGAGGCAGACCCAATTGATCATCATTGATGGTCAGGAAGATGATGTTGAACTCAGGGAGAATTTAGAAAGCCTCTGGCAACCCATATACCATCCTATAGGCGACTAACGATGGGGAACGAGGACGACTGGGGCCTGCGCCTGAAGTACTGGGGGTGCCACCATGACCGAAATCCACTTCCTCGATAGAAGAAGAGGGGCTGACCCTCAAAGTCCTCCTACGGGGTGGCATGGCTATGGGAAGATGGAAAGTACAAAGTGAGGAAGAAGGCCCTCACCAGACGACAGAGGAAGAAGCCTAAAATGAGCACGGTAGACAGCGAGAGGCAGATGGGGTTTTAGAAAAGACCTTGTGATGGTTCTTATAGCCTCCCGAGGCAGAACGGCCACTTCGGAGCCATAGGACAGGTGAAAAGGTGCCTGTCACTGTCACAGTACGACCGCCAGGCTCATGCGCCCATTCGATGCCCACGCTCTAAGACGATGAGCCCGCATCATGATTACAAGAATGGTGCTTCTCGCCTCCAGAGTCACCTTGCGCGCCAAGACAATTGACAGGGACCACTGGTCCCAATGGCGCGAGGAAACCATCCTGGTAACTGACCCTCTCGTGCTCGACTCTCAGCTCCCAGCAAAGTGCTCGACAACTGAGAGTAGGGGGGCTAGTAAGGAGGGCAAATCTAGCTCGGCCCATAACAGGCCCATCTACGACAAGCCCACAAAGGTCCAGGCCCTACCGACGCATATAAGAGTTCGCAAGAGCTACAACCCATGAAACATGGCCAAATACGACTCGACATCAGATTCAACAGCGTTAAGGAGGCTGCGGCCCTGGCGTAATGACCGCCAAAGGACCCTCTGACGACCGACCGTTATGCCCCACAACGTTGGCTCCTATCCCATAAGAGGTGAGCATGTCCCACGAGTGTCGTAAGACTCGCCTAGGGATCAGTCGACTCTGGGGTACTCGCCCCTCAACGGAAAACTCCCGCCAGAATCGTGGGAGACGTTACTCCACTACTTACGTCATTCCCTGCTAAGGGATAGGCCTCCAGCTCTCAGACAATCCCCTATAAAAGGGACCTCGATAGAGAAGAGAAAGACACGGTGAAACTTCTGCCAAAAGTCTCACACAGAGAATAGAGCCACTCACCTTGCTACTACAACAGAGAGGTTACGCGCACTCACGTTCCCTGAGAGAGAAATCCCCTCCCGCACGACCTTACCACCCAGCGATCACTCTCCGAGAGCTCACTGAGAGCGGCGAGCACTCGTCCGGAGGCCCTACTCGTCTCTCAGATCCGCTACAGTGACCACAATTCTCCTCTCTCCCCTCTGCTCTTCTCCGTCCTTTACTTAAACCGTTGCTGACTTAAGCATCAAAGGGTTATCCCCTGGGGTAATGTCCAGGGCTCCTTCTGACGCCTCTTTGGCTTCCGATGTTTGCAGGCTTCTACGGATGCCAGATGACTTTCCCGAGAAATAAATAGAGAATGTGGTACGTGGCATAGAAACCAAGTTTTTGCCTCTGCAGAACTAATAAAAAAATAATGACTCAATCGAAAGTTGACAAGAGGTGCGTTGTGTTTCACTTGGGGGGACTTTGATATCAATCTAGGGTTAAGACAAATACGTCACTCCTGAGTAGCGTGCCTACCCTAACTAGAGCCGGGCAACGCATTCGACCCTCGAAGGTGAATGAGTTATTTTTGGTCAAACTTCTCTAACTTCAACATTGTGAATTCGAGATGTGTATTGGTGGTTCACCATCTTCTCTGGTAATGAGGAGGTCATGGGTTCAATTTCGTTCTCCCATACGTAGAGCGGGATCACTCAATTCTGTTCTCCAGTGTGTAGAGTGGGATCACTCGTCCTGAATTATTTGCGAAAATCAAGTTATTAATTAACGGGATCATCAACAGAAAGTACAGTCTAAAGTAGTAAAACGTACCATACACCAAGTGAACACTCGGCCCGACAGGCTGGCAACTAGGAACCTCCACGCAATGCCCTCGAACCTCGAGGAAGAACTGCCACACCTGAAAACCAGGGGTGAGCCTCCTATCACTGGCTCAATAGGGGTCCCGCGAAACCCCAACCGAAAACAATCGCGGTAACGGAAAGTAGCAACTACAACAACAGTAGGAACAGTAAACACGGTGGCCGGTAAAACCTTGGCTCTACAACTACTCCTATAGGACTGAAACTCAACACCCCGATCCCACAGTTGGGGGACTACTAGAACACGGACTACTCTAGTCACGCTACTCAGAAAATACCACGACACCTCTGTCATAGTGTCCTGGGCTTACACACGAAGGCCCACTCCGAAATCATGTGGTCCAAAAACACAGTCACGATCTCACCGTCGTGAACTCTACGCCGTCTAGGGAGAAGCCCTCGGTGACGCTCACTGGAAACCCTAGACCTCGACTCTGGGAAAACACCCAAACTACACATGAAACCCCATCTCGCAGACGGGAAACAGAAACCCACGCCATGACAACTCACGTCACATGACGGGAGTACCGCCCATCAGAAGCAAGGCCGGATGCATCCACTGACGACTTAGTCCACAGCCTCAGGTGTCTCTCTAGATGCCCCAGGCAGAGACTGAGACACCATATAGTAACCAGGAACACAAAACAAGGACTAGCTGAGGTCGCGCTCATCAGCGCGGGTCTGACACCCTCAGCCAAGTGTGCACACACAGACCATATGCCCTAGGTCAGATCCTCTAGCAGGTTCTTCCCCTGAAGCTCGGACTCAGGCTGCGCATGGGGGCCCTATGGTAACTAGCCTAAAAATCGTCTCACTCGGGTCACGCTCTCCACCACTCCCAAGTGGGTCCGCACCCGCGTGCACAGAAAAGCTACGACTAGTGGGAGCTCAGTAAACGTGAACACTGAAAATCACGCACACACCCATCATGAGTAACGTGAAGTAACAGGTGGCTCAGAACCACCCAACTCTGGACAGCCCACTAGACCTACTAAACTCAACGGTCCTTGAGTCACGAGACTCAGGTCAAGACTGTCGTACGTGACAACATAACACTGTCAATCTAACCTAATCCCTAGGTCTGAAACCATGGTGACACGACTCCCAAGGTAGCTCACTAGCCGCCGAATTAATTTCCTGTCCAAGGGACACACGGAAAACCTCTAGCCCCAGGCTGGTCAACTGGACTCACAGTCCAAGGCCACACACATGGCCCACCCAAAAAATGCTTTCTCGGAGAACCCACACCGTGCGGGAAAGACCCACCGCACGCATGCCGACTCACGGCAACTCGCTCGAGCGTACACGGGAACTCAAAACACACACGGCGTCACCTAGACCCCAAGACCCACAGGCATGTTATTCGAGGTAACATGGTACCTCTGGACACCCCTAAAATATGAACATAAAACCTACGGTGTCCAGGACATTCACGAGGCCGAAGGTCGACCACTGGGTCGCAACCGGATTGATCGAGGCTGAACACAATGTAAAACGGACACGGCGAGCATGAAAAATCACCTAGTGGTTCTCTCTGGACCGTTAGGGAGCCTAGTGATCTCCTCTGGACCGTAAGGCCCAGCCTAGCAGTCCAACCAGGACCGCAAGGGCCAAAGAAGAACCAAACCCCTAGCGGTCTCTCCCAGACCGCCAGGCAGAGTGGCAGTCCTCTGCCTGACCGCTAGACGGAGCCTTGTGGTCAGTCGCAAGGCCGCTACCCCACTGACCTCAAAAGACCAAAACACGATCAAACGGTCATGCCCTGACCGCAAAGCAGAGCCTAGCAGTCTTCACCAGAATGCTAAAGCACTCTGGCGGTCCATCGCACGATCGCAAGGCTTGAACTGATATACGGGGGACCCTAGCGGTCTCCACACGACCGCTTGGCACCCTAGCGGTCACTGGAAGGACCGATAAGTCATCCAGAACCTGAACCAGCGAATCATGTAGAAAATTCCATTCCACACCCCGCTCACATCCACGTGAAGGGGGAAACAAGGGGAAACTAGTCCCCTACCTCTCTGGCACCGAGAGGACGCTTCTATTTGTCAAATGGAGAGTGTTTAATTTGGTTAACCCATCTGAGAGTTTTATTCCACTATAATTTTTAAATGGGGATTCATTCACCCCTCTTTTGAATCTGTGCCATGCACCCTAACAGGGGGTTCCCCTCAGCCTGACCCCTCTCGTTCTCTCACCGCTCAGACAAGATATGCTTGGGGTCGGCCGGTTTGTCCCAGAGTTCTTGGCAGAGTGCTGTCAGGGATCGGATTTGTTGACGTAGTTCGTCGAGGTCACTTGGGGTGACCTCCTACCGAGGTTGGGCGGAAGAAGCTTCTTGCGACTCTTGCCCGGAGCTGGGTACCTGGTGGGACCTATGGCCCCGGTTGCTGGTGTTACGGAGGCTTCCACGGGGTGCCATAGCCTTTTACTCATGTTCCCACAGACGGCGCCAAGAAGTGTAGAGGCTGGAAAATGGTTCCTAGGCCATGTACCACCTTCTCTATTTATTTGTTGAGAGAAGTCATCTCGTGCTCATGGAGGCCTACAAACACCAGGAAGCCAGGGCGTCAGAAGGAGTCCCAGGTGTTACCCCAGGGGACAATCCTCTGATGCTTAAGTCAGCAACATGAAAATAGAGTATAGAGAAGAGCAGGAGGGAGAGAGAGAGATATTGCCATGAGGGGCTGAAGAGCCATGGAGATCTTCCTGACGAGTGCTCGCCAACCCCAGTGCTCACTCGGGGACTGCTCGCTGGGGGGGTAAGGTATCCGGAAGGGACCCCTCTCAGTGTGTAGGTGGCCGCTCTCTTCTTCTTGCAGTGTAGCAGGGTTAGTAGCTCTATTCTCTTGGGCAGCGTAATAGTGGAATGCACCACCGTGCCCTTCTCTTCTGTCGATCTCCCTTCTATAGGGGGTTATCCTGGAGCAAGTATCCTCATCCCTTGATAGGGAAGGGCGTCCATAGTAGAGTAACATTTCTCCGCTATAGTAGTGGGAACTTCCTATTGGTGGGTGATTACCCTAGCATTGACTAGTCCCGGGGCAGGTCTTACGGTGCTCATAGGGCATGCTCACCCATTATGGGGTCAAGGTCGACGTCGTGGGACAACAGTTGGTCGCCGGAGAGTCCTCCAGTGATAACTGCGCTTGGGCCGTAGCTATTATGCTTTTTAGAATCCGATGCTCTTCTGGGCCGGCCCTCCTCTTATTCGGCTGAGCGCGTGTGCCCTTCCCTTGCGGGGGCTTATCACGCACGATCCTTAGTGGGCCTGCCATTTTTGGGCCGTTCCTGGGCCAAATCGGGTTTACCCTCCTCAGGTGCTATTTCAGTAAACAGAGACACATGCAAGGGTGCCATTTCCTTGAGTGATAGGCTGCCTTCCAGGCTACTGTCGTTCTTCTAGAAGGGTTGAAACAATAACGAAAAACCTTCGCTGGCGACGTACCTTTGCCCGACAACGGATTGAAGCAATAATTACTTCTTTTTCCTTGGCAATAGACCCTTATGTTTTCTTTCCCTATAATTATTCCATCCATCTAATGTTAGATGGTGATTGCCGACATTCTGGTTCGTCTCCACCTACAAAAGAGAGATATCTCTTTTCTTTATTTCTTTCCAGGAACGTACGTGAAGGGG
Source organism: Amorphophallus titanum (assembly GCA_024336825.1). NCBI lineage: Eukaryota > Viridiplantae > Streptophyta > Magnoliopsida > Alismatales > Araceae > Amorphophallus > Amorphophallus titanum. The sequence continues at coordinate 15,279,598 of JANBPO010001371.1, read as the reverse complement.
AAATCTTCTTCCGACGTTCCTCTTCCTATTGCTAAAATTTTACAGAAGGGAACCTGAAGGGCTTGGTTATTCTTATTATTTCTTCTATGTATCTCGTTATCCACGCCAAAAAAGGTAGGTGTTCTCAAGATCTAGCCTAACTCATAGTTAATATAGGGTAACATGCATGCTAGCTTAATCTATCTTTTCCACATTTTTGTAACCTATTTCCACGTCTACAATTTGGTCATCTCAGTCAGGGGTATATCGAAAGGCTTAGTGAGAAAGTTAGGCTACGCCTATCTGGAACACTAACTCTTGCGTGAGTAGATCTGTGATCTCACCTCCGCCAAGTACTCATCTAAGCAGACTAATCATTAACCTGATCTATTGAAAATGGTGCCCAAGGGGATACCTTCATTTCTTAAAGGGTGCCCAGAACCTGGGTGCCATTTCTTGAAAAGCCACTTTGCAGGCAGTCATCAGTTCAACTCCTGTAAATTGATCCACGTTTAAAAATCAATATCTATGAAATTAAACTTTTTTTTCTTTATTTTTATAAACCCCCCCTCACCCCCTCTCTTTCTCTCCCTCATGCCACTCTCCCTCCCTCTTTCTCTCACGTTCCCTCCTCTCCCCCTCTCTTCTCCGACGACCGACGGAGCGGGGTGCGGGCAAGGCAGGGACGACGCGGGCAAGGCACGGGCGAGGATGGGTGAGGATCGAGGCGGTGGAGGCACGTGGAAGCTCGGTGGTGCATTCATGAACCGGCGAGGGTTTCCCGGTGATTTCTTCACAGATCGGCGTCTACAGCCCATCAAATCTTTGGTGGAGGTAGGGAGATGGATCCCCAGCTCGTGCACTTCCTTTCCCGCGATTTTCGTAGGCCGTGGTGAGCCAAGCAGGCTTATTTGAGGGATTTGGGGAAAATCTATATTTTTGGGGAGTGAGTCAAATCTAGTATTTTAACCCATGATTTCATGGTTTGTGGGCGTCAATCGATGCTCTGGGGCTTGGGGATGAGTTTCCCCTTTGTTTCCCCTTCACCTGGGGGTGAACAGGGCGTGGAATGGCATTTTTGGGGCTTTCCCGTCGTTCTCAATTTTTCGGAATGAAAACGGTCCTAACAAGAGCCATTTTTAGGTAAGCGGCCCAAGGTTAGACCGTTTGATAGATAAGCGGTCTCAGGGAGACTGCGGGGCAAGGCCAAGCGGCCTGAGGATGACCGCTTGAGTCTCCCCTATGTCGGTTGGATCCTAGCGGCCTCGCAATAGACCGCTAAGCTTGGCTACGCGGCCTATGGGGGACCGCCAGGGTGGGGCTCGCGGTCAGGGGATGATATTTTTTCTCATGGGGCTGGCGCGACCCCCGAGGGTGAGTCTTGATCGTCGTGAGTTTCAGCCCGATTAAGCGATCATGAGATGATCGCCTAGTTTTAATACATGGTCCCCTATTGACCGTTTATGGGTGAAACGGCAAGGAGGTGGCCATTCAACCCTTCTCTTACCCCCTATAGTGAGGCAGTCTTATGGTGGCCACTTCTACCGTTGGGCAGTCTGGCGATAGGTCGTCTATCCCTCACGTGGTTCGAGCATGACCGTTTTCCTGGTTTTAAGCTGCATGAGCTCAGGAGGTGTAGCCATCACGTGACTGACCGCTGGGTGAGCCTAAGTGGTCAGGCACCGGACTGCTGTATTTCTGGGGTAGTCTTGGGTGGATCGTCTGGGTCTACGCAATCCTGGATGGACCGCCGTGCTTGGCTGCACGGTCCTAGCCAGACCGCTTAGCTCTTGGACGACCTAGGGAGGACCACCTATTGGCGTCTGTGTTTGACGTGACTGTTTGAGCATCATGTTGACTTTTGGTTGACCTGGTCGTGACTCAGTGGTCGACTTTTGTTCTCGTGAGTGTCCCAGACACCCCGGGATTTTCGTGTTTGTGTTTTGGGGTGCCGGGAGGTATCAGGTTACCTCGATTAATGTGCCCATGAGTTTGAGAGTCTGGGTGACTCCACGTGTTCCAGGCCTTGTGTTATGCTTGATCGAGTCACTGTGTCGGTGTGAGTGTGGTGAGGTTTCCCCCGCACATCGTGAGTTTTCCTCAGAAGGTGGTTCACGAGTGGGCCGTGCGTAAGGCCTTGGACTATGAGTCCAGCCTCCCAGCCTGGGGCTGGAGGTTTCTTTAGTTCCCTTTTGAAGGAATGGTCTCGGCGGTTGTGAACTACCTATGAGTCATCGTGCCAAGGTTTCTGACCCTAGGGTTAGGGTAGATTGACGACATGGCGCCATCCGGTGCAATGGTCTTGACACCGAGTCTTGTGACTCAAGGATCGTTGGATTTTAGTGAGTTTAGAGGACTGTCCAGAGTCTAGTGGCTTAGCGCCACTTGGTTCTTCGTGGCTTTCACGTCGGGTGCATGTGTGGTTCTCGGAGTTCTCTTCGGAGAGTTGTCACATCAATGACTCCCCACTAGTCGTAGTCTTTCGACACGCATGTGGTCCCACCAGGGAGTGGTGGCGAGGCTTACCCGAGAGAGATAATTTTTAGGCTGGTTTCTGTGGGCCCCACGTCATGCAGCTAGAGTCTGACTGAGGGGAAAACCAGTCAGAGGCCTAACCTAGGACGCATGGTCAGTGTGTGCACACGTGGTTGGGGGCAGTTGGGGTTATCGGTATCGGAAGCTCTGGGTCGTTACAATATGTGTCTCTAGAGGATGAGGCACTCAAGCTCATCCTGGAGATGGTGGCAATCGCCTGTGTGGTGCCCGTTGTTGCTGTGGAATAGGCAATGCTTGTTGTGATTGCGATACTTTGCCTTCATAGGCTCGGGCTGGTGGAGGAGACCCGAGCCTTTAATGTCTTCATAAATCTTGTACACCGGAGCAATTAAGGGAGTGTACCGCTCGTATCTCTGAGACAGCTCCTTGGGCTCTCCATCTCGATTCTGCCTTTTCCCTAGGCCCGAGCTTGGCTCGGCCCAACCTGAGCCAGTTGCACCTTGACATGCGCTGAGGACCTCTTCGTACTCAGCGTGGAGGGTGGAGGACGAGTTTACGGTGGAGGTTCTCGTCGTGAGTGCCCCCGGTTAGGGCGGTTATGGCCGAGGTTACGTCCAGGCGGGTGATTCTTAGGGATTTCGATTTAAATCGGATGATATAAGCCCAGAGTCTCTCCCCTTGTTCCTATTTGAGAGCCAACAACCCCGCCACTGACCTGGGTGGGCCATTACCCGTGAAACTCTCTTTGAACACTCGCCCAAACTACTTGAAGTCCCGGATGGATCTTGGGGCGAGGGCCTGGAACCATGCCTGAGCAAACAGGACCAGGGTGGTTATGAACACTCGGCACTTAATGGCATCGAACGTCCCGTGAAAAGTCATCAGGGCTTCAAAACTATCGAAGTGATCGACTGGGTTGCCCTAGCCGTCGTGCGACTTGAAGGTCAGGAGGGAGATCCTGTGGGAGATCTCTACCTTCAAGATGTGGTCGGAGAATGGGGATTTCTCCTCATCCTCCCCAAGAGAGGTCTTCTGCAGGGTGCGAAGGGCGCGCTCCAGCTCTACAAAATGCCTCTTGAAGTCTCGCAGCCGGAGGGACAACTCTGGATGTCGTTGGGCCGAGGGGCTAGGGGGTGGGCCCGGACACAGCCCTGGCACCTCCCGGGGGCTTTAGTCTCCTGGAACGAGCGACGCGCTCCAGGCCTCTCCCCCCTCGGAGTCGAGGAAGCTTCTTGCTCCGGGGGAGGGGCTTGTGAAGGTCCGCCTAACCTATTGCGGATAAGCTACTGTCCCCGTAGGGTGAAACGGCCTCTAGTGGGTCGTTGGGAGGCATTGTCGTAGGGGGTACTTTCTTGGAGGCACGACTTTTCCTCCTTGGCCACTTGGGTCCTTATGAGATCTACGAGGATGTCCAGCTTCGTGTTGAGGGTTTGGAAGGCATTAGCTCTCCTACTGGGGGTAGTCCCGTCGTTGTAGGCAGGGGTTGCTTGTTGTCAGGGCTGCTCGCGTTAGAGGGTGGGTTTTCGGTGGCGTGGGAAGGTGCTTCTCCCACTGCCACCACGGCCTTCCCCCTATCGCCGGTAGGCCTCTTCCCAGAGCTTCTTCGCACCATGTCAGCTCTTTGGCCATTTACCACAAACAATGGTAGATGAAGAGGCGTGATCTCGCATGGGTCCTGATCCAGAGAAGACGACCATGAAGTGTAGACTGCAAAAAAGGGAAACTGATCAGGGGGCCCAGGGATGGTTCCCTGGGGAAAATCCTCCGATGCCTAAGTCAGCGGACTAGTAGAGCTATGGTGCAAAGTTATGAAGGGAAGGTGACGAAGATGCGTGAGATCCCTCTCCACCAGAAGAGGTGAAGTGGTTCCTACTCAGGGGGAGTTTAGACGTGCAGTGCCTTACCTTTGGCTGGAGGGTTCCCCAAGTTTAAATAGTATGCTCGTTTCAGGAACTCTGCAAGCGAAGGAGTTCAAGGAGGGGGTTACGTTCTCGACGTGGGCTCTTTAAGGCCTGAGGATTCTTGGCATCCCTTATCCTTATAACCTCCTAATATTCGAGGACTCTCAGAGGTGGGTTGGAAAAGCGTTCGTCGGTCGGCCGAAGCATGAAGCGCCGGATTCTACCCGAGTGATGGAGGCGTAGCTTGGGCGAGGGGCAAGAGGTCGCAGTGGGCGATCTTCACGATCAGACTGACGCTCGGACTTTCGAGCCTGGAGGCCGCCTAGGAAGCGCTTGATTCCGAGTGACTTATTGAGCTTATTTTATAATAAGTGGGCTCGACGAGAAAATTTCCTAATTTTTCAATTTAAACCCTCAACCCCCTCTCTCCCCTCTCATTTCTTACCCTCCCTCCTCTCTCTCGTTCTCTCTCCCCTCTGGTCCGTTGGAGCGAGGTGCACACCGTTGCGGAGCTGGCCGAGGCGAGGACGCGATGGAGTGATCGGAACGCGGGATGGAGCGGCGGTTTGAGCGTGGCGTGGCGCAATCCCTCGGTGGATTTTGAGAATAGGTGCGGTTCGTGTTTTGGCGATTTTGACGTGGTTTAGTCGCTTCGGCGCGCGAGATCTTCAGTTGAGGTAGGGGGACAGTTCCCTAGGGCGTGCATTACATTTTACTGCGATTTCACATTCTACGATGCGAGAACGGGCGAGTTTAAGCTCGTCGGGGTTTTGTCGAGTTCATAGGCCTCGCCGGAAAACGGTGATGGTTCTGCGATCGGTTGGAGTCAATGGACTCCTAGGAACGTCAGCGTTCCATTGATACCAGTTTCGCGTCGATTGGCGGTCCCGTATGACTGCGGGGAGCCCGAGAAGTCTGGTGACCCCATTTGGGTGATTTCATTAGAATCACCCATTTCTTACGATTCATGTGTCATTTTGACTCTGGTCGGAGTCCATGTGATTGCCAGGGTGATTGTGGCTGTATCCCCTTCGTCTCGGCATGAACGGGCGTGGAAAGGCCACGATCAGACGAACCCTTGGGTTTGCTCGCCATGACGGTTGGACGGTCGAACCAGGGCCCGTCTAAGGTATGGGCGATTTACTCTGGACCGTTCATCTTCATTGGGTTTTGGGGCTTGTACGGTCGGACGATAGACCGCACATGGTTTGTGCGGCCCGGTAGGGTCCACCCATCCCCACTTGGGCAGCCAGGTTCTAGCCGCCTATCTTACTGTCTGGGTTGAGCGGCCAGGATCTGACCGTTCTTCCTTGTTGACCCTCGGTCAATTGTTGCGTGTCGGTCGTGTTCGACGGTTCAGTCAAGACCATTTTGACTGGCACTGTAGTAGGTCGATTCCGTTCAGCGGTCCGGTGAAGACCGTTTTGACCAGGAACTGTTCTGGGTCGTGGGCTTGAGTGGCCAAGACTTGACCGCTCATCCCCTTGGGCGGTCCTGCCCTTAACTGCCCATCCCCCTTTGGAGCGGGTTGTCCCAGACCGCTCATGCCCTTGTGCGGTCCTCCTAGATCCGCTCATCCCTGTGTTGTCGGTTAGCCTTAGTGGCTTGTCCCGTGACCGTTTGAGCATTATGTTGGCCTCCGGTTGACCCGGTTGTGACCCAGTGGTCGACTTTCGGTCTCGTGAGTGTCCTGAACATCCCGGAGGTTTCGTGTCCGTGTTTTGAGGTGTTCGTGGGTTCCGTGTTACCATGGTTTCAGACCTAGGGACTAGGCTAAATTGACGGTGTCGTGTCGTCACGTTCGACGGTGTTGACCCTTCACGTTCGATGGTCTTGACCCGAGTCTTGTGACTCAGGGACCATTGAGTTTAATAGGTCTAGTGGGCTATCCAGCATCAAGTGACCACGAGCCACTTCTTCCCTCGTGTTACTCGCGATGGGTGCTTGCGTGATTTTCTGTGTTCACGTCTGTGACCCATCCACTAGTCGTAGCTTCCATGACACTCGTGTGTCAACCCACTGGGGGCACTGGTGTGACGTACCCGAGTTAGATGGTGAGTAGGCTGGTTACCGTAGGGCCCCCACGTACTGTCGAGTCCAGGCTGGTGGGGGAATTACCAACTAGAGGATAGACCTAGGGCGTATGGTCTGAGTGTGCACACAAGGCTGAGGGTTCAGACCCTCGCTGACGAGCGCAACCTCAGCTAGTCCTTATTTTGTGGTACTTCTGGTTACTAAGTGTGTCTGAGTCTCACGCCCGGGGTGTTGTAGCTAGACACTTGTGACGTGGTGTAAGACGTCAGGGGATGCATCCAGTCGTTCTTCTAATGGGTGGTGCTCCCATCACGTGACATGAGTTGTTGTGTCCCGGGTTTTCGTTTCTCATCTGCGAGACGGGGTTTCGGGTGTTATTTTTGAGAGCGTTCTTATAGTCGAGGTCTGGGGTTTGCGGTGAGCGTCACTAAGGACTTTCCCTAGACAGTGTTGAGTTTACGACAGCGAGGTCGCCGCAGTGAGCATGGGGACCTTTCAGCTCTCCCTTTGCCTTATCACGACTGCTAGGCGATTCACCTCAGGCAATGGGTGACTAACCCTGTCTTGTATATTCATGAGGAGGTGGAGCCCTCGGAAGCACGCGCCATCGGAGCTCGCAGGGCTATCCCCAAGCGGAGGGAGCTTCTCAGTCCTGCGGGAGCGGACAGGCTGAGATCGCTCTGGGGGTCAGAGGTGGAGCCGCTGGTGTCACGTCTGCAGTCAGGGGCCAGCCTGGAGTTAACGGTTCTGTTTTTGCCTCTTCCGATGCTCTCGACACCGGAGGAGACCTAGCTATTGCGGGGAATCCTGGAGAGCATCGCCATCCCTGGGGAGGAGGAAGCGCAAACAGAAGGGGCCGCGGGTCTCCTGGGAATAACGTCTGGCCCGGTTTCCTTCGACATCCCTCCCCCGACTGAGAGCGAGGTCCCTGTCTTGCCAGGCCGTGTAGTGACGATGTCAAGGGATCAGGCGATGGTTTCACCTGCTCCCTTGGCAGTGGCCTGCTTGAAGCAGGAGGGCCGAGTGATTTGGCCATGGCACTTCCCTCTTCTTCGACTGCGGTGGACGTAGAGATATGGGCTGCCGTGGACAGCGTGATGGAATTCACTCTTCCGACAGTACCTTCAATTGGTCACGCCGCTTCAGATGCACCGGTTCGACAGATGCTGCTGACACTTCGATCGATGATGCTTACCGACCCCTCCCTTACATACCGAGGGGCGCATGTGATAGTGATGCAGCTAACCAGTGCACTACAAGTGCTGGGCTGTCGGCTAGAGGAATGGTCGCGAAGAGTCCTACTATTGTTGAAATATGTGAATCATCGCGAATTCCTTGAGACTCGGGCCCCCAACGAGCTTGCCGCCATCAAGACCCAAGAGGGTGAATATCTGCAAGCTTTGGGGGTGCGTCGAAGCAACGATGAGTAGCACGAGAAGGCCTTGGAAGGAGGTCATCGTGACGCCCACGCCCTCAGGAATAGAATCGAGGAACTAGAGCGCTATCTCGCAGTAGCCAGGACTGAGCTGGCCGAGGCCGAGGTGACCATTGAGAGGGAGAGCGAGGCGCTCGCCATTGCCAAAGTCGAGGCGGTGTTCGTGGAAACGGAGCTGGTGCACCTCAAGGAGTAGAGGAGCTGATTGCACGACATGGCAGACTTTCCTTTTGTACTCTGCCAGGGCATCGACTGAGCACTGCTCTCTTCAACCCTCCTTTTGTACTCTGCCTCTCTCTCTTCACTTCTTTTTTTTCTTTTTTGTTGACATGTAACTAGGGGTATGCCCCGAAACACGTGTATCCCCCTTTTGATTGAAAGGAATAGAACAACCTTATCGTGTACATTTCTTGTGTGCGGCCTCGATAGCCCTTCTTCCCCCACTTTTTTTTTATGCCTCGCTTGAAATGCATCGACGGGGTGTAAGCCTTTGCGGTTGCTTACCCAGGGAGAATTGGGTGGGCATCCGTGTTAGTGCACATGAGAGTGCTTGCCCTCCCAGGGGAAGGACGAGGGGACCACTCCACCGTGTGAAGCGGACTACTAACTGGTCTCGCTCGGGCGCCCAAAGGGGATGGAGGCGAGAGTTCATTCATTCGGTGATGTGGACGCGAGGTCTAAATCAAAGGAAGTACCTATTGTCCTAAGGGATAGTGAGAAGAGTTTGTTCAGTTCAAATGACCCAGGCGAGAGGTCCGAGTCAAAAGGGAGGTATTCGTTACCCGAAGGGACGGAGAGAAGAGTTTATTGGTTCAAATGACCTAGACGAGAGGTCCAAGTCAAAAGGGAGGTATTCATCACCCGAAGGGATGGAGAGAAGAGTTTATTAGTTCAAATGACCTGGACGAGAGGTCCAAGTCAAAAGGAAGGTATTCGTCACCCAAAGGGACGGAGAGAGGAGTTTAATGGTTCAAATGATCTGGACGAGAGGTCCAAATCAAAGGGAGGTATTCGTCACCCGAAGGGATGGAGAGAAGAGTTTAATGGTTCAAATGACCTAGACGAGAGGTCCAACTCAAAGGGAGGTATTCGTCACCTGAAGGGACAGAGAGAAGAGTTTATTGGTTCAAATGACCTGGACGAGAGGTCCAAATCAAATCAGCCCCGGACTACAAAGGCGCGCTAAGGAGATTTGTGTGTGTGTTTGCTAGGCTTACGCCGAGGGCATGCCGCATGATCATCCCTCATGCATGATCATCCCTCACATGACGTCTAGCCCAAACACCAATATCCTAAGAGGCGGCCCCCTATTTTGATGAACGCATGTCGTCGCGATAATCGTGCATGACCACAGACCTTGCTTGGTGAAAGCACTTTGCTCGGGTCCTGTCTCGATATTCATGCACGACCCTCATGTCGCTTGATGAAAGCACTCTGCCCTAGCCCTGTCTCGATAGTCATGTGCCCCCAGATGTTGCTCGATAGGGACACTCTACTCGGCCCTACCTCGACATTCATGCATGACCTAGATGTCGCTTCATGAGAGTGCTTTACCCAGTCCCTACCTCAATGATCGTGCACCATCAAACATTGCTCGATCAAGGCACCCTGCCTGGTCCCTGCCTCAATGTTCGTGCACGACACGAACCTTGCTCGATGAGAGCACTCTGCCCAGTCTCTATTTCAATGACTATGTACCATCAGACATGGCTCAAACGAAGTGCCCAGCCTGGTTCCCCGTCTCGATGATCGTGTGCCACCCCAATGTCACCTCGATAAGTGTGCCCTCAGTGCTATTACTCAGACAATGGGCATACTTCATAAGTCCCGGTGCAAGATGAAGCGCAAGGCCCTTGCCTCTATCAACGGGCCCCGAGCATGACCATCAAGGTCTCACGGTGCCCATCCACTTCAGTCACAATGGTGCCCCTGGCACCCGACTATCAGTCACTCCAGTCACATCGAGGCCCCCGGCACTCAACCCTTTGACCACTCAGTCACAACTGTGCCCCCGGCACCCGACTGTCAGCAACTCAGTCACAACGGTGTCCCCAGCACCTGACTGCTAGCCACTCAGTCACAACGGTGCCCCTGACACCCGACTGCAAGCAACATAGTCACAACGGTGCCCCCGGCACCCGACTGTCAGCCACTCAGTCACAACGGTGCCCCCGGCACCAGACTGCCAGTAACTCATTCACAATGGTGCCCCTAGCACCTGACTGCCAGCCACTTCAGTCAGAACGGTGCCCCCGGCACCCAACTGCCAGCCACCCCAGTCACATCAGGGCCCTCGACACCCGATCGCTCAACAACTCAGTCATAACAGTTCCCCAGGCACCCGACTGCCACTCACTCCAGTCACATCGGGGCCCCCAACACCTGACCACTCAACAACCTCAGTCACAACGGTGCCCCCGGCACCCAACTGCGAGCTATCTCAGTCATATCCGGGGCCCCGACGCCCGATCGTTCAACAACCTCAGTCACAATAGTGCCCCCGGCACCGGACTGCCAGCCATATCAGGGCCCATTACACCCGACTACTCAGCTGCCTCAGTCACAGCGGTGCCCCCGGTGCTAGACTTCCAGCTACTTCAATCACATCGGGAGCCGCGACGTCCGATCGCTTAATAACTCCAGTCCCACCGTTGCTCACCGCACCCAATAATCCTGAGCTCAACAACTTTTGGTCGCTCTAGCCATGGCAATGCTCTCGCCATCCAACCGCTCAAGTCTCAACAGCGCCCGACCGCTCTAGTGACAAGTGGTGCCTATGTCATTTGATCGCCTCAGCCTTGGTGACGCCCAACTACTCCAGCACAACGGTGCCTACAGCACCCTACTATCTCGAACTTGACACTGTCTTATGATGGGAAGACATTGTGATGCCCCTTGAGTGACATCCTGCTGAGTCACAGGTCCTCTAACGGACACTATGTACAGATACGGAACTACCCACACAATAATGCAATGACCAGGAGACCGTCACAAATGATGAAATTGTCCCGTGGCTTGCAAGCACATGTAATTGGGCTCTTATGCCCCCACATAAATGCCTTTCACAGCATCTAAGTCATGTAGTTCAGTCAGGAGTGGATCCCCCTCCTCGCTGGAACCAGTCTCTCTACCCCTTATTGTCCTTGTTGTGTTGTTGTTGCCCTACCGCTATTGCACGAACTGAGCCCTCCCGACGTCGCGGCGTCTAGGGTCCCTGACTCTCATCATCGGTAGTAGAAACAAAGGTGTTCGGGCTCCGCCTGATGTAAAATAAACACCGAATCCGCAGCTGATAGTAGCCCGATCTCAAGTCGATCCCCGAAAACACCCGGGCTGACTGAAGCTGATCGAACAAGTCATCAATCCGAGGCAACGGATAATTGTTCTTAACAGTCGCCTCACGAACAACTACCATCCTTCTTCTTCACGAACAACACAGCTGCTGCAACTGCACCTTCAGCTCTTGCAACTCCGCAGGTGCCATACGATAAGGGGCATTCGACATAGGCGCCGTACCAGGAACCACCTCAATCATGAAATCAATCTCTCGTTGCAGTGGCAACCCTGGCAACTCCTCGGGAAAAACATCGGGAAACTCGCAAACGACAGGGATGTTCTCCACATCCGGACACTGTCGATCCACCAAAATCACGGAAGCGAGAAAACACTGACAACCTACATCAAGCATACGACGAGTCCTAATAGCCGAAATAAGCAAGCGGGAAGAGGAAGACCAAATATCTCGATAACAGAAGGGGGGTCCATGAAGCTGTCGGAAGTAGACCTTCTTCAAGCCGCAATCTACCAAAGCATGATGATCCTCGAGCCAATCCATGCCCAAGATGACATCAAATTCCTGAAGCGGTAACGCATAGAGCCTGGTCAGCAAGTTCCACCCTTCCACCCACACGGGCACCTTCTCGAAGCAATACGGAATGTGCACGAAATCGCCGGTTGGTAACTCCACCGCCATGTCATAGGACATCTCGGCCACCGGGTCCTCCACGCTCTGAGCAAAATCCTCCGAAATGAACGAATTAGAAGCACCCGAATCGAACAAAACACGAGCCGCACAACCTAAAATCGAAAGAGTACCTTCCACCAACTGCGACGCCTCAGCCTCTGCTCTGGTCATGTAGGTCACTCTGCCTCAGGATCTCTGCCTCCCCACAGTGGCTGACCGAGTTAACTGAGAAAATTACCCCTGCTGCTGGTACTGCTGCGGCTGTGATGACATCTGCTAGGGCTAAAACTACTGCTAAAACTCGGGCTGCTGATGCGGTCTCTGCGGGCAGTCACATGCCATGTGCCCTAGTTGGTCACACCTAAAGCAACCCACGGGTGTCGAACACTGCCTACCTGGATAAGAACCGCCGCACCTCAGGCACCCGCCACTCATCGAACCTTGGCACTGAAAAGACAAAGGCTGTTGAACACTACCCACCAACTGCTATGTCGGCTCCTTACGACCCTGACGCCTCCTGCCAAAACCAGCTTCCTTGAGCAGCTTCTTAAGCTTTGAACCAAAGGACGACGACCCTAGTGCTGAAGCCACAGACTGAGCTACCCCTGAGCCACCTGCTGAGGGCTGGACGATACTCTGCTGCTGCACGTCCATCGGCTGACTGACGCCTGCCTGAACCTGACCTGCGCTGTCGTGCTCTTGGACCTTCTGCAAATCTCTCTCCAGCGTCGCTGCTGCCTTACAAGCTGCATCCAAGTTAGCCGGACCTGATGTGAGAAGAGGGTGCCTCAACTCTGGCCTCAAACCTCCAACAAACTACTCAGTCTTTGCTTCCTCATCCACCATGATGTGAGATGCATAACATCCCAACTTGATAAATCGGGATCGGTACTGCACCACTGACATGTCACCCTGGGTCAACTCCAAGAACTCGCGCAGTCTCTGTGACCTGATAAAAGATAGACAGAAAGCACGCTCGAAAGCCGCGATGAACTCCTGCCACGTAATCTGCTGAAGGGGATGAGACTAGAATGATGCTTCCCACTCTGACGTCCACGAAGACCGGGCTAATCCCTGCAATCGATGCATAGCTAACACCACCTTCTCCTCCTCAGCACACTCCATCGCACTGAAGATCCTCTCCAAATCACCTAACCACTCCTTGGCCACCTCTAGATCTGGTTGTCCGCTGAAAGGAGGTGGTTGGAACTGCAAGAACTCCTTCAGTACCCTACCATGACCACCCTGAGTTGCCGAACCCTCGCCAGGTTCACCTCCCTGCTGGTGCTAAAGAACATACTAAAACATGCCTTGAAAGAAATCCTCTGCTCCTGGGACTCGCACACCTCCAGCTACATCCTTAAACGGCTCCATGGTCAAATGCTTTAACAACAATGAATGGTCCATCCCATCTGGATTTCAATTTACCGGGGAACGTTTCTATGCAAGCCCATCTAACAGCTGGTTACTGCCAGCAACAAAGATAGCCGGCGCCACTAATGAGAGTACAGGCATCAACAGTGGTAACTCTATAATTAGTTCGAAGGCAGTCATCACCAATGCTCACCAAGTGGCGAGTTGCAGTTACGAGCATGGTGTAAAGCTGTGGGGTTACACGGTAAGCCTGGACAACTCTTTCTTCTTAATTATGGGTCGACTGTGTGAGAGTAGTCTACGTTGAGAAATCCATGCAAGATGGCCAACTCAGCAGCTTTCTATAGCAAATTAAGATCAAGAATATTAATTACTTGGTACGCAGTTCTAAAGCTTATCTAGCATTTGCAATATTTTTTTTTGTAGATGGGCATGCGATATGGTTCACTAGTTGAAGACTTCAACACAGGATACCACCTGCATTGTGAGGGTTGGGAATCAGAATTTTGTGACCCCCAGCGGCCGGCTTTCCTCGGTGAGCTACCCATTAACTTCAATGATGTCCTGAGCCATTGTAAGAGATGCTGTGTGGGACTTCTGGAGGTGGCTTCCTCCAAGTGCGGCCCCCTCAACCATGGCAGTAACAAGTGTTCCCTACCCATGGCCATGTGCTATTCACAACTTGCATGCTGGGGGATTTGGTGCATCCCCATTTCGATTTATGCCATCTTGCCGTCGGTGACCTTAGCACATCAAGTGTCCCTGTTCCCAAAGGTATGTTGCTCATCTCTGTACTCGTAATTTCATCGATCATTCCCCATGATTAGTCATGATGGTGACACAATAGTGACGAAAATGAGACTACAGGCACTTGGTCCATGGTGGTACTTGTATATCTACTTGTTCTCAGCTGCCTATGCTCAAGACCTCACGGAGTTCCTTAGAGTAAAAGGAACAGCTCGTCAATGGTGGAATGACCAAAGGATGTGGATGGTTCTGGCAGCCACGTCTTCTCTCTTTGGATTCACACAATTCTTGCTTCAACATGTTTGCATACCTACTCTCGGATTCAGTGTTACTAACAAAGTGATGGATGAAGAGCGACGCAAGCTATATGACAATGGGATGTTTGATTTTGGCGTCGACTTACCTTTCTTCGTGTCCTTGGGCACGATTGCCATACTGAACCTTGCATCTTTCACCGTGGGGCTCCTGAAAAGCCTAAGACGAGGTAACATGGAAGATCTGTTCATGCAAATCCTTATATCAGGTTTTGTGATGGTTAATTGCTGGCCTATTTATGAGGCGAAGGTGTGGAGAAGAGATGCGGGGAGAATGCCAGCACGGGTTACAAGAACATCGTTGATGCTAGCAGGAGCTATTTACTCTGTTGCCTACTTCATATTTTAGAAGTCTGAAGACGTACTATTTACTTTTGTCTATCGACCATATTTCTAAAACTTGCCTAATAAAACTAGATCACAAGTTTTGTTTGATTGCATAATTATAAATCCATGTCTTGTGACGATTTCAAGCATTTAAACAAATATTTCTTTTTTTTATGGAGCTTACATGAAATTTCCTTTGAAGATGATTGGTAGAGTAGGCTCGATTCGAGCTACTACGATAATATCATCATATGCTTGCCCTACGCACAACGCCATTTAACAAGCATGGCATACTTGGAAATGACAAATGAAGTGTGTGGTGCCCCCTTCACGGGGCACACTCAGTGCTCAGCCGGGAAAGCATCACCTTATATTACAACACACGTTGTGAGGTCAGATTGTCGGTAAGATGCTCAAGATCATACCATCGATATCCAAAACAAAATTCACCATATCACATCCATTAAGATTTAAAAGCCATAATTGCATCATTGATCATCACTGATTATTCCTCTGATCGCCAAAAAAGCACATATACATCTCTTACACACATAGAAAACAAAACTAAAAGTATACTTACGTACATAAAACTACAACCTTAACATCTTCGCACATTGGCTACATAAGTCCCTAAGACATCTTCTCTAGTCTCATGCCCGAGGGGTATGAGATCAGCCTTTTAGTTTCCTGAAAAATATTAAACTGTAGACATGAGACCTAAGACTCAATAGACGTGAAGAACCAGTCACGTATCATATAATAAATAATTTTTTACAAAATGCAAGAAGACTTTCATATAATGCGTACACACTCATATCCCAACATGTTCTAACATATGCACAAATCAAAGGACGCAAATATTAACTCATGTCACCCTTTGTTTGTTGACATATATTCCAGATTTATGAATCAATGTTCCGTCAAAGATTTCTCAAATTCACAATAAGGCTGCACATTGAATTACCTTAAAATGACACGACTAAGTGCAGCCAATTGTTTACACTGGTTTCTTGTAATTAGCTTATTCTCTTTGTATAGTTCAGATCCTCTCTATATGAAACACTTATATTATCTTCGCTTACACATCTAATCTATGACACAAGGAGTTACCTTATTTACTGTGGCTCAGAGGTGCAGGCACTGTCACGAATGATCTAATCCTTGTACCAACAAGTCTTGATCAACTATATAGGATCATGAAGGATTCTCCTCTCATCATCCACTAGATCATCGTCCCGTTTGACTTCTAGATTTTACCATCCATTCATCCTCAAATGAGGGTCAAATTCCCCGACAAATGCTTACCACAAGACACCCGCCCCCTCCTTACGTTGGCACTATCCATGTGCTTAATCTCATATTAGCATTTTCATTATCTTTCATTTGAACAACTTTAAACACATAATGAACGTGGATAGTGTCACAACTGTGATTCATAGCAAATCAAGAAAATCAATATAAATGCTCAAGTCATAGATATATTGATAATATGCAGATTTCAGATTCTAGCCATGCATGGTCACTACCACCTTTGCATGTACATTTTAATTTTCGAATACCAAAATAAGTTCAAAGTAAGTGAAGTAATAAATAACATATGCTCGATCTGTTACAAGCCTATCTACACCGAGAGGTCCTTAACCACTATTGGTTCCCTGATCTATAACACTTGCTACCTTCTAGAACTGCTCCTAAGTGTTCTCCTCACGTTAGGGATGCTTGTTTACTCCAGACACCACAAGACAACATTGATTGATCAAAATTTTACCTCTGGAGAACGTGGTCAACAGCTTAGAACTCACCTTCTAACTCTTCTTCCTTCTATTGCTCCTACGGTTCCTCCTCTTCTATTCTTACTAGGGACATTCTGGGTAGACTAAGGAATAACAAGAGGGGTAATCAAGGGTTAATAGATAGTTCTCTGGGTTAGTTACTAGAGAATTATTTAATTTACTTCTACTCAAGGCATTTGCCACCTTTTCTAACTGCTAACATTTAACATACACCCCTGTCTTACCTTGCTAACTGTTCTCTTAATTACCCCTGTCTTATCTATTTTTGATATCCTTAGTTACATGAGCTAGTCATTGAAATTCTTTGCCATTAAATAATGAATGTCTAGATTTTACATGGGATCTTGGATCCACCCCTCAATGCCAACGTATCATTAAAGGGCCAGGTCTGGTCCTGAGAGGAGCACCCAAAAATTCTTGTGCCCATGGGAGTTGTAATGACTAGGTGTGACATTACACCAAAGTACTTGCTTGCGTGATAAGTCTATGACATTCAATCTCTCTTGAATTACATGACTTTGCATAACTTAAATACATGAATGAACATGCATACTTGATATGGCCAATCACTTGATAGTTCTTGCTACGTGCACTTGTTCTAGTTCAATTATTGTTCATACTATTGAGATTATTATTTTTAGTCTACTTGTTCACCTCTTCTAGAGTTTACTTATGGACTCAGTTACTTGCTTTCTATTTCTTTGATCAATTACTTATCTTGTGATTTCTTTTTAGAACATTGAAGCATATCAAAATATTAATTACTTAAAAGTTGCTTGGCACAAAGATGTAATTTCTATTGAGTTTCCACTAACCTAATTTTTCTCTACATTTTCAGGTAGCTCGGATAAAGATCTTCAATCTGACGGGGAAGGGCATGCGTGAACTTGGAGCGTTCCTACTTAGACGTCCTATCATGTCTTTTGTTTCTTAGTGTCTCAAGATGTTGTTAGTATCATGAGAGTTATGATGAGAGATAGTGTTATGTTAAGTTAGGTTTTGATATTGTTGTAGTCAATGGTCAAGTTTGGAGCCAATCGGATAATGATGTAAGAATTGTTTGATTATCAATAACAATCAGTTATTTTTGTGACTCATTTGTGTGCCTTTGTGGTCTGCTCTTCTTGACTATTATCATGCTCTGATTGACATGAATATTATAACTGCTACGTTTTGATTTTTCACGTCGGGACGTGACACAGGGTGGGCGAGAATTAAGCAGGGGCTGCCAGGCGGGGAAGCATGGCCGTCAGTGTAGATGGGACGGGCGAGGAAGTAGTGCGCGACTACAAGTGGGGAAGTGTGGACGTGCAAAATCGCATGCCCATATGTCCCTGCCTATCTAGCAATAACAATAACATCAACCGAAGAGACCCTGGAGAGCACGTCTCGTCCAGACTGCCCAAACAAATAAAATGCTGTCATAAAGCCATCCCCGGAAGCACGACAGCGAAGAGAAGCCAACCCCTGGGGAAGCTCACTACTCGTGGGCCCTCGAAAAAAATCAAACAGATCGTCAATCGGGTCCGGAATAAGCCATGAGATCTGCTTCAACAAACCCACGAAGTGCCTTCAACAGCACGCTCCCGTGCCCTTCAACGGCACACTTAATCTTCTTCAAGAACAGCCTGGCGTAGCCCTCAACGGCACGCCTCCTGGGTGGCTTCACACCTTTTCTACAGGTACGAGTCTACCCTTTAAACTTGTTGATTCTTGATTTGATTGATTGATTGTTGTTTTGTGTGTTTTCAGATTTGGGGGTACACCTAATTCTCTCTAGGTCGCGGCACGATCCCGCGAGCCCTGATGCAGATGGTCCCACTCATGGCGAGATGGGAGATGGTTCAGGATCGACGCCTAGTAGCCACTAGGCTCTCCGACCTTTGGACAGCCTTGGATGAGTTTCCACCCCACCAGGTGAGTGTCTGCCCAAAAAAGAGTTATGTGATGTTTTCAGCATTCATTATATGAACTCAAATTTAGCAAACTTTCAATTGTTGTGGTAGGTGATTTGGACGCCTTATGTGATAGAAGACACCACTCCTCAACCATGGGTGAAGGAGGGGCAGGCTTGGTTCTACAGGGATACTGTGCTATTTTGCGTGAACCTGAGGGAGCCACTCTATTTACGTCTAGTGCAAAGGATGCTAGGATGGCATCAACTGCCAATGGCGGTACCCACTCAGCATGAGTCAGATAGGGGGCGCGGATGGACCTCAGTGAGCGACCAGGATTGGGCCTCCCGCTACCATGCAGAATTAGAGGCGTTGCAGAGGGGACCTTCCCTGGAGCAGGATAGGACTGTAACGAGCAGCGAGGCCTATCTGACGGACTACCAGGACTGGTATGCCGGGCGACTCCACCTCGACACCTGAGCGTTGAGTTATCCTTTTAGCTTTCAAGATGTGATGTTTTCATTTACGCATTGCAACTGTATGAGTTTTTGGATTTGATGTGTAGATGCCCGAGACCAAGGCCGTGAGGATTCTTCAAGATCGGCTGGCTGTCGTTAATCAGACAATCGTGAACCTGAGGCACGAGCTCTGAGAGATGGTAAGCCAAACTTGACTTAATTGATTTGAGGTTTTGGGAACTCTTGAATCTTGACTGGCCATTTGCCCTTGTCTCACCAACGTGGGGAGTTGGCGTACGTCCGGATGAGGGCAGGAACGATTGGGGATGCTGGGCCTTCCTCCCGAGCAGATGCTAGAGAGGAGTTGGAGGATCGCCTAGCAGGGGCCCCCAAACGGGCTGAGGAGCGGGAGGCTAAGTTAACCGTGATGGTGAGAGCCAAGCACCTACATTAAGAATAATTCCCTCTTATTTATCTTTGTCTAACTTGCATGATGGTTCTTTTCTACAGAGGAAGTAGTTAGAGGCTGCCTTGGCTGCTCAACGGGAGCAAGATGCACGCATTGACTAACTGACACGCCGCTTGGGGGAGACAGGTACTGTGGAGAGGCTCGAGGGTCACCTTGCCGAGGTGAAGGAGAGAGAGGCCGAGGCACATGCTCGAGAAATGGCAATGGCAGTACGGGAATAGCGAGCTCTAGATCAGCTAGAGACTCTGAGACGGCGAGTGTCGCGGATGTATCAGAGCAGAGGTGTGCCAGGAGAGGAAGCTAGACCTGTGACCCCTTCAGAGTCATTGTGGACGGGCGGAGACATGCACTTCACAATGGAGGAACTCATGGGTATGACACAGTCTCCTGCAAGGTAGGGAGTGATCCAGCTGGCGGTATCGGGCTCGGGGCTTCGCGGCCATTGAGGCTGCAAGACAGGGGGAGTAGGGGTGGTGATGAGGCTGATAGTCAGCATAGCTGACCCCGCACTGATGGAGACTAGGGAGAGAGAGAAAGATAGCTGGATAGCAGCCACTTTTGTACACTGGGGTATGCCCCTAGAATGATGTAGCGATGGAATGTAATAGACATGTTTTTAGAAATGAAACGTGCTTTCTTCAGTGCACTTGGCTTGGTTTGGCTTGATGTCATCTTCCCTTTTACCTATTTCAATCACACTTAAAGGGAAAAAGCTTAGTGTAGTATGATTTTAGCCCCCTGCCAGAAATAGATAGTCCCTTCCTCGATGTAGGGTCAGAGGGCTAAATCTTATTAACAAGATTAAGAAAAGGAAAGTAACGTGAGATGCATATGCAAGCAAATAGAATGCAAACAGAAAGGGAAATATGATCATGCGAATACACAGGCGGATGCAAGACATATTTTGGCTTTAGGGGTTTTACACACACATTTTTTTGGAATTATATTTTTTATGGGTGAGACTCGTGTCACTGGCTCAGTGGGGGTCACGTAGATCCCCACTGGAAAACACGCAGTAACACGGAACACGTAAAATAGCAGGCAGTAAAGCCGAAAAACTACACTAGAAAGCTATAAAAGAAAAGGAAGTAGGAGTAGGGAGTAGGTAAGGACGAGGGGAATAACCCGTACCAAACAAAGGGCTGCCGAACTAACCTCAGCACTCAAAGCTACTCCTAACAGCAACAGAAGGGCGAACTCTGAACTGGCAAAGTTAGGAGTTGTCGATCCGTCGAAGCTGCAAAAATAGGAAAGAAAGCCTAGAAAAAGACCCAGACGGACACATGCCCAACACTACTAGAACGTCGTGCTCACAACATAACACTGACCTCGGGCAAAGCCACAAGGAGGCAAACCCGGAAAGGTCACGACGCTCAAGAAACACGAGAGTCACGTGAAAGTCACGTGTCACGTGTCTGAAGTACTCCCCTCACTAGAAGAACAGTCAACTGCGTCCACTGACGTCTTATGCTGCGCCTACAAGCATCTCGTTTACACTACCCACCACCGTCAGGTAGAGACTAAGACACTGTCAGAACCAGAATAGTAACCATAGACGCGAGTGACTAGACAGGGTGGCGCCTGTCGGCGTCAGTCCAAGCCCCTGACCATGTGTGCACACACTGACTCATCGCCTTGAGCCAGGCCTCTAGCTAGTTCCCCCCCCAGTAGGACGCTACCGTAAAGTAAGGAGGCCCAGGGAAACTAGCTTAAAAACCATATGAGTCGGGAACTGCCCCGCCACCACTCCCAGGTGGGCCGACACTCGAGGTCATCGGGCTATGACTAGTGGAGGATCACGAGACACAAACTCTAAAATGCGAGTGTTGAAGTACAGACAGGCTAACCATGCACTGTCACCCATACTACCAAGCACCAATGGCAGCACCGAAAACTACCGACAAATGCAGGACAAGGCAACTAGACCTGCTAGCACAACGATCCTCAAGTCACCAGACTCTAGGCCAAGATCGTTGCTCACAGCGGAACAACCGCCAATCGGTCTAATCCTAAGCCAGAGAAAATGACTCACCGTAGGAAACGACTCACGGAGACTTGAGGGAACAATGATAACCCTCAACACACCTGGATACATAGAACAAGGTAAGACGACACCTTACTGCATCCAGAACCATGTCTCGAACTGGACAGAACTACCGAGACACACACAAGGTTACCTGCCAACCACTGGGTCACACTGGGTTGACCAGAACCAGACAATGACGTTAAAAGCAATGCAAAAGACTGCCCATAGCAAGAACACTCCTGGCCACCTCATATCATGGTCATAGCCCTCATAAGACATCAAGAGACATCCACGGGACAACGGGCAAATCATAAGGTCACACCAAGATGCACGAAAATCAGTACGTCAGGAAATGACGCTCAGACCCCATCCTAGAACACAAACCTAAGACAGACTGACACGAAACAAACAAGTACGGCCAACCAAAAACACCAAAGGGGATGGGTGGTTACAAGAGGGCCGCTCAAAGGGATTAACGGTCCATATGGGGCCGCTCAAGGGGGATAAACGGTTAGGGACCAACTGCACAATGGACAGACCCCTAAATGCTAAAGAGGATGGGCGGTTAGGGTAGGACCGCCCAAGGGGATGAGCGGTCAAGTCTTGGCCGCTCAAGCCCACGACCCAGTCTAGTTCCTGGTCAAAATGATCTTGACCGGACCGCTGAACGGAACTGACTTACTACAGTGTCAGTCAAAACGGTCTTGACCAGACCGCCTAACCTGACCGACACTCAACTATTGACCAAGGGTCAACTGGGATGGGCGGTCAGATGTTGGCCGCTCAACCCAACGGAAAGACAGGCGGTTATAGGATGGCCACGCAAGTGGGGATGGGCAGCGGACCCTATCGGGCCACCCATACCATGTGCGGTCTATCGTGTGGCCGCACAAGCCCCAAAATCCACGAAGATAAACGGTCCAAGGCTGGCTGCCCATACCATGAACGGCACCTAGTTCGACCGTCCAACCGTGACGGCGAGCAAACCATGGGGTTGGCCCAATCTTGGCCTTCCCACGCCCCATTCGTGCCGAGACGAAGGGGATACAATGGATTTTCACCAACCTTGAGGAAACATTCATATGAAAGTACATCAGGGGTGCTACTATTGTCAACTAAGATCCTATCTATGTTACAATGGTTTATTGTAGCCGATACAATGAGATCGTCATCGTGCAGGGTAGTTAACCCTTCCAGGTCTTGGTCGAAGAACACCAGGGCTTGTTGTTCGCTCGCTTGCGAGGCTTTGGGGGGCTCAGAGGCCCGGCTCGCCTGCTTGGCGTGACGCTTCCTCCCTCGGCTACTGTCTTCACCTGATGTCGCGCCGCCAACAATGACGTTGATGTGGACTCCGCGGGGCAGATTGTCGATTTCCTCGGGGGTAGTAGTGTCCTTCTTTTGCTCAGACATGTACCAAGATAAATGTCCCTAGCGGACAAGATGCTCGATCTCATCCTAGAGCTGATGACAATCGTCGGTGTGGTGCCCATGGTCGCTATGAAACAAGCAATTCTTGTGGCGGTTGTAGTGCTTTACCTTCATAGGCTCGGGTTGGCGGAGGAGGCCCAAGCCCTTGATATCTTCATAAATCTCATAGATGGGGGCGTTCAGGGGATTGTACCGCTCATATTTCCAAGAGGGCTCCTTATGGTCTCCGTCCCGATTCCGCCTCTTTCCTTGGCCAAAGCCAGAGCCTTACTCGGATGGTCGCCTCTTGTCCCCCTCTCGTCCTGAGCCCATCGTGCTGCGACAAGCGCTGAGGAGTTCCTCGCACTCTACGTGACGTAGGGCCAGGGTCAATAACTCGGTGAGGGAGGTAGGGGAATGAAGGACCAGCTTGCACCGGAGGTTCTCGTCGCGGGTGCCCCCGGTTAGCATGGTGATGGCTGAGGCAACATCTAGGTGGGGGATACGTAGGGCTTCCGATTTAAATCAGTTAATGTAGGCCCGAAGTTTCTCCCCCTGTTCCTGTTTAAGGGCCAATAGTCCCGCTACTGACCGGGGAGGACCATTGCCGGTGAAGCTTTCCTTGAACACTCGTCTGAACTGTCAGAAGTCGCGAATGCTGTCGGGGGCGAGGGCCCAGAACCAAGCCTGAGTGCCCTGGACCAGGGTGGTCACGAACGCTCGACACTTGATGGCGTCGGATGCCCCATGCAGGGTCATTAGGGCGTCAAAGCTGTCGTAGTGGTCGGTTGGGTCTCCCTAGCCGTCATATGACTTGAAGGTTGGAAGTGAGATCCTGGGGGAGATCTCGGCCTTCAAGACATGGTCGGAGAACAGGGATTGCTTCTCGTCCTCCACTGTAGGGGTCTTCTGCAGAGCGCAGAGGGCACGTTATTACTCTGTGAAATGCCTCTCGAAGTCTCACAGCCGGAGGGACAGCTCTGGTTGTCGTTGGGTCAAGGGGCTGTGGGGGCGTTCCTATTGGGTGCCCCGACGCTCCTCGAGGGCATCAATTTCTGGGAACGGCCGATGCGCTCTGGACTTCTCCCTCCTCGGGGTGGAGGAGGCTTCTTGCTCCGGGGGAGGGGCGTGCGATGGTCCTCCTGACCGGTTGTGAATGAGTCGTCACCCCCCGAGGGTGAAATGTCCCCCGATGGTTTACAGGGAGGCATCACCACAGGGGGGGCTTCCCCGAGGGAGTCGTGACTTCTCTTCCCTGGCCGCCTGGGCCCTCATTAGATCAATGAGGCTGTCCAGATTGGCGTTGAGGGTTTGAAGAGCGTCTGCGCTCCCGGTGGGGGGTTGCCCTTCCACCACCAGTGGGGGCAGTCCGCCGGCTGGGTCACTGGCGTGAGAGGGGGTATCCCCCATCGGATGGGAAGGTGCGCCTTCTTCCATTGCCATGGCCTTTCCCCTGTCACCGGCGGTCCTCTTACTGGAGCTTCTTGGAACCATGCTGGCTCTTTGTTCGTTTCCCACAGATAGCGCCAGATGAAGAGGGGCGATCTTGCACTGTTCTTGAGCTGAGGTTGACGACCATGATTGTGAAAACTGTAAGAGGGGAAACAGATCAAAGGTGCCCAGGGATAGTTCCCTAGGGAAAACCCTCCGATACTTAAGTCAACAAATCAGATAGAGCTCTGGTGTGATGGAGAGAGGTAGGAGGAGGTAGGGGCGCGAGATCCCTCTCCACCAAGTGGTGAAGTGGCTCTTGCTCAGGATTATGCCTATTAAATCTTAATAATTCTTTAACAAATTCAATTAAATGCCTAAACATAACCTAAAATCCATAAAAATAGCCTAAATTCATGAAATAAAGTCTAGATCCGAATCACTAAGAATCCGCTAGGACACGGGTCTTACAGTCCCTCCCTCCTAAAAGAAAATTTGTCCTAGAAATTTAAACGGACGGACAGGAGCAAACTGAAAGAAATTACACTACACGCGAACACTACACACAAACGGGAAAGAAGGATGCTGACAGGAATACACTAAGGAACCTACAAACAATAGAAAGAAATAGCTACCAGAGCTACGAACCTACAGACAATAGGAATAGATAACTACTGAAGCTAAGGAACCTACTAACAGCAACATTAAATGATCTACAGGCTCAACTAACAGAACTAATCGAGTGGAAAGAATAGAATCGAATACCCTATTGGGA
The DNA here is from genome assembly GCA_024336825.1 of Amorphophallus titanum. NCBI lineage: Eukaryota > Viridiplantae > Streptophyta > Magnoliopsida > Alismatales > Araceae > Amorphophallus > Amorphophallus titanum. The sequence goes on along the minus strand of JANBPO010001371.1, from coordinate 15,254,773 downwards.
GACATGAAGCACGACGTGGACAACAGCCGTCAACACCACAGACGACAAGCCACTTGGCTCACACAAGGAAACAGACTTTTAGGAAACAATACATGCAACAAAACAATGAAACCACACTAGCATAAGATCCACCGAGGGATCGTGCCAACATCCACCTCATCCATCATTCCATCGTGTTCTGAACAATTCCATCGCGTCTCTACCTCGGTCAACTCGTCACAGTCGCGCGCCCCGCGTCTAGAGAAATAGAGGGAAAAGAGAAACGAGGGAAAAAGTAGAATGGGAGAAATGAGAAGGATAGGAAAGGAGAAAAATCCAAATTCACACAAATAAGATTGCTAGAATAAACAAGTAAGAAGCAACTGGATCAAATAGAACACAAGTAACTGAATCAGAAGAGACAATCGTACTTTCCATGAGATGAGACGTCATGGCTCAGTAGGGGGAAGTTGAGATGCCAGAAAGTCACGCTGAGATGGTGGTGGTAGAGGTTGGAACTGAGACGACTGTGGCTGAGAGGACTGCAAGGACTGCACTGGGATCAGCCTTAGCCTCAGCGAACAATCTCGAACCACATGTTCCGGTTGATCGCAATGGAAACAGACCACCGGCAATGAACAACACTGGACAGGGTGGCTCCCACCACATCTCGGACACGGCCTTGGTTAACAGATCACAGAACCCCGAGGTTCCTGAGAAGAAGGCACTGACGGCTGGACGGAACTGGCAGATGCTAACTGGGCAGGCCACTTCTCACGCCCCTTATTCTTGAATCTTCTGAACTTGCTCCTGGTATTCATGGCTAGAGAGTCACCACAGTTAACAGGCACAAGAGAGGAGACTCTAGTCACAAGTGGCTGCCTTGCCTGCTGGTTCAACTTCTTCTCGGCCTTCTTAGGCCTCTTAGACTTCTTGAATTGGAACTTCTTGCCCTTAGATTTAGAGGAAGAAGTACCACCAGCAGCAGGGACAACAGAAGGGACTCCGGGTACGCCCGGCATATAGCCCTGTTGAAACTGCCCGATCGGTTGGGGGACTAGGTGATACTGTACACTTGGCTGAGCAAACTCAACTTGGGTATGCTCATGGGATCTCACCAGCCCTTCACCAGTCGGCGAATGGGACAGTAAGGTCTCACTCGGTGCTCCACCCTAATCACCGGGCAAACCTTCCATAGCTGGAACAGAAACTGCTGGAGCTTGACTAGGCGCATAGACCAGTACAACGACCACAGGAGGAGCAGTACCACCTCCCTCCCTGGGTCCACGTGCCCTTCTATGACGCGCCATATTGATCTGGAAAACACACGACAATAGAGAATTCGTCAATGATCACGGAAAACATCCTAAGCTAGTAATAAACGACTCAAATGGACTTGCTTTGGACTCGCTCATGCAATTTCAATTCCTTATACCAATCCACAACATAGCTCTAATACCAACTGTACCGACCCAGGAGATCCAGATATTGATATACTGATAATATCAATATACCAATACCAGGAACTCGGGGAAGCCACCCAAGAGGCTGATGAGGCCCCTGAAGGGTTGGAGGAGTGCGCCGAGGGGTTGCATAACGAATTGGAATTACAACACGTAATATTAATTAAACAGTAATTAAGTGTAGAACTAATTTAAAATATCAGAGTGGTAAATATATACACTAGTCTAGATTTACAGAGGCTGCCCCTAACATTACTAAGCCTCCAAAGTTTGAGAAGTTCAACGAGCCAGGGTCTCCTCTCGAGCACATTACTTACTACACTAATGTGATGGGCGACTTAGCTGCAGATGAGTCGTACCTATTAAAATTCTTCGGGTCCACACTAACGGGACTTGCCTTCGAGTGGTACGCAAGCTTGCAGCCCGGGTCTATTATTGACTGGCCAGACATGCAAAGAAAGTTCAAAGAAAGATTTCACATCACCAAGAGGGAGATGACAATGGCCGAATTATATAAAACTAAGCAAAGGAACGATGAGTCTGTCCTAGAATATATCAAAAGGTGGAGGACCCTCAGCATGAGGTGCAGGCGTCCGCGGCATCAGGAAGATGTCATCTAAATATTTAAGCAGAACCTGAAAAGGGAGGTGCTGGAAAGAATGATAGGCACTAAAATTAAGTCGTTTGACCTACTGAATAATGTTGTGGCGAAGGTCGAGGAATTCCACTCAAAGTACTTCATTGCTCCCGCCACTTCAAACCAGAAGGCCAGGTCAGCTGACAAACAACCAGCACCTCAAGAAGTGCACACGGTCGACTTCAAGAACTTTGAACAATAGAAGGAAAAGGACAAAGGGGTAGCTGAGTCCCCTTTAGTCAAGCCCGCTAATCGACAAGAAGGTCCATCCCTTCGTGACAAAATGAAGAAGTTGTACTCATTCCCTCGAGACAAGACTCGACTCTTAAGCGAGTGGGCCACAAAGTACGACAAAATCACTCTCTCGAAGCCAAAGAGGCCAGGCGATATCCGAAGAAAAGACCACCCTAGATTCTGCCTGTACCACCAAATGCTCGGGCACGCTATCGAGGAGTGCTATGTTTTCAAAGACACTATTGAGTGATGCGGGACGGGTGTGATTCGGACGGACAATGCAACTTCGGACTCGCTATGATGACTCGACTCGCCTGGGACAGATGCAACCAGCAAGACACATACACGGAATACCTCGGCGTGATTCCAAGGAGCCCCAGAAGAGGAGAATGTCCTCAACAAGAAACGTAACTCACGACTCGTCGCTAGAGATTGAAGCACGTGCATCCGCATGGTTGAGTAACCGGCATGAATCGCAGGTGGTCTACACTCCTCCGTGCCCAGATCGGGTCACGGGATGGGTCACGGGAATGCTCTCTCACAGCGGTGATAGCATTTGCAGCAAGCTAGGACTCCTATCTCATGCTAACGCGGCATTCAAGCATATACTAAATCAGCAAGCAACAAAGGGGGAGATGGAGACATACCTCCACGCTTGAGGCGTGGGGAAGACTTCTCGGCCAAGAATCATCACTCCCAGTACAACAAGTAAATTAATTTACAACATGAGAATTACGGCCTACTACACGCAGGGAAGAAATAGGCCACAACAGCGGTCCGAGAGTGTCGACCTTGGGTTGGCGGGCAGCGTTCTGGTGGCGTGTCGGGTGGCTATGGGCAGTGGCTCCAGATCTGCAGGTTCAGGCCGGCAGGATAGCCAGCACGGGCATCCAAAGGGGCATCAGTCTCCGGAGGTCTTCTGGAGGCGGCGGTTCACCAGGACGTTGGCGAAGGGCCCTGGTCGACCCCCGGGAGTGGCGACCACTAATTCTGCCCTGGCGTATTTTCTGAGGATTTAATCTGTGACCCCTTCCTACAAGCCTGTCTCGGAACAGACCTGGACAGATTTACGCGCTCCGGTGAGATCGGCCGCCATGCCCAGCCCCGGTGTCGGATCGAGGCGAGGTTAGCGCCGTTGTGAAGTACATATGGGAATTTCAGATCCGTCCAATGGTGGAGATGGAAATGAAAATCTCTGCAAACTGGTGGTAGTTTTTGGCTCGGATCATAGGGCAGACAGGGTAGGGTATAACCTGTCTGAAAGTAAATTTTGAACGGAGGGGATCTTTCTGATATAGACTCTAGGAATTTTAAGGGTGGTAGGGAAACAAGAGAGGATCATGAAGTAATTTGTTTGTGAGTTTTGGACATGGTTTTGGGGGCAGGAAAAATCAGACTACAGACCCCTGTCTCGTAGATCTACACACAAGCCGGCTGTGAGGGGAGGAAAGACATGGCTAGGAGGAGGGGCAAACGGAATCTGATCAGAGCAAGAGAGAAGAGATGACCAGATGCCAGAAGAGAAGAAGAAGAAGAGAAGAGGAGAAGGAGTGCCTGCTGCTCTCCCCTGCCGCTGCTCCGCCACCACCGTCTGAGACAGAGGAAGAGAGTAAGAGAGAGAGAGATTATGTAGCGGGGGTGTTGGGGGGGAGGAAGTAGTCGCCCCGCTCAACCTCAACCTCTCCCATTCTTTTCCTCCTTTTTTTTTCTTCCTCCCTTTTCCATCGCTTGTATCCTCCACCCCAGTATTTTGAAGTGTACACAGCCAGTTATGACCCTTGCCTTTCATGAATAAGAATTCCTCCCTTGAGGTCTTCTTCACTGTCTCCTTCTATTTGGGTTCTCGCATGTGTTTCATGGCTTCTCCCTCCTTCCCTCAATGATTTCCTCTCTCCCGTCAGTGGCCCCCCCTGATCATGAGCGGTGGTTCTTCCATCCTCATCCACCTTGTGCCCTGTGCCCCTCAGCCCCTCAAAGCCTTTCTCGGTGCAGCCTCCCTCACCCTCAGTGGCACACCTAATTCTCCCCTCCCTGGTACACCCTTGGCCTTCTTCCCAGCGGCACACCTAGCCACCCCTTCAGCGGTACGCCTAGTTTTTCCCAACCCTTCGGCGGTACACACTTAACATCCCCTTTCCCTTTGTCCAGTACACACTTGAAATCCTTGGCCGGTACACCTCCTCCTGCCCTTTACCCCCAGCTATCCATAGCCAGCCCGAGAGTGCTTTCTCTCCCTCATCATTCCCTCCGTCGGTTTCCTCGGGTTTTTTGATGTTCCGTTAAAGGTGTTACTATCTCCGGACGCCCACCTCCACTTGTTGGGTTCCACCACTCCATGTGTGCATGTTCCCCGTATCTCCCTTACGCCCGGGGTTAAGGGGAGATGCTGCCGAATTTTTTGTCAGAAATAACAATGTGTTAAATGGTCAAAGGAAGCAATGGACAGATAAAACAAACGATAACAAGACACTCTAATTAAGCTGAAAGAACTAGGGACTACGTCAAGAGAAAAGGGGGAATGAATGGAGAATGGTTAAGAGACGGGAAAGGGGACCCCTCAGGAATTACATAGAAAATCAATTAAGAAAAGGAGGAAGAGAAGGATAAAAGAATAAAAGAAAGACCTTAAGAGAATGAAGGAGGAGTGGGCCCTTCACTGATGCAGACTGCTTTGAAACCCCCTACACCAGCTTGCTCCCAAAATCTTCCACAGCATGCCCTTAGCCCCCCTTCGCTAGTACACTCTCGCTTACCCTTCGTCGGCACGCCCCTTGAGTAGTGCACCCCTCCGTTTTGTCAGTGCTAAGCCCTTTACCGGCACCCCTACCAGTTCACCCTTCACCGGTATACTTCCCTCGCCGGTACACCCTCTTCGCCAGCATACCCTTCCAATTTTCCAACGGCACACCCATGGCCTTCCCCGGTGCACTTCAACCCTGTGCAACTCCAACCTTGTGCAACCCCTGTACAGACTTCATCCTCTTTGTAGTTCCAACCCCGTGCACGCCTGCACGGACTTCACCCCTCCGCATGCACAAGCCTTATATAAGCCATGCACTGACTTTACCATGTGTTGCATGGACTTCATCGAACATGCACGGACTTCACTCTTCGACCCGGGCGCAATGTGCATGGACCTTGTCTCTCAACCTCAAAAACCTGCATGGACTTTGCCCCATCTGCATGGACTTCACCTAAACATGCATGGACTTAAACCACAAAATCCACATGGACTTCACTTAAACATGCATGGACTTAAAACCTTGAAAACCTGCATGGACTTCGTTCTTTGCTCAAAAAAAGCTGCACGGACTTCATATGCATCTTTGCATCTAGCATGGACTTAACCCCAATGTGCATGGACTTAACCTTTGAAAACTTGCATGGACTTTGATTCTTTGTTGAAAACCTGCACGAACTTCACCTTACATTGCATGCCCTCTGCATCAAAACATGCACGAACTTTACGTGAGTATTTGCACGGGCTTCATTCCAGAACCTGAAACCTGTACGGACCATATCCTTTGCCAGTACGCCCCTCCTAACCTTCACTGGTGCACCCTTTTGTGCCCTCGCAAACATGCCTAATCCCCTACCCTCACCGGTGATTCATCCTCTAAGAACTCTCGGTGGTGCCTAAGAGCAAGCAATTCCTTGCATCGTGCATTGCTAAACTTTGGACGACAGATGCATGTGAAGACTCTTAACAAACCACACAAATAAAAAATAAAACAAACATAATACTATGCAGACACCTACATAAGTGAATGCAATGGTGGTCCATGACACCTATATGCAGAACTGACTTACACACGACACACACACGACACAATCCAACATCCTATAGGTATCTATCATGCATTGGCTACCTATGGGATTTGAGGGACTTGAGGCGACTAGGAGAGCAGAGTCACCTCCCTCATCACCCCAAATTGGGCATCACTGGCTACTGAGCATCTTGGATGTCTGGAGGATCTCCCTTGACATCTTCTGCCTCACGAAAGAACTCATCAGCTAATTATTGATCTATCTCATAGCTGATAGATACAAGCCCTGAGGCTTCTCCGACTCGCGTGTCACCCATGACTAGCGAAGTACGAGTGAGGCATTGTCCTATAAAGTGGCCAAACCCATGGCAGTGATAACACTGCTATTGTGACCCACTAGTCTCCCCGATAAATGGCTCCTTACCCTTATCCTCCCGATGAACAGGGGGTGCAGGCAACAGTGGATGATCAGAGGGTGTGGGTGTTGGGGGTGCGGGCAACAGGGGACATTTAGAAGGTGTGGGTGTCGGGGGTCAGGCACTGGGTGCAGATGGTTGGGGTTGAGGTGGAATATCCCTCGGTGGGGAGGGCAAGGCCTTGGGATGGGTGGCTCCTAACGGGCGGGCTCCGGAGGTCGACCCATGGGAGCCCTCTGATATGGGCCCGACGAGCTACGAGGCTCAACCCCGCAATGAGGAAAGGGTCCTAATCGTTGGGCAGGCTCGAACTCTGCCTCAAACTGCTCCAACTTGAGAGCAATCTGATACGCCTCTTCCAAAGTGTTCGCACTGCGACAAAAAAGCTCATACTGGTAGTGCGGCTACAGACCACATTGAAAGTGGGAAACAGGCATGGAGCTCTCTTCCGAGGCACCACATCATAGAAAATACTCATCAAATTCAGCGATGTACTCGGAGACAGACCGATCTCCCTGGCTGAGGCTCTGCCACCTATCGATCAGTCGCTGACGGTATGTGGTAGGAAGGTACTTTTGCCATAGTTTGACCTTCATCTCACCCCATGTATCATCCTGGGGCTCTAAACGCTGAAACAATAGGGTCTCTACGTTCTTCCAATGAGTCTACGCCTATCCTATCAGCTTCATGGTCGCGAATCAGACTCTTCAGCAGTCTGTCATATCGAACCACTCGAAGTACCGATCCATCCTGGCCTCCCAATCTAGATATACCATTGGGTCCAAAGTCCCATCAAAAGTGGGAGGGTCCACGTGAACGGTCCTGAGGATCCGCTCGTCCTCATCATAATCACGATTCCGCCGTTGAACACGACGGTCACGACCATAACCCCCATTCTCGTTGTCGGACTCATAGTCAACCACCTCGGGGACTCGACGCCTCCTATCATCTACCCATTGAGCCCTTGCAACAGGTTGCTAAACTGGCTCCTGTTGACCAATCATCGGCGCGGGGTGCGCTCCAATCGGAGCTCTCTCTAGGACGTCGACTTTCCCTACCAAACCCTGAAAAGACTGGTCCGACTCGTCGGCCCGATCCTCTAAGGCCTTCATTCTCTCTTCCAAGCGTATGCCTAGGCCATCCACACGCGTACTCAACCCATCCAGCTTATCTACTCGCGTACTCAGCCCATCAATTTTTTCCATAAGAGTTCGAAACATGTCGACCACAGATGGCTCATCGGGACTATGGACTCGGGGATCTACCATAGGTGGTGGTTGGTGGTGGTGGTGAGTATTGAGTACCTCTACGAGTGGGCATGCAATGACACAAGGCGGGAATGTACTAACCAATGTGAAGTGAAGAACCTAGACTCAAACCAATATCTAGTAACTGGCGGAGGTATTGATCCGAAGACCCAACTCACGCAAGGAGGCTACCTTCCAAATAGGCGTAGCATATCATTCCAGCAGCGCCTTTTCATATACCAGATAAAGGATTGAGGTGCAACACCTTGGACAAGACTTCCCTAGACTTAGACCGTGCACTGTAGCAAGGTCAGAGCACATCTGCCTTAGCTACAAAGAGTCTGAGCTACACTTCAGAAAGTCCGTGCATGGTCTATGCATTTGATGCACGACCTGCACTCCATGTCCATGCATACTAAAGTCCGTGCACCTTTTGACTAACCCAGGTCCGTGCACTTCTTCATCAACGAAGTCCGTCCACGTTCACTCAAGTTCGATCATGTCTCACTAAAGTTCATGCACTTTGTGTTGAGCCTAACGCCGAGCATCACATGTCCGTGCACATTAAACCCCGTGCATGTTTCTTACTGTTATCAAAGTCCTTGCACGTCTTCACAAACCCCATGGATATCAAATCCCGTGCATGTTTCTACTTAAAACAAATCCCTTGCATGTCTTCACAAAGTCCGTGCATGTCGAACCCCATGCATATCTCATTGGAACTAAGTCCTTGCATCCTTTGTGGCTGAAGTCTGCACATACTATATCAAGGTCCGAGCATATAAAAGTCCGTGCATGTTTCTCTGAAATATGAGTCCATGCATATTTTTGCTTTGCTTCACAAACTCCATCAACTTGGCAACCAAGTTCGTGCACATCATACCCCGTGCACATTCATATGAAGTCCATACATGTCCGTGCACTCTCAAGTCCGTGCATGTCTTTGGTCCGAACATGGACCCATGCACATTTCTTACCAAGTCCGAGCATGTAGAAGTCCGTGCATTTTTGTTCATACAAAGTCCACGCATGTTCATGTATTTTGTTCATACCAAGTCTGAGCTTGTAGAAGTTCGTGCACATTTCGTATTTTCAACAAAGTCCGTGCATATGTCTAAAGTCCGTGCATGTTATGCAACCATCAAGTCTGTGCATTTTGTTTAAGTCCATGCATATTTTGCTTTCATTCATACTTACATAAGCTTTGATAGCATGAGTCCGTGTATGTTCTGAGCTTGGTAGAAAACTAGAGTCCGTGCATGTTTCTTGTCTGCATTTGAAATCTCGTACATATTAGGCAACAACGCACTGTTTCGTTGCTGACTAAGTGTTTGATCAATTGCTAGGGATTTTCTGAGTTGTTGGAGCAGATAAGCACCTGATCCAAGGCAGATCCCTGTTCGTAGATGCTGCCACGTGGATAGCCAAGTTGGGAGATTCTATCACATGGGAAAGGTCTCCTGAACCTTCTAGGCAGCGTGTTTTCTCCACACGCCTAAGGGGTCTTCGGACAGAGGTAGTATAAAAGGATCCTTCCGCTGTCCAAGAACATATCTCTAAGAAGGTGAAGAACTCTGGGAGAGATCAAGCAGATAAGCAGAGCAGAGAAGAAGTAGATGGTGAGAAGAAGAAAAAGGAGAATTACCAGAAAGTAGAGAGGTGAAGAGAAGAAGAAGAAGAAGAAGAGAGAAAGAGAGATAGAGAGGAAGAAGAAGAAGAGAGAAAGAGATATAGAGAGAAAGCTCGTGGAGAAGAATCTAAAGATCAGTCTCTACTGAACCTTGGATCAAATCCTGGCCAGTCAGCCCTGAGAGAGAGCTACATTTGTGCTTCATTCTTTTACAGCTTCCAGTTGCTGTGTTATCCACTTTTGTTCCTTTTATTTTATCTATTTCTTTGTTCTTCCGATCCTCTAGCTTGAGGTCGGGTTCCTCCTGTGGTCACAAGAGAAGGGAGATTTGTTCTCCAGCTTTCAGGTGACTTAGTGTCACTTGAGAATTCCCTCCTGGTTTAGAGGAAGAGAGGCTTCGGTCTCTGGTTTCCCAACTGGTTTGGAGGAACAGAGGCTTCGGTCTCTGGTTTCCCTCCTAGTTTGTAGGAAGAGAGGCTTCAGTCTCTGGTTTCCCTCCGGTTTGGAGGAAGGGAGGATCGGTCCTCTGGGTTGCAGGTGGCTTGGTGTCACTTGTGGTTTCCCTCCTGGTTTGGAGGAAGAGAGGCTTCGGTCTCTGGTTGCTAGTAACTTGGTGTCACTAGTGGTTCCCTTCGGGTAGGAGGAAGAGAGGAGTCTATTCCTCTGGTCAAGCTGTGAGGCAGCATTTGTAGGCAAGTTGTGGTGCCCAGCAATTTTCAAGCTGTGTGGCAGCAGGAAGCCTCACTCTGGTTTGAGTGGGGGGTGGACGTAGGTCTGGTTGACCGAACCTTCTGGAAAAGAATTATCATCAGATCTGAGGCTTGATTGGTCCAGGTGTAAATTCAGAATATTCTTCATCAGAATCATTCTTCAAAGATTGCCACATGGCCTGTAAATGTGAGAGGTCCTCTTGAGTTCAAAAGCACCTGATTCCTTTAAGTTGTCAAGTGCTCTGCTGGAATGTATCGAGGTGTCGACATGCCAGGAAGATAGGTCGAGGCTATCTTAGTGGTTGCCTTGATGCTTTGACGTGCTATGAAGATAGGTCGAGACAGTCTTCGAAGATTGTGCTTCCTGTATGTGCTGGTGCATCGATGCATTAAGATATAGGTCGATGCACCCTTTCTCACAACTGAGCTTACATAGCAGTTGACACTTCATAGCTTGACCAATGACCTAGTGCATAGATGCACTATCTTGAAGCTTCAACGTGGCAATACTCAACTTCTGATTCTATACTTGATGCGTCGGTGCAGCTTTGTGATGCGTCGATGCACTAGATGAGAACTGGGTTGGTGCATCGATGCATTACTCCGAGTGCGTCAGTGCAGTAGTGAAAATAGAATGCTTCTAGACAATCTGTTCGTGAGCCTGCCTTTTTGTGCGTCGATGCAGTCCTTCGACTGTGTCGGTGCAGCTAATGAATGCAAGCTTCTGAAGATAACTTCTGTGTCGAGGCACAACACTTGTGCTTTGACCTGTTAATTTGGGTACCATGAATGTGAACCTGTTCAATATTCAAGACTTAGAGTTCATATTGATTACATCATGATTCATAGTATGTCATCATCAAAATCATAGGTCCAACATGCTGAGCATCTTGCCCATCTGCCCATTCCATGCACTGATTCTATCTAGGATGGGTTCCTTGATGAGCATCTCGTTGTTCTCACCCATCATCCCTTCTGGTCTCTACACTTTGATGGTGCCCTCAACTCACAAGGCCGAGGGATAGGTGCCATTCTCCTCACTCCAGAAGGAGTGACGATCCCTCTTGCGTATCAGCTCTCTTTTCCTACTACCAATAACATCGTCGAGTACGAGGCTCTCCTAGCCAGATTAAAGCACGCCTACCTCTTGGGCACGTGCAACCTGAATATCATAGGAGACTCTCAGCTGGTGTTGCACCAGATTCATTCCACCTATCGCACCTGTGACCCAAAGCTTAAGTCATATCAAGATTTGGTCACCCTCTTGGCTAGGCAATTCTACAAGCTGATCTATATTCGTACTCCCCAATCCCAGAAAATCCTTGCTGATTCGCTAGCATCGCTTGCTTCCTCCTTAGATTTTCCTCTCAGTCGGTCTACTGAGACTATCGTAGTCCAGAGGTTAGATGCTCCGTCATCTCAGGATCCTTGGTTCGACAACCTTAGGAAGTCTGTAGAGGAGAAGATTGAGAAGAAAGATCTGAAGGAGGTGTCTTTAATAGAGCTAGAGGAGATTTTGGAAGAAGAGGAATTGCCATGGTATCATGAAATTGAGCAGTATTACAAGGATGGATCATTTCTAGAAATGGCAAATGCTAAGTAGTGCAAGGCCATTAGAAGGGCCGCCTCGAGGTACACCATTATCGCTGGAGAATTACATAGGCGGGCTCTCAATGGAGTGTTTATGAAATGTCTAGATGATGATGAGACTTGGAAAGTAGTCGAAGCAGCTCATTCTAGCGAGTGTGGAGGTCATGTGAATGGCCAGGCTTTAGGGAAGAAAATCCTTAAGCATGGTTATTGTTGGCCCACTCTAGAGGAGGATTGCTCTCTCTATGTCTGAAGGTGTCTTAAGTGCCAACTCCATGCCGATAAGATTCATGCTCCTGCTTCATCTCTCCATCCTTTCTCTGCTCATTGACTGTTCTCCATGTGGGCTTTTGACATTGTAGGCCCGCTAGGTGATCCCAATTCTCAGTCCAAGCAAAAATCTTTTATCTTCACCACCATTGAGTACTTTACCAAGTGGGCTGAAGCTGAAACATGCGTAGAGATCAAAGCTACCACAGTTTGCCGCTTCATCATGAGGAACATCATCTCGCGATTCAGAGTGCCAAGCAGCATCGTCACTGACAACGGGCCTCAGATCGTATCACAAGAGCTCTAAGATCTTTGTAAGAAGTTCAATATTGCATTGCACGCCCCTCGGTTGAGGTTCCTGCCACCTTGTTTACTATGAATGAAAGAAGAATGTTTTTCCCTTTCCTCCTTTTTTTTGTTGTTGGTTAGCTTTTGCTCTGCAATGTGCTTCGTGGTTTGCTCCCTCCCTCTCTGCCCCTTTCTTCTTGGACCCTCTTGTTACCCACTCACCAAGATATTTGTCTGGGGGCAGCTTCTTCCATCCATTTCATGGCTTAACAAGGGAGGATCTCCCCGTAGGACACCATCCACTCCCTTCCCAGACACAACCCAAGCCCATTGCTTCTGTTCAAGCCCATTGCTTCTCCAAATGCTTCTGATTTCTTCCCTTAGCCAATTAGTGCACCCCATGGCCTAGACCCAGCCTGGCGTGTCAATACCCTCCCTTCATTGATGCACCATCTACCTCCACACCTGGTGCATCCATGGCCCTCTTAGCCTGGCACACTTAGCCCCATTCCTGGCCGGTACAGTCCCTGACCTTTCCTGTCCGGCACACCCTCGGAGCAGCCAGCCCGGCACGCCCCAGACCCTTCTAGGCCGGCACACACCAACCAACCCCAATTCGGTGCACCCCCAGCCCGGCACAGCCTTCCTGCCTCCTGACCGATGCACCCTTTAACCCCTTTAGCCCGGCACACTCTTTGGGTCCTCCTACCCGGCACGCTTGCCATCTTCTCTTATCCGGTGCACTCCCAGCCTGTCTTAGCCCTATGTCTCTCGCTTGCCGATTTCTTTGGGTTTTCCAAAGTTTCTTCAAAGGTGTCGCTGCCCCTGGCATGCACCTCAAATTGTTGGGTCCCGCCACTCCTTGTGGGCGTGTTCCCCTTTACTCCCCTTAGCATCCGGGTCAAGGGGAGATGTTGTTGAATTTTCGCCAGGAAAGATAATATGTTAAAAGACAAAAGGAAGTAACAAACAAATGAGATGAACAATGATAAGGTGCTTCAACCAAAACAGGTGAACTGCAGGTGATGTGAAGAAAATCGGACCGGGCATAAACCAAGTGAACTTAAACATTGGCCATGCAAATAAGAAAGAAGGGGAAAAGATTAAGAGAAAGAGGGGGAGAAGGCTCACACACATCGCATAAAACTAAGGAGGGGAAAGAGAAGAAAAGATCTAAGAAGGGGAGGAGAAAACCCTGCCAGGCCTTACCTGGTACACCTCCCCTGAGCCTTACTCGGTACACCTCTCCTGAGCCTTACCCGATACATCTCCCCTGAGCCTTACCCGGTACACCTCTCCTGCGCCATATCCGGCACACCTCTTCCCTGGCCTACCCCGGTACACCCTACCCAAGCCTTCCCTGGCACACACACACTTAGCCTCACCCTAGCCCGACACAGCCTACCCAAGCCTCACCCGGCACATGCCACACATAACCCAGCCCGGCATACCTATCCATTCCTCACCTGGCACACCCCATTCAAACCCTGCCTAGTACACCTAGAAGACCTTCTCCTCTAACCCTGCCCAGCCCACACAAACCCTGCACTGACCCACCTTTGGCCTGGGTAAGCCTGCACCGACCTAACCCTCACTTGCACGGACCTTGCATAAGCATTGCATGGACCTCGCACAGCCCTTGCATGGACCCTGCACAGACCTTGCACGGACCTTGCCTGAACCTGCATGGACCCTGCACAGACCTTGTACAAACCTTTCACCGACCTTGCCTTTCATACTTCAAACCTGCACAGACCTCGCTCCTCACTTGCACCGACCTGCTTTCAGCCCAGGCAGAACTTGCACTGACCCCAAGCTAAACCTCGCACAGACCTTCTCACTTGCACCGACCCTACCTTAGCCAAGCTAAACCTTGCACAAACCTTACCCCCCACTTGCACCGACCCCAAGCTAAACCTTGCATAGACCTTGCACCCTCATTTGCACCGACCCCACCTTATCCCAGTTTGACCCTGCACCGACCCCAACCCTTAGTCTGCACCGACCCAGTCTAGGCCCGCACCGACCTCTTCCCAGCCCCTTTGATGGCTCACTCTTCCATGCACACCCCAAATGCAAATAAAACAAATATAATGATAAAAAACAAACCAAAAAAGGGATAAAATAATAACGATAAAAATGTAATAAAAAGAGATAGATACATGTAAAATATAGTTTAATCTGACCATCATTGTAGCATTTTGTGCATAAAGTCTGCAGGCAGGCTCAGGGACAGGTTCACAGGTACAACTTTGATTGATGATTTCATTACCTTCCCGATGTCTTATTGCACTAATTTTTGTTCCGTTGGGTAGTCTTTTGTATTATCTTTCCATCCATAGTTTGTTTACATCATTTAGGTCACATTTGCAAAGTCTAATCTTGTCATCATTTTTGACTTTTATGAATATAATCTGCATCAAGGCACAGGGATAGGTTCACAGGGGCAACTTTGCTCAGTGATTTAATTGACCTCCCGAGGTCGGATTGCCTTGTTCTTGGGCCCATTGTGTAGACCTTTGTATTGTCTTTCCATCCACATATTATTTGCATTATTTGGGTCACATTTGCATAGTCAAATCTTGTCTCCATTTTTGCATTTTGTGTAATAAATCTGCATGCAGGTCTAGGGGCAGACACAAAGGTACGCCGTTCATTCATGATTTTTCACATCTTTTAGTGCTTGATTGTGCCTATTTTTGATCTTGCATTCTTGTCCTTCATATTGTCTTAGATTTTCCACTTTGTTTGCACCCATATCATTATGTTTGCATAGTTCAATATTGTCTTGATTTGCTAGATTTAGGCTAGAAATTACATGCACTCCAGTGCACATAGGATCATCCATATTGCCATATTGTAGTTGCATTCTCCCTTGGTAAGTGATCATCTAGCTCTCATATTCCTTGGGCTCGACTAGGTGACCTTATCCGAGACCTTCATAAGTCCCCGTGAGTCATGGATTCTCACACGGACACCGGGCCGGTTATACCTTTCCACCCCTTAGGCTTGCATTTGCATACTTGTGAGGGAGTTAACCTTAGTCAACCCAAAGTTTGGACCTTATTCCCATAGGATTCCTATCTTGAGGGAATTGTTCCTAATTCAAATCATTAAAATGTCAATTAAAACTTCTAAAATATTTCCCATCATATCAACTTGTTTGACTTGGTGAAAACTCTCACATTGCATTGTTTGTGTTGTTTGGACTTGTCCAAGCCCATTAGTGGTGTTTTGTGTTGCATCCACATGGCTTGTTATTTTTAGGCCCACTTAGGTCAGTCCATTTGGTGTGTCCATTGTCTAGTCCATTGTCCGTTGGTCTGTCATCCATTGGTCATTACATTAGTAGGTCAGGCCTCTCATGTCCTCAAGCCCATTAAGCCCTTGCTTCCCTCCTTGTATTAAGTCACCATTCACCCTCATAGAGTATCATTCAAACCCATTGTATGATCCTTATTCCCAATCTTCTTCTTATTCCTGTGTGGAATCCTCTTCCCACACGGGCCCGTCTTCCCGTGGTCCTTCTAACCCATCTAAGGAACATGCTAATCTCATGGCCCATCTATCAAGCCTTGTTCGCTAAATGGACCTGGCCTAGGCCTAACGCCTCATCACAAATCATCTTAATGGGCCTTCTTCTCATAATGGACCTTCTTATCTTCATGGGCCTCCTCCTTCTTCCCATGCGACTGGCCCAATTTCTAATAGTCAATTCTATCTTAACAGGCCTCATTCTTCTGCCTATGCTGCCAGCCCAATCGGCCCATATGCCAACGTCCCTTCCAGGCCCGCACATCCTTCCACTCCCAGAAGGGGCCCATATTTTGCTCTGCTCGGATCCTCTTGTCTGGCCGACTATCATAATTCTGGTCCAAATTCACAATCTCTTGCCCAAGCTGGCCCATATTCTTCTCAATGTCTCCCCACTCAAGAGATGATTGCTCAAGCCCAACGTCAACTTGATGAACTCCAACGCTGAATTGATCCTAAGTCCTACTTAAGTGTTCCCTTCGCATTTCAAGATCTTCGGCTTCCTCTATCTTCACAAATTCCTACATATCATCATTATGGTGGAGTCGGTGACCCTTATGTGCACTTAAAGGAGTTTCTTTATGAGTTGACCCAGCTTTAACATGACCAATGCCTAATGGCCTATCTATTCAGTTTGTCTTTGAAAGGCCCGGCTCAGGATTGGTTCTTCTCTCTTCCACAAGAACAACTTGTAAATTTTCAAGTCATCCAAGAGAAGTTCATTCAGAAATATCAGGACCAGATTGGGCCTAGGTGTTCTATGGTGGATCTGGCCCATGAGATGATGAAGCCTGCAGAGGATTTCTACACATTTGCTGACCGCTCGTGTCGCCTAGCCGCACAAGTCCCGGGGCATATTTGGGAGCAAGAGCAGATCAAGATGTTAATATATAATGCAACGCCCAAGTGCCACTTCATTTTATCCCTCAATGATATCACCTCTTGGAAATAATTATATAGCCGAGCCTGCTTCATTTGCCAACAAATCCAAGGTTCTTTTGACCCCTAGTCTCCACCATCCCCATCCACTTATACCTCTCCCTCCATAAGCCAACCCTACGCTCCCATGAGTCAGTCCGCCATGTGTCAACCTCCCGCCACATATCCTTCCATGAGTCAACCTCCCACTTCAACATACTCATACACTCCCACATATCAACCTTCCATGAGTCAGCCTCTAGCCACCTCATACCCACATCCGCCTCCACAGCCGGTCAAGGGAACATCACATCCTGAGCAGGTGGATGCCATCTATATACCACCTCATCACACTCCACATATGTTTTCATAGAATCCCTTCGCTGCCAATCACCATGCACCCTTGCCTACGCATCCTTCACTTCCGTCTCCACAACCTTCCACTTCATCTCATACCTCTAGGCATCCCCTTCGCCTAAAGTGGGCTCTTTACTCTCCATTGCTGGTGTGCTTCATGGATATTTTAAGGGCTTTGATGGCCACTCATGCATTGCTGCTCCCTCCGGTTGTGCCTTGCCGACCCGCAGTCCAGAATTTACTCCAATTCCATGATTTTCACCGCCAGTAGGGGCATTCAGTTGAAGATTGTCCTGAATTCTGGAAGTTTGTTTATGGTTTGGAAGACAAGAAGATGATTGATTGTGCTACCATGTATGAAGTCATTTTACATCTCTGTAATAAGCAGCAACAGCCACAAGAGGCACCGCCTAAGCAGCCGTCTCCACCACTACAAGAACAGGGGCACTTCTGTGATTCTTTGTTTGGCATTGCACCTACTCTGTCACCCACTTCATCACTTGTTCCCTCACCTGCACCTTTACCTACCTCATCACCACCTTCATCTCCATCTACCCTATCATCGCGTTCATCTATTCCTACCCCATCTCTGCAACCTCTACCTACCTAATCCCTTGCTCAGGCTAGTGCCTCCACTTCCACCGCCACTACTCCTACCCCTAACGACGCTCAGTGTGTCATATCAATACATCGACGGTAGGTGCCACAACCTCCCTCTTCACCCTCTCTATCTCCATCCCCACTACACCCATTACCCGCATCGCCATCTCCATCACCATCTCCATTACATAACCCATCACCACTGCTTCCCCTACGAAAGACCCGTATTCCATTACCTCTGCCATGTCCACAGCCTCTACCATCTCCTTCACCATCGTTGCCCGAGCTTGAGCAGGCTATACCCCCACCTACACCTCCGCCTCTGCCTTTGCCCGCACTCGAACCTGCCATTGCCTCTACTCCTCCCCCACTACTTAAAAATGCCATACCTATTGAAATCCTCACACCATCTGAACCTATTCCTATTCCCTTCACTTCTCCTCCATTCACCTCCACCCCACGGAGTGGGTGAGCATTGTCGTTGGTGCCCGTCGGGTCCAGTCCCCAGGGAGACAATGAATCGAGTCAGGGCTGTTCGGTGCCGGTTGTTCCATTCAAGATTCAAGATTTCATCTGTCGTATGCTGATCTGTGTCCTTGTCTCAGACTACTTTGGGACTGATGAGCCTACACTGCCTATGAAGACGGTTGCTAAGAAGAGTTCTCTCACACTAGTGCTAGTTTCTTCAAAAGCGAGGTCAGTGGTGATCTCATTGCTCTTCGGTGGGTTCACTGTTGATGCTGTTATGACCCCTCGCTCTATTACTATTCAGTTCACTGGCCAAGAGGGGTTCTCTACCCCTATTGTGCTAACTCACATGGCCGCCAAGTAGATTATAAATTCTATGTTCAAGGGACAATTGGCTGTATCTTCAACATTCTCTAAGGACATTCTGCACATTGTTTGCAACCTCCCTCAATTTATTAGCAAGCCGGCCATGTCAACGTCATGCATTGATCTCCCTCAGCTTCATCCGTCACTTCAATCAAGGGAGATATGCTTTGCGCCTGATTGTCGAGTGGAGTTTTTGAATCTCATATTGCTTATGGCAAGAGACAAAAGTCTATGATTTTCTGATTTCCATCCTTCTAAGGAGTCACTTGTTCAAGAATGTCCTCCAATGGTTGGAACAGGGTCTCGAAGGGCAATCGCCCGAATAAGTATGCATGTTCGTCATCGGGCTAGGCCGTCTATCAAGTGGGTCCGTCATCTAAGAAGATATTGCAAATTATGATGTGACATGACCTTGGACCTACTAGCAAGCACAATTTGCAACTCAAACCGACCGTAATTGGCGGCCGACTCACCCAACACTCACCCCGAACTCGTGGGTAACTCGACGATGTCGAGTGGAGGATGTGAGGGCTGGTCCCTTGCTGGTAGAGGGCCAGGAAGGCTAGAGGGTCTCCCAAAGGGGTATGGTGAGTCCTATCCTAGTGGCCGACCCGGTGCCGAGGGCATGGGTAACACTCACTCCCCACGGTGATCACTCGAAGTCCGGGACTTGCGAGTTCGGGCTCTCTTTCTCACCGTCCAGCGCTATGTGATTCTCTCTCCTTAGAATTCTTCACACAAGGGGTGGAAGACTCAATTTTTCTGGGTTGGGGCTAGCAAGGGAAATCCCTGCTAGGGCTTCCCTGTTGAGCTAAACTTCCATCTGGTATTCCCTCCAAAGTAGCCGGTGATCTCCTCGGAGCTAGAAGAAGAGATTAGGGTTCTTCAGGAGAATCGCCAAACCACAGTTGAGTTGATAACTTTAGCCAACATTGAGGATTATCCTCGTCAAGCTATGCTTCCTAGTGGTAAGGACCTTAGGCTTCAACTTTCGCACTTTCTTGTTTCGGTTAGTCGAGCCCTTCGCTGGTGACTTGTCTTTTGTTGAGCAGAAGCAAGACGCGGTGGTGGTGAGGGGCGACCAGCCAATCGGGAGGTCGTTGAGCTGGAGGAGATGACTACTTTGAGCGTGCCTCAAGTTTTGATTGGTCCTTCTTTCACCCAGGATAAGGGCAAGCAAGTTGCTCGGGACGATGCCTATGAGCGCCAGGGGTCCAAGTGGAAGGTTGCCGGGGAGCGACTAGTGCTGGCTTCGATGAAGGCGCTAATCGCTGAGAAAAAGCGGTCGAAGAAAGCAAAGACTTCCTACCCGATCGAGGAGCTCGTAGCTGAGGGTGTCCATCACTCAAGCCTTCCACCGATCGAGAAAGAGGTACCTATAGTGGTCGAGGGGACTTCCTCCGAGCCGGTAGGAGCGCAGGGGGTGGAGGTTGGCTCTGAGATCCCGATTAGGGCTGACAAGACGCATGGCGAGGAGGAGGATGTCTAGTTGCAGGTTAGGGCTGAGTCGAGCGTCATTGTCCCGAGATTAGGGACAACTAGAGAGGACACTCCGACCTCGGCTCTGCCGGAAGAGGCTCCTCCTCTTCAGCAAGGGCGGTTCACTATCTAAGCCTCCTTGTACGACCGGTGTCTTGATCTGACACCTTCGTTTGTTCGGGAGGAGTTTCGGCAATGTTTCCCTTCCATGTTCCTCGAAAGGGTCATGGAGGGAGGCATCTTCATGGCTCAGCTGGGAGCTGAGATCACTAACTTCGTGGCGTGGCTAGTGAATGAGGGAAGGGCTCAGTCCCAGGTTCACGTTGAGTCCAACCGTAGGATCAATCAGTTGACATCCGAGCTCGAGGTGCTTCGGCAAGAGGTGGCTTGTCTCCGATCGCGTGATCGGGAGAGCCAGGAGGATGCTCGGTTGCAAGCCAAGCAATTGTCCCAAGCCTGGTACATGGCCGAGCTTAAGAACAAGCTCTTGGAGGAAGAGTGTCAGGCTCATGCAGAGCGCTCAGGACAGTGGGTGGCTGAGCGAGAGGAGCTCGAGGGCCAGGTCTGAGAGACCGAGCGGACCAAGGGGGAGGTCAAGGCGGCGTTGGCCAAAGCTGAGGTAAGGTTGATCGAGCCCAAGGCAGGGTTGGCCGAGGTCGAAGCAAAGCTGGCCATGGCTGACACGAGGGTGGCCGAGCTTGAGGAGAAGCTAGCAGGAGTCAAGGTGGAGGCAATCGAGCGATATTTGAGCTCGAAGGAGTACTAGGAAGCCTCGAAGTAGGCCACCTTTGCATGTTATGAGCCAGGCTACCGATGAGGGCTGTGGAAGGGTTTTGCCCAACGCTTCATGCGGTAGCGAATCTGGCCTAGAATAGGTCCTCGACGAGCGCATCTTTGCCCCTAGGCAGCGCTATGATTCTGATGAGGATGTCTCGGTCTCTCCCTCGTCAAAGTCGAGCGATGAAGGGTAGAGTGAAGGTGCTTCTGCTTCAGTGGAAGAGAGATCGCCAACTCCGGATGCCTCGGGAGGGCACGCGAACGAGGCAGTTCCCATAGAAATGGGGTCAGTGCCCGGGCCGATCGTCACCGAGGGTACCGGGGGTAAATCTTTGAGCACCGAGGGTCCTCCGGCTATTGAGTTTCAAGAGGGGCCACAGACTTCCCAGTGTTCCCCCATTTCCATAGATTAGTAAAAATTTATACTTGCCTTACTAGTTCATTTCCTCTTTCTCTTTTGTAATTTCTCTCTGCACTTAGCAGTGTAATTATTTTCTTTGCATATATTACTAATAGTATTTAAAATGCAATTGACTTCAGGTTACCACCTTTGACTGAGTAGGATTTATGGTTGGGGATACAGGGGACCATGAAGGTCGAGGGGGGACATCCTACAAAGGAAGGGAGGAGCCTAAAAGCAAGGAGAGGGAGGAGGGCAAACATGGGACCACGAAGGTCGAGGAGAGGGGGGGCATCCACTAAGTATTGCCTAATTACAAAATGGGGCATCCTTCTAAGGCGGAGGAGCCCAAATATAGCAAGTGGGCAAGGCCCAATAAACCCAAATAGGAAAACTACAATGAAGCCCAAAAGTCATGGGGTAGGTAACTCGGGTGGAGAACGCTGTGGACGCCGGAGACAGTAGTGCTTGGCTGGCGGTCGAGAGCATGAGTGGGGTGGTTGGCCGACCTAGAAGATGAGTCTGGATGGCCCACCCACCCTGGACGTGAGAGCATTAGCTGACGATGCTTTAACCGAGGCCAGAGACGGGGGTGACAGAGGGGACCACACCGGAGCAGCGACGAAGAGCCCACCAGAGGTTGGCAGGCAAGCGGGCTGGGGGGGCGCAGGGTGCTGAGTAGCAGCGGCTGACACGGGGGGTGAAGGAGCACACTGGAGGGACCAGTAGAGGGCATGAGGCCAGCGACGGGCACAGTAGGGCGGACATCCATACAGCAGCTAGTAGGAACTGGAGTTGAAATGGGAGGCATTACCCCGACGGCAGGGCCGCAGGAGCCACCAGTGGTGGCAGGGAAGAGACCAGGGGGGAGGGAACAGCCAGAGACCAGCCGTCCGCCAACCTCGCAGGCGCCCAGGGCACGGACAAAGAAGACGTGACTCCCGTGGCAGCAGGGGTGCGAACAGGAGTAGGGGCTAAATCTCCAGGAACAAGGGTGTTGCCACTAGCCACCGGCGGCGAGAGCGGCTGAGCAGCCACCGGGCACGCGAGCACAGGAGAAATGGTTGGAGCCGCAGACCTCCATCGCTAGTAGCAGGAGACAAAAATAGGGACCATTTTGGTCACCTGTCCCATCAGAGGTAGGGGAGGCTGGCTGAGAACCCACGCATGCATGTAGCAGGGCAGGTCGGGCTGCAAATGCAATAGCGGTCGACGGAGGGGGAGTGGAAGGTAGAGGGGCAACGGCAGAGGAGGTGGTGCAGGCAGAAGAGATGTGCGAGAGACGCGAGGGGGAGGTGGACGGAATCGCAGAAGGGCATGGGAAGGCGGTGGGGGACCACCGGCTACCGTAGGGAGACCTACAGAGGAGGCATGCAGCGAGCATGCAGCACCAGGAGGGGCAGGAACAGCAATGTTGGAGATGGTAAAGGAGGGAGATGCGGCCGCGGTAACTCCTGCGGTGGGTTACGTGTGAGAGAGGAGAGAAACGTGTCGAACGTTGAGAGGTCGAGCGGATGAAGGAACGGGTAGGGGAGCTTGGATGGCGCCGGTGGAATCTCTAGAGGAAGGCCGAAGGCCACTGGAGGTGGGACCACCGAGCGCAGCTCCAACACCACCCACATCCAGAGATGCCAAAGCAGCCACAGCCGAACGAGCTTGGCCAGGAAGGGTAGTCAAACAGGACCTGGAGGAGGGACACCGGCGCCAAAGGTTGGTAACTGTAGGGAGCCGGAGGCAAACAGAGGGGGAACCAAAGAGTCTACGAAGCTAGAAGAAATGCCAGCGCAGTAGTCTGGGAGGCTAGGAAAGACGAACGCAGGAGTTACCGAAGGTGGTGGCATGTTGGGGGGGTCAAAGACGTGTCGAGTAGGCGGCATCACGGGAGGGGCCAAAGCACCGTCGGAGGGACACAAAAAGGAGGCAGAGGGGGCTGGGGGAAGGCCAAAAGCAGAAGGAGCTGACCCGGCCACACTTGCCGACGCTGGAGGAGAGGGGAAGAACACGTCCGTACTGCTTCCCACAGCGGACCAGATGTCTACCATGACGACCGAAGCGCAAGAAACAACCACGGGAGGCCACGACCGGGAGGAGAAACCAGGAGGGGGAGGGGAAGGCGGGAGGTCAGATAACCTGCGGGGGGAACCAGGAGCTCCCCCCCACTCCGGCCATGACCAGAGGGGGGGAGGATGCGAGCAGAACGGGGTGAGCTAAACCCCACTGGTTCACTGGCGCGGAAGCCCTAAATAAGTCATTTTATTAAGGCCCAAATACAGTAGATAATTAACCTCGCCCGAAGAAATCGTGGAAAGGGCGGGCCATCCGCACTTTCTGAATAAACAATACACTGTCGTGAAGTCACCCCCGGAGTAACGTCAGCGAAGAGAAACCAACCCCCAGGAAGCCCGCAACTTGTGGGCTCAGAAGAAAACTAAGTGGACCGTTGATCGGGCTCGAAACGGGCCCAAGTCTACCTCAACGGCACACTCTTGCAGCCTTCAACGGCACGCCCTGAGGCCCTTCAGTGGCACACACCTCCAGCACCTTCAGCGGCACGCCCTGAAGCCCCTTCAGCGGCACACCCCAAGCCCTTCAATGGCGCACCTTGAGCGCCTTCAGTGGTATGCCCCCAGGCGCCTTCAGCGGCATACCCTGGCTGCCCTTCGCCGGTGCACCCCTGGTGGCCTTCCCCGGCACGTGCACCCTGAGCGCCTTCAGCGGCACGCTTGTAATCTCTCAAGCGGCATGCCTGCGAATGGCATTCGACGGTAGGCCCTGGACCATGCCAGCCAGCACGTCTGGCGGAAGAAATCTCATGCCATCCCCCTACGGATTCTTAGCACGCAACGGGTTTAGCTGAGGTGTCGACCGGAGATGGAGACACGCGGGCTACTCCTCTACCACCAAGGACGCCCAAGTCAAATCCCGTTCAATACCTCACGTTCCCGCATCCACCATTCACGTTCGAAGGCTCCCGTCACCGGGAGTACAAAGGGCCATCTTCTCCAACGAACGAATAGACAGAGAGACAGACACAGACTGAGACAGAGAGGAGAAAGTGACGCTCCACTAGAGAAGAAAAAGAAGAAGAGAAGAAGAAGAAGGAGGGAGCTCCGCCGTGAAGCCCCTTCCCTAGGCGACCACCACGAAAGAGAGAGTAAGAGAGAGCAAGAGAGTAAGAGAGAGAGAGAGATGTAATAGAGGAGTGGGGGCGGAGCATGGAGCCGTCGCCCCTGCTCAACCCCCATTCCTACCCTTTTCTTCGTCTTCCTTCTCTCCTTCCTCTTCTCGTATTTTGATGTATTCGGCCACCATTTTGTCATGAATAAAAGTCCTTTTTTTATGTGTTTATGGCTGCCTTTCACTGGTTCGAGCCCCTGTGCATGCTTGTTTGTCTCCTCCTTCATCTCCCTCCCCCTCTTCCTCTAGTGTTTCCTTCTCTCTTTGCCAGTGGCCCTCCTAGCCTCATCCTCTTCATGGGCGTGACAGTGCCTCCCCAACCTCCTCAAGCACCCAGTCCCCATCTGCCCTTCCCGTGCTGGAGCTTCCCTATTAGCCAGGCCAAGCCAAGAGGCCCCACGGCCTTCTTCCTCTCACTGGCCTCAAACCATCTAGCCCTCCTTTCAGCGGCACACCCCTTGACCTCTTCGCCAGTGCATCAGCCCCCTTTCTTCCCCGGCACACTCGCCGTGTTCTTCCTCGGCACAGTCCCAGTGCTCTTCCTCAGTACACTCGTTGCCGTCCCAGCTTGGCACACTCGTGCCGCTCTCCACCGGCAAGCCTGTGCCTTCACCCTCTCAACCCCATCTCTTCAATACCCCTCCAGTTGTACACCTTGGCTCCCCCTTTACCGGCACAGCCCTATGTGCCTTTCCTCGGCACACCCCAGTCACATCGTCGATGCACTCCCAGCCCGGTGCAGCCCTAGCCCTTAGCCTCCTCCTCCCCGACATGCCTTGTGCCTTCTCTGAAACTGCCCCCCTAGCCCATCCTTCGCCAGTACACCCTCTTCACCGGTACACCTCCCCTTTGTCTCGTATACCTTCAGCCCTTGGGCCAGCCCCTTCACTAGTACAACCCCTCCTCACCGGTACAGCCTGACTTCCTCCAGCCTACTTTATCCGGTACACCCCTGTACCCCTTGGCCGGCACGCCAGACCTTGTCCCTCACCCCAACACTTGCAGCCAGGCCTAGGGTCATCCCCCACTCGTTGTCCCCTTTGAGTTTTTTGAGATTTTATCGAAGGTGTTGCAGCTCCCGGGCACCCACCTCCAATTGTTAGGTTTTGCCACTCCATGTGGACGCATTCCCCGTATCTCCCTTACGCTCGGGTTAAGGGGAGATGCTATTGAATTTTTGTTAGAAATAATAATATGATGATGACAAAGGGAGCAACAAACAAATGGGGTAGTAAGCTACATAGGGTATACCCCGATACTCACCACTGGCAAATAGCGCTGGGTACCTGAACCACGTTGAGCCTCAGGTGCACTCCTCGCCAGAAACACAGTGAAAACACGTAGGGAATGAGTCTTAAAACAAGACTCAGTAGGGGTCACTCGAACCCCACCTCGCCAACACGGGAAAATCACTAAGCTAGCAGCTAAGCGAGTACTACAAAGTAAAGCCCTGCAACTACAACACTAGTCTCACGGCGTGAAAACCCACACACGTACGCCACGGCGAAGCAAACGGAACTCACTGGTCAACACGACCAAAACTCAACGTCAAGGTCACTGAAACTGACAGTCTGTCACTCCCTGTCCAAAACAGAAGTACCTCCTACTAGAAGAATGACCAGATGCATCCACTGATGTCTTATATCACGTCACAAGCGTTTAGCTACCACGCCCCAGGCGCGAGACTCAGACACTCTCGAGTAACCACAAAGTGAGTGACTAGATGGGGTCACGCTTGTCAGCGTGCGTCCACTGTCCCCAACCACGTGTGCACACAGAGACCATGCGTCCTAGGTCTGGCCTCTAACTGGTTTTCCCCTCAGTTGGACTCTGGCCGATGACGTGGCACCCGACAAAAATCAGTCTAAAAATCATCCTCAGGGTAGTCGTCCCACCACTCCCAGGTGGATACAAGCACATACGTACTGGCGGGCTACAACTAGTGGAGTGTCTCTAAAGGAGTAGACTCTCAAGCTACGAAAAACAACATCGGAACCAATAGCACAAGGAACGCTCCTCGTACCAGCATCATCGCACGGTGACACGAGCCGAAAACACACCTCTCGGGATAACACAGTAGCATAACACCTGGCCTCGACACGATGCCCAGCATCTGTCAAACCACGGGTCAACACGCAGACTGAGGTCCACGCACCCGGGACATGAATCGGCCAAGATCAAAACACTGATCAAGCTGGTACCCTTGGATGGTCGACTCTGGGCCACTCAGGGACATGCAGTCGAACAAGGGCCGCACCAGGGGATATACGGCCATCCACAGACCGTCCTTCTCCTGGTTCAAACGGGGCATATGCGGTCAACCTCTGACCGCACAAAGAAAAGATGGCTGACTCTCAGCCACACGTGGGGGATGGGCGGTCCAGCACAGCTGTTCATCCTCCAATGGTAAAAACACATGTACGGTTGGACCCTGGCCGCACAAGGGAAGGGCAGCTAGGACCTCACCGCACAAGGCATGTGTGGTCCAACTCTAGCCGCACCACTACCAACGGCACCAGGTGACGTGTGACCTGCCCCTGGCCGCACGAAAGGTCATGCGGCTAGACCCTGGCTGCACACCCCAATGCACTGTGCAATGATCACAAGCAACGGTCAAAACTCACGGGATGGACGGTTGCCTTTGGGCCGCTCATAGGATGTGCGGTCCCATGACTGGCTGCACATACCCAGTGCATGCCAAGCCATTGGGCGGTTAGACCATGGCCACACAAGGGGGTGCCCACTGCACGCCAAGCAGAAGGGCGGTCGTGCTAGGGCAGCACAAGGGATAAACGGGCCCTGGTTCGACCGTTTATCTCTCACCGGCATGAAAACAACGAACTGGTTGGGAAACTCCATTTTCGGCCCCAAACATGCCCCACGGAGGGGGAAACGTAAAGAAATCAACCCCCAACCCCCCTAGCTTGCTTCTACGTCTTTGAAACGCGAAATCGGGGTGTAAAACGATGGATCAGGCGAACTCTCCCCACGACATGGACGACCCTTCCCGGCGTGAAAACAACCCCTCTCGATCTCGCCTCAGGCTAAAACTCGCGGGGAAGGAATGCAAGTGGCTAGGGATCGTCCCCCTACCTTTGGTTCGCGTCGAGGCATGCCGGATCGTCCACACACCAGAAGAACTCCCTAAGAACTCCATCCCTTCACGCTTCCTTCACTCACCGCACACAGCTGGGATCATCCCACCGTCACCCACATCCTCGGGCCGTCGCCCCACGCCGTCTGCAGTCAGAGGGGACCTTGTCGTGATCGAATGGGAGAGAGAGGGGGGAAGGGGCAGCCACGGTGGGGAGAGGAAGAAGAAAGGAAGAAGAATAAGAAAAAGAGAAAAGAAAATAGCCCTGCACTACAAGTACCGGTCTCACGGCGTGAAAACCCACACACGCACGCCACGGCGAAACGACTGAAACTCACTGGTCAACATGACCCAAACCTGAAGGTCGAAGCAACTGAGACTGACAGTCTGTCACTCCCTGTCTAGAACAGAAGTACCTCCCACTAGAAGAACGACCGAATGCGTCCATTGACGTCTTCTACCGCATCACAAGTGTCTAGCTACCACGTCCCGGGTGCAAGACTCAGACACACACAAGTAACCACAAAGCGAGTGACTAGCTGGGTCACGCCGGTCGACGCGTGTCCAACTGCCCCCAACCACGTGTGCACACATAGTCCATGCATCCTAGGTCTGGCCTCTAATCGGTTTTCCCCTCAGTGGGACTCTGGCCGATAATGTGGGGCCCAATGAAAACCAGTCTAAAAATCATCCTCAGGGTAGCCATCCCACCACTCCCAAGTGGATACTAGCACACGCGTATTGGAGGGCTACGACTGGAGTGTCTCTGAAGGAGTAGACTCTGAAGCTACGAAAAACAACATCGGAACTGATAGTACAAGGAACGCTCCTCGTACTAGCACCGTCGCACAGTGACACGAGCTGAAAACACACCTCCTGGGACAACACAGTAGCACAACACCTGGCCTCGACATGATGCTCAGCATCTGTCTAACCATGGGTCAACATGCGGATCGAGGTCCACGCACCCGGGACTCGAGTCGGCCAAGATCAAAACACCGGTCAAGCTGGTACCCTTGAATGGTCCACTCTAGGCCGCTCAGGGACATGCAGTCGAACAGGGGCCGTACCAGGGGATATACATCCATCCACAGACCGTCCTTCTCCTGGTTCAAATGGGGCACATGCGGTCAACCTCTGGCTGCACAAAGAAAAGATGGCTGACTCTCAGCCGCACATGGGGGATGGGCAGTCCAGCACAATCGTCCATCCTCCAATTGTAAAAACACATGTGTGGTTGTACCCTGGCTGCACAAGGGAAGGGCGGCTAGGACCTCACCGCATAAGGCATGTACGGTCCAACTCTGGCCGCACCATTGCCAATGGCACCAGGTGATGTGTAGCCTGCCCCTGGTCGCACAAAGGGTCATGCAGCCAGACCCTGGCCACACACCCCAGTGCACTATGCAACAGTCACAAGCAATGGTCAAAACTCATGAGATGGAGGGTTGCCTTGGGGCCGCACAGAGGATGTACAGTCCCACGACTAGCCGCACATACCCAGTGCATGCCAAGCCATTGGGCGGTCAGACCATGGCTGCACAAGGGGGTGCCCACTACATGCCAAGCAGAAGGGCGGTCGCGCCAGGGCCGCACAAGGGATAAACGGGCCCAGGTTCGACCGCTTATCTCTCACCGGTGTGAAAATGGCGAATCAGCTGAAAAACTCCATTTTTGGCCCCATACAAGCCCCACGGAGGGGGAAACGCAAGGAAATCAACCCCCAATCCCCCTAGCATGCTTCTACACCCATGAAACGTGGAATCGGGGCGTAAACAACAGATCGGGCGAACTCTCCCTGTGGCATGGGCGACCACCCCTCTCGGCCTCGCCTCGGGCTAAAACTCGCGGGGAAGGAATGCAAGAGGCTAGGGATCATCCCCCTACCTTTGGTTCACGTCAAGGTGCGTCGGATCATCCACAAACTGTGAAGAACTCCATTAAGAACTCAGTCCCTTCACGCTTCCCATGCTCGCCGCACGCCGCCGGGATTGTCCTGCTGCCACCCACGTCCTCGCGTCATCGCTCCACGCCATCTGCAGTCAGAGGGGACCTCGTCGCGATCGAACGAGAGTGAGAGAGAGAGAGGGATGGCCACGGTGGGGTGAGGAAGAAGCAAGGAAGAAGAAGAAGAAAAGAAAAGAAAATGGGGGTTTAAATAGAAAAACCAGATTTTTAGAAAAATATCAAAAAATAGAAAATCACGTTTCAGCGATCCTCGGAACGCACCGATCGTAACGATACCACTCACGCTCGGATGAATGAATCGGTTTGCCCGCAGTGGAGTTCCACAGGATTTGCCAAAAATCGAGTTTAGAATCAGAAAAACGTGCAGAAAAAGCCACGGAACGCCTCCGGGCCTCCGAAACAACTCCGGATCACACTTCAGACTGTCCCCCAACCACAAAGATGTCACCGTTGACCGAGTCGTGCTACGGGTACGGTATCGGTGGCTCACTGAGTCGAGCCAAACTCTGGCTCTAGTGTTCTCACCAATTCTCCCCGAGTGGGAGAAGCTTGACCCTGTCGAGTAGGGGTTCGGATCGCTCCGGTATCGATCCAGGAGATCTAGATCTATCCTCTATAGCTCGGCCCGGGTGATCCAAGTGTCATCGAACACGGGCCGTCCCCTCCATCGCACCAAGTAGCGCTGGTATACCCCACCTCGAGTAGTCGTTACCTACTCATCCAGTATATGCTCTAGCTGCTCACGCTGCTGAGGTAACAAGGATGGAGGTGGACGCTCTGGGATGGTGTCACTCATAAGGGGTGGAGACGACTGAAATGGCTCACTGGGTATCACCGCTGGGTCCCTATAAGCGACTAGGTCCGAGACATTGAAAGTGGAGCTGATCCCGTAGCTCTCTGACAAATCAACAACATATGCATTAGAACCAACTCGTTTCACTACTCGAAAAGGACCAACACTGCGAGCTTGTAACTTCTTCACGGTTCCCGAGGGAAATCATTCAGGCCTAACCCTGATCATGATGTACTCACCCTCCTAGAACTCATGATGCTACCTGTGGGCATCAACCAACTCTTTGTATCGTGCATTGCTGGTCTCAATATGACGATGTACATGCCCATGCAGTTGCCTAATATGATCAGTGAAGGACTCTGCTGACTCAAACACACGGGACTGGATGGGAGAGGGGATCAGGTCTATGGGCTTCCAAGGTCTACAGCTAGGGACTGACTTGAATGAAAAAAATAATATGACTTGGTGTGATTCCCAAACATCACCCATGTACATCATGAGTAGAGGCAACTTGACCAATAATCCGATGTTTCAGATCTCGGACCACGCCAACCTCCATTGGTTCAAAAAATCTCATCCTCGGGTTTTGAAGTGTTTGAGGACAAGGAGGTGGGTGATGGGAACGTCATCCGGATGCCTAACATGGTTCATGAGAATGATGGGGCCTAGATGTTGTCTCTCATATGCGTGGTAGAAATCAGGCCATACTGCGTCAACGTAGGGCGTAGATAGCGGTATGACAGTGATAAGCGACAGTGCTAACACAGGGATGACAGATTACTGCTCAGGAGTGACTAGCATGAGAGGGGTGGCAGGCTAGTCAGATCCGTCAAGGAAAGCTGGGATGGGCAGAAGCTCGGGGTCATCTACGGGCTCCTGAATGATGGGCATGGTCGGGGCAACTGGAGGAATCAGGACAACGGGTGCGACCGGGATGACCGACTGCTCGGTCAAGAGGGGACGAGCTGACCGTGTAGGGTTAGCGGATAGGTGTTCCATGGTATTTCTCTCTAACCCCTCAACCTCAGCGAGATACTCCTCGGTCAACTCTTGATCAGCCTCATAACTCACTGGAATAAGCCTGGGATGGGCATCCTCCGAATATGGGTCCTCTAAGATAGGGGAATGGGAAGGACACTGGTCGGGGAAATGACTACTCCCACGATGGGTGGCCAGAGGGGTGAGCTCCGAGAGAGGTGGCGGGTGTGAGCCTGAAGGCGGAGCGGGCCGCTGGGGGTGGGTGGCTGGCGACAATGAGGTGGTCGGCTGAACGCTGTCGTGGAAGATGAATTCACCGGGGAGGTGAGATGGGTGTAAGGTGTAGGTCCTCCTGTCCCGGTCAAAGGTCGCTCTCCTCTCTTCTAGTCACGTTTGCCCAAAAATGATGCACAGGCCAGCAAGTGTGTCGACCTTGCACCATGCTCCATCGTCATATAGGACGTGGCCGAACCTCCATTAGAACTCTACGAAAGTTAAGCCACCATTAAGAATAATATCCCCTATCTGTGAACGTGTCACACCAACTTTTTAAAAGAAAAGAATAAAAATTAACAATTAAGCGCAAATGCTGATTATGGAGTGTGATCGCCAGAGATGCGAGGACCTCAATGATATGAAAACAGTGAATAAAGGAGGGATCGCGAATAAATACCTTTAAAAGTGGGGGAGATCACTAGTTCTTCCTTCCTACTTCAATCGGCCGGCCGATGAAGAGGGTCTTTTCCTTGATTACCCTTAGAAGCTTGGTTGCCAATTCCTATCTCCTCCTTTATTCCTTCTGCTTCCTTTGCCGTCAGTGTAGGATCACTCCTTCGCTGGACCTCTTCCATTATTTCTTCGAGCTGAAGGAGCAACCCTCGGCAGGCAAGGGCTTCTATTTTGTTTAGGCGAGGCAGAATAGGAGTTATGTGTCATTGTCCCAGAAGGATTCTTCCCACAAGGGGTGGAAGACCTAGTACTTTTGGGTGGACACCTCATCGGTAGAAGTGTTCTGGGATTTCCCGGTGGTGCCCAACTTTCATCCGAATATCCCTTCGAAGCCGGCTGAGGTATCGCCGAAGGTGGAGCGGGATGTTGTAATCCTCCTAGAGCATCACCAGTCGATGGACAAGCTAGTAACCGCAACCAATATCGAGCGATGCCTTCTCGAGCGGTTGTTGTCGACGGGTAAGAGTATTAGGAATCAAATTCCCCTCTTATCTGAGGAGACGCTCTTCTTTTCCTAACCCTGTCCCTTTTGCGTAGACTCCAGGTGGTCGATTGAGGAGGAGGTGCCTTCGACCGAGGTAGAGATAATTGTAGTGGACGATGTGCCAACCGTCATTAAGTCGTGGGCTCCCGAGGCCTCTTCTGGAGCTTGGGACACGGGCAAGGGGACAGCCTGGGAAGAGGCTTCCAGACGACGAGGGGCCAAGCACAAGGATCCCGTGGAGAAGATGCTATGGGATTCCATGAAGGCTCAGTCTGCCGAGAGGAAGCGGGCCGAGAAGGCCAGGGCCGTCCGTTCGGTCGAAGGCGTTGCCGATTCGGCTCTCCCCTCTACCGAGCTGGAAAGGGCTGAGCCAATTTGGCCGGCTCCCCCTTCCACCGGGCAAGAGGGGGCCGGGGAGGTTGCGGAGGTCGTGGCTGAGGTAGGAGACTCCCGGGCAGTGTTGGCCGAGACTGGAGCGTCAGGCGAGGTCGGCGGGGCGCAAAGTGGAGGCGCTGGGACCGAGCCAGTTGAGGTCGGAGGGAGGCAGGACGGGGCGACGCAACCCCAACCGACCGACGAGGGTCCCGAGGGAGTATCGCCCAGAAGGGGAGCCCCTGTTCTAGCTACTTTAAAAAGGGCTGACCCTCCTCTCGGCATCTAGGGACCCCTGTACTAGAGGTGTTGCAATGTAGCCTCGGGGGTGGCGCGAGGAGGAGATAAGTAGTGTTCTCCGTCTGCAGTCCTCGAGCTGATCATGGAGGGCAGTCTGCTCGTAACCCAGATGGGGGCTACCATGGCCGATGCGTACACTTGGTCAGAGTTAGAGCGAATGACTCTTGCGTGGGCCGCTAGTGCATCCGACAAGAAGATCGCTCAGCTCACGGCCAGTCTCGAGGAGCTTCAGCGGGAGAGTGCCTCATCTCAGGAGCGGGCGAGGTCGAGCGAGGTATAGGCTTGGGCATTAGCCGAGCAGTTGGTTCAGGTCTGTGCTTCTCTTGAGCTGAAAAGCAAGCTTCTAGAGCAGGAGGACGTAGCCCAGACCGAGCGCGATGGTCAGTGGGAAACCGAGCGTGCTGAGCTCCCGGGCCGAGCTGAGGAGGCCGAGCGACTTCAGATGGAGGCTGAAGCTACGCGGGCCATGGCGGAGGAGAAGTTGGCCGAGACAGAGCAGAAGTCCGCCGAGCTTGTAAGCAAGGTGGAGTCTGCAGGGGTGGAGGCACTCGAGTAGTACAAGCACTCAGAGGCCTACCAAGCCGACCTCTAAAAGGCTACCCTTCCCTACTATGAGTCGGGCTTTCACCGGGGCGTCCAGAAAGGGTTCACCCAGGGCTATGGCCGAGCCATCTTTTGGGCTTAGGGGCAGGTGCCAGGTGCAGTTATTTTCCCATCTGGGTAATGCTATGACTCAGATGTGACGTCCTCCAGCTCTCCTAGCTCGACACCGAGCGAGGGTGTCGGCCAAGGAGAGTCTTCGGCATCCGAGGGGTCACCAACTCTGGTTGCCTCGGGAGGGCGCACGACCGAGGCAGTTCCCACGCCGGTGGGGTCAGTACCTGGGTCGACCGTCACCGAGGGAGCTGGGGGCAGTTCGTTCGGCGCCGAAGAGCCTTCGTCTCCCGAGCCACAGGATGGGCCCAAGGCCTGATGTCTCTTTGCTTCCCTTCTTTCTCCTGTGTCTAAATAGCTCTGGAGCCGCCGGAGGACCGCCGTGAATCTGATACTCTATTTTTTTCGTGGAGAAATCTAGGTGGGTTCCGTTGATTTCTTCTGCCAATCCCCCTTTTGTTTTCCCTCAATATAATGTACGTGAGGGGGGAGGGGCGATGATATGAGCCCATCTTCCCCCCCTCAACATCTTCCATCTCTGCTCTTCTTATTCTTTCTCTGTAATCTTTTCTCTGCAAACAATGAAAGGGCCATCGAGCGACAACGCCGGCGTGCCAAATGCTTATAATTTCCTACGTCTTTCGCCTCCCCCTTGATGGGATGATATATATGTTAATGGAACAAATGGATGATTGATGCTGTGCATATACTTCCCCCATTCTTCTCTCGAAGTTTATGCTTCTCCTGCTCTGCTTTCAACTTGCATGCCCAATCACTCTGTATGTGTGAATGCCGAGTTTCACTTCGTGACACCGAACATGCCCTAGCTCTTCTCAGGGCTATATTGATGTCACCCTCTCCCCAGAGCTCTCTCTCTTCTAATGCAATGGCCATGCCTTGCTCTATACGTGCGCTGTGAGTTTTGTGGTCAGAGACACACCCGTGTGTGCATCTCCGTCCACCCCGGTTCAGGGTTGATACCCTCAACACCTCTGCACTTCCTCATAGGCCAGAGGGAATGGGGATCACCTATATAGCTTGTGTGCCCATGCTATGTTAGTAGAGCACTGGTTGTTCGAATGAATGTCTCTACAACTTGGTCATTTTGGTTCACGGGCTAACCTACTAACCCTTCATGAATGTTAATCTATTAACCCCCCCAACTTGCATACTAACTGTTTACCACCGTGAGTGCTAACCCCTTTAGCCCCGTGAGCATTAACATGCTAACATCTGTGAGCGTCGTCTCTCCAACTCACTGACCATTGTGATATGCTGCCATGTCCTTTCTATTCCGCATATGGTTTGGCATGGCTGAGCTCTGTTATCCTAATAACATTAGCTTCAGTGCTCTGGGGAGGGGGACATACCCCACTGATACTTCCCAATCACCACTCGGTCAAAGGGTCGTGTCTATTTGTGATACGAACTCCCTATGGGCCATAAGGTGAACATTGATAGGGCCTTAGCCCAATATTCAATCCACTGTCCCTAGGGACATCGTGGTGACTATGGGATGTGTGCCCCTCATAGGCTAGCCCTCGGGGTTTCCTTCCCTCTTAGTCGTCCCTTTACCGGATTATGTGTTGACTATGGGTCGTGTGCCTCTTGTAGGCTAGCCCTCTTGGTCCTCGCCTCCCCCATTGGTCACCATATTCGATCGATTCTAACCTACAGAATGATGGTGCCCCTAGTAGGCTAGTCGTCGGGGTTTCCTATCCATTCGGGTCTGTCGACTGCCGTTGTGCCACTCAGCTCTAAGGGATTTGCTCCGCTACGTGGGCATATCCCCACTTTTCCCCCCGCAACCCTCCGGGGATGGAGAGATGCTGTTGAATTTTCATCGGGTTTTAACTCGTGATTCAGACTTAATAAATACGCTTTCTTAAAGAGTAATGAACGTCGTGTTTGAGTACGAATCTCGCACAAGCTCATGACTCTGATTCTGGGGAGCCTTGGACCCCAATTCAATAAGCAAATAACCCAATTAACTTTAAAACCCTCAAAAACGCCTTAATAAGTCAAAATAGACCAAAAATCCTCAAAAATTCACTTAATCTGGTGCAGCCTTAAACCGGTGCGCCCTAATCCGGTGCACTACCCCCCGCGTCGTAATAACCATAGACTCAAAATGAAAGTTTTTTTAAACGGTCTACCCCCAGTGCACCCTAATCTGGCGCGCCCCAAGCCCATCGTGCCGGGTAAGCCCATTTTGGCTTGGCCACGCCATTTTAACCCTATGCGTACGGTTGATCGCGCCGTTTAAGCCCTTTACCTACGCTATGCCACGCCAGTTTTGGCCTAATTATCATCTTTTCACCGTTTTAATCCCCCACTCATCTTCGGGATGATTTTTGGCTCTCTTCGCAAAGTTAAATAAACATGATTAATAATAAATCAAATAAATAAAGGGACTGCTCAAGTCTGAACTACTTACCTTCATGGTTCTTTTATTTTGCTTTAGCATGTCGGTAGGAGTCCGAGAACCCCGGTGACCCAAATTGGGTAGATTCGTCAGAATTACCCCGTTTTCGTGATCGGATGCATACATGTGCCGTTTTTAGCTTCCAAATGTCTTCTGTGGTCATATGGCTTTGTTTCCCCTGCGCTTCGGCATGAATGGGGCGTGGAACATGCCAATTCGGCCATTCCATTATTTTTCTCATCGGTTCGGTGTAACGGTCCTACCAGAGACCATCACACTATGTGACGGTCCGATGATAGACCACCACAATCGTTAGTCATTTTGGGCCCTTCGAGGCTGGGGTCGTATGACGGACCAATACTGGATCGTCACATGACTGTAACGCCCCTATGGTGGTGCATTATGTTCTGGTGGTTTCTGAGGACTGTGACTATTAGTTCCCTAAAGATCGTGTCTGCCTCGAAGACCGTGTTGATCGGTTAGCCTTGACGGACCTCCCCTTGTAGGCAAGGTTGTGTAACACCCCTGACTAGTGCATTACATTATTCGTGTTAGGCTTTAGGCCCGTTGGCCCTGACGTCCCTCTCTTGGTGCGTTAGGTGGTGTAGCACGCCTGGCTTGGTGCATTACGTGGTCCAAGTTGTAGCTTTAGGCCTAGTTGCCCTGATGCCCCACTCTTGGCGTGTCAGAGCAGGTAACGCCCCTATGGCGGTGCGTTACAGTCCTATTGTGTCTATGATAGCCGGTGTTCTGTTCTGTGTCTGTTCGTGTGTCGGCCTGTCTTAGGTTTGTGTTCTAGGGCAGTGTCTGTGTGTCGGTGGTTTTTGGATCAGTCGGTTCAGGTGACTGGGTGCGGTCCCTTCCCTGACTGTGATAGTCCCCTAAAAACTCAATCTAGAACTCTCAACGTTCTTGCCTCTGATCGCATAGCGGTTGTCCCTTGACTGCCGTGTTCACCTACTGGTTTAGTGGTCGTTCGCTTTGCCCAGAGTGTCATCTTCTCTGCTTGTGTAATGTTGTGTGTGTCTGTATGCATGTCCTGTCTAGTTCCGATCAACCCAGTGAGACCAGGGGTTGATAGGTGACCTTGTTTGTGTCTCGGCGGTTCTGCCCAGCTCGAGATAGTGTTCTGGATGTCTCAGAGTACTGTCCTACCTCGGTTGCATCTCTAGGTGTGCTGAGGGTTCTTAGTGTCCCCTCAGGTCTCCGTGAGTCATTTCCTACGAAGCATTGTTTACTCTGGCTTAGGAGTAGACTGATTGGCTGCTTGTTCCACTATCCGTGACGATCTTGCCTCTGAGTCGTAAGACTCAAGGATCGTTATGTGAGTAGGTCTAGCTGCCTTGTCCTGAGTCTATCAGCAGTTTCTTGTGCTGCCATTGGTGCTTTGTAGTACAGGTGACAGTGCATGATTAGTCTGTCTGTACTTTAGCACTTGTGTTTTAAGTCTTTGTGTCATGTGAGCCTCCACTAGTAGTAGCCTTACGGCACGCTTCGGCGTGACAGCCCTTGTAGCGGGGCACTTTCTTGGTTTACGGTTCTTAAGCTAGTTTCGTGGGCCCCCTATCCAACTGTAGCATCCTTCGGAGGGGGAATACCAGATAGAGGCCTGGCTTAGGAACTGGGCTAGTGTGTGCACACATGGTCAGGGGCTTTGGACTTACGTTGTTAGATGTGACCCTGACTAGTCACTCGCATTATTGTACTGTTCTAGTTCTAGTAGTGTCTTTGTCTCGGCGTAGTCCTTGCAGTAGGTGACGTGGACAAGATGCTAGTAGGCTCAGCATAAGACGTCAGTGGATGCAGCTGGATATTCTTCTAGTGAGGGGTACTCCAGTCACGTGGCATCTAGCTCTTTGTGGTTCTCTTCACGTTTCTTGTGCGTCGTGACCTCCTGGGTTAGCCCTCTTATGGCTGCACTCGAAGTCAGTGTCCTGTCGTATGCATGACATTCTGGTCATGTGTAGGATAGTGTGCACGACGTTCTAGTTGTGTCGTCTGGGTCTGTGTTTGTCTAGGTTTTCCTAGGTTTTCTTATTGTTCTAACAACTTTTCGCTTTAGACCTGGCGCCTTGTCGATGGATCGGCAACTCCTGACTTCGTCAGATCAGAGTCTACCCTTCTGTCATTGCTTGGAGTAGTTCAGGGAGCCGAGGTTAGTTCCCAGTGTCGCTTTGACTCTACACCGGCCCGCACGATAAGTTTTACCACACAGCCATATTATATATATATATATATATTTGCTTCCGTTGATTGCTATCGAGTGCCTAGTACCAACTAACTCCTGGCCTCTCTTGCTTTCTTCTTCATTGTAGACCACCCGGACAGCACTCAGCTGGCCACATATCGGAACCTCCTCCGGCAAGCTGAGAAGCCAACATATTTTGAGGAGGTGCCGGTGGCTCCGACCACCACTCCCCTGCCTCCCCCTGCGAAGAGGCCCCGAGCGCGATCGCCAGTGAAGATGACCTTGGGTGAGGTGAAGGCTGTCGGGCTGCGGGAGGCCAAGCCCCGAAAGGCAGAGATCGCCCAACCTGCAAGGGCTGCTCCTGTGCCGCCTCCAATCCCGTCGTTCGAAGAGTTTGAGGCGGGTCAGGCCGAGTCAAGCCGACTGACTAGTAAGATTTCCTTTGTTACCCTTGCCCTTAGAACGGTTTTGTCTTTACTTTGGCTTGGGATGCTCACATCCGGGTGCCTTTCGTGTTCACCAGCTAGGGAGGAACCTCCGCCTTCGCCACCCCAGGTTGCGGATAAACCTTGGGCCAGGTCTGAGCTGCCGTCAACTCCCATTCATTCGCCCGGGGTTGCTGGGGAGCCCCGAGAGAAGTCGCCTATGGAGGAGGCGCTCGCCGCCGCCAGGATGACTGTGTAGCGGGAGGTCGAGAAGAAGAGAGCGGAGGTGCTCCGGGCGGCCTCAGCCTCCCCTCCTCCATCGATCGCCTCCTTTGCAGAATTTGCCTCGCCTCGGGCCGAGCCGAGCCACCCCATAGGTGAGACCCTCAGACGTCAACACTTTCTGGGGTCTGGTCACCCTCCCCGGGGGATTTCCTGCTCTCGTATGACATGCATGCATTCTTTTACAGCTGTGGCAAAGATGCTTTTCGTGCAGGTCCCCAGTGTGCTGATTAGCCCGCAGGAGCTAGAGCAGAGGAGAGCTGAGGTTGAGAGGCTCATGGCCGTGTGCGCGGCCGCGCAGGCTGAGGGCAGCCAGCCCGCAGGTGAGGTTCCTCTACTGGATATCCCACCTATCATTCTTTTACCTAGTGAGGCAAGGCCTTTTACGTGGGTTTCTTGTTCTAGGCCCTGCAGAGGAATCGACACCTGCTCCCGCTCTGGATATGGGTGAAGTCGCCGCACCCGGAGTCGCGCCCTCCTCAGAGGAGACGACCTCTGGGTCACTCCCAACCCCGGTGACCAAACAGGGTAACTCCTTTCACCGGCTCCACTGGTGTATTTTTTTTTGCTATTCACCAGAAGGCTAGCGACTTTTGCCTGACCCAAATGCTTCCCTGTTTGGCATCTCCCCTCGGTCCCCTTCCCGCGCATATAGAGGCCTGGGCGATTCCTGAGTCGAAGTTGAAATATGAGGAGGAGGCTAAGGTCTGGGGCCTCGCCGTCCACCGGCCCACGCGAGGAGGAGGCCAAAGGCGCTCGAGCGGGCGTTCCTTCTCCGACCAGGGAGGAACCTGCCTCGGCCGAGTCTTCCTCCAGCGAGAAGGTAGACTACAACTACTCTTCTGACGAGGCGTCTCCTGAGGTAGATGTTGTAAGAGCGGGCCCATTCACATGGGGCCTTCCTTTTCGCAGCTAGTTTCTGGTCCTCCGTCCCTTACCCTCTGGCTTCTTTGCAGGAGGAGGCCTGACTAGAGACCACGGAGGCGCCTATCCCTGACGTGTCGGCCGAACAACCCGGGGGTGGTGACGTCGGTTTGGGGAAGCTGGCGGCTCTATTCGAGGCCTTGCAGTAGGAGGCAGCTACGGAGACTACACCCGCCGTCGATGAAGCCCTGGAGGAAGTGGAGATAGCACCGGAAAGCCGGGTCATCCCTATGATCGAGGTAAAGCAATACCCCTGGGACTCTTTCTATGCTTTTTGGAACTCGGGTAGCCTACTTCGCTCGATGCAAGGATAATCCCCTTGCTTCTTTGTGTTCCAAGAAGAGGAGAGTCTCCCAGAGGCACACTCTGCGAAAGCCTGTAGAGCTGTTGCCAAGCGGAGAGGGATAGCGGCCCCAGTGGAGACAGACGAGCCGAAGCTACGCTCGACAGTGGAAGTGGAGCGGATCATGTCGTTCCTGTGGTCGGGGAGCAGGTTAAAGCTCATGGTTCTCCTCCCCCCCTTGGCCACTTGCGACACCCGAGGAGAGTCAGCTTCTGGGGAGTACGCTGGCCGAGCTCACGGTTCGTGGTGAAGGGGGGACATCGGTGGACGACGCGACCCAGCCTTCAATGACGGCAGCAGAGTCTGCTCCACTCCCCGCACTTCCCCCGACCGAGAGCAACGAGGAGCAACCCTTCTCGGTCGTGGAGTCGAGTGGTGCAGCCGTGGCTCCGGCAGCTCCCCGGGCGATGGACGGCCGAGGGCTGCATGTTGAAGCGGGAGGCCCGAGTGACCTATCCGTGGCGCTCCCTTCCTCATCGGCTGCGGTGGACGCGGAGATGTGGGCTGCCATGGACGGCATGGTAGAGTTTCACCCGCCGGAGGTGCCTTCCATAGGTCACACCGCCTCAGACGCACCGGTCTGACAGATGCTGCTAGCACTGCGCTCCATGATATTTGCTGACCCCACTCTCATGTACCAAGGAGCACATGCGATAGTGATGCAGCTGACCGGTGCGTTGCAAGTGCTGGGCTGCCCTCTGGAGGAGTGGTCGCGACGCGTACTGTTATTGCTGAAGTATGTAAACCGCCGCAAGTTCCTCGAGACTCGGGTCCCCAACAAGCTTGCCGTGATCAGGGCCCAGGAGGGTGAATATTTGCAAGCCTTGGAGGAGTGCCGGACCAATGAAGAGCGGCTTGAGAAGGTCTTGGCAGGTGGTCATAAGGATGTTCATGCCCTCAAGGGTAGGATTGAGGAGCTAGAAGGCCACCTTGCCGCCGCTAAGTCCGTGCTAGTCGAAGCCGAGGCGACCGTGGAGAGGACGGGTGAGGCACTAGCCGTTTCCAGGGCTGAGGCGGTCTCTCTCGAAGCGGAGCTGGGGCATCTCGAGGGGCAGCGGAGCCGACTAAATGACATGGTGAACTTCCCTTGTATCAGCATCCTCCCCCTTGAGGATATCTTTCGGGGAATTGACTGAATGCCACTCCCCCCAAGCCTCCCGATGTATTCCGCTCTTCCCTCTTCCTCATTCCTTCTCTCCCTCCCTTTCGGCATGTAACTCAGGGGTATGCCCCGCAGCACATGTATCGTTTTATTTTGGAATAGAACATCATTCGTACTCATTTGTTCGGGCGCTGGCCCATGAGTTTGTCCTCTTTCTTCTTTTCCTTCTATTTTCCTCCATCTTCTGTCCCTTGACGGAGTGCAAGTCCGCGTCGGAGGCTTTCTCTAGGAATGCTCCAGCTAGGCATGGGGAGGTGCGTAGGAGAGTGCTCGCCTCCCTAGGGGGGAGCCGAGGGGACCACTCCACCATGCAGACCTCGTGGCGTCACCGAGCAGTTCTGTGAAGTGGGTTGACCGAACCGAAGGACCCTAGGTCGAGGGGTGTATATGTCGCCCGGAGGGACAGGGAAAGGATTCATCGATGGAAATGACTTGGACGGGAGGTCCAAGTTGGGAGAATATTTGTCACCCGATGGGACAGAGAGAAGAGCTTATTGATTCAAATGACCCAAACGGAAGGTTCAAGTCAAAAGAGTTGCGGGTGAGATGTTTGCTCATTGGCGTCGCCAGGGTGGTGGAGCCTGACGCAGTTTGTTCGTCTCTTAGAATATTCGTCAACACTGGGCTGGTGTTGACGCAAAGAAAAGCTTATTCCCTTATCCAGACGTAAGATCCAGGTAAGGTGTCTATTCGTCGGCATCGTCAAAGTGACGTGACCGACAGGTGTTTATTTGTCTCTTGGAATATTCGTCAGCACTGGGTCAGTGCTGGCACAAGGAAAGGCTTATTCCTCTGTCCAGATGTAAGGTCCGGGTAGGGTGTCTATTCATCGACGTCGCCGAGGTGACGGGACTGACAAGGTCTGTTTGTCTCTCAGAATATTCTTCGACACTAGGAGTAGTGTTGATGCAAGGAAGGGTCTATTCTCACACTCCAGACATAAGGTCCGGGCAAGATGTCTGTTCGTCGGTGTCGTTGAGGTGGCGAAATCGACATGGCTTGTTTATCTTTTGGAATGTTCGCCAGCACTGGATTAGTGTCGACGCAAAGGAGGGTTTATTCTCTCACCCCAGACGTAAGGTCCAGGCAAGATGTCTATTTGTCGACGTCGTCGAGGTGACGAAACCGACCTAGTCTGTTTGTCTCTTGGAATGTTCATCGACACTGGGCCGACGTGGATGCAAAGAAGGGTCTATTCTCCTATCCCGAGCGTAAGGCTCGGGTAAGGTGTCTGTTCATCGGCGCCGCCAAGGTGGCAGAGCCGACAGGGTTTATTCATCTTTTGGTGGTCGTCCGCACTAGATTTAGTGCCGACGCAAAGAAGGTTTGCTCCCTTATCCCAAGCGTAAGGCTCAGGTAAGGTGTCTATTTTTTGGTGTCACCGAAGTGACAGAGACTGACAGGGTTTGTTTGTCTCTTGAAATATTCGTCAGCACTGGGTCGGTGCTGACACAAGGAAAGGTTTGTTCCCCTATCCAGATGTAAGGTCCGGGCAGGGCGTCTGTTCGTCGGCGTCATCGAGGTGGCAAGGCCGATAGGGTTTATTTGTCTCTTGAAATATTCGTCAGCACTGGGTCGGTGCTGACACAAGGAAAGGTTTATTCCCCTGTCCAGTCTCCCGCCTTCCTTCTTTTTGCTGAGGAGAAAGTCTGTGCCAGCCCTGAAGTCCTGGTGCCCTTTTCCTATCCTTGCAGGAGAGGTAGAAGAAGAGCACATGTTCGTACTTCCCAGTAGCTTCGAGTTCACCTCCCAGTTGCCAGATCGTGTTCGA
This sequence comes from Amorphophallus titanum, assembly GCA_024336825.1. Taxonomy (NCBI): domain Eukaryota; kingdom Viridiplantae; phylum Streptophyta; class Magnoliopsida; order Alismatales; family Araceae; genus Amorphophallus; species Amorphophallus titanum. The sequence continues at coordinate 15,211,574 of JANBPO010001371.1, read as the reverse complement.
CGACTATCATCAGCCGTTGTCCCTGCTCGTCCGATGCCTCAACAACTATGGCGGCCGTTACCTACGGTCCCATCGTCGTCGCCACCCACTCACGAGTGGGCTACTTGGCGGTGCCGATCACTTTTGGCAGTTTTGCCCCGGTCATCGAATCGCCCTACTTTTTGGGTGTGGTCCCCGTGGCTGCTCCGCCGCCACCCCCAACTCATGTCTCTTTTGGCGCCACCAATGCGCCACACCAGTTACCAGTCTCGATAGCTAGACCGAGCGTCAGGCTCAGATCTCCTGTTACCGATCCCCGTAGGGGTTTCGGACCAGTCCTAGCCTAGGCAAGCGCCAACCCCCGGGCCCAGTTCCGACTGACTCCTGACGCAGGCTTCGCTTCCCGAGTTTCGGTCTCCACTTCTGCAGTTCACTCGGGCCTCCATCCCCGGTCCCCGGCCAAGTCGGCATCCGACATGGGTCTCCACCCTAAGGTGTTCAGCTCCTCAGTACCCTGCTCGGGCCATCAACCCCGAGCCTCCACCGAGCTGGCTCCCCACACGGGTCTCTTGACCCGGGGGTATGGCTCCCCGGTATCCCGTTCGAGGCTCTCGACCTGAACCCCAGAAGAGCAACCGCCTCACTCGGGTTCTCAACCCCTGGTACGAGGCATCTCAGCACTCAGACTGGGCGTACAGCCCAGGGGTTTCCCGAGGACGACGCTTGGCATGAGTGATCCGCGTTATACTTCGCACCTCCCGGTTCCACCTCGGGGGCATTTCTCCTGCGACCTGACAATGTCGACTCCCAGCACAGGTCTACCTCGACGAGACGTAGCGACCCCAGCATGGACCGAGGACCCTCTATCGTGCTTTCCAGTCTCGCCATCTCCCAGTCTAGGCTCAAGGCCTCTGGTCACCAGCACCTCGGTACCCTATGTAGCGTCAACTTCAGGTGCAAGCACGTCGTTGCTACCATCTGCAACACTACTGTACGCTCGGGCGAAGGCCTACATTCGAGCCACCCAGCCACCGACATTCACTACAGACTTTACGTCTTGGGGGCCTATTCTGGTATTCCCGATGGGCGGCCCTGTGCCACCAATATTCACGAGCCAGGTTTTCTCGGTCTACCACCTCGGAGCGGAATCATCTTCGGCTCCCCAGAAGAAGCATCGTCGTAAAGGCAAGCGACCCGCTGCTGCCACCAACAACTCTGACAAGCCCATTCTTGTCGGGGACTTACGGATTTGCCTAGACTGGGGCAGACCCATTGTACCTCCAAAATGGATCATCTCTACGGTCCCTACTACCAACCGCTTTAGCCTCCTACGTCGAACGCGGGAAGACAAGGCGGAACTCAAAAGGGCAGACGCTTCGACAATGGCCTAAAGGCACCAGTGCCGGTTCGGCATCCCAGCTCCTAAGTCCCGTTAGAGAAATAGGGACAAGGGGGACCAGCAATCCGACTTGAGAAGGATCTGGGTTACCCCAGAGGAAGCTCAAGCTATATGGGAGGCACGTCTCAGCAACCCCCTTTGGGCACTAGGATGCCGCTCCAAGCAAGGTGCGACTGGCCCTACAGCAGCATCATCTGACGGCGCCTAGCCCCTCATTGCCTCTCGCTCAAATAGGCGAAAATAGAGATGGGCTCATTCCGAGCCCCACCAATATCTAGCCCTGAGTTCTCCTCAGGCAGATGCCGTAATGGAGACTCCTCTACAACGTACCTCGGTCTTTGATAGGCTGGGGACACCCGTCCGCCCCAAGAGGCATTCTCAAAAGAGGCAGACGGTCTCGCTCCTCAATGACGCGGTCAGGGTGTTCGCGTGCTACACCACCAGGCACCAGCCTGAGGTTCAGACTGATGATTTGAAATAGCCTATATCTCACCTCAGGAGACCTCATCACCGGACTTAGCTACCTACTCCAGTCGGCCACGTCGGCACTTCTGCCGGGCCTCAGGCATCGACACGAGCGGAGGACGATCGGTGCGTTCCGAGGATCGCGGGAGCGTGATTTTTCATTTTTTGATATTTTTTTCAAATTTTTGGATTTTTCTATTTAAACCACCTCACTATCTCTCCTACTTCATTTTCAACCGTTCCTTCTTCCTCTCTGTTCTCTCTCGTCTCTGGTCCGTTCAGCACGGGGCATGCACCGTTGCGGAGCTGGCCGACGCGGGGACACGTTGGGGTGATCGATTCGCGGGATGGAGCGTCGATGTGAGCGTGGCGGGAGCGATCCCTCGGTGGATTCTGAGATGGTGGCGATCGTGTTCCCGGTGGTTTTCGGTGTGGATTAGTCACTTCGGTGTGCGGTTTCTTCGGTGGAGGTAGGGTGACGGAACACCACTGTGTCCTGCTCATTTTCCCTGCCATTGCACGTCATTCGGTGCGGGAACAAGTGCGTTCAGAGTCGTTTAGGCAGAATGGTGGTTTTGTGGAGTTCATAGGGTTCATCAGAAAATGACGATGATTTCTAGATTGGTTACTGTCAATGGATTCCTTGGGGTGAGAGCGTTCTTTCCCCACCGTTTTCATCTCGATGGGTGGTCCTATTGGACCGATAGAGCTTCGGGGAGCTCGGATACCCTTTTTGGGTGACCGTGGTAGAATCGTCTGTTTCTTGCGATTCGTGCGTCATTTTGACTCCGGTCAGAGTCTAGATGCTTACTAGGGTGTTTACCATGGCATCCCCTTCGTTTCGGTACGAATGGGGTGTGGGAAGGCCTCCGTTGGGCCAACCCCATGGGTTGCTCACCGTGATGGTTGGGCAGTCGAACCAGGGCCCGTCCATCCCCATGGGCGACCCTGTCCTGACCGTTCATCGACTTGGCGCGCAGTGCTTAGCCTGGCGCGCAGTGGGGGTTATGCGGTCACACGTCGAATGGCCATGGTCCAGCTATCCATCCCCTCTGATTTCGATTGGTTGCTCAGTGCACCGGGGTGTGCGGCTAGGGGCTAGCCGCATCTCCCATTGTGCGGCTAGGGGTTGGCCGCACATCTCTTGGTACCGTTGGAGGACGTGCTACCTCGGTGGGTCCGCACATGCCTTGTGCGGCAAAGCTCTAGCCGCCCTTCCCAAGGTGTGGCTAGGGACTAGCCATTCTTGTGTTTCACCGTTGGGGTGATGAATGGCCTAGCTGGACCATTCATCTCACCGTGCGGCTAAGTGTTAGCCGTTCGACGTTTGTGCGGCCTGGTGATAGCCGCATGTCTCTCCGTTTGATTCGTGGGTTGTGCGGTCTGTGCATGGCCGCCCATCTCTTGGTGCGGCCCTTGTCTAGCCGTACGTCCCTGAGCGGCCCAGTGTGGACCGTTCAAGGGGCTGGTTGAGCTGACATTTCCTTCTTGACCGATTCGAGTCCCGAGTGTGTGATCCTCGATCCACGTGCTGACCCGTGGCCTGATGGGTACTGTGCATTTCATCGGGACCAGGCGTCACGGTATTCTGTGATCTCGGGTGTTGGTGGTTTTTGACTCGTGTCACCGTGTGTCGGTGTGCGTGCGGTGAGAGTTTCCATACGTCATCAGTTTCTCTGGGAAGCGATTCCCGAGTGGGCCTTATGCAAGGCCGTGAACTGTGAGTCCTGTTTACCAGCCTGGGAGCCGGAGGTTTCCTTGTTCCCTTCTTGGGGATGATTGTGGTGGTTGTGAACTGCCTGTGTGTTATCGTGCCGAGGTTTCTGACCCTAAGGTGAGGGCAGCTTGACGGCTTCGTGCTGTCCGATACAACGATCTTGACCCCGAGTCTTGTGACTCAAGGACCGTTGGGTTTAGTGCGTCTAGAGGACTGTCCTAAGTCCAGTGGCTTCGCACCACTTGGTTCTTCTCGGCTCTTGCGCTGTGTGTGTGCGTGTGTGGTTCTTGGAGCTTCTCTCTCAGCGACCCTCCACTAGTCGTAGCCTTCAGTACGCGTGTACTAGCCCACCAGGGAGTGGTGGAGGGGCTACCCTGAGGACTATTTTTAGACTGATTTTCGTCGGGCCCCACGTATAGCAACCAGAGTCCGACTGAGGGAAAAACCAGTTAGAGGCCAGACCTAGTGCGTACGGTCTGTGTGTGCACACGTGGTTGGGGGTAGTTGGACACGCGTCGACGGGCTCTCCCTCCCATTTGGCTGTACCATCTCATCTCTCCACCCTCCTAACAAGCCCTGGTCGCCCCTCCCATCCACCTCCCAACCTTGGACAGCCTCCATCTCCCTCCCCCTTCCTCTCCCATTGCTAACCTAGTGCACCCATCTCCCTTCCCTGCCCTCTCCAGCTAGCTCCAGCCCTAGCTTCGCCCTCACCACTACTCCCTTAGCCTTCGAAGAAGTCTCCAGAAACTCCCCTCCGCTTCCCGCAGCCATTAACTCTCCCCTTATCCCTGCTAAACCTTCACCACCCCCGTCAATCATCATCCATTCATTTTCAGATTCAGTCCAGGGTCGCAGGCAGCAGTACATCAATAGTTGCAGAGGCGGCCACGACCTTCTCTCCGGGATTCAGTTGGCGTATCCTATATCGTAAGAAACCTCGTCAAGTCAGCTTCGCAACGGAGGTGGTCCCGCCGCATCCAAGCTCAGAGCTGATCAGAGGAATAGATCTCTCCTGACTGCGCAGCCAGACCCTGACTGGCGACCTGAAGCTGAGTGTAAAGGCTCCCTCAACTAGCTCGGCTGAGCTCTTGACGAGGCCTTCGGAGGGCAAGACCTTAGTCTAGTCCTCTCTCAGTACCAGAAGTAAGGATGTCAATCGCCTACCCGAGGACCCAGTTCTGGCCATTCTCGTTGAAGGTCGCAGACTACTCGAGTCTGTCCAGGTTGGACCGACCCCCACTCTTCAGCTCATAACTTTCTTCTCTGACCTTCGATTGTGGTCCCGTCAGTTTTCATTCAAAGCTCCTTTGTCCACGGTTGCGTCACCATCAATTTTCCATCCATCGGAGTTCGGTAGCACTCGAGGCAGCTTCAGCATCAGTACCCTTTGATTCTTCATCAGTCAGAGCTCAGTTGGACCACCTGTGTACTCTGAGCTACAGAAACTGCCATCATCCACCAAGCGGTGCTGAACTCATACGGTCTGTTCCCTGGTCAGTCCCAGTCGTCTCGGCCCTGATCCCACCTCCGGCAACCTTCGGATGAGCCCGTGGCTGTCCCGACACCGACACCCTGTCCTGCAGTCCCAGACCGGGCAGAACAGAGCAACTTGTGAAGATGATAGCACAGCACCTCAGGTTGACCTCCGGATGACTACCAGCTCCCACGGTCAGCTTCTACCTCGCCCCTAGTTGACTCAACATCAGTCCGGCCTTCCTGTAGCACCGGGAGATGCCCGCAGCAGCTCAACATCCACTCTCTATCCCGACTGGTCACATCGGGCAGATTCAGGTGCATCGGCTTTTCCCCTCCCCCCGCTTGGCTGGCTGAAGGCCCCTCCCAGTTGGAGGTAGTTTTTGGTTGTAAACAACTTAACCCCCACCACAAGAACGCCCTCCTATGCGAGGTGTAATGTTGTAACTATTTTATTTTTAGGTCAAGCGCCACCGACGCGGTGTGCGGGTGCATTCCCACGCTTCCCCGCTCGCCCTCGTCTTCGACCGCGATTGGTGTCTTCACACCGATCAGGTGAGTGACTAGTCCCTCCCTTGCTGGTCTATATTTTGCTAATTTAGTATTGTCTTTCATGCCCGTCGGACGGTAAGGGAGTGCCCGGACTCATAATTCTCTTTTGTGTGCCCATCGCGGAGAGTGAGTGAGAGCCACCCAACCCCACACCCTGGTGTGCCAACCTCCCACGAAGTTGAGACTCCCAGCCCATTAGGGGGTCCACCCAAGCTAGGCCACGTCTCGGAACGATTGGGTCCCACCCCAGATCTTCACAACCATCCCCCGGTTGCCATCGGGAGATAGTGTACGCCATGCGAGTGAGCCACTAGCGTAAGTCCGTAAATTGCCTTCGTATGCTTGCGAGCCTAAGTCCTAGGTTCATCAATTCATCCATTATCATCTTAGGACTGTGCCACATCATTTAACTTCAGATATGAGTACAAAAATTTATTGACAAACTCTGTATACATCATAGTTAAACCATGCTGTTCAATTTAAGATTCAGTCATAAGCCCTTATAATTGAAGAATCTGAAACATCTTTATTCCTAGGTTTATGAAATTGGTATCTCGTTGAAAATTTTCTTGAATTGCTGAATCATTTGAACCTTTAGTTGGAATCAATCTCTTGCTGGGCACGAGTGTGCGCTACGCGAGTGAGCCCGCTAGAGTGGGTCCACCGACTCGATTGTTTGCTTGCAATTTAGGTCCAAGGAGTGGTGTCACATCATCCATTCTTCCTCGGACTACCTCTGCTTGGCTTCGACTTGCGTGACTTTGGCCTTCGCCCGCTACCACTCAGCCTCCCGGACCCGGCCCTTAAGCTCTTCATGCTCGGCCTTCCATTGCTCGTCATGCTCAGCCTGAACTTTGCGCTCTGCGTCTAGAAGCCTATCGTTCAGCCCCACCATATAGCGGGCGCGAGTCAACTGCTCGGTCACCTCCCGAGCCTCTTTCTGGCTCAACTCTACTTGCACCTTGAGCGAAGCCGCCTCCCACCAGAGGTCCTCAAGGTCGATAGTTAAGCATTCGGTCTTTCGATCAGATACGCCGCTGGCCCAAGACAGAGATTCCCTCTCTGACTCTAACTGAGTGTACAAATTGGCCATCTCAGCCCCCAGCTGGGCCATGATCAAGTCGCCCTCCATGACTCGTTCGAGAACCACAGAAGGGGAGCTGTGTCCGAGGTCTCCTCGAATAACCTCCGACATCGCAGAACGGCATCTACGATACAGGAAGGCCCAGACGGCGAAGGCTCCCACTGCGGGATGGAAGGTCCTCTCTGGGATAGCCAGGATTGGGGCATCCTCCCCGAGTATCCCCACTTCTGGGGCCCCACCGATTGGCTTAGAGCAGATCGCCTTGCCTTGCGCATCCACAGCCTCGGTTGGCTGGGATGGGGTCACCTCACCTTGTGACCCCTCGCCCTCGACCGACTCGGATTGAGCTCCATCATCCTGCACCCCATCAGCCTCAGTGGGCACCCAACGTCGGCCACACCTGCCTGGAATGCATTCACCTCGGTCGTGACTCCTCCTGCCATGATGGCCCCCTTTGATTCGATAGTCGAGAGAGCCAACTACGCGCCCTCTTCGACTGGGCGAGCAGTCACTGCCTTTCTCACCCTCTTCCACTCAGCAGTCTTGGCCTTTATCGAAGACTGCAACATCTTTTCCACAGGATCCTTATGCTTGGCCCTGCGATGCTCGGAAGATCCATCCTAAGGTAGCTGCTTGCCCTTGTCCCGGGCACGGGAAGAACTCCCAGATGCTTGAGGTCAGCCAGGAGCAGGCGTGTCCTCCTCGTCGAGGATCACCACCTCAGCCGACAATGTCTCTTCGTCAGCCACTCGCCTCGAGTCTGAGCAGACAAAGGAGTACTATCAGAAATGAAGCTGGCTAGTCCAACCCAACATCAACACAAGGCCCTGATGCCCTTGCCTGGAGGCTTCACCATCCGAGAAGTATACTCCTCGATGTTGGCCTCAGTCATCAACTCGGCAGTGGATCGACGATTCTCCCGAGGAAGGGCAGCCTTCTTCTCCACCTCCGGGGAAATCACTACCAGCTTCGGAGGGATGTTACGGTGAAAATTGGGGATCAACAGGAAGTTCTAAGCCCCACTGCCCAAGGCTGCACCCACCCAGAAATGCTGGGTCTTCCAGCCCTTGTGGGAAGAATCTTTGGGAGAGAGGGTCACGCAGCTCCTTCCCCTATTCGCTTAGAGGAAGAAGAAGTCCTTACCTATGTGGGCATGCTCCTTCAACTCAAAGAAAGCATGGAAGAGATCCAGTGAAGGATCGATCCCACACAAACGGCAAAGGAAGATGAAAGAGAACACGAAAGTTTAAGAATTGGAGACCAACTGGACTGGAGCCAGTCGATAGAACTGAAGCAGTTCAACAATGAAATGATGGAGAGGAAGGCGAAACCTGCACTTCCAAGCCAAGAGGAAGGAACAGAAGAAGTCGGAGTGAGTATCCAGACTAGACTCATCGGTCTCTGCGGGATAGAAATGATACTTCCATGGCATCCCATATCGGCACTCTAGCCGCTTCACCTTATCCTGAGTCAACTCACTGCGCAGAGGTTCCACTGGCGCCGTGAAAGCCCGAGAAGTTTGCTCAACCTCTTGCGCCGCGGCCTCGGGATGTTGGTCTGCCATGGAGCAATCAGGAGAGCTGGAAGAGGAAGAAGAGGACATTGTGCTGGATGACTCAGGGGGAGGTGAAAGTTGGTGAATCGCCACCGCCGTGTTCATGCGTTCAATACTCATTTATGAACCTCATTTTCAGCTTACAAAAGTCCATTTAGTCAACATCAAAATAAATCGAAATTAACATGTGGAGGGGGTTCAACAAACAACCCGATAATTAAAGACACAAAACACGAGAAATAGAGTTCAGAGGAACAACGTCAGGCTATTGTCACGGATACACGCTCAGGAGTGAGCATGACCACAAGTGAACACAAGTCTGACACCTCTGAAATAAGGCAACGTCGCTTACATCTTGAAAGACAACAAAGTAAACAACACCGAGAAACAAATCGACAGAAGCGACAGGCACAACCAACATCAGCTTGCACAAGGAAATATAGTCCTCTTAGCTGACAGCCTAATGACATCATCGGCTCCAGTGCCAAAGGAGACAGGGAACACTAGGCACATAGGATGCCAATGACGATTACATGGAGGAACGACAACAAAATCAACAACACTGGACTACACACTACATTAAGTCAATCCTCACTCAGATATCGCATCTGATCGAGTTGCGAGCTACTCCACCGGGAAAAGGAACACAGTAAGCTACTGATGAGACAATGGTCCAGCACATAAACGCAGAATCATATGAAAATAGCACTTATAAAAACAACTGCCAATGGCAACAGCACCTGCAGGATCTCGGCTCCGTACAGCACACAGAACCTCAAGATACACTGTAAGTAGGGTCATATCAAGACACGCAGCAGCTGAGCACACGACTACATGGAGCGAGTCATGCATCAGGCCGTTCTCCAAGGAAAGATCCACAATAATTGAAATCGATCACAAAACGACAAGAGACACCACAATCTTGGGGAACGCATCTCAAGGACTATAAACATGCCTCGAGAGTACAACACCCACGAGAAGGAATGTAGAGTTGAGGGTACTTTATTAGCAGGGAAGCTGACAATTTTCCCAATGCTTGCAAATGCCAACACTAGAACCAGAGAAATGACCGACAACGGCATGGTCACGACAACGTCTAGGCACATGCAGCTAAGACGGAGTCACATCGAGAAGGAGCGATTCTCTCGACCAGGTAGAATTGTACAAAAAGAATCCTCGGCTCGTGGGTCATCAACCCATACGCTTCCATTGCGCACTCAACAATGCACGAAGGCATCAGAAAGATCCTCGGCCTTCTCACTTCAGTACACAGTAGGTTTCATTGCAATCGCAAGAAATCGCAATGTAACACGCCTCGAGCACTGATCTAGCGAGTAACCGAGCAGAAAAAGTCTAAGTGCAACAGAGAAGAGCACCAGCTTCAACACAAAGCCCAAGGAAAAGCACTAATCTCGGCCTACCTTTGCGTCCAATAAATGGTAATTGAGCCTCTCAACACATCGACTGTTGGGCACGGCACGATGAGACACGGTACGCAATAGCTCTCGACACAAAAATTAGGTCCAAAGCCACGCAGCCATAAAGCAAGGATATGATCATGCTCAAATTAAGTTGTCCACACTTGAGCAGACACAAGACAAGATGGTACTGAAACGGCAATTCCAAGGCCAACCTCACAATGAGTCCCACCAAACAACATGGGAAGCATCGAGCTTACTAACAGAAGCTCACCAAAAATGGAAGAGCCTAATTCGCTCGAGCAGCTTACCAAAGGGGTCCAATTGAGCACTTCAACTTCAACAGAAGCGAAACACGTCAGGAGGCTGGGATGACCAAAGTATCGTAACAATATGTACAGCCATTGTCACAACTCGAATGGTCAACAACAACCTGAGCAATTGACAAAAAAATCTAATACCAGCAAATCCCGACCAGAAGGGAAATGTCAACAAGAATAACACTAAGGAATTCTTAAACAGCACAAACGGCATAAAAGACAGCTATTGAGTAATAATACCGAACAATCTACAAATATGGACAATCGGATACAACAAGGAAAGAGTAGAATCAACTACTCTACCAAAAGACACAAAGCACAATGTGGATTACTTCACAGGGCTATCGACATTGCAGGTGACAAGCTACTGAGCCCACAAGGAATAGACTTCTACGAAAATCACATGCGATAAAATAATCAAGCCACGTTAGCCTAGGATCCACCCACGAATCCTGCCAACGTCCACCTCATCCATCATTTCACATTCTGAAAACTTCTCATATCATATTTGTCATATGCAAAAGCCTTTTCCTATCAAATTGGGTTCTGCTAGCAAATGAAACTTCAACTAACATGTGAATAAATAGATTCTAAAACTGTGAATTTCCTTGGTTCTTGAGATGCATTAGCAACTAAGGTGACTGAAAGTGTCCTCTCAAAAAAAAAAAAGCAGTACCAAAGACAAATCATCGTTGAAGTAAGCCAAGACCATGATTGCCATGATGAACCCCTGGACTTCTACTTAGATTTAAGCAGCCTGCACTTGGACATGGCATACTATACTCTGTGACGCTAGATGGTATGATGTCTTATCATTCCAACACTACAGCGTGGGCATATTCTGTCACGTTTAATGATTCACATAATATAGCAATGTCAAAATTAAATGATATGCTTCAACAGCTTGAAGGTCTGGATTCTGATTCCCTTGAGGTGGAGGGTTACATGATGATTAGTGGCAGATGAGGGACAGGTGGACTAGACATGAAGAGTTCCTCCTCAGCAGTTTGGTGCCGGTCAGTAGTTTGCTGTAGAAAGAAAGAATTGACCTTCCTAGGTTTAGCTACAAATATGACATTAGATTCATGTAGCTGATCCCAAATGAGCGGTGGTAAGGGTATAATGATATGATGATGATAGAGCTCGCTGCCATCCTGTCCCACACCTCCTGCGCAAAGGAACATCCTACAAACAAATGGTCCAAAGTCTCATCCTCCTGACCACACAGGCAACACGTCGACTGAATAGCCAAAACGAACTGAAGCAGGCAGTCACAAGTGGGTAGCCTCCCATGAGAAATCCTCCAAATAATGATCTTCACTTTCAGCGGGCTCCTCGGCCTCTAGATCTGCGAGGTGACGCTATGACACACCCCTCCATCTGAGATAAAGTAGTAGACAGACCAATCTGAGAACGTCTGCTCCCTACTCCACCTCCAAGTTTGCGCAGCCTCCCTGAGGGAGTGTGGGGCAAAGTCGCGGAGGAGTAAGAGGTCCTGGAGTTGCTCCATCTCTGCGGACCTAAGATCCCCCCCTGAAAGTTGGCACCCAAGTGCCCCTTGAAAGTTGGGTGTCAAATGCCCGGTCCACCAACCCCAGAGAGTCAGTACAGACAGCGAAGAGATTAGGGAAAGACGCCTCCAGAGTGAAGTTGCCGCATCATCTGTCATTCCAGAAAAGACAAATGTTGTCTTTCCGTAGGCAGGCTCGAACCTCAGAGTAAATGACATCCCTGCAAGTCAATATGCCATGCCAGATGGGAGAAGTATGGGATGAAACTAGGGAGTCTAGATCCCAAACCCTTCTCCTGCCTTAGTACCTATGTCTGATAACGGTCACCGACAGTCCATCATCACCTACCCTGAGACTCCATAGCCACTTGCACAAAAGGGCCAAATTGAAGTCACATCCTTAATCCCCAATCCCCCTTGTTCCTTGCTAGCAACCGCACTCCTCCACCTGATACCAACCCATGCATCTTCTCCCACTCCCGTGCCAAAAAAATCTCTCCTGAATGGACTCAATCCTTCTTACCACTATCTTCGGGATCCGAAACACTGAGAGAAAATATTAGGTAAGCTATCCAAAACTGATCTGCATAAGACTAACCTGCCCCCATAAGACAACAATCTAGCCTCCCAACCAGTTAGTCTAGCCTCATATCTCTGAATGATAGGGAGGCAATCAACACATTGCAATGCTTGTGGAGTCAAAGAAAGACCAAGGTAGGAAATGGGGAAGGCCCCTATTTGACAACCCAAAATGCGCACAACCCATAAGAGCAAGGATGACAAACTCGGTTTCGGTCTCGGTTTCGGCCGGGACCGAAACCGAAACCGATACGGATCGGTATCGGTTTCGGCCGAAACCGACCGAAACCCATTTAAAACCTTAAAAAAATCATTTTAATTCTAAAAAATCTGAAAAAAATCATAAATATTATAAATAATCACTTAAAATCTGAAAAAATATTACTAGAAGAACAACTATGCATTTGACTACAATTTTTAGTGCAATAATCTTGAAGTCATAAACTATGCATTGAACTTCAAACATTGAACATGTGAAAGTTAAACTAATATTCCATTGTAATGAATACAAGCACAGCCCTTGACGGAGAGCTAAGGCTTCAGCTTCAAGGCTGGAGTGAAGACCGTGCTGCGGCGCAGCAAAGGCGAAGAGAAAAGAACCCGAGCAGTCACGTACAACACCACCACCACCAGCCAGCCCCATGTTCCGGTTAAATGCACCATCGACGTTGAGCTTCAGCCGGCCTGGAGGAGGAGGATGCCACTTGATAATCCGAGGTGGGGCAGCAACAACTGGAGGGAAAGCCATCCCCCACGAGGCTAGGAAACGCCGCTGCAAGGAAGAGAGATCCCTTCCCTTGACATGTAGGCCGCGGATCAAGGGGCAGACAGCGAGAAGAGCGCGCCTAATCACATGCAGCGAGCTCATGGGAACACCATCGTGACGAGCCATGTTACGTCCACACCAAATCTCCCACAGAATAGCCAAGAAGATGCATTTGGAGATGCGGCCAGCCAAAGAGAGATGTTGGCTGTCCGAGAGATAGTCCAAGACGCCCGAGGTAGCGGACAGCACCAAGTGATTCTCAAAATTCAGAAATGCAAAAAGGGCCGACCAAACCTCATTAGCAATCTGTCCATGAAAGAATAAGTGGAGGTCGGATTCTTGGGAGGGAACGGGGCAGCAAGAACACCGAGAGCACAAAGGAATGCCGCAAGCTTGTACAGTAGCATCCGTGGCGAGGCGACGCCTTGCTAGTCTCCAAGCAAGAACCGACCACTTGATGGGGTAAAGAGAGCTCCAAAGAGATGACCATCTAGGAACCGGCTGGCCAGCAAGCAAGGTGCGAACAGATTTGGAAGAGAATGAGCCATCGGATGAAAGGCACCATATCCATCGATCAAGGCAATCAACCGAGGAAGCGACCGTGTCGAGGCAGCCGGCTGGACCAAAGGATTGGACAATGCCAATCTGAATATGCAACGGATCAGAAAATGCATCGTGGACAGAGCAGTTGGGATCAGCCATAGAATTCCAAGCATCGGAAGGTATCCGTTCACGAAGTGGGACGGAACCGGCCCATCTATCAAACCAGAAATTAGCATGGGAGCTGCTAGGTGAAATAAGGACACGGTGGTTTGCATATACCAAGGAGGCGGCCTGCTGCCATATCCGGCGGTCTGCTGCAATCATGAGGGGGAAGCCGGCCTCAGAATAGTGGACTTTATGTAAGTGCTTCGCAGCAAAGAATCTGGCCCAAAGGGAGGACGAGGTGATGGCAGCCCACAGCAATTTGGTCCTTAAAGCAATCTGCATGTGCTGAAGATTAAGAACACCAAGTCCTCCACCATCAAGAGGGCGAGATATAGAAGCCCAGGAAGACCAATGCCGCTTAGGGGAACCTTCATAAGAGCCCCAAAAGAAGTTGGCAAGCAACCGATGAAAGGCTCGCAGAACCGTCACCGGAATAGTGAGGGCGGACATGGTGTAGATAGGAAGGGCGGAGAGAACATGGCGAATAAGAGTTAAGCGACCGCCAACCGATAGGAGAGCCGACTTCCATGACTGAAGCTTCAAAGCCGTCTTGGACAGGATATGATCAAAGAAGGCAGCACGCTGCCTTCCAACATAGAGGGACATCCCTAAGTACTTGATGGGTAGCCGCCCCTTGCCAAAACCGGTGATGTCACCAATAGATCGGCATGTAGAAAGAGGGACATCATGTGCAACAAAGAAGGAACTCTTGACTGGATTGACAAGCTGCCCGGATGCAATCTCATATTTCCGAAGAAAGTTCAACAGATTTCTAACATGCCGAATAGAACCATTGGAGAAAATGAGAGTGTCGTCAGCGAAGAGAAGGTGGGATACATGAGGGCACCGCTGCATAGAATTATACCATCCACCACGGCTGCGAGCAAAGAGGAGGGACAGCCCTCTACTAAGGGCTTCTTCCGCCAGGATAAACAGAGCAGGGGCTACAGGGTCGCCCTGCCTTAGACCCCTGCTAGACTTGAAGTAACCATGGGGGCAGCCATTGAATAATAGAGAAAACCAGCAGTTGGTAAGTAAAGGTTCCAGCAAAGAAATGAAGGCCAAGGAGAACCCAAACTTGCGGAGGACAGCAAAGAGGAAATCCCATTCAAGGCGATCATAAGCCTTAGTCATATCAAGCTTGAAGACCACATTGCGACCGGACTTCATAGAGCCTTGCATATACCCTGTGTGGCTCGCCAACATAGTCCCTGTCAAGAAGAAGAACGGCCAAGTCCGAGTCTGCATTGACTTCAGGGATTTGAACAAGGCATGCCCAAAAGACGACTTCCCTGTCCCCATCACCGAGATAATGGTGGACATGATCACTGGTCACGAAGCCTTGTCCTTCATGGATGGGTCGTCGGGCTACAATCAAATCTGCATGGCAGTCAAAGACAAAGACCATACGGCCTTCCGATCTCTTAAGGGGATCTTCAACTACAAAAGGATGCCGTTTGGCTTGAAGAATGTTGGCGCAACCTACCAAAGGGCAATGACCAAGATCTTCGACGAGATGTTATATGACCTTGTCGAATGCTACGTCGATGACTTGGTCGTCAAGACAAAGAGGCGGAAAGATCACCTAGTCGATCTACGTCGGGTCTTTGAAAGGCTTCGACAGTACCAGCTCAAGATGAAACTAATGAAGTGTGCCTTCGGCGTCTTTAGCGGCAAATTCCTTGGCTTTATCGTCAGATATCGGGGCATAGAAATCGACCCCGAAAAAATTAAGGCCATATGAGGACTTCCTCCACCCAAGAACTTGACAGAGCTTAGATCTCTTCAAGGAAGACTCGCCTATATTAGGCGATTTATTTCGAATCTCTCAGGAAGATGTCTGCCTTTTGGCAAATTGATGAAGAAAGGAGCACCCTTCATATGGGATGAAGATTGTCAGAAGGCCTTCAAGCAAATCAAGGAATACCGGCTGACTCCTCCAGTCCTAGGGGCGCCTGTTAGAGGAAAACCTCTTATTCTCTACATTGCTGCCATGGATGCCTCTTTGGGGGCGCTTCTATCCCAGATCAATGAAGAGGGCAAGGAGCAACCGTTGTATTACCTCAGCCAGAAATTGATCGGGCCTGAGCATCGGTATACGCCCATGGAAAAGGTGTGCTTGGCTTTGGTCTTCGCCGTCAAGAAGCTAAGGCACTATCTTTTAGCTCATCGGGTGGAGCTCATTTCAAACTGTGATCCACTTAAATTCCTGCTCAGTCAGCCCGTCCTCTCTAGTAGGCTCGGTAAATGGGCATTCATCGTCATGAAGTTCAACATTACCTTTGTCCCACGCAAGGCGATCAAGAGACAAGGAATGGCGGAGTTCTTAGCAGCTCACCCTGTGCTAGAAGATTCGTCACTCAACTTCGAACTGCCCGATGAAGAGGTGCTGATACCTTCTCAAGAAATTGGGGATCATTCTGAAAACGTCCCGCCACAGGCGGAGCCGGGCGTCCTCACCCTTGACCTCCCACACTGGGAGTTGTATTTTGATGGGGCTTCTCGAACAGTCAAAAGGGCCGGCGACCTCACAGATTTCGTCTCGGGAGCGGGGATAGTTTTCGTATCTCCGCAAGGCGGCATTCTTCATAACTCTTGTGCTCTCATGAAGTCCCTGACTAACAATGAGACAGAATATGAAGCGCTAATTATTGGGCTTCAGTTGGCGCTCGAGATGGACATCAAGTGCATCAAGGTGTACGGAGATTCTCAGCTCTTCATCCGACAAGTCTTGGGCGTCTACGACATCCGGAAAAAAGAGCTTATTCCCTACCATGCAGCCGTCATGAGGTTAAGGGAAAGGTTTTACCTATTCGAAATAGGCCATGTCCCCAGAGGCAGCAACTCCCAGGGTAACGCTTTGGTAAAATTGGCGGTAGCCTTGAAACTCCCACCTGAGGGAGAGCTGAATATTACAATCAGACATCGAAGGCTCATGCTAAGTGTGCTCGATGAAGAGTCCGGCCTCACTATCCATGAGGTCGACAACATTCAAGAGGGGAATACTCTCGAAGAAGAAGATTGGCGCGAGTCGATCATAAAGATAAAGAGTGGCTGGCTTCCCTCTGATCGGGCTTAGAGGGTGCAATTGCTGCACAGGGCGACATCCTACCAGTTGATGGACGGCTTGCTTTTCAGGCTTGTCCACGAAAAGGACCGATCGGTCCTCTTGTGGTGTCTGTCACCCAAGGAAGCAAAGACCGTGATGCACGAGGTCCACTCTGGATTATGCGGAGCTCACCAAGCAGGAGCCAAGATGAAGAATAGCATCAAGCTCAAGGGTGAAAATTTCAAATTTCATATCTCATGTAAGCTCACAGATAATCAAAGAACTCACTAATACCTTCGAACTCCTATTTTCCCCTTGGCCATGGAGGGGGCGGGAAGGGTAGAAGGATCTTTCCTGGTTCTATCGCTAGGATTACAAAATATACTAAATGCCTGACAATTTTTCATCTTCTTGTCCTTCAAAGCTGGATTTTTCTGAGCTTATTTACTGTTTAATGAAGAGATCATTATTACCAAACTCATAATTTTCATCAGTTTGAATCTACACAGGATTCAGAGAATGTATGAGCACCTGCAAGTACAAACAGTGGCCAAGTTTGGCCCACTACATGGAAGCTTCAACAGAACTAACTACAATGCACATACATTTGACTACAAGTGCATGACAATTGCAAGGCATTTGCTCGTTATGGAGGAACAAAATTTTGTCAATTTTCAATCATGGAAATGTGAATGGACATCCATTATAAGCAGTTTCTGCAAGATTGAACTTTGATAAAGGTAGTTGACAAAAGGTCCCTTTTGTTGTGCCACCGGCGTTGAAATAGGGGATTTGCTAAATTTTAACTATACTGAAAATTGGCAACAATTTTAACAGTAATTGGTGGTCAATCTACGTTTGTGACAAAAAATAGATTCAAATCAAAGCCAGATATTAAGGACTCTAGTTTGATGTATTCCTTACTCTCTCTTCTTCCTCTCTCCTCATTTTCCTCGTCTTCCTCTCTCCACATTTTTCTTCTTCCTCCTCTCTCCTCATTTTTCCTCTTCTTCCTCTCTTCTCAATTTTTTTCCTCTTCCTTTCTTCTTTATCCTCTTCTTGTTCTCACTCTTTCACTCTACTTTCCATGCCACCATCCAAAAGTGACGGGAGCTTCCTTTGACTTCGTGTCTTCTCAGCCCTGCTTCTATTGACAGTAGAGCAAACAAAGGCACCTTTTAAAGGATGGGCATGGGTGGAGAACTAATCTGGTTGTGATAGTTTTAGGTGGTCTCGTCATCCTGTTTCCAACTGCAGGAAATAGAGGGGCAGATATGTAATTTAAACTTTTTAGCGCTTTTATTAAAGCCCTTTATATTTCTGTCCTCTTTCTTGTCACCCTATCTAGGAAGGGCAGAAATGTAATATTTTCTTTTGAAATTTAATATAAAAGAAATGTAGATGGGCAGTTTGCACGCTCTCTCTCTCTCTCTCTCTTCCTGTCTATTCCATATCGTATCTATTGAAGCCAAAAATTTTGATTAAAAAAAGAAAAAAAACACAAAAAAGAGGCCAGCCACCCGCTCCCTCATATGGGGGGTTTGGGCCGATTAAACCCCCCATTTGGGATCTTTTTGTCAAGGTGACCCACCATCGCTCTGTCAAAGGGTCCAAGAAAACTATGCTGACCAATGCCTCCTTCACTACGAAATATGTAGACCCGACCCTCCTCTTAGGGATGTCGGGTGTTACGAGTGCAAACGTACTCCCAATATTATAACCAATATTGTAAAGGTCTTTGGTTCTCTCTAGCAGCTAATCAAGGGTGCTCGGACTTTAAGCCGATGTAAATAAATACTGACTGCGGTGGGTGGTGAATTGTCTAGCACCTGAACCCAAATCGTCTGACAAACGAATCCACAGAATTTATCTACAATTATCTAATATACATTTTACATAAAATGTATATTATGCAATGTCATTTTTTCTTTATATCCCCCTCTAAATACTGTGTGTTTAAACAATTACTAAACAATTATTGCTTCGTAACTTTTTTTCGTACTCATTGTGTGTTTAAGGATTTGAAAACCAACCAAACGATTGGGATTGGCCGTTACTGGTCATGGAATATTCTTTTAAAAGAATTATAAAGATTGCACATAGAGGGGCAGTATAAATAGCATGTCCGGGGTTTATTCCTTAGGTACGCATCGTATCAGACTATTTGGATTCGAGTGCTGAACCTTTCCCCACTGACTGCAGTCAGTGTTGATTTACATCGACCTAACATCTGAACACCTTTGTTTAATTGTCAAAGAAAAACTAAGGTCCTCTATAAGGGTCCTGATATCGAGGGCAGGCCTGCTTGCATGGCTCAAAGCTAATTTTCACTCACCATCGAAGGATTAATAGAACGCCGCGCCGCCACGCCAGCGACCCGCCAGCAGACTGCCAGAAGCCCGCCACGAAGGCGACAGCGACCCGACTCCGGCGCGCTACCGCTCCGCCTTGCCGCGCAGCGCCGACTGTTTCAGGAGCGCGAGATGGAACAGCTGGCGGCGCCGTGGGGGGGAATCAGATGCCCCATGGAGCCCGAATCCTCTTCCCTGGGTGCGCACAAGTTGGTGGGGGGCGAGGAGACACGATCCCACTTTTCCTTTTAACTCAAAATCGGATTCCACCTCCACAAACCCGTCGAATCCGATGCCGTTCCGGGGGCTCTTCCCCTTCTGCTCTCCCCACGGCCTTCTTCCTTTATGTGAAGCTCCCAGTGGCCACGAGATTCCCAGCGGCGATGGAGACCCTCCCACCACAAGTTGCACCCCTTTAACAATATATCCTACATTTCCCTCAAATGAAGATGAGCAATGTTTGCTACACGACTTGCCCATTTTTTCTTTTTTGAAATATTTTAACTTAATTCTCACGCCAATTTATTTTATCACATCAAATTATTTTGACGTGAGACTCACATTCTCATCTCCCTCAAGAAATCCAATAAAAAGAAGCAAAAAATATGCAATACACCTTAGATAAGGGTCATGAGTTCCACGTCAAAATAACTTGACATGACACTCGCATCCAAAAAAAATAAAAAATAGTCGTGCATCTCGTCGTGGTGTAACAAGTTGCTCCGTAATGCACTATGGGACGATGCATTAAACATTACTCGATGAAGATGAAGAAATAGAGGTGGCGATTGATCGAGTCAAATTAATTAAGGTTAGATCCTTGGTAAAATCTAATGAACATTATTTAATCTTAACATTGAAAAAGAGCTAGGATCAAGAAATAAGAATCAGATGCAATTGACATGGATTAAGGTGAAATTTTCTAACCTAACTCAACCTAGTGAAAAGTTTGGGTCAAAATAATCCGATTCAAAGCCAACCGGACGTTCAAAAGTTATAACCACATCTCCATTTTTCTAAGAAAATGATCACAACAATAAGTCGGGTCTAAAAGATAGAGATGGGGGAGCGTAGAACTTTTGACACTACAAAGATTCGGTGTCTCTTTTCGTCGGTGTACTAGGCTCTTGGAAGGGCCTGTGCACCTACCATGTGTTTGTCCTTAGTCCCCGGATGGTACCCGTCTGCTCGGCCCAATTTCTCGTCGCTTTGTTGGTGGGCCTGACCGGAGGGAGCCACCGGGCTGCTTTTTTTTTGCTAATGGCGCTATCGAATACGGCCCTCTAAACGAATGGCCCGTGCTAATCCATTCCTAATGGGCCCTCAAGGGCCAGTTAAATATGGGGTTTATGGGAGACGTGTAGATAAGATAAGATAATATAAGATGGCTTCATATGAATGAGCCACTTTTATGTCCCTTCCCCTTTGTTCTCTTGCTTTTCCCCTGTTGGCCTGGTACTTGGCAGACGGGGGGTCAGTCGGTCTCACATATCCCCCCTCCTCTAACAAGAAAGAAGGGAATTCCATGGCAATGGGTTGCTGTTTGTACCATCCAAACACTGGCATTCCTAGTGGAACTGCTTTAGGGATTTTTAGTCTATACATGTATTCCTTTGATGGAGATAAGCAAAACCCTGCTGTCAAAGAGACAGATAAAAGAATGGAGAAATGGGCATCTGATCATTGTTAATTTTAAGGGGAAAGGGATACGTGAATCTAGCAGATTTGCCATACTAGAATGGCCTTCAGGGTAGAAGGGGATTAGGCGATGGGTGTTGTTGTGGGATGTTGCAAAGCTTCCTTTCTTTGAAGTCAAATGCCTTTTAGTGTTGTGTGTGGGATTGGAGCTCCTCCTGCTGCTTTTTTGACAGCCAAAGGGAGGCTCTGAAAACTTTAGCTCTTTGAAGGACACATGCCTGGGCAATCCATGTCACTGATCTCAGTGAGACCACTCAGAATGAGAAGGAATTTGAAAAAGATTGCACAGTTCAGATTTACATAGTGATATGTTTGTTAATATATTTACACAACTATAAGCAATTCAACATCTTTTTGATCAACTGTCTTAATGATATAATATTAACTGGGCATCGAGATTAAAATCTAGTATACATGTGGCCATCTTCCCACGGCGCAATGATCGGGCCGGATGTCGGCAACGTATCCAGCGGGACGACGTTCGAGACTTTCAACAGCGACGACCGCGACTTCTGGTTTCTACGCGAGGCATGGACGGCTGGCACTGGCACCGATCAGATATACACGCCATCCGAGATCATCGATGGCGATTTTGCATCGAATTCGCGTGCAGGCGGGCCTGCGCCTCTGTGCTCCTGGGCGCGTCAATGGCTTCGCCGCGACTGGCTTCAGCAGGCGCAGGACACCGCCGACACGACCTCCCTCGATGTGGTTATGTCGTCCGCCAAGGGCGAGGGAACGACAGCGGAAGTCTACGGTTCCCCCGGCAAAGACCGCGCGATCGACATGATCCGTGTCTTCAAGGAAGCGATCACCAATTACACAGTTTCGTCCAGTGACGATTTCGACACGCTCGTGACGCTACCGTCGGGCGGCGCGGACAAGGGCGTCGAGATATTCCACAACCTGCATGGTCAGTCGCCGAACACCGATCCCGCGCAAATCACATCACCGAATGACTCCTATCTCGAACAGATCACGGCGTTCATAACCGATTTTTCGGCACAGCTCGCCGACGGGACGGACGGCATCAGTCAGTCCGAACCGTTCGCGTTCACGATGATGCAACCCGGTGCCATCGGCTGGTCAAACTCGCGAAATGAATGCGCCAACCAGATGGTTGACATCATGGACGACGTGACCGGCGACGGGAAATACGTCTTCCTGATCGGTGCGATGTGGGACATGCCGTCCAAGCGGACGCTGCCGACTAAGTCAGAGTTTACAGCAAGCGCCACAACTGGAACGTTGACTGTGACGGCGTTCTCTTCCGGCACGCCACTCGCTGTCGGTGATTGGGTTTCCACCGCAGCCGGCATTCCTGTCGGCAAGATCACGGCTCTTGGGACGGGAACTGGCGGGACTGGCACCTACACTCTGAACCTGACAGCCAACGTCACGTCGACGACCATGAAGGGGACATATGATCCAGACGCCGGCAACGGACATCCGCTGCTCGCCGGCAACATTTATATGGGCTGTCGGCAGGGTATCGCCGAACACTACATCTGCGATCGGCAGGAGAATTTCTGGGCACCTAAGCCGATGGACGGTTTTTATCAGGGCAATAAATTCCTCATCCCGATTGCCTCAAAATTCCCAGGTCTTCACATCTCGCCAATCTGCATCGGTGTCGAGCCGACAGTCCTTCCGCATCTTGGTTTCAGCCTTGAGACCCCGGCTGGCTCGCTTGCCACCATCACGAGCATTCGTGTGGTTCCTGGATATGACCTGATCGAGGGCACGGTTTTCGAAGAAAGCCTTGAAGCTTACGAGGTCGGCAAAACTGGCCGCTATGACGGCAGCACCTATTGGGGCGTCGTCTGCCTGCGCGACGGCATGACATCCAACCTGCCAATCAAGGTGCCGTTCGTCAACGACCAGCGCAGGGGCATTGGCGGGTTCATAGACACGCCACGCAACAACGGACTTGGCCGCCACGCGGAAGACATCCCCGGCGTGGTCGGTGAGATCGATTGGGGCAATCCGGTGATGATCCGCACCTTCGCCATGTCGCCGCTCAATATCTGAGGAACCGCAAATGACGTACCCATATCAATTAATCCGAGATGCGTCGGCCCGCACAACCGCTCGGTTTATCGTCCCAAAAATCCAGAGCGTCCCGTGTCTCATATGGGCAACAGGTGGTGACGACAGCATCCAGTTAAGCCGCAGGAACCTTGCCAACAGGAACCTGATGACTGTGACCGGAACGCCCACAGTCAGCACGGGCTACATCCGCACCACAGGCGGGTCTCATTTTTTCCGGACGGACGTGATGGAGCCTGCAACATTTACGTGGTTCGTCTTCGGCCGGCGCTCCGACACGTCTGCGGACAATGATCATACTGGCGCATACGGAGGGTCTTTCTTTGGCGTCTCCGACCCCGGCTGTCTGTTTTATTGGCAGACCTCGACCGTCATTCGAGCGCAGGCGTATCAAGGTGCTGGAACCAATGTGATCTCAACGGTGACCGTCGCATCTGGCGCGACTACCTTCAAGCGATACCGCGTTCAGTGGACGAAAGAGGGGGCGAGCCGGTCCGAAGGCAGGATGCCCGCATGGTCTTTGTTTGCTGGAGGAGATACTCCTGAGGGTAAGATGGGAGCTGCCTTGACCCTCCACTGCGGCTGCGGGCATGGCCGCCTGCCTTCTCGAGATGACAGAAATTCAGTGAAGGACGGAGCTTCCTTGTCGCTTGTGCACTCAGGGTAGAGCCCTGGTGGAGGAGGAATCTCTGCCCCTTTGACTTCGGGCTGGGGAACCTGGTATGGTGGCTCACCACAGAATATGATGTTGTGGTTGGCTTCGGGAGGATGCCCCCATTTTCTTCCCGACCTTGTAGCATGCTAAGAGGTGGAAGCTTCAGCTTGATTTGCCTCTACTGACGCGAGCCATATCTCTTCATCTTCGTCTTCAGAGATTCGGATTGTTTCAAATAGGGCCGCAAGGGTGTTGCAAGATACAGCCAGGCCTCTTCCTCTGTTCTTGGATCTCTTCTTCTTTTTCTTCATAGTCGGTGGCTGCCCCTTTGAAGGCTCATCCCATATACCGGGTTCTTTGGCTTCAGCTTCGACCTCTTCTACTAATCTCAGGGACTCTAACTATTCCCAAGGGATGTACTCGTCCAGCTGGACGGGCCAGATTTTGGGCTGTTCATATTCATCTAGCCCATCAATGATTTCTTGAAGCCGTTTGACCGCAGAGCTGGCTTCTTTGTGCACCTGCATAGGGATGTATTTCTTCTTATTGTTGGTGAATCTTCTGATGACTAGCTGAGGAGCCGTCTCATGATAGACGGGGGTCACGGCCAGGGGTTCCGACTGAGTGGTGATGCTTAGTATATGAATTCTTGGGTCACGACGAAGTGCTACCCTTCTCTATATTTTAGTTGGCACGGTGTGCCAATTTCCTTCCTCGTCGGCTGGCGCTAGGATGCAGGCCTCATAAGTATGCTGAGTGTAGGCTTCCGTCATTTCTTCAGGTAGTTGCTGATATAGAGATATCATATTGATGGTTATCCCTAGAGTGGGCATTTCATGTGGGCGCGGAGGATCGACTTTGTGCTCCCCCATTTGTAATTCTCCCTTCTTGATCAAAGACTCAATGGTGTCTTTAAAGATGTAGTAGTCCTCGATAGGATGCCCAATCATTTGATAATACGGGCAGAAATAAGGATCGTCTTTTTTTCTGAGGTCACCCAACCTCTTTGGTTCTGGGAGAGTGATCTTGTCAAATTTTACAGCCCATTCAAACAAGAGACGAGTCTTATCTCGAGGGAATGAGTATAGCCTTTTCATTTTATCCCGCAGGGATGGGCATTCTCGCCGATCGGCGGGTTTGGAGGGGGAAGATTCAGCTACCCCTTTGTCTTTTTCCTTCTATTGTTCGATGGTCTTGAAGTCGACCGTGTGCACTTCTTGAGATGCTGGTCATTTATCAGCCGACCTGGCCTTCTGGCTTGAAGTGGCAAGAGAGACAGAGTATTTTAAGAGGAATGCCTCGACCTCCGCTACCACATTGTTCAGTCGATCAAATGACTTGATTTCAGTACCTATCATTCTTTCCAGCACTTCTCTTCGCAAGTTCTACTTGCATATTTGGATGGCATCCTCCTGATGTGGGGGGCGCCTGCACCTCATGCTGAGGTTCCTCCACCTTTTGATATATTTCAGGTAGACTCATCGTTCCTTTGCCTGGTTTCATATAGTTCGGCCACTGTCACCTCCCTTTCGACGATGTGGAACCTTTCTTTGAATTTTCTTTGCATATCGGGCCAATCACTGATAGACCCGAGTTGTAGGCTCGAGTACCACTCAAAGGCGAGCCCGGTTAATATGGACCCGAAGAATTTTAGGAGGTACGACTCATCAGTAGCCAAGTCGCCCATCACATTAGTGTAGTAGGCAATGTGCTCGTGCGGAGACCCTTGCCCCTTGAACTTCTCCAACTTTGGAGGCTTAGTAATGCCAGGGGGCAGCCTCTTGGCAGCATGATGAGACAGGTATAGCATCTTGTATACATCAAATGAGGTGGAGTCACCATCGCTCCTTTTTGCTAGCTTTATTTCTATCATTTGCTCAACCATGAGCTTATTCATCACCGCCGGGTCAACCGAGTTTGGGTAGAAGTGAGTTTGTTGCATATGTGGTGTTGTTAATACGGCCGCATGTGGCCTTAGTGTGCCACGTTGGTGTGAGAGATCTTAGAATCTTTCTAACAAGTTCACTGTCAGAATATTCTATACTTAATGATTTTAGATAATTTGTTAGTTGGGTAAGTTTGGCATACATTTCAGAAATAGATTCATCATGTCTCATTTTGAACATTTCATAGTCAGGGATCAACATGTTGGCCCTGGCGGCCCTTACCTCAGAAGTTCCTCAATGGGTCAATTATAGCCGATCCCACATTTCTTTTGCTGAATTGCAAGTCCACACTCTGGAGTATTCTGTAGGGTGGATGGCGCATTACATTACGCTCATCACGCTCCAGTTAACTGTGGACTTCCTGATTTGGTCAAAGGTCTAGGCATCCTCATCTTCGGGTAGTTCAAAAGGACCTCAACTCACTACCACCAGATTAGATGATCTTGGGCATGAAGAAAAACCTCCATCTGGTTTTTCTAGTATGTATAATTTGCCTAATCAAAGAATGGGGGTCGATTGATAGAGTGACCCCTAGCTATTATGCGGCGAGGGACGTTCCCATCAGATCTTCCCTAGTCGTTGGACCACATCTCTAGGGAACCCGCTCTAATACCAATTGATGAGTAGTATGAGTGGATCTAGAGAGGGGGTGAATAGATCCCCACAAGCGATTCTTAACCACTTTAAAGATCAAAAGAAACTACAGTGCAGAAGGAATGGTCTTAAGCACGGTTGTAGGCTCACACACGTGTTGTTTGAAAGTGTAACATTATGAGACGCACTAACTGAGTGACAACACCTGTGAAGGAGGTAGTGGAAATGGAATACGTCACAGCAAACCATTGCTCATAAATTTTTAAGGTGGTTCGACTGCTATCTAGTAGACCTACATCCACCCCTTACCAACCCGATGAGGCTTCCACACTTGGCCAAAGAAAACACACACACACACACACAAGGCACTAATCTACTATAACCACTGACAAACAGCTTGTACGAGGAGCAAGCTCCTCAACCACACACGGGTGCACAGCAGCCAAACACACTCCGGTCCCTAAAATAGGGTACCAAAAAAATGCTGAGAAAACTCAGCGACTAGACACAGAAAAGTCCGGAGAAGAATTGAGAAACAAAAACTCAAAACAAGGAAACTAAAAAGTAGCTTATGATAGAAATCAAGAAGCTGAGAGATGACAGTCCGAACTCAGGACTGTAGTCTGCTATATCTTTCTTCTTCAGAGGCCAGGCAATAATAGGGAGAAAGTTTCTTTCACCGTGCTCTCAGGGCTTCCCTCACGTCTTTTGAAGCACACAGGCCAACTTTCTTTGGGTATTTTTCAAACAGGCTTAGGGCTTTTTTACTTCTCCCGCGCTCTCTCTCATCTTCTTCACAAGGGTGGCAGGTTCATATATATAGAAGAGGGAGACGTGGAGAGATCCCTTCTTCCAGATCTTGTCTGTGATTGGTTCGTTCAGAATCGGCCACCTAATTGGTCCGAGTTTAGAGAGGAAAGAATGGAAAGATCTTTTTTCTAGATCTGTTATCTGACTAATCCTTGTCTATGGCTGTTTTCTGATTGGTTCATTTTTATCGAGAAGAAAAACCTGGAGAGCTTCTTTCTCCAGATTTGATTTCTGGCAAGTCCTTTTCACAAAAGTATTCTAACTGTCCCATGATGAAAAGGCAGGATCTCTATCTAGGGCCTTTTTCAAACCTTGAGGCACATGTTCTGGAACTTGCATCGGTGACTTCTGAAGACTTTGTGTGTTTGTATGGATGGCCTTCATTCAGATGATTGAGTAGGCAGATCTATTGAAAATTCTTCATGTGTGTCAATGTACCTAGTGACCTCTGTCATTGCAAGTTACAGTCCACTTGGGTTACTGTGAGTAAGGCTTGGAGCTGAACGAGTGTGTGTCGACACAGCTGTGAATGACGTCACGCGAAGGTAGAAGATTGATATCGCGATATGATGGATGAGGATGAACAGGGGAAGGGGACAAAGCGAACCACCGCGGGAGGTTGCTCCTTGCGGGGTTTTGATTGGAAATACACAAAGTAGAAACACATGGAATAGAAATTCTACAGGAATTAAATGGGGAGAGGGAATTGACTAAATTTAAATTACGGGATTTAAACGGCCGTTAAAAATAGAGATACCCCGATGGACTCAGTCATCCTCTTCCTCAAGGAGGTGACTGGGGGCAAAAGGGCCAGTAACCCAACTGACGTAAGAACTTGCAAGGGCATCTCAGGCAAAATCAGATAACCCCTTGGTGTGAAAACCTACAAGAGCACACAAAAAAAAGTAAAAGGGGGCCAGTTCTGACGAAAACCCAACAAGGCGGTAGAGCTAGTAAAGAGAACAAAAAAAATACTCTTTCCTCCCCCATCCGGGACAACCAGCTACCAGCCTTCTAGCAACTGCATACCCTTCCAGTTGGCCCATACCAGTCCCTGATCAATATCCTGCTCCAGTTTAAAAACACTGCACCTCCCTATCGGCCATACACCATCACGGTCAGCCTACGCCAGTTCCCTGGGCCACACACCTCCCTGGTTGGCCTATGCGACTAGTACACTTCTCCAGCTCATCAATCTTACACTCCCCAGTTAGCCATACACCACCCCGGTTAGCTCACACTTCTTTTGACCTCACACCACCAAGGTCAGCCCGTATACGCTAGTGACTCATACATCATCCTTGCCATTCGTTCCAACAAACCTCAGTCTACACGCCACTTGGTTGATCTCTAAACTACATCAACCTTGGATTCATCTATCATAAAGATCCATTAACCCAGAACTCCTAGTCACCAGTCCATCGTGGTTAAGCTACCATGACCCCAGTCATGACTCCAGCAATACGCCATAAAGGCTCACCAGTTCCCAGATCAATCACCCGATAACCAGCTAAAGCCACTGTCACGGCTACAATGGCAACAAGCCATCAACAACACATACTTTAGGTCACGCCCCTTGATAGCAACACGCTACAGGCAATAGCCACCAGGTTCCCAGGTAAACAAAAGAAAATAAATAAAGATGGGGTTAAAAATGGAGATATCCCGACGACCTCAGTTAGCTACCTCCACAGGACTACTGAGGGCAAAAATTATCATCAATCCAACTATGGTGAAATCCCGCAAGAGCATCTCAGGCAAAATTGGGGAACCCCTTGGTGTGAAAACCCGCAACGGCGCACTGAAAAAAGTAAAAGGAGGTCAACTCTGGCAAAAATCGGCAAAGACGGTAGAGCTAGTAAAGAGAAAAAAAATAAAAACTCTTCCTCTCTTCTCCTCATTGATGAAAGTTGCCGACCACGACATCTCACCAACGGCAAGCACAACACCGCCCTATACCAATGGGGACCAATACACCCGGGGGTCGGTCATCACCAACTCCAGTCCTAGCATTCGACTACACACCTCAGCGGTCAGTCGACCAATTCCAGTCTTCCGGCTACTACACATCAGCAGTCAGCCAGCTAGCTTCAGTTCTAGCTCCAGTCCTAATCCCTCGACTACAACACCTTAGCGGTTATCTGACCAGCTCCAGATCTAGCCCTCCGGCTACAACACCTTAGCGGTTAGCCGGCCAGCTCCAACTCTAGTCCCAATCTCTGGCTACAACACCTTAGCGATCAGTCGGTTAGCTCCAGTTCTAGTTCCCAAGCTACAACACCCCCAACGATCAGCCGACCAGCTCCAGTTCTAGTTCCCCTGCTATAACACCCCTAGCGGTCAGCCGGCCAGCTCTAGTTCTAGTTCCCCACCTACAACACCCCCAATGGTCAACCGGCTAGCTCCAGTTGTAGTTCCCGGGCTATAACACCCCTAGCAGTCAGCCGGCCAGCTCCAATTCTAGTTCCTGACTACAACACCCCCAATGGTCAGCTGGCCAGCTCCATTTCCAGCTCAAGTTCCAATTCCTCGGCTACAACACCTCCAGTGGTCAGCCGGCCAGCTCTAGTTTCAGCTCCAATTCTAGTTCCCCAGCTACAACACCCCCTGCGGTTAGCCAGTCAGCTTCAGTTCTAGCTCCAATTCCAGTTCCCGGCTACAACAACCCCAACGATCAGCTGACTAGCTCCAGCTCCAGTCTTAGTCTTCGACTACAACACCCTAGTTGTCAGTCGGCCCACTCCAGCTTCAACTCCAGTTCCAGTCCCCCGGGTATAACACTCCCAGTGGTTAATTGATCAGCTCTAGATTCCTTGGCTACTACATCTCAATAGTCAGACAAGTAGTTCCAGTTTTTCAACTCCAAGATAACTCCATCGACTCCATCCGTTTCCATTTCTGCTTCGAGCTGAAATGGCGAGTAGTGCAGGGTCGCAAATTCTGAAAATAGCGCCTTTCTTCTGGATGCTATTTCTAATTGGCATCCATGCCTCAGCGACAGAATCTTTCTTTCCTTATTTTAATATTTGCCTTGCTTTTTGTGCAAAAGATTTGGCGACTTCTCGAATAGCCGCTGATTCATTTTTTTTACAGGATTGCTACAAATTGGCGCCTTTATGAAAAGGCGTTCATTCTTGATTTGGTGCCCTTCCAAGCAGGCGCTCATTTAAATGGCTTCTAAATCTTGATCGCTAATTCCTGCAATAGAGAACATCATTTATAAATGTCAAAAATGGGTTATGCAATTTATCCTTTATGCAAGTTCAATTCTCACATAGTCATTGTGGCCCAAAATGATGGTTAAATGTATGCAAGCTCAAATTAAATGAGAGAATAAAATTAATTATCCAAACTGCATAACTCTATTCTTTTAATGCTCAAAGATGACATATGTGATGTAAATTATGATATAAAATATGATACTCATCAGGTACTTGGCGGTGCTGACAGCATTCTTGAGCTTTCCACCGGTTATGGGGTTCCCCAACTTTCGGGGAGTTACTTTTGTTGACCTTCTAAGCATGACAACCACTAAACCTATCAGGGTTGTCGCTACTGAGAATCAGACGGCCCACCAACAAGCGCCTGAAGATGCCAAGCCTTTTTCGAAGGCCAGATTCCACTAGTGGGTTGGATGGTCCACCACTTCACATACAATGCTCATTCGGCCAACAGCAAGTGGTCTGGGGGCAAGCAGAAGAGAGATTAACAAAAGAGGACTTCTATCCCTCTACAGGGATAGCTCTTAGCCTCTGGGAAGTCCATCTTGACTGGCGACATTTATGTATTTCTGAATGGACGTGATGCTCAAGTGATTCTCGAGCGAGTCATTCTGGCAGTTCCAGTGTGGAACTCTTTCCAGCTGTTAGCTGGGAAGAAGGCCGAGAAAGAAGAGGTTGGCCTTCAAGGATGAAAAGAATTGGCCTCGAGGCCGAAGAAGTTCTAAAAGATTTGGGTGCTGAAGAGGACCCAACCTACCCTGCCGTTTGTGTCCAGCTGCGGCAATCCCCAACCTACTGGGGAGAATCAAAAGAGAGGATTTGTGCCCAGCGAAGAGGTCTTATTCGTGGCTCCTTCACCCCGTGCTGTTTCAGGACCCGTGCACGATAGGCTAATGTGCTTGTTCTGATGAAGAAGTCTAATCAATCTGCCAGGCTGACATGGCTGGCATGTATGCCTCCAGTACGAGATCAGAGGCTGCCCCCCGCCTACTCTCGGAAGCATGACTAGGAAGATGTGGCCAATATGATCCAAAGTTACTTCAGGGGCTTGGGAGACTCCTCCCTTGGCCAACAACGGTTACTCCATGCAATGGCCATTAAAGAAGAAGAAGAAGAGCAAGCGTCATTTGTAGGCAAAGATGATCTAAGAGCAGAAGAAATGAAGCATGTTGAAGCACCTCTGCAAGCCAGCAAGGCGAAGAGAATTTCTGTGTTTGAAAGGCTAACATTCCCACACCGGTGTAAAAGGGAAGTCAGAAGAAAAGGAAAGACGATACAAGTCTAGTCCTGCAATATGGCAGGGATTACTAATCGATACGGAGTTCTCCCGACTGAAGAAGATGAGCTAGCTAGGCTTGCTGAACGAGGTTGCTCGATAACTAGAAGAGGCAAAGCTACTGGTGAGAGCCTACATACTAAAGGAAAGAAAGTTATCAAGGAAGAAGTGATCACTGTCACAACAAATGTGGTGACGGTGGAAGGGGATGAAGCTCTACCAGTCATCCCAACAGAAGCAGTCTCAGGAGAGACTTCAGAAGCTGCCACCAGCGAGTCTAGTTCAGACAGGCCACTGTTAATGTTGTTGCAAAAATATCAACAAGAGATAGAACTCCTAAAGAAACAATTATGCGAGAGGATAGAGTAGGCCTCTCTATTCAAACAACCAGAAATGCAGGCAAAATCGTCATGGGTAGGTGTCAACTCGGGCAACCTCTCACCACGATGCACCCTTTTCCATCCTGCGGATAACCAGACTACCACCCAGCAATGTCTGTCTTAGCCATTACTGCCACTGGTGCCGCCCCAATATCATCAAGTGTCACTACTTCACTCCATGCTGCAGGCAACCACTTTTGTTACCCCATACTTACAGCCGACACATTTCTTCCCTGAACCGGTCGACCCGACCGCCATGAACAATCTAATGGTGGAAAAGATGATAGAGATGAAAGTAGCCGAGTAGGGTGAAGGAGATTATGCTACATTTGATGCATATTGGGTGCCATACTCGCCACACCATGTTGCCAAGTGGCTCCCTCCAGGGATCAACAAGCCGCCAAAGTTCAAAAAATTTAATGGGCAAGGTTCCCCTAAGGAGCACATTGCATATTATATGACAATCATGGGTGGCTTGGCTACAGATGAATCATATCTACTGAATTTTTTTGGGTCCTCACTGACAGGGCTCACTTTCGAATGTTGCTCTAGCCTATCAGCCATATCGATTAGTGACTGGTCAGATATGCAGAAGAAGTTCAGAGAAAGGTTTCATGTCACTGAAAAAGAGGTCACTGTGGGTGAAATGTACTCAATGAGACAAAGGCCTAATGAAACAACTCTAGATTACGTCAAGAGGTAGAGGAACCTCGGTATAAGGTGCAAGTAGCCCTCGTATCAGGAGCATGCTAATCAAATATGTAAATAGAATCTTAGGGGGGAGGTTCTTGAAAGAATGATTGGAATAGAGATAAGGTATTTTGGCCGTCGAACAATGTAGTTGCTGAGATTGAAGCCTTCCTAGCGAAGCACGCCTCGCTAGCAACCAATGTCATCACCCAAAGGGCAAAGGTGATAGACTGACAGATAGTGCCGAAGGAAGCAAACACTGTGGACTTGAAGGCATTTAAGCAACAAAGAGACAAGGGCAAGAAGGTAGTTGCTCCCCCACTTGCCAAACCAGAAGAAAAGAAGGAAGGTCCCTCACTCAGGGACAAGAGGAAAAAGGCATATTCCTTCCCCAGGAATAAAACCATGGTCCTCTTTGAGTGGCCCTGCCAGTACAATAAGATCACCGTGCCGGAGCCGAAGAGGCCGGAGGACCTGAAGAGGAAGGACAGTCCGAGATTCTACCGTTATCATTAGATACTTGGGCATCTAATTGAAGGCTTCTATGTATTCAAGGACGTAATAGAAGTCTTGATAAAAAGGGTAAGCTTCAGATGGGCGAGTACAAAGTAGACCCTCTAAGCCCCCATGAAGTCTCAATGAACAAGGCGGCTGTCAGTATGGTATCTCTGTACCAGGCGCTACTGGAAGAAATTTTAGAGGCTAGCACTCAGCATACTTATGAGACTTGCCTTCTGACACCCTTGAGAGAACAGCAGGGATGGCAAGAAGTCCCTACAAAGAATAGAAAGAAGCCTACAGCCCATCCACCCCTGGGGGCAGATATCCATGGTGTGATAGGACAACCAACTCCACCAACTCTGGCACTGATTTGGGCAAATCAACCTACCATAATCAGAATACCCACTCATAACTGAAGGAGACAAACACCACTGCCAGTAAATAAGGAAATAAGCCTAGAAGTCTGAAGGCTACAAGCTTATATAAACAGGTTAGATGAGTATGAACAACCCAAATTGTAGCCTCTGCTGATAAAAGACCACGTGCCATGGAAGTAATTTGAACAGCTTGCCCTAGAACAAAAAGAAAAGCAAGAAGATCTAAATGAAGATAGGAGCTTGTTCTGGGGGGAGGCACCGCCCAAGAAGGAGCAGAAGAAGAAAAGAAAAGCTCGAAGTGTTAAGAGGGTGACAACACTCTCCTGTAACACTTTGTCAGCTTTGTTCAGTATGCCTAGCGAAGAAGATGAAGAAGACATATGTTTCGCGCCATTTGTTGAGGCAAGCCATGCTGAAGGTACAATTGCTCCTCATGCAACCCAGTCGGGTCGAAAATGGGGGCGCCCACCACCGACTAATCACATCATCATCTTCAGGGGAGAGCAACCCTACCAAATACCCCCTCTTGAGGTTAGGGGAATTTAGATCCCTCCTCCGCCAGGGCTCTATGTACAAAGCAAAGAGGGCAATGATGTCCCCTCTTTTGCTGAATTTCTTAAAGCAGCCAAAGGAAAGCACGCTTGCAAAGAAGCTAGCTCTATGACCAGGGGCACTCACCTGTAGCCTCCCCACCCTTTTGGTCCACAGGGTGAAGAGAAGCCAGCCCTACTCTATGCACTAGGGGTCAACAAAATAATGACATGGCGTAGCAAAACAATTCAGAGTGAACACCCGATGAGGCAGGACCATCGGAGACTGCGGCACAAGATCCTCCTAAATTGAGATGGGCGGAAGAAATGAAGCTATCCAATGTCTAGGCTGCAACCCGAATAATGAAATTGCTGAAAAAGCTAGACTTACCATCCAGGAGATTCTCTCTTTAAGCAAGGAGACCTGACAAGACATCCTTACGGCTCTACAAACTCTGACACAATATGAAAGCTGTTTGGCTAAAGCACTACCAGGGGCAAGTGTGACATTTACTACGGAAGATACGTTACTTCTTACTATCAACCATAATAGTCCACTATACAAGTGGGGGCAGTTGAATGGCTAGTCAATAAACATAATTTTGGTAGACTAGGGTGTAGTAGTCAATGTACTCCCCTACCATATCTACCAGAAATACTATAGGAGGAGAAAGACAAACGAAAAGAAAGAGAGAAAAAAAGAGAAGAAAAAAAGAAGAAAAAAGAAGACGAAGAAAAAGAAGGACTGTAAATCCAATGAAGGAAGTAAATTTTATTACATTTGTGAAATCATGTCAAGTGCCTGAGACAAGCTGTCGGGGTGACTCCAAATAAATGAAAGAATGCACAACATGAGTCCCGGGACAAGCCCTCGGGATAGTTGCAACTAAAGGAAAGAATGTGCATCAAGTGCGAAGCTTAACGCCTCTTGAGTACATCTTGTTCCAATTTTGCTTTGCAAAGTTGCCCTGCACAACTCCAATGGAAGGAAGACACTCCTAATGAAGCAAAGGTGGCAAATCAAAGGATTGCATCCGTGGTAGCATTAGGTCACTCAAATTTGAAGGTGGGGAAGCTGTAAAATTCTCCCAATACATGGACCTGATGTGGCAGCTC
This sequence comes from Amorphophallus titanum, assembly GCA_024336825.1. NCBI lineage: Eukaryota > Viridiplantae > Streptophyta > Magnoliopsida > Alismatales > Araceae > Amorphophallus > Amorphophallus titanum. Next base: position 15,176,803 of record JANBPO010001371.1, on the reverse strand, counting down.
AGAAGGAGCCTGCAAAGCAAAAAGGGAAAATCATCAGTATACAAGAAATCTCAAGTTTTACCAGTAAAGTTGATGTGGAAATTAAAGATTGGAATATTGATTTTCGTACCCTGACATGATAGTTCTAGAAGGATCCCTTCAATAGAACCTGCAAAGAAAGACATTTGTATACAAGAAAGTTCAAATCATACAGGCAATATTGACATGAAAGATATAACTCAAACAACAGTAAACGCTTACCCAGTGTGTCCTCTGACTCAAAAGAAGCATGCAAGGCCGGGCTTCGGGTAAAGTCAGAAAGGCAGGCCCAACCAAAGAACTCCAAACCAAGCCTTGGACAAGCTCCAAAAGGAGACGTTAAGTGGGAGCAATTCAAGTCCAACTCCAGGCAAAGTAAAAAGGGCGAGACCAAGGCGGAATCCCCCAAGTTAAGTATAGACAAACCAAGGAACAAGCAGGCAAGAAGTCCGAAGCAGTATCAACATCTCAAAACTCTGGTCCTTATATGATCGAGTTCCAAGAAACGTCGCCCGAAATAATCAAGCAAGCATTCAGGTCACCCGTCAAATACATAAAGGAGAGGCTAACTGGGTCAAGGTGGTCTTAAAGAAGCATGGTCATCCTCAACCACTTAAAAGACAATCCTGATTCAACAACTTCAAATCTGGAGGCATCTCCCAACAGCTTGGAAAGGCAGAAACTCCTCCGATTGAACTGGCGTAAGCTAAAAGGTGGGATTCGAACGAGAAAAAGGATTTTAAAAAGAAGGTTGAAGAAGTAAGCATCCTCTTTAATGTGACCATCATGCTAGGGTGTCTCACCCTACCGAGGAATGTCTAGAAATCCAAGATTGCATTGAAACCATTATGCAAAAGGAAGAGATCGATGCCCAAAGAAGCTGCGTGAAATAGAGAAATCGCAGATAGGCAATCGAAAAGTTATTAAGCCAAAGACGCCTCGCAGAAATGTTGCACAAGGAGGATCCTATCTTCGACAAGCTAAAGTGGCCAATGCTTCGACTTCAATCCCCGACCGACCCAAAGGAGCAAGTCGGCAAATATATCGGGCGAAGCATCAAGCAATGCTCGATTCAAATACCGAGCAAAGCCAGAAAGCCAAAACTCAGGCAAAGAACTCCAAACCAAGCTTCAAGTGAAACTAGAAAGGCAAGTCTAAGGAAGAGAGCAACAGAAGATTTTGGTGTTCAAAAACTCGCTGATGTACCGGGGAAATTCATGTAACAGATGCAACAAAAAAGGGGGGATGAAGAACAAAAAAATTTCATTAAAAAAAAATCTACAGAAGCATTTTGTGATGAAGCCTTCCCTTAGGGTCTACTTGATGGAGCGGGTCCATGCCACTTCTCTGGAGTGGTGCGCGCTCTTCTGAGTTCTCCTCTAAGGGTTACAAAGTTCATAAATATTTGATTCAACCAAATAGGTAGTAGAAACCAGATGGCTTGGCACGAAGTGCCTGATAAAATTGACGTCGACTCAGACTGTAATGTCAAACCCGCCCAGAATTGGTGACAACACCATGCAATAATGGATCTCTAGAGCAATGTATAATGTCTTTGAATTCCACTCCAGGACTGTCGTCACCTTAAACTGAATTCTCCATCATGTCATCAGGACTCAGGGGGGGGGAAGGAAAAGATCCAACAATAGTAATTTCTAAGGGCTATTACATAAGGATTTCATTGTTCCTTGTCTTCTTCCACATGTTCCATAGGTCATTGAAGTTTGCCGACTCGCCATAAACCTTGGATAGTTTTGATCTCCTCTTGGTCGCCGCTTGAGCCCAACTCTCTCTTCTTGATTGGCGGAAGGTGAGAGACTTCTTCAAAGAGATGGCGGGGAAGACCAAGTTGTGAGAGGCATCGGTGGGTGTTGTAGAGCACGAATTTGGTTGCACTGATCAATCTTAACTCCATTCCAGAGGAGAGCCTTGCATGGAGATCTTGGATCTTGAGGAACCCCGGCATGCATGTGAAATCCTTTTGTGACATTACTTTGAAGTGGCCCCACCAATCCACCCATTTCTTGAGTTTGGGTACCCGATTGACAACTCTCTCACATAACCCAAGTTTGCCTGTCATATAGTAGAGTGGGCTTTTAGAATAGATCCTAGAAACTTGTTGGGTTTCCTCACATGGATCAAACTTAAAGTGGAGGTCTACCCAACTTGTGAGCAATAGCATAGACCCATATAGGGGTCTCCCCATGGAAGCCGAGGTAAGCCCACTATAAAGGTAGGCTAAGACCGCCGAACCAATTCTATTTCCCTCCCAAATACCACATATGGTGCTCAATTATTCTTCTTCCAAGAAGTCATCCACTGAAGGGAAGAGTAATGCTCTCGTAAGGCACACCACCAAACTTTTCATGATCAACTCCATTTCTTCTTCTTTGTTCTCAAGGGATTTGTATACCCATGCTGCAAGCTTCATCAAGTTAATCCCCTTTGCTACCCTTATTTGCTCTATTATCTTTTGGCTTGGGATTAAGCTTGCTAACATCTCCATGGCACTCATCGGTTCTTGCATGATTGCCATCTTCCCTTCATCTCCTTGCTTCATCCCCTTTAATCCAAGTAACATCTCCGTCTCTTCCAATAGGACGGTAGCCTCAAAAGTGGGGAATAAGAAGGTATGGGTGTAAGGATGCCATACTTCTATGAGAGCTCCTATGGCGGCCCAATCAAAATGGATGTCATTATAGTGCTTGGCATGGGTCACTAATCCTAAAAGATGCCACTTGGAAAGATGGGTCCTCATGCCAAGAGTGATTTTGGAGAGAAGGAGGGGTAGCCATTGAACTTTGGTAAATCTCCTAGCCCCCGGAATAAGAGGATAATCCTGAACATCAAATAAAGAAGAGAGAAGGAAGAATTTTATTAGAATTTGAAAAGAGAATTGAATGAAACACTAGCCTTATTGCAATACTCACTTGACTTAATGCTATTCTTCCACTGATGTGGCCCTTATTTTCTGTAATCCTCGCAAAACCTATCTTGGTTCTCTTTGATGGACGATATATCATCTTCTCCATTTGCTACGTCTTATGTTCGCAATTCCATGAAGAGGGATCACCGCAGCTCTCTATCTGCACCACCCGGAGAATCATGCATGCAATAAGCTTTGAATAGGAGAGATTGTTTTGGGTTTTAGGTGCTCTGGGGTGTCTTTATATAGAAAACACCTGAAGCATCGTCTCAGTTTAAGTTCAAATAGGTTCAGGATCGATTTCCTAGTCTCAGAGAAGTCACGCCCGACCATGAGCCATGACTTAGTAAAACACGCCTGAGATCCTGTCATCATTCTCCATTGACATGCCCTAATGAACGGTCGTTATTTCAATGAACAGTTCAATTTTGGTACGGATTTGGCTTTGTTTGATTTTTTTAATCCATAGAGTGCCCAAAGTAACAGGCATAATTTATGAGAATAGTGATTTGAATTCATAGAATGCCTGTTTATTCAGCCACTAATTTAGTAAAAATATTTTTGAGGGTTGTGTTATATCATGAATTATGGAGCTAATGATGTTTGAACATAGGTAAAGCACAAACTATGTAGGTCACCCAGAATGCTCAGGGTTCTTCTCAGACGATGTTTGTAATGTCCTACCAATTTATAGTTTAGCATTTTATCTGTTTAATAAAAAAAATTTGATCATGTCTAAATGTTTATATTATTAGTCTTATTATATTTATTTTAGTCATGGTAAAAAAATATTTAAAAAGATAAGAAGGAAAAAAAAGAAAACAAAATACATGTATATATGTATATCCCAATTAAAAACTTAGCTAATTAAAACATAAACGACTACTATAGTAAGTAAAACACTTGAGCCTAGTGCACAGAGGATTTAGCAAGAGTAGTTCAAAGGCTGGATCAAAACAACATATGCAAACTGATGAGGTCGACGCAGCTGTTCAGTGAGGTCGATGCACCTTCAAGGAGTCACAATTAACAGGGTAGCTGAGGTCGACACAAGTCCCACAGTAAAGCAGATGAAACACTTAAACACAAAACATAGTACACACCCCACTCCCTTAGACGTGTAGACCAGTGCAACACAAGTGTTCCGATGGGGTTATCCAGAGCCGAAGTCAAACACACCTATCCAAGACACAGTCACACCATGCAATGCGGAAGATAACTTGGATCAGGACTGTGTAAAGTGGAGTGCTTGATTGTAGGTATGCAACAAGCAATGACTGGATATGCAGGTGCAGGAAGAATCACACAAGTGGACAGTGTGGGGGCCGAGCAACTAAGTGCAGAATAGAAATGCATGCGTTCCTGTGAATGGGGATAGAAGAGATGGATCAATCGCACAAGAACACACCCATTACACCAGAAATTTTTAAGGTGGTTCGGTTGCAAACTCGCAACCTACGTTCACCCCTCACCAAACCCGGTGAGGCTTTACCACACAAGGATGAAATCCTCAACACACATGGGGATGAAACCCCCCCCCCCCACACACACAAACAAAGAAAACAAGTTGCAAGTGCAACAAAAACACTTTCGGTCTCTAACCAGAACACCAGACACACATTGAAATGCGGATTAGAAATGAGACAGGTGACAAAACAAGAAAGAACTCCCGCTGTAGCTTCAGATAAGAATTTGAAGACAGTAACCAAATCAACTTTTCAAGCTCAATCTTTCGCAAGACTGCTCTCTCTCATGGCTTCCCTCCTTTCTTCTGCTCTATTTTCTTTTACAGCACTGGACTGGGTCGGCCCTAGTGCTGGGCTGCTCTCTTTTCTTCTCCTCTCCTTTTCTTCTTCTCAGATAAATAGATTAGGCACATGCTCTTGCTTTCAGGCTTTCTTTTTCCTCTTGAGGCAATAGCAGCTTCTTCATAAGAAGCTTCATAAGAAGCCAATGATGACAAGGATAGTTGACTGTCCTAGGATCCTTTTTCCAGACTCAAACCTGCTTGAAGACTAGCTGGAGGAGCTTGTGGAGTCAATTCCTGAGCATGATTGATCAAATCCTGAGCATGATTGCCATTGGGTCGACTCCGAGCTTGGTTTCCATAGGTGTCGACTTCCGAGCATGATTATCATAGACTCCCGATCATGATTGCATCGGCTCTCGAGCATGGTTTCATGAATTTTGAGCTAGTTGGCACAGGAGTTCGAGCTTTGATTCGAGCTTAGTCTGAGCTCAGTCCGAGCTTGTCTGAGCTTAGTCGAGCTTGTCTGAGTTTGGTGAGTTCAGGCTCGACCTTGTAGATGTCAGGCTCGACCTTGTAAAGTTTGAATGTCCAAGCTTGACGTCAGGCTCGACCTTCTAGACGTCAGGCTCGACCTTGTAAAGCTTGAACAACCAGTTTGGTGACGTTAGGCTTGACCTTGGTGATGGTAGGCTCGACCTTGTAAAGCTTGAACGTCCCAGTTTGGTGACGTCAGGATCAAGCTTGGTGACGTCAGGATCGAGCTTGTCCGAGCTTGACTGAGCTTGAGCTTGTTTCCATGTGTGTTGACTTCCGAGCATGATTGCCATAGTGCTTTCTGATGTCCGAGCTTTAAGCTTCAGGAAGTCCGACCTTAGTTGCCACAGCGGTCTGAGCTTTGGTTGCTCGACTTGGACCTGGTTCCGAGCTTTGACTTTCCTAGATGTCTGACACTTGGACTTGGAATTTGATTTCAACATTTTCAAAAATGTATCCAATGACTCTTGTTGCTGGCTTGTGCTGCTATTGCTCGGCTCATGGCTTTTGGTTGATGCTGATGCATGCAGAGGGTGGACGCCATGAGATCATTGTAACATATCAGACCTTATAGCTAGTCTTCTATGTTCTCATGGCTCAGCTTCAATGCACCATATCACATGACATCATTACATGATATCTTCATACTGCTCATCTTCATGAGGTCATACACTTGCCAGTGCTAGACAATGGAGCAAAAATTAGCGCAATTGGACCCCCGGGAGCCCAAGTTACGCATCAACAAATAGGGCCCTATGAGCACTACGCCAGAACTACCAGAATCAGAACATGGTCTTCGGGATGGCAGCAATTTGCAAGTTGCAGTCTCAGGAAGACTGCAACTTGAGCTAGCGGCCCATGTGAAGACTGTAACCAAATTGGTGGTCTCTAGGGAGACTATAACCTTCTGAACGAACCGAAATAGCCCAGAACAGGGGAAAAATAGAGAAAAGACTATCTAAACATGAACATACACCCACTAAACTTGCAAGAGAGCATGAAAAATGTGATGGGCACTAGGTGTCCCACCGTGATCGCCAAAAAATTAAGGTTATAAATTAACTATCTACCCCACCCCCAAACTATAAACAAATAATATGCATGAAGTATGAACAAAGGCAAAGGGGCGATGAAGATGAAGAACATACCATGATTGCCACCAAGGATTTACACCGCCAAAGAGATGAAGGAAAGGATGTAACGGCGACGCGCACCTTGGAAAAGGATGAAGAAATGACACGACTGAAGGAGGCCGCTACAACGTGATCACGCTTGAAAAAAGGGGTACGGGAACAGCGTGGGTGTCACCTCCTCTCCTTCCAGACGACTAGAGGAAGAGGGCCTCACGTTCAATCATGCTCTCCTACAAAACAAAGATCGATCACAAGAAGAAAAACCCATTAGATATATTAATATGTAGCATCCATCCTGTATGTGTAAAGGAGCATGAATAAAAGGGGGAGAACGCACCGGGGGGAGGTTTTTAACCCCTATGGAACGGTGGAAATAATAGGTGTGTGTTGTGATGAGAATGAAACAAATAAGGAGGAAAAACACGCAGTATAACTGCGGGAATCGTGCATGCAATATGAAGAAAAATATAGGTGTAGCAGAAAAATAGAAATCTATGATGATTTTGAGAATTGGAGAACAAATAACTAAGAGTAGAAAGAGACATATTGAGCCATTGAGCATGGAAAACAAAGGTAATACTTCCCTCTACAGGATGGGGTCGAAGAAATGAGTCAGCATCGCAGCATGGCTTCACCCCGAATCAAGAAAGAGCCCCCCATCACGAACTACGAACTAAGCATCTATTTATAGAGGTTGCAAAAACCCATGGGTTATAATCTAAGATAAACACCCAATTTTAGGGATTTAGATGCATAAATCTCTAGATAATATTGGGAGTAAGATCCCTGGATTGATTAGAATCAAAGTGGAGAGTCACCCTCCTCGAAATCAGTGTGAGATGAGGCTCCGGGAGAGTCCTCAAGTGAAGAAATCGGAGTTCAGATGGTTCTGGGCTCTATTCTAAGGAAACGGTTTATCGCAGGGCCATAACTCAAGAAACAGTCATGGGAGGGCCGCCATTTCAATAAAAATGGTCATAGGGGTGACCGCCAGGGGACAAGGCCGAGCCAGGCAACTCTAGACAAAAAACTAAGGTAGCGGTCTTGGGGAGACTACTACCATCAGGTAATGGTCTTCCCTAGACCACTACTTGATGATTTTTATTTTTTAATTTTGAAAAGTCCAGGTGGCAGTCTACTATTGACTACCATCTCAAAGTAGCGATCAACAGTTGACCGCTACTAGAGGGGGTGCACAACTTCAATTCGACTGACTATTTATTCTCCTAATACGTAGGCTGAAAATGGGTGTCAATAGCAACCAGTTATGAGAACTTCAAACCGACCTCTGGCAAGAAGAGGCCCAATGGCCGGCAAAGATTTTCAAAGGATAAGAAACCAAGAAAGAACGAAAAGAATAATGGGCCTACTGCCCCATCTAAGGCAATTTGCAAATATTGTGACCAGTTAGGCCATAAGATGGAGGAGTGCTGGCGTAAGTTAGGCACTTGCCTACGTTGTTGGAGTTGGGACCACTGCATCCTCAAATGTCCCCTTCTTGTTGACCAAGCTCCAACTAAGAAGCAGTAAGGATGTTAGAAGTGGCAGGGCAAGCTCCAAGTCCTTCAAGAAACTAAATCCGAGGCCACTAAGGAGGGTGGTGTGGTTGAAGGTACTCTTACTATTCTTTCCAAGCCAGCATTCTTTATTTTCAACACCAGAGCTACTCATTCGGCATCAAGAACCTAGGGGAACCCCCCCTGGCATCAACGACCCAAGGGAGTCCCCTCGGGCATCAAGGGCCTGGCATCAACGACCCAAGGAAGTCCCCCGGGGCATCAAGGGATCCAAGGGAATCCCCCCTGGCATCAACGACACAAGGGAGTCCCCCTAGGGATCAAGGGGTCCAGAGGAATCGCCCCTTAGCATCAAGGATACCCCTGGGATCCCTCTGGGCAACAGGGATTCCCCCTCTTTTCTTTCTTTCCTTTTTTTGGGGGAAAATTCAAGATACAACAAATGTCTCTTACGGTATGTTCGTCAGAGCTGAAGGCGACAATGAGCGGCCTGTGGATTTGCAACTTTCTTCATTCCCTTAGGTCCTCATGACATGACAGAGAGTGCTGTAGAAGGCGATGACTAACAGCCCATGCACTTGATAGTGCACGTTTTTATCCCTGAGTCTTGATGACATGACGGGGGTGTTGCCAACTTCGTCTTTTTACCCTTGAGTCTTGATGGCATGGTGGGGAATATTGTTGGATTTGTTCTTTTACCCCTGAGTCTTGGTGACATAGCGGAAGAAATTTTGTCAGAATTCTTTGGGATGGACATCTTCAGGGATGTCATATTGGCCTGGGATTGGAGCCGAAAGATGTTGCATTTCGCTCCAGCACTTAAATATTGTGCAGTGCTATCATCAATCCTGTGCAAAATTTTGGAGTTTGAGCCGACATTTGGTGTCATCACACTTTCACGCTAGGCCATTCAGCTTTTATTGTTAATTTGGTTGAGCCAACCATTTCAACTCGGTAGCGAATCTTTTCTCACTTTTTTCCTTTTTTCCCTTCTTTTTCTTCTCTTTTTTTCTTCTTTTTTAGCGAATATGCCTATGGAAGTACTTAGGAGAGTGCACACCACTCTTAACTCTGCTGATGTATTTTGAAATACAGTCTTAGGGTCGGCTTGGTGGAGCGGGTCCATGTCACTTTGCATTTATTGCAAACAGAATTTTTTTTTTGGCAGCCCACTCTCTCTCTCTCTCTCTTTGTTGCATTCATTGCATTTGTTCCCTGTTGGCACCAATTTTTGCCTACCTATATGTAAGGTGAGAACCTGCCAGCAGGTAGAACCTCCCCACTGCAGCAGGGACAGTAGCACATGGCCTCTCCGAGGTCATGTAGTAGCCCAGCAGGTGCAGCAGCAGGCCTCCTCAGATGGCTGCCCAACAAGCACAACAGACTTGGACCCCTCCGCAGGCCCAGGGTGGACTGCTCCAGGCGGACAGAAGCCTAGTGCAGCAGCAAATCTGCCTGGGGTGGTCCAGACCCGCCCGGGGTGAAGCAAGGATGGACACAGCAGCCCTCCAGCGGCAACAGGCAGACCCGTCGTGCAGCAGCAACAACAATACTTGTTGACAGCCACCCGTCTGGGGTGCAGCAACTGCAGAAGAAATAGAGACCTGCCCGGGGTGGCTCAGACCTCCCCGAGGTGAACCAAGCAGCAGCAGGAGGCCAACCTGCCCGGGGTGAAGCTCTGTCAGGGAGGACCTCCTCGGTCTGCCAACCTCCCTGGGGTGGACAGGAGGGAAACTGAAAGGCAAGTTGGTATGGGGTGTGGTCACCTCACTCTTCTCCCCTCCGGGGGTTCCGGTCACCTCCCTGGCCTTTGGTGAGCCTAAGAGAATTCTCACCTCTCCTCTCTCACTTAATCGGCAACAGAGAATGGGCCAGCAGGGAAAAAGGTGCCCGTTTGGGGTCAGGCCAACCCGTACGGGGTCGCCCGACCTCGGACGGGTCTGCGAGCAGGTGGGGGGGCTGCCAGGTTCTTGTTCGGGGTCAGGCCAACCCGTACGGGGTCGCTCGACCTCGGACGGGTCCCCGAGCAGGTGGGGGGGCTGCCCGGGGTCACACAACTCCCTAGGCAGACCTCCCCGAGGTCATTTGACCCCGGACGGGTCCGGGGACCTCCCACCCCTGGCAGCCTCCGTCTCCCACGCATGGAAACCAAGGAAAAGAACTCCCCGGGGTCATTTTCCTCCCGTTTAACCCGTACGGGTCCGAACGACCCCGGGGAGGTTCCCACTTTTATAAATAGACCCCCAGAGGTCCATATAGACATACAGACAGAGCTACGTCCCATTTACTTTGATAAGAGGGGTGGGTTAAACAGTTCCACCTATTTTCGTGGGTCACATTATCTAGATTAGATGAGGGTTATCCTTCAATCTAACCCGAATATTTGTATCTCTCTATCAAACCACAAAATGAACAAAATGGAGGTTATCCCCAGGACAAGTGGGGGATAACCCCCTATCAAAGCGGCGCTAAGTTCCCACATTGACATCCCGTCACTTGAAGCCCTTCTTTTGGAGAAAAAACCAATAAGCCTTCTCAATCCTCTCATCTTTATATTTCATTTACTTTAGCATTGCATGCATCATATCTTCTTTCCCTTTTATTTATTTTCATCTCAACCATGTTGAGATCCTCCTTTTGTGCAACACTTGCACACCTCCCTCTTTGCATATCATCATATCTTCTTCCTACCCATTGCATAGGGGTTTAAAGCCCAACACCAACAAGGTGTGTTCTTATACATGTTTTCATGCTTATTCATATTAGAATTTGATGCTACACACACCATATTTCTAATTTGATTCTTCGTTGGTTGTTTCTTTATTTTTATAAGGTTAATCTTAAAGTAAAAACTCTCTTCAGCGGTTGGCCGATTGGAAGAGAATGTGACACTGACATCTCCCCCACACCTTTCAAAGGTATTTATCACGATCCCTCCCTTTGCTTTATTGTCAAATTCTTTTGAGGCCCGTGGTCTATAGTGATCACATTCCATTTAGTATCCCCGCATGCTCCCTTTTCCCTTTTTCCCTTTTTTTACTCCTTTCCACACCTCTTAATTCTTTTAATTTTTCTTTGTGAATTTTTCCTTAAATCTACAACTGGTTCCGTTAGACACAATCCAAGGGAACTTTATGTTGCCCAATATATGGCTTTAACCTAGAGGGGGTGAATAGGTTATAAAAATTAATTGTAATTAAAGAGAGATTAAGATTAATGTAATGTGTAAATGTAAAACACTATAGCAGTATTGTCCCAAAATTAAAGAGATAGCAACAATCACACAAGCATCCAGAGGCGGCGCTTCCATGTTGGTAATTAATGGGCATAAACTGGAAAGGCCGAGCGTTCTAATTAAGTTGCGGAACCATACAGTGACTAATGGGATGAATGACAACTACGTCCTTCGTCCGTACATCTCTCATATATACTTGGTGCGGTTGCTGCACAAAATTTGTCGTGCATGTTTTCCTCCCGATGTTTTCTTACCTGAAAATGCTGTTAAAAGGAGTAGCATGGTGTCAAGTTGTTGTCACCTCCAAAATAAAAAAGAAACGTCATAGTTGTAGTTATTTTCTGTTCGTTGAAACTTAAAAGAAAGGTAGGGTGAGTAATCACTAGCTATTTGGTGAGGAAAATGTAGTCATCCGTCAAGGAAATTTGTCATGTCTTTGTGAGCTTCTGTGCAGGATCAGTTCTGTCAAAAGCCACAATCATCCAGTTTTTGTTGAAGGGAGGATGAAGTTTGAGTCAAGGGAACCATCTACTTCTGATCATTTCTGAGGATTGTCATTGAAGAAGGAAACGTGCGGATCGAGAAGAGGAATGTGTGAACATCCTCAACATCGGCATCCGGCTACCCTCCACTCCGAGCATCAGAGAAATCTTTCACCTTTTGTTTCTTCTCATGAAAATCTATTTCAATATCTTTTATTGAGTCATATTGATCATTTGCTAGTGGGTCTTGTGGAGATATTGATCAAATCCTGTATTTCCGAACACTTAGTATATTTTTGTTAAGAACCGTCTGCGGACGGGTGTGACCGAGGGCGGAGCTGCGGGCTGTGCAGCATCCGTCAGGTCGTGATCCATTAGTGGATCGGTTTGGAGACTTTGTCTTCGTGGTTCTAGAGTTCTCACTCCGTTTGCTTCGGGTTGAAGCTAGTGAAGCCTCACTGGTTGGTGAGGGGTGGACGTAGGGTGCCTGGAAGGTCCCGAACCACCTAAAAACCCCTCGTGCATTGTCAACTTGTGGTTTGATGTTTGTGGTTGCTATATCCTTCGTCACACTTATATTGCGAGTTTGATACGGTGAGATGAGAACTTATTAATTGTCCGTTCATTCTTCGATAACCGAGTGATCATCATCAAATGCGGAGAGTTGTGAGAGCTTGATTGCTGTATTAAGAGTGAATTTGATAACGGTGTCAGTTAGAGACGGGTGACTTATCCGGAGTGACTCATCCGACCCCTAATCTTAATTGAGATCGATTAACTCATTTCATCTATTTCTTCGTAATCTATTCGATTATGGATAAAAATGTCAAATAAAGCAGGATCGTCTGCAGAAGAAAAACGGGTAATGAACACATGGAAATGTGCTACCTCATGTTATGTGGTGATGGTTTGTGGATATACAGAAGCACAGCTTTTGGGCCAGCAAGAAATAAAAAGACATTGAAACTAAAAGGAAATATCAGGTAGTAAAAATTGACATTTACTTGAGCTAGGCCTTAATTTGATGATACCTGTAGAAGCATGGATGCCTTTGCACAAAGGACCGAGCTGCCCATGGTTGGAATTCCACTTGTAAACCCAAGGTTTATACCTGATATCTTGGGGGGTGAAGAATTTACGAGGATTGTAACATCATCCATACCATCATTTCCCATGATGGACCACCCATCATCTGCAAATCCATTGAGGGCTTCGTTGAACCCCCTGCAAGAATTATCCGTCAGAGTCCCATAAATAGAATAGTCCTCAACAAGATATATGAAAGAAGCATAGTCTCATGATACTCAAAAATTCCCACCTGCTAAGCCTCTGACTTAGTGCCCTCAGAGCTGCAGGCCGCCTTCCCCAGCCATTGACAGCAGGTGGAGTAGCTTCTTGAGAAATCTGCCTAAGGTGGTGCAAAGCCTGCACAAAGTAGCCAAAAATATGTAACCTCTACCAGAAAAAAAATACAATAAATGCAATCTGCCTAAGCTGATGCTAAACCTGAATATTGTAGAAAAATGAGGTATCAAAAGAAAATGCAGGCTATGCAGCTGATGTTACAACCAATTCATCTCTTCCCTTCTCTCCCCAGAAAGCATTAATGCAAACAATTTGTAAATTTTCATTCTCAACAAAGTCAAAGAAGAGAAGAATAGGCTAACCGCCATCGTTGTCCTCTGAGCAAGTACAGCTGATGATTCATACAAAGGTCTTATAATTTCAGGGACACTCCAAGGCTGCTTCAGGGAAACAATATCAGACTTTAGGAACCATTGCACAACTAATGATGTACTGAATGCAAACCAAAATGGCTCAAATAAGCAGTAAAGGATGCTTTCTTAAGGATACTTTCTTTACCTCCAAATCCATATGATCAACGATGTGTATTACTGATCCACCGCCTTCACAAGGCCTTATCAGGTATCCGCTTGGCAGCATTTGTGCCCTGACAAAATGCTGCACTGGAGGCATGCTTGGACCACCATGCTTGCTTCCGAGCGATCTTTCACAAACCTTAAACATTGAATTTCCCAGAAATTAGTTAGTCTTAAAATAAAATGGACCAAAGAAAAAAAAGAAATGACGTTAACTGCTTTAAGAGAGTGTAGCCTTGGAGAAGAAACTTACAACAAGGCTACCATCCTCCAAAACTGAGGTATAGCGCAGCAGCCAGAAGTCACGGGCTGGTGCCAGTGTTGTTGGAGCATACAGCTAGAACAAGATCATGGAATGATTGAGAAACAGTTTGAGCTAATACACTAGCCACAGGGCATCAGTAGTATAGCATTTTACAAAATGTTACCATACAACTATTCACCTGCATGTAAAGCAGCTCGATGGTTCCATCATTTCCAGTGGCCAGAGCATTTACAACATCAACAGACCGGCAATCATGGAACCATGATATCCGATCCTTGAGGATCTCTGCAACCTGAGAAAAATCGACAATTATCCATTTTTGGCACCAAATAAATAAGCTAGAAAACAGCCAAAACGACTACAAAAGCCTACCCTTACCTACCTTCGTAGGTTCAAGGGCTACTAGGCCACATGCTCGTGCCGCCACACCAGGGCAACCATGCGAGATAGAAATGATTCCAATGGAATCCGGACCAGGCTGGATGATGCATGTTACAAAGACAATGAAATCGTGATTTGATTGTAAAGGTAGTAATTCAAATAAACAAACAGATTAAGAAGAAAGATGTTTGTGATCATTCCTTGAAGTGTGAAGAATGGAGAAATGCCAAACTTAAAACACACAGATCATGGTCCCTAGGCGTCAAACTGCATGAGGGGTAGAAACTTGTTCAGCAAGGGAGTTCATGATATCAGACTTGCTAGGATCTTCTCCACAGACCATTGGATCTATTTGGCAGAGAACATACTCTGATACCACTCGTTGGGTGCGGCAATAGGATCTAGAGGGGGGGGTGAATAGATCCCCTCACAATTAATGCCCAATTTAAAAAATAGAGCTCAGAAGAACTACGATTTCAACACAACGGATTCAATCAGATGTGATTAGAATCAATGGACAAGAACTTGTTTCACACAGTGTCAAGGTGATAATAGTTATACAGCTTTCTAGCAGATAGAAAGAACTGCTGCACCATTGAGCAGGAAACCATCAAGCACTTAGTGTGTGTATGTGCGTGTTAGAGAACAACTCGAAATGCATATGTTGGAGTTAACACACGAACCTATGAATGGGAATAGGAGATAAGGAGCAATCACACAAATCACAGTGCACTGCATAAGGAATTTTTAAGGTTGTTCAGTCTATAAACCCACAGACCTTCGTCCACCCCTCACCAAACCCGGTGAGGCTTCACTACACTACAACTGCAGCAACAGGGATGAACCCCAAACATAGACACACACACACACGTGCTAATACATAGCTTACACAAGGAGCAAGCTCTTCACGAGGACAAGGTCCACACCACTAATTCACAGCTTCCTATTGATTCACAGCTTCCCACTGATTCGCAGCTTCCACACGGGGACAAACCCCAAAGAAAGAAAACAAAAAACACACTGCAAATATGCAACAAAACACGGGGACATGCCTCACCAACACACACGGCTGCACAACAACCATACCCACTCCAGTCCCTAAAATAGGTGACCAGACAACGCTGTAAGCACAACACTACACATGAAGATTCAAGAATGGAAAAAGAAGAAACGAAACGAACTAGAAGCAAAAGCAATGTAGCTTCCAAGGAAGCACTTTGAGTGATCTTTCGATGCTCTGCTTCAGTGTCTTCCTCACTCTCACTCTCTTCACTCAACCAGACTCTTTCTCTCAGACTGGCTCCTGCTGTTGTTGTCTTTCTTACTTAATCTTTCTCTTCTTTCTTCTTTGTTTTCTACTCTCCGAGCTCACTCTCTTTCCTTTTCTCTCTTTTTGCTGGGACGAGCTTACTGATGTTCTTTTGAGTATGCTTGCTCGGCTAACTCTTCCCAAATTGCAGAGGCAACATATTTATAGAGTGAAGGGGCAGAAAATTTTCCCTCCAACAGCTTGCAATTTGATTGGTCAGAATAAAATTAAAGTTCTTTGACACAAACCTTTTCCAAGGTGGTTTTCTGATTGGCCCAAGTATACTTGATAGCACAGACAGAATCTATTTCTAGATCTATATTTCTGCCAGATCCTTTTTATAGTAGAGATGTTAGAGCATTTTCCAGATCTATTCTCTGATTGGTTTTTTATAAAAAGTTTCTTTACCTAGGATCACCTAGGTTCTTTTCTACAGCTTGATACATGTCCTTACCTAGATGCTTGTGCCATTGACCTGGAGCTTCCACGTTGTTTTCCATTGGTCCATGCTTGTAGGAGGCAGACTAGCCTTTTTCCAAATTTGGTTACTGGCAGGTCTTTTTCATAAAAGTGAACTGACTGGCTTATGATGAAAAGGACGGATCCCTATCCTAGGACCTTTTCAAGGAGGTACTCTGATAGGTCCATTGTAAAAGTGAAGGTTCTTCTCTTCTCAGACCTTTTCTGACCTTGAGGCTCGAGTCCTGGAGGCGTGAGCCATTGACTTGAAGTAAAAAACATAGGATTGGTTGACTCTATTCGAAGACTGGTAGACTACCGTAATGAGTTGGCCATTTACTTCAGATGTGTCAATGCACTCTATTGGGCGTGCCGACGCAGCCTTGTACCGCTGGAATACCAAGGCTTCATTGTTCAAGGGTGAGTCGACTCCACAAGTGTGTTGGGTCAATGCAGGCTATCCTTTCACTTGAATTGATGCGAGCCAAGCCATTGTGTGTCGACGCAGCTAGATGGGTCCGTTGACGAATCCTTTGAAGATGCAACCAAGGTGGTTTCTATGAGGAGCCTTGTGTCGATGCCCTGAGAAAAATGGCGTCGACGCACTTGATTGTATATGCTTGAGTTTGCTTCGAGCCCAGAGTTAAAACCCCGGGAAAAACCCTCTGATGTTTAAGTCATCATGCTGATAGAGCGTAGGTGGAAGGGAGGTAGGAGAAAGAGTGAAGGACATGAGATCGCTCTCCACCAGTGAGTGTGGTGTTGAGTACTCAAGATTACCTTATCTTTCTGGAGGGATTTCTTAGAGTTTATATAGCTGCTTACTCTCTTAGCTGGAGGTAGGGTAGCTGAAGGGATCAGGGGGCGTTATGTCCTGGAGGAAAGCTCTCCTCAGTTAATGGCCTCTTGTTCTCCCCTATCCCTTTGAGCTTCCTGTCTCCGAGCCCCAGTGAGACTCTCACCGGGAGATACGCCCTACCAAAGGAAACTACGCCCATGGGAGATCCAAGCGTGGCATACCACCAGATGGGGCACTTGGGCTTCTCCCGAGCGTAGTGGGCAGCGTTGGATGGTTATGCTCGGGCACCTCTTGGGCTTTTCTGAGTGACAGTTACTCGGTCTTCTGGGCCAGATGGCCGCCTAAGAAGGTTTGGTCTGAGTGTTTTTGGGCTTTGAGATGGGCCCGTACGTGGGGCTATCACTTAGGGAGATCGGCCTGGTTCGATCAGATTAGACCTGGTTGGGCCGGTTTAGACCTGATTTGGCTGTCCCAATCCGCGCATCTTTTTGGGCTGCGGATTTACCCCTCTCCACTTGCCCCCTACTCCCGAGCCTCCCGAGCCAAAGTTTGGGCTCGGAGAGTAGTGTATCATGGGATAGCGTTGGTGGCTCGAGTGGGGGATATCTTTTGCCAGCAGGGCCCATTTAATGCGACTGTCCTGGGGGCATGTGTATTATGATGATGACTCCCTCGGGTAGGCGCGGGGAGGCCCTTCTTGGAGTTTGAAGCATCGCGACGTTACCCGCAAGGGTCGCCAGGATATATATGTAAATATCTCGCATGCTTGCGTCTCACGTTTCCTCCGTTTAGGACTTTCCCCCTTCGTTGCATTGGCATTCTAAGGGAGTCCATGTGTCGCGAGAGTGGCTTGAGGGAGCGGAGGATCGTAGAGGCTTTTGTAGAGTTGGTAGAGAGCATGGCAGCGGCGATCCGTCGGCTTCCTCCTCCCCCTGAATCTTTTGATTCAGCTATTCTCTTCTCCCTCTTACTCTTCTCGTTCCTCCATGGCAGAGCACGATCTCGAGGTTGAGGTCCGGGAGCCCAAGCAAGGTGCAGGGGGTTCAGTGCCCAACCATCCTCTATGCAGCAAGTTAAGCGAGGCTGAGGTGAAGGAGATTGAGGTCCACTACGGGCTGCCATGGCGGTACTTTTTTTCTCCGGCCAAACCCCACGAGTCCAGCCTGGATACTCGTTCGGGCCTTTTCTACCTTTTTCTTCTGACTTGGAAGTGTGACTTTCGTCTTCCTCTCCACCCCTTTGTTGTACAGCTACTGCAATTCTACCAGCTGACACCTATCCAGTTGGTTTTCAATTCATATTCTTTCATCTTCTCTTTCATCTTCCTCTGTCGTTCGTGTGGCCTCGCCACATCGTTAGACCTCTTTCACGCCTTCTTTGAGCTGAAGAAGCAACCCATGTTGGGAATGGCTTCTTCTATCCTCAGGAGAGGAGGGGGAGGAGTTGCGTGACTCTCTCTCCTCGGGATTCCTCCACAAGGGGTGAAAGACCCTATTTTTCTAGGTTGGGGCCAATAAGGGAACTCTCGACTGGGGCTTCCCCATCCGATCGAACTTTCATCCGATATTCCCTCCGAAGCAGCCGGTGATCTCCTCAGAGCTGGAGGAGGAGATTAGGGTTCTTCAGGAGAATCGTCGAACGACTATTGAGTTGATGACTTCGACCAACATTGAGGAGCACCCTCACTGCGCGCTGCCCTGCAGTGGTAAGGACCTTAGGCTTCTGCTTTTGCACTTTCTCATTTTGGTTTGTCAAGCCCTTTGCTGATGACTTATTTTTTGCCGAGTAGAAGCAAGGCACGGTGATGGGCAACCATTAGAGTTGGAGGTCATCGAACTGGAGGAGACGACTACTCCGAGTGTGCCTCAAGCTTCCGTGGGTCCTTCTTCCGCCCTGGATAAGGGCAAGCAAATTACTCGGGATGATGTCCCATAGCGCCGAGAGTCCAAGAGGAAGGATGCCAGGGAGCGACTACTGTTGTCATCAATGAAGGCTCTAACTGCCGAGAAGAGGCAGTTGAAGAAGGCGAAGACCTCCCGCCCGATTGAGGAGCTTCCAACCGAGGGAGTCTGTCACCCGAGCCTCCTGCCGACCGAGCCAGAGGTGCCTGCAGCGGTTGAGGGGATTTCCTCTAAGCTGACAGGAGCGCAGGGGGAGGAGGTCGGCTCTGAGATCCTGGTCGAGGCCGACGGGGTACATGGCGAGGAGGAGGGCGTCGATGTGTGGACCTGGGCCAAGCCGAGCATTGTCGTCCCAAGCTTGGGACGACTGGAGAGGATGCTTGATCCCGGACCTTCTAGAGGGCGTTCCTCCTCTTTAGTAGGGGCG
The DNA here is from genome assembly GCA_024336825.1 of Amorphophallus titanum. Classification (NCBI taxonomy): domain Eukaryota; kingdom Viridiplantae; phylum Streptophyta; class Magnoliopsida; order Alismatales; family Araceae; genus Amorphophallus; species Amorphophallus titanum. The sequence continues at coordinate 15,157,787 of JANBPO010001371.1, read as the reverse complement.
GTTCACCATCCAAGCCTCCTTGCACAGTCGGTGCCGAGATCTGGCACCTTCATCTGTTCGGGAAAAGTTCCGACGTTGCTCCCCTCCCATGCTCCTCGAAAGGGTCATGGAGGGAGGTATTTTCATGGTTCAACTGGGGGCTGAGATCACTGACTTCGTGGCGCGGCTGGTGAATGATGGAAGGGCTCAGTCCGAGGTTTGTGTTGAGTCCAACCGTAGGGTCGGTCGGTTGACGTCTGAGCTCGGAGGGCTTCGACAGGAGGTGACTTCACTCCGGGCACGTGATCGAGCGAACCAGGAGGATGCTCGGTCACAGGCTGAGCAATTGTCCCAAGCTCGGTGTACGGCTGAACTCAAGAGTAAACTCTTGGAAGAAGAGCGCCGGGCTTACGTGGAGAGCTCGGGACGGTGGGCGGCCGAGCGAGAGGAGCTTGAGGGTCGGGTCCGAGAGGCCCAGCGGGCCAACGGGGAGGCCGAGGTGGCGTGGGCCGAAGCCGAGGCAAAGCTGACCGAGGCCCAGGAAGGGTTACCCGAGGTCAAAGTGAGGCTGGCTAAGGCCGATGCAAGGGTGGCCGAGCTCGAGGAGAAGGCAACAGGAGCCGAGGCGGAGGCAATCAAGCGATATCGGAGCTCGAAGGAGTACCATGAATCCCTGAAGTAGGCTGCCTTCGCATGTTATGAGTCAGGCTACCGGCGAGGGCTGAGGAAGGGTTTCACCCAAGGCTTCAGGTGGGTGGCCAGACTGGCCCAAGAATAGGTCCTCGACGAGCTCTTCTTTAGCCCCAGGCAACGCTATGACTCTGATGAGGTCGACTCGGACTCTCCTTCATCAACGTCGAGTTGTGAAGGGTGGAGCGAGGGTGCCTCTGCCTCGACAGAGGAGATATCGCCAACTCCGACAGCCTCGGGAGGACGCGCGGACGGGGCACTTCCCATACAAATGGGGTCAGTGCCCGGGCTAGCCGTCACCGAGGGGACTGGGGGCAAATCTCCAAGCACCGAGGGTCCTCCGCTTGCTAAGCTTCAAGAGGGGCCATGGACTTCCCAAAGTTCCCTCGTTTCTAGACTAGGAAAATTTGTACTTGCCTTGCTAGTTTATTTTCTCTTTCTCTTTAGTAATTTCTGTCTGGACTTAGCTGTGCAATGATTCTCTTTTCATATAATGGTGGTAGTGTTCAAAACGTAATTGACTATATGTTTCCGCCTTTGACTGAGTAGGATTTACCATATCCACACTTGCCAGTGAATCAGAGATCTCGTATGATTTGCAGCCAAAAAATTAGGCTTGTGTGTCGATCGGGTGCTGAATTGGCGTCTTTTCATCCTTCTATGCTTTAAATGACTTTCCATTTTACGTGTTCTCACGGGGGTCTTTGAGGGAGGTAGCGTAACTGCTTCTGGGGAAGGACGCCTGCCTCTTACATCTTTTCGAGGGGAGGTTCAATTAAGGCAAAAGTATCCCCCTTCGGCCTATAAAAGGTCCCAAAGGGCACCTCCTCCTCTTCACACCGCTTAAGGGTTCTCTTGCAGTCTTTGCTTTCTCCACCCTTTCTTGTGAAGTGGCTATCCTCCTTTTGGCAATCCCCTTCGGGCGAAGCATGGAGGGCGACTCTAAAGATGAAGACTTTGGCGGTTGCTAGGGCGTTCATGCTGCTTCGGCGTAGAAGAATGGATGGCAATGGGGCAATTGGTGTATGAGAAAGGAGGGCGCGTAGCGACGGGCTTGCTCCCATCTTCTGGACTGCCGCCATACTCAGAGGATGGCTAGTCCCTGCTGCACGGAGACACGGTGCGAAAGGTACTATTTGACGAAATCTAAACTCATCGGTTTGGATGGTGCCGGGCACCGGGAACTCGACAGCAGCGCTTCGTACTCCTACGAGTATCTCCCCACTCCCATCCCCAAGGGAGTGTTCCACTCTTTCTCTCTCTTCTGTTCTTCTACCATCCTCTTTTTCTTCAAAGGGTGCATGTTTTCTACTTATTCTCTTTTCTTATCTTTGCTCGCACCACTTAGAGGGTACTTGCTTTCTGTTCTCCTACTGATAACATCTCTTCCGAACTTCCCGAGTAGACAAAGTCAGTCGTCCTGTTATCCGAGCCAGTTTTCACATGGGGTGGAGTCAGTGGCTCGACTTGGGGGATACCAACCTCATCCGCACCGAGTAATCAGTTCGTGTTGTACTAGTTTTTCTCTTTCTTACATATTGTACTAGCTATGGCCTACCTGATGTACAAAGATGTTTGATGCAATAAAAAGGAGACTTATTATCATAATATGGCAGCCTCCCCCCCCATGCCGGCCATTGGCCCCTCCGCCGCTCAGTGATTTTCTCTCTCTCTCTCTCCCTCTCCACACATTGTTTCTCTCTCTACCTTCCCCCTCTCTACATTGCGGCTCTCTCTCTCTCTCTCCTGTCTGCACATACTCTCTCTCTCTCTCACACGCACACACAACACAGGTTAATTTTCTCTCTCCATCCACTCCTCATTCTACACTATTCTCTCTCTCCTCCCCTTCCCTATGCACAGTGTTCTCTCTATCTCTATCCTCTCTCTTCATACAGTACTCTCACTCTCTCTCTCTCTCTCTCTAAGCTCAATCTAAGCTACTAGTGGTGGGCACGGGGTCGACATAGACAAAGCAAGCATGGTGCGGAAACCCAAGCCGCAGGGAAGTAATATATATAGAACCGGAGCTGCGGAACCCCCGCCCGCACCCCCCGGGTTTTTAGGGCACCACTCAGCTTTCGCGGCCCGCCTTCCACCTGACACAGCCTCAGGGAGGGAGGCCATCGCTTCTCAGTTGCACCCAGGTGCTGCAAACCGGACGGATACCATTAAAACCCCACGACGACCACAGCCGGCGCCCACTAGACTAGATCTGGCCTCGGGGAAGCACCCCCCACCCCCAAATGGGTGCCTGCCCTTGCTAGGTTAGGGTTCTGCTCCGGGAAACAGCCATGTCCCCCGTAAGCATGTGGATGGGGATGGCTCTTTTTGGACTTTAGCCGCAGCAGGATATATAGAGGGATCCTGGGGGATGTGGGGGAATGGAGTTGCGACTCTTTCCGCCCTTCCCAACAGTTTGCCTGTTCTTTCATCTGATCAGCACACCGCTCTCTGCATGCAACCATATAACTTTTTCCCTATACATGTTGGCTCTTGAAGCATGTCTATAGAAGAGGAAGCTTACATTTATATAGTTAAAGGACTCCCGTTACCACACGTATTCCGATCTTTGGAGCAGTTTAAACAATTAACGGACAACACCCCAGCTATGTGGCTAAATTTCGGAATGATGTATATATATGTGTGTGTGTAATTATAGTTGATCGGAAGACCGTACGTGTTGTTATTTCCTAGATAAAATTAAGTTTAGGAAAAAGGGGTGACAGAAACGAAGATGAAGAACAACAACTGCAACTGGGTGGTGCGATTTTAGGTTAATTAAGATGCACCCAGACCCAGCACTTCGAAATTAATTAATGAAAGTCATCAACCTCGAGGGACGAGTCGGTGCTGGCACCAATCTGTCGAAGTAGATAGAACTCGCTCGCTGTTATATCTTCCCCTATTCTTCTGACCGGTTTTAGGGCATACACATGCAGGATCTACCTGCCCGGCCATGGCCATCCTTCCATGAAATTTCCATTGAGAATTGAAGGGCCTGCCCACACTCTCGGCCACCTTCTGATTTAAGGAGCTTACGTCCGAAGTAACGACAATAATAATTTTCTTCTCCCGACGATGATTGGCGTCATGATCCTCCATCAATGCATGGGCCGTCCGTCGGGTTTTGAGACAAACCTCAAAATTAAGCACCTTGGATCGAGTTGGCCGATGGCAACCGCAAATCCTGTTCAGTATTTTGAAGGACCAATTAAACTTCAGTGATAAGGCATGCAATCATAATTAGATAGTGGTACCTGACCTTTTAATTATTTGCCGAAAACTGCTGCAGATTGAAATACCCAGCTGCTGGACTAATTATCGATCATATCTCTCTCTTTTTTTTTATATTTTTTGTCAAGTAGTGCAGATCCACATGTATCTACCTCTTCATGGGCAATGTTGGGGTCCGATCCTACTAGTACTAGTAGGAGGTAAGAGGAACCAGACCCCAGATCGTTTTGTCTCCCAGGGCAAGCCTTTTTCCTGGTTTGAAATTAATGAAGCCTCTTCACTCCTCCAAAGCTATCCCGACCAAACCATCGCCCACCGTAGGGAACTCATACGGTTGTTTCGAGCATAGCTTATGGCAAGGGCCATTTTTTCCCCCTCCCCATGCCGAGGCATCGGCTGTGGGGTGTGTGGGGGGGGCGGGGGGGGGCCGGGGTGGGGGGGGGGGGGAGCTGTGTATCTAAACAGGGGTGGGCAGTAGAGTAGTGAAGGGGTCGAATCCAAAATCGATGTCATCGCATTCATAAATACGATTCCCGAGTATAAATCACCTCCGGGCTGCCGGAATAGACGCCAAATGACGCTCGTGCAATGGGATTGACACTGTAATTGGTCGGGCTGGTACCCCAATTTCCCAGCAAATACGGCTCGTTGACAAAACCGGCGGCACTGGAAGTGTTCGACCCGTTGCAGGCAGTGCCGGAAGGCGCAGGCGTAGAGTTCAGAAAATCCGTCATCGTCATGGTGCCGGTCTGATTTCCCGTCGGTGTCGGCAACAGTAAGAGCGCAGATCCGTTCTTGACGGTCGTTGTCGTGGGTATATAGGTATTGCAAGCGCCCAGACTGCCCTGGAAGGTCAATTGCATGCTGGCGCCGCTGATGGGGGTGCAGCTGTCAGAGGTCGAATTGTTGGCGTTGGTAACGAACATGCTGCCGTTCCAGTATTGCACCTGAGCTGGAACCGGCAATGGCACCAGCGCCGAACCGTAGGCATTTTGAAGTTTGAGCATACCGAACTTGGTTGCGGTGGTACCTAGCGACACACGATCCGGAGTCGGGCTTAGTGGCCCGTTATTGGTCACCAGATTGAAACCTGTGGCAGTAGGGGTTCCGTTTGTTGCGATGCCATCCGTATCGATCGCATTGATGCCCACGCCCAAGGTGTAAAAGGGGCCGTCCGGGCCGGCGCTGGTACGCGTTAATTCTGGGTTTGCCGTGAATAGGCCGACACCAGGGTTGCCTTGCGGGTTCGATGGACTGGTTGAACCCCAAAGCATAGTAGGCAAGCCGGGCGTGGCCGACACCGCGACACGCGACGTCGGCACGCCACCGATGATATTCGTCGTCGATGCCGGCACTATGCCGCTCGGGCAACTATAGGATGTCACGCCCGCAGAACTGAAAAACACCGAGCAGGCGTTGCTGCCATAGTTGCTGGCCGCCATGGCAAGGCCCATGGTGCCGGTGGAGGTATTGGCGGCAGCCGTCCAAGGCGCAATGCTGTTCATCGAATTGAACTTGACGTAGTTCCCCTGATAATTCTTGGTGACGCTTGCGCTTGCATTCATCGCTAGCAAGGAGAATGCGACGCCAAACGGTTCGCCCATGTAGGTAAACGGCGTCAGCGTGCAACTAAGGGGATTTATGTCGCTGCGCTGCGTAATCGCCGATGGTGACACGAGATAATAAGCCGGAGTAAATCGGCCTACAGTCATAGGAGAGCCATAACCGAAGTTGCAGCCGTATTTTCCCGACGAATCGATGGTATTGGAATAACTGTTGGCGTTGCAATCACCCTTGGTACTGACGCTGTCCACGCCGGTCCAGGTTTGAGTCGACCGTATGTTGTCGCAGCCTGCATCGCTCGACGGACAATCAATCAGGGTATTCACCCCATCGAGGACCGCATATGCCGGCAAGCTGAAACTGCCCACCTCGCTAAAACTGAACTGCCCAGCAGACGTGGCAACGCCGACCGAGGGAGAATCGGGAGTTGCCGCCGGAAAAACCGTAGTGGAACCGCTAACCGGTGCTAGGACGCCGGGATTAGGCGTCCAGGGATAGGTTTCGCTGGTGGTATCAATATTGGTGGTAAGGCCCGATGTGAGGAGCCGCAAGGTGCCGTTATACCCGCTTGGCTGTCCACTGACTCCGGTAACCGTCGCAGTCATCGCGAATGGAGCGCCAGCCGCACCGGCCACGGCGCCGCTGGCGGCAGCGTTGGTGGCGCTGGGTGCGACAGTGACCGTTGTCGGCCGGACCGAAAAGGAATCAACGGAACAGGCCGCAGGGGTTGAAGTAAAGGCGCTGCAAGTGGAGTTGGTGCATTCCTTCATCACCGCAACCAGATCCGAATAAGCGGTGTTAAGCGTCATGGCAGCACTTTGTACGGCCCCTGAGGTGCTGGTCGAGTATGTCAGTATCTGGCTACCTCCCGTCACTGGGGTCTGGCCGGTGCAGGTTGAATTGCAAGTACGGGCGCCGTCCAGACCGCAGTTCGCGCCGCCTGCATTATTCACAAGGTTAAGCAACACGTATTTGGCTTGCGATGCCGAATAGCCGTACTGAACACTACCACCATTTGAGGTCAATGCACCAACCCACAACTTGAAGGGGATTCCCTGCGGTTGGACCGGCTGTGTGCAGCGCATGGGTTCCACCCGGATTCGCGGTTCCCGAACGAACCGTGGCACTACCAGCACAACGGGACGACACCGGCAGGCGGCGGGACGGACCCGTTCCCCGAGGTTGATCATGCGCTGCTGCGGCGGCAGAAGGAGGGCATCATGTTCGTTCACGGGATCGGGGCGCCGGATGTCGCCTACGAGGGCTTCACGGACGCGAACGGCAAGTTCCGTCTCCGCACCTGCTCCGCCAACCAGTCCGCCATCGTGATCGGTTCGGGTCTGTCGGTGCAGATCAATGACGACCGGCTCACCCAGCTCGGGGTTGAGGCCGGCGGCGCAACACCGGTCGGCGGGCTGACGATCACCCCGAAGGTGGATGCGGAGGTCACGGTCGGGTCGGTGGAGCTTCCTCCGGGCCTCGCGACGAAGGCGGACGTGGATGCTGCGGCTGATGCTGTGGCCGCGAAGATCCCGACTGCTGAGCAGAACGGTGCCGCTGCACGCGCCGCGATCGTGAAGTAACGCGCATGAGTGGTGAAGACGTGTCGCAGCCGATGAAGCCGCAGGAGCAGATCATCTACCTGTTGGGTGAGCTCACGGGGAAGATGACGGCCCTGCAAGCGTCCGTTGATACGGCGCAAACATCCCAAGCCGCGACGAACTCGGCACACGCATCCCAACTCGCATCGCTCCGTTCGGATGTGGACGTGATTCAGGCGGTGATGCCGAACGTCGCGACGCGTGCGGAGGTGCAGGCGGTCAGGCAGAGCATCCCGACCCGCACCCCGTGGTTCTCGATCGTGGGTGGTGTGTCGGGGATCGGGGCGATTGTCCTGTCCCTGATCACGCTGCTGAACATGGTCGTTGTCCGTTGAGAGAAAGAGGAGAGATATGACCGATCCGATTGTCCCTGCTGCGACGAAACTCGCAGCCAAACGCGGATTCATCCGCACCACCGCACAGGCCTACGCCGCCACCCTCGGCGGCGGCATCACCGCGACCGCTGTACTCGCGATCGTGAACGGTGAAGTAGACCTGCTCACCACCGGCATCACCCTCGGTGTGGCGCTCGTGTCACCCCTCCTCGCGGGTGCTGCGTCGTACGCGTCGATCCTGTCGTCTGGTATCCCCGGCGACTACCAGAACGCGACCCTGGCGAAGCACTCCGTGCTGACCCCGGTGGAGCAGGAGACGGACGTGAACCATGCGGTGGAGGTTGTGGGCCAGTGACGGAACCTGAGTACGACGTGCCGACAGATCCGATGGACGACCTCTGGTGCGAGTCATGTCAACGAGCGCCCCGACGTCGGCTAGTCTGAAGCTGCGAAACGAGTGCCGCCCCCGCTGCTGACCTCTCGAGGTTGGTGGCGGGGGCGCTTTCGTCGTTGGGGTTGCGTGAAATCTTGCGCAACTCGCTCGGGCGTGCAGGACCCGTGTACCGTTTCGTCTGTCGCCTCCGAGATCCCCGTTGTGTAGACCAGTGTGTATACCGGGGGGTTGTGGTGGCGGCGGGTTCCCAATAGTTTATTGGGGCTAGCCTCTGTAGCTCAATGGAAGAGCAGTTCCGTCCTAAGGAAACGCATCACCCATTTCGGAGCCCCGGCCGGTCGGGGCTCCGGCCTGAAACCCCCGTATTTACAGGCATCTTCATCCCCTCGCCGCGGTCTGCTGCTAGCACCCGCTAGACAGTAGTTGTGTACACCAATGTGTATACCTATACTGGGCGAGAACGAAAGAGGGTCACCGGCTGCAACCAGTGACCCTCACGGCAGACCTGATGGGAAGCAGGCCAACCAAAATGCATACTACGCAGCCTCAACACAGAAGACCGATCAACGTCGGCGTCATAGCCGGCGACCTCTGGATGGCGCACGACAGACCAATCGCGAGGAGTCACCGATGCCACGCAAGCGACAGTCCGGAGAAGGTGGCCTCTACTTCGACGACAAGCGGAAGCTGTGGATCGGCGTAGTTGACATCGGACTCACGGACGACGGACGCCGACGCCATCAATCGGTCTAATCCTAAGCCAGGAAAATAACGCTCCGCAAGAACCAAAGCACGGAGACCTGAGGGAACACCAAGAGCCCTCACCACAACTGGACGCACAGATCAAGAAACTAGCTTGGATCTGATCTAAAGTCCAGTAGAGATGGTCTCCAAGCAAAGGTTTCAGCCTCCTCTCTTCTAGCTCTCTTTCTCTCTTTCTCTCTTTCCTTCTTCTTTCTCACGAACTCTTGATCTCACGATCTCCCTTTTCCACTACTTCTTCTTTTTCTCTTACGCTCTGCTCTTCTTCTGTCTTTCCTCTTTTCTCTTCAGTTCATTCAATCTCTTGTGCACTCCTCTTCTCTGCAACTCTTTTCTTCAGTATACTCTTCTGTCTCTTTTTCCCTTTTTCTTTTTCTTCTTCTTCTTCTCTCTAGTGGCACTCAGGCTTCAGTAGCCCTCAGTATCAAATTTTCTCTTATATCCTCTTTCTTTCTCCTGAGCGACCAACAGCTATTTATATAGAGGATCTCAAAACATGGGAGCGTGGAGACCACGCTTTCCGCCGAAGGAATGTCCAGATCTGATCTGCACTCGCCACGTGTCAGCATTCAGGCTTGATGGCTTTCCACATGTCACTAGTAGCAGCTTGCATTCTCCCTCGGATCACGTGCTCTCCTTAAGGTTCACGAATAATATATCTCTTGGTGCTCTGGATCTCTTTAAGAAAACTCCCTGTCAAAGTGTCAAACACCTAGGCAGCATAAGACGCCGCTGAGCAACGCAGCTTGCTGTCCAGAGGAACTAACCCTCTGCAATGCTGAGCAACACAGTTTGCTCTCAGAACAAAGGTTTAAAATAAAACAAAAGATGGAATCAACAGCATCGGAAAGCTGAAATGAAATCAGACAAAATATGACTCTCGTTGGAGCAAACTGGCTTGGATTTGATCCAAAGCCCAGTATAGACGGTATCCAAGCAAAGGTTTCAACCTCCTCTCCTCGAGCTCTCTTTCTCTCTTTCCTTCTTCTTTCTCACGAACTCTCGATCTCACAATCTCCCTCTTCCACTACTTCTTCCTTTTCTCTTATGCTCTGCTCTTCTTCTATCTTTCCACTTATCTCTTCAGTTCATTCAATCTCTTGTGCACTCCTCTTCTCTGCAACTCTTTTCTTCAGTATGCTCTTCTGTCTCTCTTTCTCTTTTTCTTCTTCTTCTTCTTCTTCTTCTTCTTCTTCTTCTTCTTCTTCTTCTCTCTAGTGGCACTCAGGCTTCAGTAGCACTCAATATCAGCTTTTCTCTTCTATCCTCTTTCTTTCTCCTAAGCGACCAACAACTATTTATATAGAGGCTCTCGAAACATGGGAGTGTGGAGACCACACTTCCCGCCCAAGGAATGTCCAGATCTGATCTGCACTCGTCACGTGTCAGCATCCGGGCTTGATGGCTTTCCACGTGTCACTAGCAACAGCTTGCATTCTCCCTTGAATCACATGCGCTCCTTAAGGTTCACGAAAAATATATCTCCTGGTGCTCTAGACCTCTTTAAGAAAACTCACTGTCAACGTGTCGAACACCTAGGCGGCATAAGATAATTAATCAAATATCATACTTGCACAGACTTGATAGAGCACAGGAACAAATGTGCACGAACCTCACAGTAGATGAAACTATTATGTGCACGGACGTTGTTTTGCCTAATGCAAGAATGCACGGATGTTGCTCTAGCACGGGACAAAAATTCACGAACCTTATTTTTAGTCCGAGACACATATGCACAGACGTCGACAAAGTTTGCACAGACTTGAAAAAGAGCTCGAACCTGGTATGTGCTAAGACATGAAAACATGCACAGACTTTAAGTAAGTAATGCATGTATGCACAGACCATACGGCAAAACATGCATGGACCTATGAGACGTTGAAAGCAAAACATGCGCGGACCTTATGAGATGCTAAAAGGAAAACATGCACGGACATTATAAGCATATGCACGGACCTATATATATGCTCACATCAAGAACTGCACAGACTATACCTGTGTTTCTGCAAAAACATGCACTGACTATGAGTATGCACGAGACAGACCTTGCAAAGACTTCAAATACACAGACTTCGAACGCACAAAGCAAAGGATAAAAAATTACACTGAGTTCAAAACTTGCACAGACTTCAGATGTTGAAGAGCAAAATGTGCATGGACTTGTCTAGCCTAAGTGCAAGTGTGCACAGACAAGCAGCAAGACATGCAATAGCAAGTCCGTGCATGTTTCATCTCTGCAAACACAAGGTCCGTGCAAACTTGTATCGGGGTATTTTTGTTGAAACCATGAAGGGTCTTTTACGTAAATTGTACAAAACCCAAGTGGGTGTTGGAAAAAAAGAGGCTCACCCTTCTCTTTTCTTTTTGCTTTGACTTGGGCCTATGCAAGCTCTCCAAGCCTCCCTCTGCTTCTTGTCTTCTTTCTCTTTTTTTCTTGTCCGAGAAACTCCTCTCTTTTTTATAGGTGCAAGGAGTGGCGGAGGGGGTGGCAACCCATTTGGAAGCTCCCTCTGGTGAAATAGCAAGAGCTAAGGTGACTCCTCCTCTCCCATTCTTCATTTTTTTTTTCTGCAGCAGTTTTTTTCTGAAAGCATAAGACAGTCTCATATTCTTGCTCGGGTTATTTCTTGGCTCCCTCTGGTACTCAGTTTGCTTCAGAGGGGTATGACAAGTTGTCTCCTGGATAAAGTCATGTGCGGCTCTGCGTCTAGTTGGTATGATAAGTGGGCGGTCGTTTCTTCTCATAAATTTCATTTAGGAGCCACAGAGTGACTCATGGGAGTCCTCCACTATAGCAGGCTGCTGGAGCTTGTAGACATTCGTCATGCCGTGACTGCTGCCCTGTACCGCTATCCCTGCTACAGCAGGCTCTTGCAAGCATTGGCGGAGAGATTCAACTATCGATTTAATACTTTTGTTATAGCCGAGGGGGAAACTTCAATTGACCTATGGAGCTTTCACAGGATTTCTAGCCTCTCTATTTCTAGATGCCCTTATGAAGAGGTGTCTCTTGATGATCTTCACAGGAATTATTCGACATGCACAGGAGAATATGGGCTTCCCTTGAGCTTCAGGTACCTGATGAAGGTTTGGCGGGATCTGGCCCGTTTTGGCAAAAGAAAAGCACCTTCTGCAGCTGCTAGAGCCGTGAGGGTTAGTTTGAATGCTTGGGTACAATATTTTTACAATGGGCTGTTCTGCTTCCATGGATAATTCGTTGAAGATGATAGACCCTTGGGTGAGTACCATCAGCTGATTTTACCTCCACAAAAGAACAAATGATATTTACTTGCACCAGAGAATGAGGGGTGGAATCCCCGGAGATCGCTAGATCAGACATATCTTGCTGCTTACCTGGTTTATTGGCTAACTACATTTATTATACTATATGGTGAGGAGGGTCTAGTACGACCTGAGATTATATCCTGCTTGCCTTCTTGTCGACGGTCATAGACTAGCGATTAGCCCTACTGCCTTGGCGAATATTTATCATGGCTTGGGGAATTTGATAGTGCACAACTCTCCCAGAGATAGGAGTGTATACATGGCTACCCACTACTTAGCGCGTGGGCCGGGCTTCTGCTACCATCACTATGTCAGAGCGTGCCAGTTGAAAATCCAGTGGCGCCATAGATTTTCCTCTTCTGGAACCACCCCGATCAAAGTCAGCATGAGCATTTACTAGGGGCACAGAGGATGCTCTCATTTGTGCCTATTCAAGAGAACTAGGGTCTACATTTCGCCCACAGCTCTTATGACTTCCGACCGTTTCCTATTGAAGGTCGGAATGGGTTATCTTATGACCTTCCTCATCATCAGACCACTAGCTTCACCTTTTATGAAGATTGGGTATGTTGTATTAGGCCCAGTATTCATGTATTAAGGAAGGGCATCACGACGATCTTGGAGCCGTATTATCCTTACCACTTTTCGCAGAACTTTGGCTACGACCAATCAGTTCCCCCTGACGCAGACTTTGGTATAGTTTGCAGGCTTTGCAAAAGTCATGACACCCACCTTGTTGCAAGCAGTTGGTGGGATTATTTTCCTAGAAACGGATCAGAGGAGCGATGCCCCTTGCTAGAGGGGAGGCAAGTTGGCCAGATTGACATTTACTATGCCCGCTAGTGGTTTAAAGATAGCAATATTTTCAGGCAACCTCCACAAAAGCTAAGGGAGGCCGAGAAAGCTCGATTGGGAAGGATTGATTTGCCACCCTTAATTACAGAAAATTTATTTCTTTATGCACAATTTCCCAAAATTGCCAGGGCAGTGAGAGACTTTCGCTTGCAATGGGAAGCCCAGAATGGGGCAATCACTGTAGATCGCCCTCTCTCTTGTAAATCAACAGATATTGAAATTCAAACAACAATACTGGAAATATATCAACGCTTCTCAGACAAAGTGGACTTACTAATTTGTCCATAAATATGGAGATGCTCATGCTCAAAGCTGAAGACCCGTGTTAGACTCTCAAGGTTGGGATGGTTCACAACCAAGTTCCACTCGGTGTAGTTATGGATGAGGTTGTAATTGGTCACTGTCACCTTGACCCTCCAGTACTCTCTGTAGCTCACCTTGACATGCCAGTGAATCTGAATTGGACACATATGTTGTGTACACCTCACAAATGGTGGAGGTGGGTTTAATCCATCATCAGACAATTGCAGGACAGGTGCCTGCTCACCATACCTATAAAATGCCAAATGGAACCATGTTAACTTTATGTAAATTATTATTGCCTATGCATGGCTTTGGCAGCAACCCTTGTTAAGGTCAGAGTATTCAGGGATATTACAAAGGAGAAAACTTGCCTTGCGCACTTCGTTGATGAGGGTGAATCCTGGCAGCCACAGCTGCAGTGAGGGCACTCGACAATAGTATTGTTGTAAAATGTGGAAAGCGATACACAACAACTGGGGCTTGTGGATGCCCTGAATTGGGAGTAAGAGCATGTTACTGTCCATGTCCCTGCAAATTTTTTGTCCTGGTACTCATCAGTTACTTCAAAGAAGAAAGAGGAGTCCATGAAAATGATAAAAAAAATCTTTATTAGGTGATCAATTGGAAACTTGGATACCTGGTGGAACTAAATTAAGCCCAAGGAAATGCTCTCCATGTTCAGTCAGAAACATAGAGCAGATGCTACTTTTGAATTGTAGTACTGATGCTGCTTACTTTTAGTTTAACATGCAAGATTCATATGCTCTTTCTTGACCTTTATTTCTAGCACTAAAATGTCGGAAATGGGAGAAAATGGGGGCAAAAGGAACCAACTTAATTTTAGATGGCATTTCGTCCAAGCAACCATGAATAATCTGAGAGCATTAGGATGAAATCTACCCACCCCTGGATGAACCATAAACTTCGATCAGAGAACAGTGTTCAAAACAATGCTTCTTTTAGGCTGTGAAAGCTCTGACAAAAACCATCTTGAAGTGTCCAAGATAAAGAACTGAACCAATTTAGCTTAGCTTCTTTAATTCCAAGGCAATGTTTTCTTATGAGAACGAAACGAAGCCTTCATCAAACTCCATCAAAGTTGGCTTCATAAAATAATAATGAAGTCACATCGAATCAAAAAATCTAAAGAAACAAGTGTCAAACAGAAGACGGAAGGCCGTAAGCTTGAAAGCAGGGCAAGATAAAACAGAGATGGTACTTGCATGCACGGTCTATCCTTACTTACGCAGTGCTTGGGTCTTTCGCCGCTTATCTGGACTCGAAAACTTGCTTGGAGTAGCATTAACTGCTTGCCCACATGTGTAACCGGGAAGCCCGAGAGCAAAACTCGTAGGCATGGGCCACTCTTGGCTGGGGTTATACTGAGCATTGCCTACATCGATCTGGAAGGCGGCCATGCTCTTGGATGCATCCTGAGTCATGGATGACAGGACACCTCCTTTGCAACAGTTGCTTACTTGATTGTTGTATGGCGTCCCAGGGAGCAAATCAACAATGACAGGTTTCTTTAGGCAACTGTGTGGGAGTTGTCCCCTAAAGTTTGAGCAGTTCCCTTGTTCTGTTGCCTCCGCACCCCGAACGTCCCAGATCACTTCATCCCCCGGCCACTTCCACTCCAGCTTCCAACCAGGCCTCTCGACATGCCTATAAAGCTGGTAATTGTAGATGTTCACCATTGCCTGTGACATTTCAGGGGATGTTATAAATGTTACTCAGTGAAGGCTGTACGTAAGTATCTGCCTGCTTAGATGAATGGGTTTTACAAATATGAAATCACCAAAAGAACTACATCGAGAGGAATTTACAGGAAACATATACTAGCTTTTCGTAAAGGTCACAGCCCAGAAAATTTCCAAATTATTTCCATGTGGCAAGAACTTTTGTACTTCATTCCATACGACCATCCAATCTTAAAATATAGCTGTTATTCGTGATGGTTCTTACGTATTCAATTCTTTTTAGTACAAAGGCTTCCTAAAGGAAAACCAAAATCCCTGTACAAAAGGTCACACCAAGGCAGTGTGAAAGGCACTAATCCCCCAACAAAATAAAAGAAGGGGACTTGTGAGAATTCACATTACAAATTAACTCCACCCATTCCCTCACTCTATCGCAAATGAAAGATACAAGAGATTCATTAGCTTCAGCCACCCTCCTGAAAATCCTATTGTTCTATTTGCCCCACAAAGACCAAAGGGTGGCATGCAATATCATCCACCACACAACTCTCTCCTATCTGGGGGCCACCTCTTGCTCCACGACCAAATGAAGTGATACACCTCTCTCTGGTGACTGATGGCACATTGGGCTCTCCTGGCATGCCCCTCTTACAGCTCCTAAGAGTAAGTATAGCTTACAAACACGTGGTTCAGGGTCTCGTCTCTTGACCACATAAGCAGTAGGCCGACTGGATATCCTGAAGGAAATGAAGCAGCCTGTGACGGGTGGGTAGCCTCCTATGCGAAATCCTCCAAGTAAGAATCTTCACTTTCTGTGGACTCCGCAGTCTCCAAACTTGACGGGGAAGGCTATGGCACGCCCCTCCATCGGAGATAATGGTGTAAGCGGATCTCACTGAGAAGGTCCCCTCCCATCTCCACCAACAAGTCCATGCATCCTCCTTATCGGAGCAAGGAGCATAGGCAAGGAGGTACAGTAAAAGGTCCTGAAGCTATTGCATCTCGTCGATCCTAAGGTCCTCCTATAGGTTGGTGTCCAAGTGCCTCCTAAAAGCTGGGAGTCAAAAAGCCCGGGCGACCGACCTTAAGGGGTCAACTAAAACTGCCAAAAGGTTGTTGAATGACGCCTCCAACATGATGCCTCTACATAATTTGTCCTTCTAGAAAAGGCGCTGATTGCCTTTCCCTAATAAGACCCGCACACTGGAGGAGATAATATCCTTGCAAGTCAAAATATCACGTCAAATCAAGGAAGCCCGATACTGAGCCGAGGAATCCATATCTCAAACTCTCCTCTTGCTAAAGTATCTTTGCTTTATAACCTACATCCATAGCCTATCACCTCTTGCCCCCAACCTCCACAACCACTTGTACAAAAGAGCCAAATTGAAGTCTGAAACATTCTTGATTCCCAGGCCTCCTTTCTTCCTTGCTGGCAGTCACCCTTTCCCATTTGATATCATGTCATCTCTTACAACTTCCTCCTCTACCATGCCAAAAAAAAATCTCCGCTGAATGGACTAAATTGTCTTCACCACAGACTTCAGTATCTGGAACACAGAGAGAAAATAGATGAGCAAGCTATCCAAAATTGATCTGCATAATACTAACCTGCCTTCATAAGATAGCAGTCTAGCCTTCCATCCAACTAGTTTAGACTCATATCATTGTATAATAGGAAGCCAATCTGCACACTGTAGAGCACTTGGAGCTTAGTGGGAGCCTCAGGTAGGAGACTGAGAAAGCTCCTAACCAACAGCCCAAGATGCACGCCGCCCTTTGAATAGCCATGTCCTCCATGTTAATCCCAACTAGCATACTCTTGTTGAAATTCACGTTCAAACCAATGATCTCCTCAAGTAATTCTGGCATAAGTCTAGCCACATAAAGTTGATGCCTTTGTCAGGAACAAGATAGTATCATCATCATACTGCAAGTGAGAGACTGAGAGACCTCTCCCAACTTGAACACCCCTGATCGGGCCTGAAGCTTCTGCTCTCAGCCACACCCTACTTAGCACATGAGCCATTAGCACAAAGAAGAGAGGGGACATAGGGTCTCCCGACTAGAGCCCCCTCCAACTATGAAAGAAAGTAGTGGGCTTCCATTGACTAGGACAATAAGTGAAGCAGCAAAAATGCAAGGCCGGACTCAGCCAATCCATTTATCTCCAAGACGCATCTTCTCGAACATATTAAACAAGCAAAGTCAATTGACCCTATCATAAGGCTTCTCGAAGTCGAGTTTCAGGATCATCCATTTCTTCCTCTTGATCTTCATAGCAAACAGACATTCTTGGGCCACCAAGAAATTGTCCTAAATGTCTCCTCCTAATGAAGGCTCCTTGGAAGCAACTGACCACCCTTTTCATAACTTTATCAAATCTTCCTGGCAATAGTTTGGTGATAATTTTGTGGGTACCATTCAGTAGGCCTTACCAGTTGAAGGAGAGAAGTTCGAGGTATATACCGATGCATCTGGCATTGGTCTCGGATGTGTCTTGATGCAACAAGGAAGAGTTATAGCTTACTCTTCCCAATAGTTGAAGAAGCATAAAGAGAACTACCTGGTCCATGACTTAGAGTTGGCTGCAGTAGTGTTTGCATTAAAGATCTGGAGGCACTATCTCTATGGAGAATAATTTATCGTGTACTCTGGTCATAAGAGTCTCAAGTATCTCTTCTCAAAGAAGGAATTAAATATGAGAGAGAGACGTTGGCTAGAATATCTCAAGGACTTCGACTTCACCATACAATATCATCCTGGAAAGGGTAATCCTATAGCTGATGCCCTCAGTTGAAAACCCAGAGCCCTATTAGCCAACTATATGATTCAAGAATAGAAGCTGCTAGAACAATTCTCTAAGCTTGACATAAGCATGGACAAGGAGAATAGGTGTATTACTCTATCCTATATGAGGATACAACCGGATTTACTCTCCGAAATCCAAGGACTCCAAGACAATGATCCCGTGCTAGTAGAGATCAAGAGCAAAATGGAAGAATGACCTGATTGCAAACTAGCATCAGATGGAAGGTTATTGTTCAGAGAGAGAACATGTGTACCGGATTGTCCAAAATTAAAGAAGAAGATATTAGATGAAGCTCACAGATCAAGGTACACGATTCATCCTGGATCTACCAAAATGTACTATGATTTGAAAAGGACCTTTTGGTGGCCCAACATGAAAAGAGAAGTTGTGAACTTTGTATCTCGCTGTCTCACATGCCAGCAAGTCAAGGCGGAACACCAAAAGCCTGCCAATAAGCTACATCCTCTAGATATTCTCAAGTGGAAGTGGGAGGATATCGGTATGGACTTTATAATGGGCCTGTCTAAATCAAAAGGAGGACATGATGGAGTATGGGTCATAATTGACCGATTGACTAAGTCGGCACATGTCTTGCCAATCAAGAGTCGATGGTTAGTCGACATTCTTGCTGCTTTGTACATCAAAGAAATAGTCAGACTACATGGGGTACCTGTTTCAATCGTGTCTGACTGAGACCCACGTTTTACTTATCACTTTTGGAAGGGTCTGCAACATTCATTAGGGACAAGACTTAACTTTAGTACAACCTTTCATCCTCAAACAGATGGTCAAACTGAGAGAGCGAATCAAGTAGTAGAAGACATGCTCAGAGCTTGTATCATTGATTTTGGTGGAAGCTGGCATGATCACTTGCCCTTGGTCGAGTTTGCATATAATAACAGTTACTAGGCAAGTATACAGATGACACCTTTCAAAGTATTATACGGAAGGAGTTGTCGATCACCCTTATGTTGGGATGAAGTTGCTGAAAAATAACTACTGGGCCCAAATATGGTAAGGGATACTACCGAAAAGATCTAGCTAATTAGAGAGAGACTCAAAATGACTCAATCGAGACAAAAGACTTATCTGATACAAGAAGGAGAGATCTCGAATTCAAATTTGAGACCACGTTTTTCTTAAAGTTTCTCCTAGACGAGGCATTATAAGATTTGATGTTAAGGACAAGCTAACACCAAGGTATATCAGACCTTTTGAGGTGTTGAAAGAATTGGCGCAGTTGCTTACCGCATCGCCTTACCTCCTCAGTTGTCTGAGGTTCATAATGTGTTCCACATATCAATGTTGAAGAAATATGTGCACGATTCATCGCATGCCATAGATCATGGAGACCTGGTGATACAAAAGGATCTCACTTATGAACAAAAGTCCATGAAGATCTTTGATCGTGAGGTACGAGCACTAAGGAACAAGACAATCCCCATGGTCAAAGTTCAATGGAGGAAATGCTCAGAATAAGAAGTCACGTGAGAGATCGAAGAATCCATGAGGAAGAGATTTCCAGACTTATTTTGAATGGTATATACTCTGCACCCTCCACGTCTATATACGATTGAATTTGGGGATCAAATTCTTTTAAGTGGGGGAGGGTGTAGCAACCCTGATAAATTATAGGAATAAGAGTTCTTAAATAGAATAAAGAGAAACAAAATAGCCAAGGCCCAGACCATACACATAAATAACACACATACATTCATGGGCCTTACACTTAGAGGAACCCGAAAATCAAATCCAAACGTTTAGCAGGATCATGTGCTTCTCTTTTGAAAATTCTGCCATTACTCTCCCTCCAAATGATCCAAAAGATTGCATGGCAAATCAGCCACCACAACTAACCATCAAATTTTGCAATCATTGCACTTGCCAGTTCCTGATCAACTCTTCTAAAGGGCCTTAAACAGGTTTGCTGCGCCTGAACTTGTCAGAATATGTTGCCAAACATCCGAAGCATAGTCACACTCTAAAAACAGGTGATCCAATGATTCCTCTACCTTCCCAAACATGCTGCACACAGTGTCCACCCCAGTCATGGACCTGGCCAGTCTATCCCGGGTAGGTAGTTAGGCAAGGGATATCCTCCACAAGAACACCTTCACCTTAAGGGGGATGACTGGTTTCCAAACTTGATGAAACAGAGGATATGTCACACGCCCGTCAGCAGTAAAGGAGTAAGCCAAGCGAACAAAAAACACACCCGAGGGGTTCCATCTCCACGCCCACTGATCCCTACAAGTGGAATCCAGCTTGTAACCTTGTAGTAGGGACAATAGTTGAGTCCCTCCTCATCCTCCTTCAGCCCCACCCTAAAAGTTGGGCACCACCCATCTCTGAAGTCATATGCCTGTCTATCCAGCATCCGCTTGTCAGTAGCAATGTTGTAGAGCTTGGGAAACCTATGTGCCAGGGGATCACCTTCGCACCATCTGTCCAACCAGAAGAGTCTCACCTGTCCATTCCCAACTTTAATCGTCACAGAGGCCTGGATGGCATCTGCGGCATGCAAGATACCTTTCCAGACTAGAGATAGCAAGCAGGGCTGAGAGGGGGTCAGGTCCCAGATGCAGCTTCTAGTGTAATACTTGTCTTTTATGAGCTGAAGCCATGGGCCATTTTCTGCATTCCCAATCTTCCACAGCCACTTTGCAAGAAGAGCTAAGTTGAAAAGCCTAATATCTTTGAAACCTATACCACCACTCCTCTTGCCTTGACATGCTCGGCCGCAGTTAACATCATGCCAGCCTCTCACCCTTTCTGCACCACCCTGCGAGCATTAAATATGCAGAAAACCCTACATAAAAACCTGAATACAGCGAACCACCCTCCTAGACAAATGCATTTCCATGCCTGCATAATGACTTCATGCGTAAGTCTAAACATTTTTTGCAAAACATTAACCGACAGCAACTACAAGCAGTGTTCAACATTTTGTTCGACCGTGAAGGTACCACTATCCATTGCTAGCCAAAAAAAGGAACTTCTAATGCTCTCAAAATTCATATTATCATGCCAAGTTGGTCTAGAACCCTCACGCTCCTAATTAGAAACTACAGAATAATGGCCCCCTTCCCACAAAAAGCTTTTGCCCGTTCATTCACTCTCTCAAAATTAAAAGTGTTATCTGATTATTCCAATCTGTGGTTCTACTGGTCTTACAGAAAACTCTACCGTTCCTTGTTCCCAGCTAGCACAATACATTGTGAAAGAGCATCCACCAAAGCTGCAATCGATACACGATTCCCACCTTCCATTCCATGAGCTCATAAGATCTCTAGGCTACTTGGAATCCTCCACTCCAACTGTATCTTCTGGATACTCCTCACCCATATGGCCTGAGCAAAATCAGTCTCTAAACAAATGGTACATCCCCCCTCCACTAACATAACAGGATGACCCAGTCCCCTCTATAAACTGGGCCAACTGGTCACATGCCAGCAATCTCATACGATCTATTCTCCAAATGAGTAGCTTCGCCTGTTGAGTGCAAAGAGCATTCACCAAGGGAAATCTATCCACTCTAGCTATGAAATGGTATGCCAGCCTCATCAAGAATTTGCCACTACTGTCTCCCTTCCATTTCCATGAATCTTTTTTTCTCCTCAGGTCAAGTCTTTAGCCTGCTCAATCTTTCCACTCCAGCATGTTCCCCATAAATGTAAAGTTCCAGGGTCCCCCAACTCAGTTGGGTTCATATATTTTGTGACACTAGTGCCCTTGATTTGAGGCCACGCTAAAGATCGACCAGAAACTTCCACATCATTTGTCCTGCCGGAATTGATTTTGTTCATTCCCTAGCTTTAGAGAGATCCTAATAGATATAACATCCCAGTTCTGAAGGATTTTCTGCGGCTGACTTAACGGACTCGCATACAAATGCCAATACAAATGATATGACAAATGACTCAAATGCCAATGGCTCACATGCTAAATGGCAAACACACATAAAAGCACGCATGTATAAATTATATAAGCCCTATATTAACTAATTCTCCCCCTTTGGCATCATCAAAACAAGGGATGGGATACAAGACAAATGGAGCAAAAGTGAACTAGAAAACCCAAAAGTAGCCACGAAGGTGAGGAAATAGAAGATCCTTAGTTGCCATCATTAGGAGGCCCTTGATCGTCAAGGCGACGTCGTATGTCATCAAGAGTATGGTCCTGAAACTAGAGAAGGTGCTGAATGTTGGCAAGGGTGTTTTGATGATCTTGGCCACAGTGCTGGATGTCTACAAGAGTGCGGTTCATGAGGTGAAAAGCCTGACGAGAGTCATCATGGCTGGTGGGGAGGGTGGTCATGTGAGTGGACAAGTTAGCCATATGAGTGGATAGGGTGTTCAAAATTGTGGGGAAGGAATCCATCCGGCCAGACATGGATTCAATCATAGTCCCAAAAGTGGCAAGAGATGTGTCAATGTGACTCCCAAAGTAAGAAAGTTGGTCCCCAAAGGTATCCCAACAATTTTCTAGCCTATTGAGATAACTATCAATGGCCTCAAAATCTGCCCAAGAGGGTTGTCCAGTGCCTTGGGAAGTTGACTCCCCATGATGGAACTATGGTGGCATCTCTGGCTCTGCATGCTGTGGAGATGGAGGAGGTGGCTGCTCGTCCACCTAAGCTGGAGGTGGTACTTGTTCTTGACCTTGCTGCTACGGTGGCTCTTCTTCCTCTTCCTCATTTTCAGATTCTTCTCCATAGACCCTCACATTTCTTCATAATTCACCATCTGGACCCCAATAGTAGCCAAAATCTGTGAAGAACTTGTGTTTATTATATATATCATCCTGTCTCACTGGATTAGACACCTCATCGGCCACACTAATCCCAGCATAAATGGATATGCCAGCCAACTGTGATGCATATGGCAATGATCGCCTCCTTTGGCCCATATTGACTATCATCCCATTCATAACATAATAAAACAAGAACTTGTGTACCTCTGTCATCTCATTGTGGCTTCCACCCTTGAGATAGATAAGGGTGGTAAACATATGATGCAAAATACGTTGCAATGGAGGGAAGTAGTTGGCATTCATTGTGATCAAATTACTAACCTCCACATATTCATAGCAGGTCATGAGGAGGAAGGTGTCCGTAACATGTCCATGTCCAAAGACCATTTATGTGCCCCTAGCTGAAACTCCTAAGGCACTTTCAAGGAAATCCAGATTAACTGTAATCTCAACTCCTTTAACTACCGTATACAGACATTCATTCCTCTCGGTCAGATTTCCATAAAATTATTGGACAAGACTAGGGTAATATCTGGTATATCGTGTGACAAAATCAATCCAACCATCTTGTATTTCAAAGACTGCACTTAGATTTGGAAGAAGTTCATTCACCTCATCAAAGTCAACTAGACGAGGGTTAATGATTGGCCATGGGGCAAGCCGCAGTGCACGTGGAGGTGTAGGAGCCCGCTATGGTGGAGGAGCTGGAGCCTCACTTCACTTGGCACTAGACTCCCCCTGGGTAGAATGTCGAGAGCTTCTTCGAGGCACCATTCTAAACTTGAAAACGTTATGGAAACCCTTGAAAAGGACTGATCTCTTCCCTTGGGAGTAGATAGACACTGGGGGACACACCAAAATGCGAGGGAAAAACTCTTCTCCACAAATTGAAACCCTAGGAGGAAGCTTCAAGGACGCACAAGCCACTATACAAAAGCTATGCCAGAAGATGGTGAAGATCCCGATCTTGTGCGGATGGAAGAAAGGAAAGGTTTGTAGGGTTGGAAAGGGTGTGCTTGGGTGTTCTAGGGCTTGAGAAGGTGTTAGGAGGATGAATGGGGCTGAAAGAATGAAAGAATGAGGGTGGAAACCCTCTTAAAAGAGAGTTCGAATGTGGGTCAACTGGCTCGATTTGTCAATTTCGGTCGACCGAAAGGTTCAGCTGGTTGACCGAACTGGTCGGCCTTTTTTTTGCATTCCTTCATCCTTTTTTTTCTTGTTCTTTTTTTTATTAGTTTCGACAGATAATATATAACGTCAGAAATACATCGAAAACTTTGACGTCAAATTATTAATAAATATCATTATATTTTTATATTTATTAATTATCACTTGTTTGGTTTTTCATCATTTTTGTAATTATTTTATGATTATTAGATGATAAGGGTGACAAATATATGCTAAGGAAGGGTGACAAATGGATCATATGGGTTCAAATGAGTTACTAAGGGTGACAAATGGGTTACTAACGGTGACAAATGGATCATATGGGTGACAAATGAGTTACTAAGGGTGACAAATGGGTTAGTAAGAGTGACAAATAGCTCATATGGGTGACAAATGGGTTACTAAAGGTGACAAATAGCTCATATAGGTGACAAAATGAGTTACTAAGGATGACAAATGAGTCATTTGAAATGGGGTAACACATAGATGACAGAGGTTGACTGAGTCGACTCCATGCCAAGATGGAGTCAACTCCATGACAAATGGGTCATAAACGTTTCGTGGTGACAAATAAATTGATAGATGAGGGTGATATTTATGAGTTTCTTGTCATTTATGATACATATTTTTCTATCATTTTTACCTTTTTTGTTAATGCTGTATTTATTAAATATATTTTTTATGATTTTTAGTCATTTTCATAATTATTTTGTTATTATTGTATTTATTGGTTATGAATTTTATGATTTTGTGTCATTTTCACAATTATTTTAGTATTATCGTATTTTATTGATTATCATTTTTAGAGTTTTTTCATTATTTTTATAATTATTTTATCATTATTATATTAATTGAATATCATTTTCATGGTTTGTTTGTTATTTTCTTGCCTATGTGACAAATTATTGTATTTATTGATTATCATTTTTTATGAATTATTATTATTATTATTATATTTATTTTCTCTTTTGGGTTCACCTTCCGTATGTGAGAGCAGTAGAGTAAAATGAATGATAAGGGTGATGAATGCATATTATTGGTGACAAATAAGTTGATAGAGGCAACAAATGCATATTAGTGGTGGCAAATAGGTTGATAGGGGCGATAAATGTGCATGAGGGGTGACAAAAGGCTCTTAACGGTGAAAAATGCACAAAGGCGATGGCTCCCAGGGGCAAAGGCGATGGCTCATGCATGCTAAGAGTGAAAAATGCCAATTAGTGGTGACAAATAGATCAACAGGGATGACAAATACGCATGAAGGGTGACAAATAGATCCTAACGATGAATTATGAGTATGAAGATAAGCCCTACTAATATTAGAACCATCGACAAACCCTGCTACTTATAGGGGAAGAACTCCCCTTCGTAAAGATAACCCCTACCTGCGATGGATGGTATCCTTCATTTGACTCACACATCAAGGGAGGTATAGATCCATTAACGGCAACCACATCACATAAAGATCAAGCATCTATCATGCAAAGAAAGGTTGCAGAAAAAGAAATTTTATTGATAGGGGAAGAGGTTACAAGCAGTTATCCATCCTCTTTGGGACAGAATCTATCAGGTTGGAGGCTCAATACCCCCTTGTTACAAAACAGGCGGTTCACCTTCGCTAAGGTGTCCTGCCACCCTTGCAGGTACCCCTACTTGTATTCCTCTGAAATGTCGCCGCCGCTGCTTTCCCCTGATGGTTGGTCCGGCACCGGCAGGGCTTCCTTTCGGAAGCATAACCGTTTGGGGGGAAACCTCCTCTGACAAAAAATTTGATTTCTCAGACAACATCTTCACGAGAGTGTCTTTGACCACCAATGGAACTCAGAATGTCCTTAGGGTTCCCCAAGAGTCTCTATTTATAGGAAGGAGACGAAACCCTCAGAAGCGGTAAAAGAGTCCTCGTACCTCCCCAATTTTGTGGAAATGGAAGCGATGGGACCGCGAAGATCGTTCTATCTCCCCCAACTTTTCTGACTCTCAGTCCTTCCTTTTTGTCACCTTTGTTGACTCGGTCATGAGATCGCTTGGACCGAGGTTCCTTTCATCCGGATACATCAGCCGCAGGCTATTTCTCTGAGACATGAAGTAGACGAGAGGTCGGAGAGCAATACTGCAATGGCTAACACCGCATAGTGGTGACAAATAGTCATCAGTGGTGACAAATAAGCTTGAAGGCTGACAAATGTCTGAAAATGAAAAATACATTATATGACTCGAAATAAAGTGTCGAACAAGTTGTAGCACTGTTGGCGAGCGTCAGGAGTCTCAAAAAAATGTGGAAGGGCTGGATATGTCCCCATCATGACCTAATAGTATCGACATCCATAATATGTCAAAAATACATCTAAAATCTATCGAAAATTAACTTTTGGATGTATTCCCGACGTATTTGTGACAAAATATTGACATCGAAAAAACCTGCTTTCCTTGTAGTGTGAGTTGATATCGGCTAAGGCACGAAGCCTTGCGCGGGACAAGATATATTCATTGGCAAGAAGATAATGCCAATGCAAGGAAGAGAGTTTATGCGCTGATTCGGACGTAAGGTCTGTAATGACGATAACGTGTAAATATCAGCTAAGACATGAAGCCTTGCACCGAACAAGGTATATTCGTTGGCAAGAAGATAATGCCAATGCAAGGAAACAAGTTTATGCGTCGCTTCGGACATAAGGTCTGTAATGGCGTTAACGTGTACATATCGGCTAAGGCACGAAGCCTTGTGCCGGACAAGGTATATTTGTCGGCCAGAAGATAATGCCAATGCAAGAAAAAGAGTTTTTGCATAGATTCAGATGTAAGGTCCATAATGGCGATAATGTGTTGATGTCTGCTAGAAAAAGAAAAATAAGGATTTTTACGTCGATTCAGAAGTAAGGTCCGTAATGGCGATAATGTGTAGATATCAGCTAGGGCACGAAACCTTACGCCGAAAGACTGATATTCATTGGCAAGAGAATAATGGCAACACAAAAATAGGGATTTTCACGTCGATTTGGACGTAAGGTCTGTAATGGCGATAATGTGTAGATGTCAGCTAGGGCGCACGGCCTTGCATCGAAGGAAGGATATTCGTTGGCAATAGAATAATGCCAACACAAGGAAAAGAGTTTATGTGACGATTCAAACATAAGTTCCATAATGACGATGATGTGTAGATGTTGGCTAGGGCGTGCGGCCTTGTGCTGGAGGAAGGATATTCGTTGGCAAGAGAATAATGCCAATGCAAGGAAAATAGTTTATGCGCCGATTCGAACGGAAGGTCCATAATGGTGATGATCTGTATATCGGCTAGGGCACGAAGCCTTGCACCGAACAAGGTATATTCATTGGCAAGAGGATAATGCCAATGCAAAGGAAAGAGTTCGTGCGCTGATTCGAACATAAGGTCTATAATGGCGATAATGTGGATGTCGGCTAGGGCACGGAGCCTTTCGCCGAATGATGTATATTCACAGGCGCAAAGGAAAAGGGTTTATGCACCGATGCATATGTAAGGTCTAGAGTGGTAATGAAATAGTAGCCCAGTGGGACTATGTTGGGGTTCTTAAAACCCATAGAATTTTGTATATTGAAAAATCATCCGCTACACGGGCCAACAGGCCCGAGTTGGTTTGAGCTGGGTATATATTTTAGAGAGCTCGGCTACGGCGGAGTGCCACTAGACCAAGTTAAATCTCGGTCATTCTTTGGACGTCGGTAAGGCTACATGCTATAGCTTTAGGTGTTTCCCATTTAAAGGGGAGAACTGAACTGCACCCTTGTGATCTACTAGGACGTAAGCACCTCCTTCGTAGACCCGACGAACAATATACGAGCCTACCCAATTTTCAGTCAACTTTTCTTTGGGGTTGGATGCCATCACTTCTCTTCTTTTGATAATGACCAAGTCACATTTCTTGAATTCTTGATCTTTGACCAACTTATCAAAAGCACGGGCCATGCGAACATGACACAGTTGAGTGTTTTGTTGCGCCCAGAGTTGTCTCCCCTCGAGTTCAGTGAGCTCCTCCAATCTTCTTTCTATATTTGCTTGTTCACCGCTAGCCAAACTGTGCTGAATAGCAACCCGCAAGGATGGCACCTCCAGTTCTATTGGCACCACTGCCTCTGATCTGTACACCAGGGAGAATGGTGAACAACTGGTTGGGGTCGTGTAGACAGTATGATACACCCATGGCACTTCGTACATTTTCTCATCCCAGTCCTTCTTACTGGAGTTGACGGTCTTTCCTGGCAGGGTGCAGAGGGTTTTGTTGAATGCCTTTGTGAGCACGTTGGCCTGAGGATTGTAGGGGGATGATGTCCTCTGAAATTTTCAGGATCAGAATTTACATGTTCATCCTCATCTTCTCCGGCCATCAAACATAGGTTATGGACAATCTCCCCAAGCTTGTCACCTTCAGCTTCGATGTTTGAATTCTCTGAATCCTCATCACTCCATGTAGCCCTCATAGCTTTGGGCTTTTTTGATTTTTCTTTCTTGAATTTCTTCTGAAGCTCAGGGCACTCACCTCTCATATGCCTGACTTTCTTGCATTCATAACATATGATTTCTTCTTTCTTATTGACCAGTCTCTTCTTTGCAGCATTCTTCTTCAAAAATCTTCTTGGGAAACTTCCTTCCCTCCTATCTTTCCTAAAGTGTTTTCTTACTTACTTAGTTACAAGAGTCAAAAACTCCTCCATATCACTATCAACCGGTGAGTCTTCACCACTTTCTTCTGAAGTAACTGAGTGAACCTTTAATGCGATGGTTTTCTTTTTCTTGCTCTCTTCCTCAGTTGGAATCATGATGTTAATCTTGTACATCTTTAGCGACCCAATCAATTGATCCACCATGAGGGTGGTGAGATCCTTCGAATCCTCGATTACAGTCACCTTTATGTTCCATGCCGATGAAAGTGACCGCAACACCTTTCTGACCAGATCTTGATTTGAGTACTCCTTTCCTAAGGCTTTCAATCCATTCATAATCTCACTTAGCCTTGCATACATATCGCTTATACTCTCCTCAGGCTTCATTGTAAACAATTCATATTCTCGGACCACCAAGTTTGCCTTTGTCTTACGAACTTCTGAAGTACCTTCATAAATCAACCGTAACTTCACCCACATCTCCTGCGCAAATGAGCACATTAACATACGAGAGTACTCATTAGGATCTATTTCACACTGAATGATATTCATAGCCTTATAATTCAATCAAGATTTCTTGATTTGTTCTTCATTCCATTTATCCTCATTCGGAGGCACCTGATGTGGTCCTTTGCTGACCACCCTCCAAACATCACACTCTTATGCTCATAAAAACACAGTCATCCTATTCTTCTAGTATGGGTAATTTTTCTCATCAAAGTATGGTGGATGATGGATCGAATGTCCCTCAGGGAGCATTCCTTTGTTAGCCATAACAAGTATGATGGATCTTTTCTCTATAATCGCAAGATTGAATAAAGATCAGAGACCTACTTTGATACCAGATGATGAACCCAAGTGTAACAGGCGTGGACAAGAAGGGGGGTTGAATTGTCCCCCAAGCAGAATTCAAATTTTAAGAAAATCGTTGCACTAGAATTAAACTAAGAAATGGATCTAACTAAATTCAAGCTAAAACAAATATTGAATGGATTCACTCCATCTCACAATCACACCCGACTATCGATGGCAAGATAAACAAACGAACCACATAGGGTAGTCACACAGTGCGAGAGAGTTTGTAGGTGGTTTGGCAGGACCTTCACATTCTCCTACATCCACCCGTCACCAAATCAATGAGGATTCACTCGCTCCAACAAGAGCACACGCGGAGTGTTACCTCCACACACACACACACACAGAGAGACTTCATCTCTAAAAGATCCGACAACTGGATCTACAAAACACACACACACGTTGCCAGATATGTAGCAAGCTCCACACGACCATGCGCAGATGGTCACACACACTTAGAATTTCTCTAAGTTTAGAAGCAAAAGAATGTTCAACATAAAATAATTCAAGATCTGAAGATTAAGATGATTTCCCTGATCCTCAGTGAAAATGCTCCAGGAGAGGAAGGATTAGGATGCAGCTTCAAGAGAATGCCCTTCTTCCCTGATAGCCTTTCTTCTCTTCTTCTTTGTCAAGCTCACAGATCTCTCTTTTTCTTCTATTCTCACTTGAGCTCCTCTTCTTAGCTCTTCACAAATCTCTCTCTCCTTTCTTCCAATTTCACCGCCCTTCTTGTGTTCTGCTCTCTTCACAAGCTCTCTCTCAGATTTTCTTTGAATGCTCTTTTTTCCTACTCTTTTTCAACCCTTGCAACGGCCTCTTCTTCGGAGGAAGAAGACATATATTTATAGACCAGATAATGTGATTTTCTGAATTTATCTTATCCAGAAGAAAATTCATCTATTGGTCCACATGTCAAGAGTCTTCTGAGAGGATGCCGATGGTTATTCAGGATATAACCAAGTGGCCATCTACCCAAGGGACCAAGAAAAGGCCACATTCACATGTCCCTATGGGACATTTGCATTTTGAAGAATGCCCTTTGGGTTGTGTAATGCCCCCGTCACTTTTCAAAGATGTATGATGGTCATTTTCTCTGATATGGTGGGAAAATTCTTAGAAATCTTTATGGATGACTTCTCAATTTTTGGAGATTCTTTTGAAACATGCTTGGATAATTTGACAAGGATTCTTGAGAGATGCATAGACAAGAGGTTGATTCCAAGCTAGGTGGAGAGGGGTAAATCTACAGCCCAAGTGTACGTGCGGATCGGGACGGCCAAACCAAGTCTGGACTGGCCCAATCAAGCGTCTTCCTACCCAACCAGGGCAAGCTCCCCAAGTGGCAGCCCCACAAACGGGCCTACTTCAAAGCCCAAACACGCTCGGATCAGGTCTTCCTAGGTGGCCCATTCGGTCCGAAAGTCTGAGTAACGGTCGCTCGAGAAAGCTTAACAGGTGTCCGAGCATAACTATCACAGCACTTCCCTCCATGTTCGGGAGAAACCCAAGTGCCTCACCTGGGCGCATCTGTCTCCCGTATCCCCAGCGGACAAGGCATATCTCTTGGCAAGGATCTCACTCTTGCTCAGAGAAGGGAAATTCCGAAGGACGGGGAAGAAGAAAGAGTCCCCCTCTAGGACATAATGCCCCTTGGTCCCTCCAGATACCCTGTCTCCAGCAACGAGGGCTAGCAGCTATATAAGCCCCATGGAAGCCCTCCAGGAAGGTAAGGTGATCTTGAGTGCTCAACACCACACTGGTGGAGAGTGATCTTGTGCCCCCAAGTTCTTCTCCTACTCTCATTCCACCTACGCCCTGCCAGCTCACTGACTTAAGCATCGGAGGGTTTTCCTTGGGGTTCTAACCCCAGGCTCCTCTAATCCATTTCTTGCCTTTGCAAATCTCTCATTCGTGGTGATGATGATAGGATTGCACGGCTCAGGACCTCACACGAGATCACCCCTCTTCATCTGGCGCCATCTGTGGGAAATGAGCAAAGAGCTAGCATGGTGCGAAGAAGTTTCAGTAGGAGAAATGTAGACGAAAAAGGGAAGACACCAACGATCAAAGAGAGGGAACTCGCGCCCTCGCACTCTTCGATGGGCGCCCCCTCTGACAACCAAGCCAACATCCCTCCCCTGCCGGCCATAGGGGAATAATTTGCTCCTGGGAACCCAGATGCCCTCTGATGCGGGACGGACAGAGGGACTGACTCTAAGTGATGTGAACCTCAGACTCTAAGTGTGATGCGACCAGCAACCCACGAATGGAAGAGGCACTTTGGCCCGACACTAAGAGTTCCTATGGGCTATACGTTGCAAACAGAAACGCAAGTTTACACGTCGTCCGAAAGCGAGGGATAGCGTGGATCCGCGTGGTTGAGAAACCGGTAGAGTCAAGGGTTGTCGACTCACTTCCGTACTCGAATCGAGTCATGGGACGGGTTCACTCTCTTACTCACAGCGGTGACATAGACTCACGAGCTAGAGTTCCTAATGCACTCCAAGAGCGGCATATGATCATATACTAGGAACGCAATGCCAAGAAGTTAAGGCCGTTACCTCCATGCACCCGGCGTGGGGAAGACAACCCCGGCCAAAGTCGCACTCCCAGTTAAACAAACTTACTAAGTTACAAAATTTAAACCCACTCCACGGAGGGAGGTAAACAAGTTACATGTGGGACCCGGGAGTGTCGACATTGGGTTGGAGGGCAGCATCTTGGGGTCACTCCGTCGGTGCCAAAAATTGCAGCTCGGTGCTATCCAGAAGGCGCGTTCCACTGGTTGGTGGGGACCATGCACTACTCAGCCTGCCATAAATGCAGAGCAGCATCTGTCGAGCTTCTGGAGGTGCCAGCTCGGTTTCAGATAATGTAATTGCTGGTCCTTTTGAAATTATGGCCAATGCTGTGGGAAGGCTATCAACTGCCATGTCATCATTAACCATCACCTTTTGAAGGAAATTTCTTAGTGCATCTTGGTGAAGGGTAGATGTTTTAATCAGCTCTAGCACGGATATCTTGGCGGGAACCTGATCCAAATGATGTAGCAAGTCATGATATATTTATTTTTTTTTAAATTTTGACATATTATCTGTAGCACCTGGAGACGGGCTCAAACCACTAGCTAGGGGTCGTCGTCCCTCCCCCTCTCAAGGACCTCCCTCGAGCAGGGCGTGCATTTGAGAGTGGCTCACCACACCCAACTGTCTCTAAAGAACGGTGCCCCTACTAAGGCCATACGCAGGATATAATCCAACCTAAGAGGGAGAAATGGAAGAAAATGAAAGATAAGCTTAGTGCAGGATGGGAGATATCAAGATTAGAATTCCTTCTAGGCCAATGCCCCTCAAAGAGGTAATCTGTTGCGCCAGGGCTTTGTGTCTTTTATTTTTAGGACCCTTAGGCACGCATACGGTCGGGCTCATGACATCCCGCGGGGCTTTGCCACTCTTGCCATGCCTTTGATTCATAATTTTACTTTTGATTTGTTTTATTTTCGATTAGATAATAGCCCTTATTGGCTAGATAAATAATGAAAGCTCATTCTTTTGGGGGTCAAGACTGTCCCTATTTAAGACCTCTCCCATATTGGAGAGCGCCTAGGTTGGTTATCTTATCCATCAATCTCTTGCCCCTGCACTCGGTCGAGCATAGAAGAGAAAAAAAGGCTTCGTGCATACCCATGGTATAGCTAAAGCAGCAACGATGTTGCTCAAGAGGAGATCGGCTATGGCTTGCCGTGTAGTGTGTGAAGGACCCATACCCAAAGGTCACCCTTAACAATCGGGGAAAGAACTATACTCCTAGCGCAGAGCTATCACCAGCCTAAGGAGTGCTGCAGAAGTGAATGATTTTGACTAAGCAAACTCTACTAAAGCCTAAAGCCACTCAAACATGTTTAAAGAAATAGCTTTATAACCATGTGTAGAAATAATAGAAATAATGGAAATGAAAGCATGTTTCTTGCACAAAATATAGATACCTTGCAAATCCATGATGCGAAAGTAACATCCTAAAGCAATCTTTATCATCGATCCTCGCATCGCACGAGCTTTTGTATACCTTGCTTGACAGGAAAAGGAAAGGATAACAAGGATCGAGATTCTTCAGCACAGAGGAGCGGCGGACACCAAACTGGACGAAAAAGAATAAAAAGGAAGAGAGACGAGGGCTAGAACTCTCTCGTTAGGATGCACAGATCCTGATAACAAGGAACCAAATACAGAAGAAACGGAGATTAACTAAGATCAAGGCGGACTAACGCCTCGAAAACAGCATGAAAAAGAGCAATGACCCCGAAAGGGTGAGGAATGAATAGAAAGATGAGAAGGAAAATCATCCAACGTGGTCGGAGAAGGAGAATAGCGATCACTTGATAGAAGCGGGGAAGAAGAAGGAAAATCACCTAACAAGACCGGGGAAGGAAAATAGGAGACACCTGACAAGGTTGGAGAAGAAGAAGGAGAATCATCCGACAGAGTCGGGGAAGGAGAACGAGAGACAGAACTCGGAGATACCAGAGGAGGGGAATCAGAAGAAGTCTCAGGATCGGGATGATGAGAGGGCATAAGTCGAGGACTAGAATAACGAGAATGAAAACCCGGAGGCCCCGAATGAGAAGAAGAAAATCGGGGATTCACGGACCCGAAAGGAGAGGAGAAGATCATGGATGTGGGATTGGAATAAGAAAGGTACACCACCCAAGGGTGGGAGCTGAGCAGAAAGAAAGATGAATAAAAGGAATAAGAGGAAAGTGAAGTGGACCCCTGAGTGCACAGCTGACGGCCCCTGAACTGGCGTCGCCGCCTCTTCTTAGAAGAAACTTGCTTGTACTGGACCCACCTGGTGTGGACTTGGACCTTTGGGCTTCTCGACTTGAAATATCTTCTCAAAGTACGGGCCCATCTAGCAGATGACCTGGCCCGATTATGAACATGCATTCTCCTTAGGGCAGTTGCCCCTAGACACCTGGTGCTAATAATATGTAGACATTCTTGATCAAATAACCCCTCAAATGAATGAATATGAGAAAATCATGGAGTTTTGTCACTTGGCACTAGCAGCATGAGATTCGGCATTTCCTCTCGGCAATCGAGCATGAAGCATAACTCCCTTGCCAGAAGAGCAGGATGAAGCTGAGGAAGTGTAATGCGCGGCGTTGACGTGGCCGACTCACCTCATTCTCAGGCAGATCTATTTCTGTCCTATCTATTGTGAATCTGGGAGCCAGTCTGTTCAATATTCACCCTTGGGAAATCCAACTCTCATAAAATTTTTATAATGCCATGGGGTCGTAGATCGTCGAACGAGCTTCGCAACGGCACTTGTCTCATTTCGATCTGACGTCAAATCTGGTCGCAGCAGGCGTTTTCACCGAGTCGCGCCGGTCTGTCCTAAGACAGGCCAGCAGAAGGAGGATCCTAAATCAAATCCTCAAGAGGTACCCCGGTGTAGATCTAGCAACCGTCGCTCCCGAGGATCGACCAGCAACCCCCAGCAGCGTCCCAGCCAGCCGCCGCAGCAAGGAGACGCCCGGACATCGCCTCCCCCGCAGCCGGACCTGCTTGCTGTCCCGTGGGCCCAGCAGAACCAAATCGGACCAGCAGCCCGTCACTGGCACGAAAGCCCTTCCGACTTGCTACCTGTCAACCCGAGTTCGCTACTCTTGGGTCCCACTGTAGCCCTTTACCTCCCTGCATAGAGTGGGTAATAAAATTATTTCTGTAATTATTATTAATTATTTGTACCGGGAGTACGAGTCTTGACTGGGGTCATCTTCCCCATGCCCGGATAGTGGAGGTACGTTTTCGCCTCCTTATTTGTCGCATTGCTTGTTTCGTATGTGTTGTTATGCTGCTGATTGAGTGTTAGGATATCTAGCTCGTACCATATTATTTTATCACCGTTGCGAGAGTAAGTGCGTAACCCGTCCCGTGACTCGATCCGAGCACACGGAAGAGCCAAATACCCTTGACTCACTGCTGATTTCTCAACCGCGCACATCCGCATGCTTCCCTCGCGTGGGACGAGTAGCGAGCTTGCCTAGAGTCTCAGGTCCCGCATCCAATTGGTACCGAGTCCGCGTCGTCATCTCGTATCATATAAGGGTCATCGTGGGGTTCCCCCAAAGACTCCTTTCATGCCCTGTCGATCGTCGTGCTCGTTGTCGGCTTCTTCTTCCTCCGCCTGATGAGGATTTTCTCCCCCCTTTACGTTTTTGAGCTCTCACCGTCATGCCCCCTCGTAGGAGAGCCCTTCGTGTAAGTCCCACATCTTCTATCGAAGAAGTGGATCCTGGTCGTGGTAGTGCCCCGAGCACCTCGGGCATCGGCGGTAGTCGTCCTCACTCCCCGCCGTTAGTCGCGTACAGGGTACTTCGCGGGCTACGGGAAGCTTTTCAGATTCCCCCCGAGTTCGACATTGTCTTCCCGAATGTTGACGATGACCAACTAAGTCTGCCTCCAGGGGGGGGTTATGGTTCTGGTAGCGTCTTTCCTGGTGGGCTTCCGTCTTCCCGTCCATCCTTTTATTGCTTTTGTCCTCCACCACTATGGCCGACATCCAAGGGAGTTATCCCCTAATTCCTATCATATCCTCTGTGGGTTTATTTTCGCATGTCAGTGAGCATCGGTGGAACCCAACATTCATCTCTTCCGCCACTTCTATTACCTTCAGAAGTGTCCGGCTGATACGACCTATGCGTACTTCAAGGCTCGAGCTGGCAGCAATATCATCCAGGTATCCACTACTGCAGCTAACCTCAAGGGTTGGTCACAACGGTATGTATATATCACCAAATCGAGTGACCATGATTCCCCCGGCGGCTGGAGGCATAGGGGTTTTCATCCTGTCTGGGCTGATAGGAAGCCCCCGGCCAATGCTGAAGATCGTAGGAAGATAAATGTTGTCCTTCAGTTTCCCCTTGCCAATGCTGACTTTGAGCTGGATCTGGGGTTACTTCGGGAGCTGGGGTTGAATCCCCCTTTGCCACAGGGTACCGATCTTGAATCCTTCTCAGGTTATATTTGTAGTGAAGTGTCTTAACCTTGCTTGGTCTGATTCCAGGGGCGCCAGAAGTGCCAGTGTGGAGCTACGAGGTGGTGTGGCTGCCTTGGTGTACCCCTGGTCCTGTGGACCGCGTCGAGCCGGGGGCCGGCCAAGTGACAGTCGTTGCTCCCCAAGTCGGGATCGCGTTTGCTCCAGGGAGGCTTCAATATCCTATTCCTGCAGGTGTTCCCCTGGTGAGCTCGACGGCAGCTTCCACAGCCAGCGGCGGCTCCAGTGCTGGGAGGGATGCCTCCGAAGGAACTGCTAGCGCCGCGGTGGAAGAGTCCACCATGGTTGGTGGCGGTCGAGCTTCATTAACGGTGGAGGAGCTAGCGGCGTTGGACAACTAGCATCACTCATGGAAGCGGGGCAGAGTCTTTGCTTTGGCTCGAAATCGGGCCCCATCGCCGACGTCGTGCGAAGCACCTCCTCCCCCCGAGGTACCGCCGCCACCGCAGGTTGACGAACCCGTGAATCCTTCCTCTGCTCCTGCCCCCGTAGAGGGGCATGATAAGGGAAAGGATTGCTCGACCGATGATGCTGTCCACCCTCCACCACCGGAGGTCTCTCCACACGCTCAATTCCTCCTGCCCGAGGAGGCCACGGTTAGGTATGCGGGGCTCGCAATGGTAGTGGACCTCATGGATAGGAGCGTCGGGTAGTGTGAGCGAGTCGGGGTGATCAGTCCTGGGGCCGAGGAGTTAACGAACTTGGCTGCAAAGAGCTTATGTGCGGTCGCGAGGGCTCTTGGCCTATGGAGGCATCACTTTAGTGGTCTTGCACGGGAACTGGAGGCCAGTCAGGCCGTTCAGACTGACTTGGCAGCCAACTGTGAGGTGCTCGAGGAGCGTCAGAAGGTAGCTGAGGTTGAGGTCACCGGGCTCTGAGAACAGCTAAGTCAGCTAGATCGGGCACTTGTCGCGATGGAGCGGGACCGTGATTTCTTTCGTGTTCGGGCCGAGACAGCGGAAGCCCATGCGGCCACGCTGAGGGCGTAGGTCCAGGTGGTTGAGGCTCTAGTCAAGGAAGTGAAGACGCAACTCGCTGAGTTACGCTCGGTAATGCCTGCTGCCAATGAGAAGGCAGTAGAGAACTTTCGCTCCTCTCCGGCCTACCAGGACGAGCTGACTGTCGAGGCTCTGAAATTCTTTGGGCCAGCGCGTGATCGTGGCTTTCGAGAAGGTTGGGCAATTGCTATGGTGGCCACGGTCGGGGCCCTGAGTGCCTCGGTACCTTCCCCCCCCTCTTT
The DNA here is from genome assembly GCA_024336825.1 of Amorphophallus titanum. NCBI lineage: Eukaryota > Viridiplantae > Streptophyta > Magnoliopsida > Alismatales > Araceae > Amorphophallus > Amorphophallus titanum. Next base: position 15,120,557 of record JANBPO010001371.1, on the reverse strand, counting down.
CATCACCTTATGGCTTCGAGGCTAGCGACGGCGAGGAGGGTGCTGGTGAAGTACGAACCAAGATCGGGGAACCCGTGACAGGGCCGAGTGTTGGTGAACGAGCACTTGTCGATGGCCCTGCCATGGAGGAATGCGTGGCGGACCTGGCTGAAGATGCGCGTGAACCCAAGGAGGCCGGGTCACGTTATGCTGCTGCTGGGGCGGACCACGCCCTCTTATTTCTTCTTTTTGTACTTTCCTCATTTCGGTAGGTCAGTCATCCTTTTGCTTGTAAACTTCTGATTTTAGAATTGAAACTTTTGGCCCGAATCTTTGCCGTGAATTCCTTCTGATTGCAGTGAAATCTCTTGGGGATACGGAATGGCATCCTCAAGGATCACCCTGGAGGGGCACGACTTTCTGGATCCATCGCTCCGAATCCTGGACTTATTTTGCAAAGGCAGTGGGAGTCCTTTGGCCTTCTGGGATCTTCCTTCCCCCCTATAAATGTCGACTTCCATCTTCGCCTCATGGCACAAAGGTTTCAAGAGAGGAGGTCCTATAGGATGTCTTTGGGAGAGTCTGGTAACTCGTCTGACGATGACGCTTTGTAGGCTCCTTGTCAACCCCTAATCCTCCAGAGGGCGCCTCCGCCGGCTCCGTGGCAGCCATGGCCGGAACCGGGAGCGAATGGTTCCATTTTTGAGGAATATCGGAACCGGTACTTGGATGGCTGGCGGGAGGCGTTGGAGAAGGTCAACCGCTTGTATGCTGGCAGGGGAGTCCTGCTTCTTGAGTCGGATAGGTTCCGTCCTTAAGGGGACGGAAGATGCCCTTGTATTTACCCTCCTTTGCTTCTGAATAACCTCCCTCTTGCTGTCTTCTTGTCTTATGGCCGTGACCACTTTCCTTTGTGCTTGTAGGTGTGTGACGAGGTATTCCCCCGAGCTAAGGGGAGCGCTTCTCTGCCCGAAGATGTCGGTAGGCAAGGCAGTCGACTTTGCTTACCAGTTTGCAGACTTGGCTAGTGTGTTGAGTCGGCCTCCGTAATGGGTGGGCCTCAGTGCTCCATTGTCCCCCGTTAACCAGGGGTGGATGGGTCTACCAATTTTCCCTCCTGGTGCGGACCTATTTGCCACCTGTGTCCCTAGTTGGTCCGCTTCTATGGATCAAAAGGGATGCTAGGTGTAGAGTTCAGCCCTCTTCTCGGGCACATATGGTTTCCTCTGTCGGGCCACTCCCTCAGAACAAGTAGACCAAGGAAAGGTCGTTTGTTACCGCCACGAGAGGCTGGGGATGGGGTCGTTGTAGACGTCTAATTTTGGACACCCCGCGGACCTTATCTAGCCATCACGAAAGTGACTCTTTTTCTTGGTTGATTGAGAGTGTGGAGTCTTATCCTTGTTTAGGTAGGCTTCACCCTATCAATTCACAGATTTAACTTCACGGTAAGTTGGCGGGGGGTTGCAGGGGGGTAGCGTCCCCTTGCCCGTAAGGTTGGGGGTTCGGGGGCTTGAGCCCCTGAGGCAATTTTTTTTTTTGAGGTGCTTTATATGATTCTCTCCATTTTCCACTGATCCCTAGAAGGCCATAGCTGTCACGCCCCGAGCTTTTGATATAGCAGAAGCAATCTCGGGAAAAAGTGAACAGTCGGCAATGGTAAGCCTCTTGCAAGTATGGCACTGGCACTCAGAGTTAAGAAGCTCCGAATCATTGGAGATTCTCAGCTTTTACTTCGGCGATCCCTCAGCAAGTATCAAACTCGGGACCCAAAATTAAAGCCCTACCAAGACTTGGTCGGAGGGTAGTCCGATGATTTAGGAAGCTAACCCTAGTGCACACTCCTAGGGCCCAAAACATTCCAGCTGATGCTCTGGATTCTCTAGCATCTTCTCTTCCAATTCCCGGCGAAAAGTCATCTGCTACTGTCATGGTGTAAAGGCTGCACATCCCCTCACATTCAGATCCCTGGTTTCAACAATTTTCTGAATCCTCCCTGCAAGTCCATACCATTTCCCATGAGCCAAAAATCAACCTTCAGGATGACAATCCCTGGTTCTTCGACATCAAGAACTATCTCTGGGATGGATCTTTCCCCGAGTATGCTACTGCCCCTGACCGACGAGCCATTCGTCGAGTCGGGGAGCATTTCATTGTCATAGGAGGTCTCCTGCATCAAAAATCTCTTAGTGGAGTGTACCTCCACTATCTCGATGAGACTGAGTCCCACGTAGTTGTCAAAGCGGCGCATTCTAGGGAATGCGGTGGCCATGTAAATGGTCGCATGCTCCCTCAAAAACTCCTTTGGCAATATTACTGGCCTACCATGCACGAGGACTGTGCCCGCTATGTCTGGCATTGTGCTAAATGCCAACTTCATGCGGACAAGGTGCACACTCCGTCATCTTCACTTCACCCTTTCATCACTCCCTGGCCTTTCACCAAGTGGGCACTCGATGTAGCCGGCCCCTTGGAAGACAGAATTGGCGAAGTCCGAAGAAAGTCTTTCATCCTCACCGCTATAGAATATTTCACAAAGTGGGCGGAAGTTAAAACATTCACGAAAATAAAGGCATCAACGATGGTGAAATTCATCAAGCGCAACATCCTTGCAAGGTTCGGCATCCCCCGTGGCATCGTCACCGATAACGGACTACAGTTCACATCGCAGGAGCTCCAAGACATGTGTGATAAATATGGCATCAATTTGCATCATTCATCCCCATATTACCTACAAGGAAATGGGCAAGCTAAAGTCACAAATAAAACTCTCATAAGAATCATCAAGAAGACTTGCAAGTCTCATCACTACTCTGATTGGCCAAGTCGGCTTGTCGAGCCCCTCTGGGCTTATCGCACTTCTGTCTGAACTCCCAAGGGTCAAACCCCATACGCATTGACTTTCGGGACAGAAGTGGTACTCCCATATGAAATATTCATTCCCTCACTAAGAGTCCACCTGGATCCTAAGCTCGATCCCGAGCAACGTCAAGAAAACTTGCTACCCCAGCTGGAACTATTAGATGAGAAGCAGATGATCATGGCCGATCATGCACAAGTTTATCGTCAGAGAATTTCATGTTATTATGAAAAGAAAGTCCTTGAGAGAAAATTTAAGGTAGGTGAACTGGTCCTAAAGAGGAAACTCACTAAGCCACCGGTCTGAAAGCCAAACTGTAAGAAAATTGGCAAGGTCCCTATGTAATCTAAGAAGTCTACTCAGGCAATGCATATAAGTTAGTGGACGCTGATGGGGTAGAACTCACATACCCATGGAATAGAGTATACCTAAAGAAATTCTATTCGTGAGACCTTGTACATAGTTAAGTTCAAAAAAAAATCCCAAGAAGTCAATGCTTGGTGATCACCATGAGGTCAAGCCATTGCATCCACCATTCATGATAGGATAGGGCCCGTTGAGGTATGGTAGGTATCAGGTCTTGGTCTGCCAGAACTATGGAGATCCTTGTCTGGCCATGTCGGCCTATATTGATTAAAAGGAAAGCAACATGCACCCACGCATGTGTTTTATCCAAACATGGTAACATCGCCTCTGCCGAGGCCTCACCCCGAAGGCCTCCAGGAAAGCCATAATCTTTGTTCTTCTCCTTTTCGACCAAATGAGACAGCCAACGCCCTTAAAATACTGAGCATAGGAAATCGAAGTACAACCCCTTCAAGGCGAGAGTAGGATCCATCCCCTCAAGCCTGGATCAGAGCACGAGAGGAGGGTAGTGTCCCTGTAGGCATATCAGAGGGATTCTAAAATGTCAAACGACTACCCCCCTTGAAAAAAAATGAGCTTGCCCAGCCCACTTGGCCCCAGCTATGGGCTGGTGGAGGGTACATCACACTGTGGGCTACTAAGACCCAAGGCGGCCCACCTCATGTCTACAACCCATGGGCCTCATGTGGCCAAAAGAAAACACATATGTCCACACATGGACGACCCACGACTCAAATGGCCCAAAATTTGTTACAATTTCTATGTGGGTCTGAAACGTGTTCCCATCAATTCTCCCCCATTTGGAAAAGACATGACCTCGAGTCTTAAAGTGCTGGAGTATGAGGAGGACGATCACCGGTAGATGGTTGGGATGCTTGGCATGGACGACGACTAGGAAGAACTCGAGCCGCTGTTGTCCGTGCACCTTGTAGAAGTCCTCCCAAATGGCATCGAAGTAAGGTGTTGCAGGTGGAGAAGCTACTACGAGGGGAACTACGGACAGTGGCTTGGTGGCGACCAACAGATCGAAGATGGCAGGTAGTGCCAAGGTGGCTGGTAAAATATCGAGGGTGAACATCACTTCATCTCGGTGGGCGGCTGGTAATGTAGATCGCAAAATTGACCACCCCAAAAGTAATATGGATAAATGAGTCAAACAATGATGATAAGAAAGATAAAGGGGGTGGGGCACATACAATAGAAGATAGATAAACAAAATCTGTGATCACCACCGAAGCCTATAATGTGCCAAATAGTGCAGGACAAAAGAGGAGGGGCATGCTACTTACTTCGGAAATACTACTTACTTCGGAAATAGAAAGAAGGCCGAAGGAGGGCCTAGTCAAGAACGCGGTTAGGCTGATGGGCACGTTTTGTGGAATGTGGTGAGCATGTAGGCTGCGTTATGAAGACAACAGTGGGATGTGTAGATCCATTCCTTCCTTGCTCCAAGGCCGGCCAAGATGCAAGGGCCTCACATCTTCTCCTTCTTGTGCCTACAAAACAATAAAAATCACCAAGAGAAAGCCCATTAGAACACAATTAAGTGTAGGATCTATCCCTATTTCCAATAAGAACATGCAAAAGGAGGGCTAGATCACCTGGGGGTTTTGTTGGTTTTAAACCCCTATGGGAGGGCAAAAATTAGGTTTGTTGTGTGTATACGTGTATGGTTGATAAAAGAAATTAATTCAAAGTGATTATGCAGTGCTATGCAGAGATAAAAATGGGATAAGATGTATTAAGGAAGAAGAAGAAGAACGGTGAAGAACAAACCAAAAATGCCCTATAATACTCCCTGAGTGACAGAGGGACGAGGAATTAAGGATCCTCAATGAAGTATAGCCTTGCCCTCCCCTCGTGATTGAATTCTCTGAGTTGCATCCTCTAGAATCGACAGCCAAGGGTTGAATTTATAGGAGAAAGGGAACCTAGAAACCCTAGGTCGGAATCCAAAAGATTCAAGGAATTAGAGGCCCAAAATTAGTTAATCCTACCAATTTTTGAGGGGTAAAGGTTCCTAAAAGGATTAGGAACCTTCCTCAACTGATTCGAGCTCCGAAACCTACCCAAAATAGGTTCTAGAGGGATCAAAAATCGTGAAGGGCAAGTTTCGATCGGATAGAGTTTTCGACTGAGAATGCGGTCAAGGATGGGGCCGCGATTAATATGAACATAGTCCCACGACTAACTGCAATCAACATTGACTGGTCTAAGTCAGTTGTGTTGATAAATTGTATAATCCCTGCCCCGAACAAAGCAATAGAGATGTAAGCAATATGCACATAACAATATGATAGGGGAAAGGGGTGATGATGATAAATAGATGGACCGTGATCGCCACCAAGACTAATAGTGCGCAAAGGACTAAGAAGAGAGGAGAATGGCACTACGTACCTTGGAAAAGATAGGGAAAGAACGTGGCCAAAAGATGACCATCGAGACGTGATCGCCTGCGATAAACGAGGTGCGAGACGTTTCGTGGATCACACCTCCTCACTTTTCAACTGGCTAGAGAGCGAGGGCCTCACGTTTACTCTTGCTTTCCTAGGAAACAAAGATAAAACAAAGAGGAAAACCCATTAGAAATATGTGTGTAACATCAATCCCGTATGCATAAATGAGCATGGAAAATTGAAGGAGAACACACCGGGGGAGGGTTTTTAACCATTGTAAAAGGGAGGAAAAGATAGGTCTCGGGGCGTGACAGTAACCTTTGGTGGAGCTAGGGGGATAGTTCCATAACCCGTGTATTTCATTTCCCGCGGATTTGGTAGGCCGAGGTGAGCCGAGAGTGGATTTCTTTCACGTCAGGAGTTAAAATCATATTTTTGGGGTGAGCGGTGGATTCACTATTTTGATCACATTTTAGGGGTTTAAACGCACCCTCTAGGCGGTCTAGAGGCTTGGGAATGGGTTCCCCATGTTTTCCCATTCACCTGAGGGTGATTAGGGCATGGAATACCCCTACGGTGGGATCGACAGATTATCTACCATTTTCGGTCGATCGACCTATTGGGTCCGGTCGACCGAACGGCGTTCGCCACAGAAGGGCTGCCTTGCCAGTTTGGTCGACTGAATTGCCCAGTTCGGTCGATCGATTTGAGCTAGGCACCCAGGGGTATTGGTCGGTCGACCACCCACCTGGGGCTGGTCGACCACCCACCGGGGGCTGGTTGACCACCCCTATTGGTCAACTGACCCTAGGGGATTGGTTGACCGAAATCCCCTATCTTGGCCCATTTCGGCCCCTGGTCGACCCGGTTGAGATCCAATGGTCGACCTTTGGCCCCGTGGTTGTTCTAGACACCCCATGGGGACCGTGACCATATTTTTGGGTGTCCGGAGGTACCAAATTACCTCGATTAGCATGCTCGTGTGGTTTTGAGGATCCGGGTGACCACGTAGGTTCCGGGCTTTCGTGCATTCGCTAAATCGAGTCTCCTTGCATCAGTTTGAGTGTGAAGGGTCATTCCCGCACGCCGATAGCTTTATCGAAAAGTGATTTTCGTGTAGGCCATGCATATGACTAGAGAATTGTAAGTCTTATGACCTAGCCTGGGGCTGGAGGGTTTCTTAACTTCCCTTTAGATAGGGATTAGGTTTGGCGGAGCTGCCTTATAAATTATTTTATCATGGTTTTTGATCTAGGGATTGGCCAGATTGATAGCATGGAGCTATCCCTATACGATGGCCTTGACTTGAGTCTTGTGACTCATGGGCCGTTGGATTTAGTAGGTCTAGTAGACTACCCAGAGTCTGGTGGCATCATGCCACCTATGTTCCGAGCAAGATATGACAAGCTTGTGCGTAGCCTGCTCGTATTTCAATGATTTTCGTCGAGAGTCATCCACTTAGTGGCCCCCCCACTAGTTGTAGCTGACTGGGCACGCGTGTGCCGACCCACCTAGGAGTAGGTGGAGAGCTACACCCGAGAGTGAGATGGTTTTTAGGCTGGTTATCATAGGGCCTCCCACTGTAGCGGCTCGAGTCTGGGCTAGGAGGAAAACTAGCTAGATGGCCTGACGTAGTGCAGTCAGTCAGTGTGTCCACACATGGTCAGGGACTTCAGATGCATGCTGACAAATATGGCCCCGACTAGACCCTTGTTCTATGGTTACTAGTACAGTGTCTCAGTGTTCGCCTAGTCCGAGTAGGGAGACACCTGAGGCACGGACATCCAGTCTTGCTTCGAGTGGACAGTACTCCCGTCATGCCACACTTGACTCTCGTGACTCGAGTTTTCATTTCCCATCTGTGAGACTTGGTTTCAGGAAGTTTCCTCATATTTTCCCGATGAAGAGGTCTAGGGTTTTCGGTAGGGGCTACCGAGGGTTTTCCATAGATGGTGTAAGGTTCACGATTGTGAGGTCGTGACCGTGTTTTTGGACCGTGTGATCTTGGGCTGGGCCTTCGTCTGTGAAGATAGGCCTCCACGACAGAGGTGTCATGATGGTTCTCCTGGCAGTGTAGCCAGGGTGGATCGTACTCTGGTGGTCCCTGACCATGGGATCAGGGTTTTATTTTTTGTCCCAATAGGAGGAGCTTTAGAGTCGAGATTTTATCGGCCACTGTGTTTACTATTCCTACTATTATTGCTACTTTTTACCTCTGTTCTTTACCACTATTATTTTACAGTTGGGGTTCTGCGAGACCCCTACTGAGCCAATGAGATGAGGCACACCCCCTACTTTTCAGGTGTAGTAGCTCCTCCTCGAGGTTTGGAAGTGCAGCGCAGAGGTTCGTAGTTGCCAGCTCGTTGGGCTGAGTGTTCACTCCGCATAGAGTATGCTCTCTTTCCCTATAGACTATACTTTCTTTCGGATTTCCTCGTAGTAATCCAACCGCCGCAGGATGATGTCCCGGATATGCTTCGTTACGGCCTTGGACTCGGACAGGCCCGCGATTTGGAGCAAGCCCGCCTGCGCGACCTCCGAAATATTTTCTCCTCCAGACGCATCGCGCGCCGCTGCAAGAATCCGCTCCGCCAGATCGATCGCTTGCCGCCTCTGGAATTTCTCCAAAAGGATTTCAAGGTAGTACGGCGCATTGGCTGCGGTGGGCACAAAGTTAAAAAGCTCTGTCACAGCGGCGGGTCCTCCGACTTGGGCCAGTAACCCCTTGTCCCGGATCTGCTGAGTGAGGGACACAAGGTCTACTGGCTTCCGGCCCGCCCGCATCTCCTGCGTGACCTGGTAGACCGTGGCCAGGGCCGGGGTGTGGAACCAATCGGTCGTGACGCGCCGCTCCTCGCAGAGATCAAGGATGCGATCAGGCGAATACATCACAGAACCCAAAAGCCCTTTCTCGGCGTCTTCGGAAGCGGGCGTCATTTGGCCTGCCCTCCAGTTTCGCGAAGAAACTTTTCCTTCACTCGGTCGCTGGCGGTCTCAAGCGCGGGTGGCGAAGAAAACTCAGATGCCCACTGCGCGAACGCTACGGGGTCTATTTCTGCGTTTGCTGGCTGGGGCGCGGGCTTGAGTATGGGCCACTTATTTTTCCAGGCTTTTGCGCGGTCGATTTCGCCTCGGAAATTGTTCAAAAAAGTGTACAGGTCGCGGCGGTGGCGGCCACTCTCACCCTTGGCTTTCTCGGAAAGGTGGTAGGCTTCAAGGGTCGCCAGCTCGTCCTGGTCGATATTCCCAAGGCTTTTGAAGGCTTTGATTTCCTTATCGCTCCAGCCAGTTGATTCCCTGCGGCCAAAAAGCTCCGCGATCCGCTTTGCCGGTTCTGAAGTCGGGGCTTTCCTCTCTCCACCCCCCTTGGGGGGTATAGGGGGTATTCCCTTCCCTTCCCTTCTATTCCCTTCCGCAGGAGCGTTCGCAACATCATCTCCATTAGCATCAGGTTTTGCGTTCGCTTTAGCATTTGCTAAAGCTTTTGCCTTACCTCCTGCGCTGGCAATTTCCCTCTTTTGCCGAACAATTTCCTCCTTAGCCATCGGATAGAATGCCACCACAACATTCTCGCCATCAACCTTTAGCAGCTTAAACGCCATCTTGACCTCACGCGCGGTTACTCCGCATGTCTGCTGCCATTGGCGGTCTTTCCACAGGGCGGCCCCCTGAAGGACTCCACCATTCTCTTGCTCAGCGGCATAAGCAAGAACGCAAAGCCAAGTGGCCCGGTCGATCGGCGCTGAGCCGATAAATTCAGGAGATCGAAGGGTTGAGGTATGAATATTTATCCAGTTCATTTAATCTTCTTCGTGTTGTGCCGCCTGTCGTAGTCCTCCAGCTTCTCAATGGCCTCCACGGCCTCAGCGCGCCCATCTGGCGTGTCAGGGAAGTGGAACCGCTGAACAGGCAGCGGAACGCCACGCTCAAGCCGGTGGCCAGCGGGGCCAAGGTCAGTAAAGATCATCAGCCGAAGGTGGAACTTACCAGGCACCGCTTGTTTTTGGCCCCCAGGGTTCGACATAGATAATCGCGACACGCTTAACCTTTCGCTCGGGATTGTTCTTGGTCGGCGCAATTTCAGTAATGTCATCACGCCTCGCAAGGCCAGCGCGCACCAATCTCTTGAAGGCTTGCCGCAGGTGGCTGTAATCAAGATTGGTTTTCTCCTGGAATTCGCGGAGGCTGACAGGTGTTTTCGGATTCTTTTTCAGGGCCGAATAGATGGCCTGCCGGGTTTTCATAGAAGTTGTCATAGGTTGAAATGCTTCGGGGTCGGGTTTCTGAAATGCTGGCGCGCCTTCGTTGGTGAGGTGGAAATCAGGGTTCATGCCTTCTGTGTTTTTGGCGGGACACGGGCGCTCGTAAGTTCGTCCAAATGCGCCAGCCCCTCGCGATACGTGCGGATCACTCGGACGATTGCGCAATTCGGTTCTGCCTCAAGTTCCCGATGGGTCTTTGCCTGGATCTCGTCAGGATTTCTTCCAGGCATCTTGACCTCCCATTCGACAGTTTGGCCGTAGAAAGAGAATTGGATATCAGGGGTGTCAACAGATGCCCCTCCTTAACGTCCTCTTTGCAGGGGAGCGAGCGGAGGTGAAGCGAAAGCGAAATGGAACATGGAGATGAAGCGGAGATGAAACGAAGCAGACTGAAAAGTGGGCGTTAAGGTAAAAGACACCCGTTTTCTCACCAACAAGCGATAGAAATCTTTCGAAAAACTCTGAACCACTCACGAGGAATAGCTAGACCAAAAGTGACACCAGTCTTGGAGGAACTAAACTAAGCAAAAAAGGAAAACACACGAGCAATCTCATGGGGGACACAATCCCTCGGACCAATGATGAACCCGGAGCAAATAGCAAAGAAAACAAAGAGATGAACTAAAAACTCCAGACAGGGCCTTCAATCAACCAAACCAGGTGAACAGATCAGAGAGAACCTTCCAACTCTGAGCGAAATTGTTCCTCTTACTCAGACACGAACGCACACAATAATCCATTACTGGTGAGACATTTGCAGGCAAATCATGGGTCATGAATGTTTAAAAGATGCTTATGATGCATGCTAGGCTAAAATAAAAGAAATCTTTAAAACGAATGCAAAGAAAGGATAAAATATAAAATACTCAAGAACAGTATTGCTAGACAGGGGCAATCAGGGTCAGGACACTATCTACAACCACGGCGTGCGAGATAGAATCGTCGTCCCCTAATTTTTCTGACCTAACGGCCTATCTGAAGGTTAAACGTGTGAACCTAGATCATCATCGTTTTTGTTAAAGGGGAACATCAGATCCTGGAACATGCGAGCAACCAGCTGGTTCTCGAGATAGTATAGCTTAGCAGCATATAGTAATGCAATAAGGGATACAGGGGTCGAAATACTTACCTGACTTACCTGACGGTGACGAACAGCAAGTGAAGTGATGCTGCAAAGGAGATCATTAGCAGGATTTGCAATATTCATCATGAAGCAACATTCATTGTTAATTAATCTCAACATGCAGCAATGAAGGGTCAAATCATTATTCTAATACTAGAACGGCCAATGAAAGGCCGTTCATACTATAGGACGGCTTTGTCGAAGCCGCTCATAAATAGATAATTTGATTGTGAATGAGAAAAAGAACAGCCTATTTCAAACCGCCAATAAACTAGACAGCTAGATTGTAGTCGCTCAATCACAATGTGCCGTTGGGGTGTAAACGGTTAACTCTAGACCGTTATATGACTGAACAGTCGATCGATAGACCATTCCATACCTGGGGATTTTAAAAGAGTAGAACCCTCCATCTCCCTCCCTTCCCACCGTAACAACGGCGGGAGGGAAGGGAGAAACGTCCATTCCCCACTCCCAAACCCTCACACTCTCAATCTCACTCTCCCTCACTCTCATTCTCTCATCCTCGTTCCCCTCCGATTCATGCTGTCCAAACATCAAGCCCGCCGCCCATCGATGGCTAGAGAAGAGGAGACGTCGCCACTGCTACCGGCGACCATGGAGGAAGAGGTGGTGGCATCGCCCGTCATAGAGGGAGAAGCCGCGCCGGCACTGGCGCCAGTACTTACGGTCGACAAAGAAGCAATGACGGCTGCCATTGACACCGGAGAGGACCCCTGAGAGACTAAGCGGAAGGTGAGCTAGAAGGGGAGGGGTTGAATAGATCACCCCCAATTTAGTCAAACTTAAACTATTTAAAACACCACAAGCAATAGGATCCAACAATTAAGAACAAGAGGATAAATAGAGAAGTGATTGATCGAATGATAGGTGCACAAGCATTCAAGTAACAGATCAGATCAGGACAAACCACACGAGGCGGAGGATTTTTAGGTGGTTCGATTGCTACCCACAATCTACGTCCACCCCTTACTCCATGGAGTAAGGCTTCCTTGCAAGATCCAACAAGTTCACAGTAGACTCAGTCTACCAATAGAATACTGACGAACAACTTGCCCTCGAGGAACACCCTCCTCAAACTTCTGGTCACCAGAAGTAGAACACCAACTAGAGGAACTGCCTCCCTTCCTTTGCACACTGCAAAGGGAAACCTAGTAAGCTGCACCCTACAACTTACAAACCAGAGGAACAATCCTCTTTTCCTCCAACACGATGGAGGGAACTCGGAGATCTTCTCTCTTCCTCTGAACACACTCAGAGGGCGGGGAAGGGAAGAGATGAACAAGAAGCCCCAACGAATGTTGATTGTCGATTCTGCCTGCTTCTGGAACAGGGGACAAGTGGATGTTGTCAGTGTCGCTATGACCACTCCCAAACTCGATTTTTGACGAAACCAGTGGCCAACTTCTCGTAATTGGACTAGGATCTTGACTGATTTTTTTAGAATTCCTAGGTTGTCGGTGCCGGTCAGAGAAGAGCCATGAACAGGGTCTCTGCTTCCTGGTTCTGACTGCTACAGAGCCACAGCAGTAGGAAGTCGAGGCCGCCAAGAACACTCCCGAACTCAGAATTGAGCGTGGCAGGAAGCGTTGGAACTGTTGACGAGTCACCGTCGAAACGAGATCCACGAGGATGCCAGCTGATGTCGAGGTAGGCCAAGGCAGTCGAAAGAGTGTGTTTTATTTAGTTGGACTGATAATTAAGACAGTGCTAATATGTAAACAAGTCAAGGTGATACCTCCGTCCAAGATGGCATTAAGTAGGCCTCGTCGCTCGTGTCCAATGTCATCCCTCGAAGATTGTTCCTTTATGAGAGGACACATGGGCAAGCGATGTTCTCAACTTCTACATTTTAGACAAGCACCGAGACGCTTCCAACATTCTTCAGTCGAGTGCCCGAACCTTTCACAAAATGAGCAAGTCGCCATGACCTGCCTTTCTTCCTCCTCCTTGGCTCTTTTATTGTTTCCATTACCATTGCTATTGCCATTTTCCCTTCTTCTTCCATTACCATTATCGTTTCGTTTACCATTACCTTTCCCATTGTGGGACCTCTTATGGTGATGGGATTCGTCATTGTTCGTTTCTGTCTCTTCTCGCCTATCATGCTTCCGGCTCTACTCCTCTTTCTTACCTCTAAGTTTCTCGACCTTCTCTAAGGTCCTTTCGCATAAATGTGCCCATTGGACTATCTCCGCATATGTACGGATATTTTGAGACCCAAGTTGTTAAATAAAGTCGGGCCTTAAACCATCCATAAATCGATTAGATTTCAAGATATTTGTGCTCACCAGATGTGGAGCATAAGGGGCTAGACGAGAGAATTGAAGTTCATATTCTGCCACTGACATCATGCCTTGGCATAGAGAAGCAAATTCTACAGTCTTTCACTCCTTGACATGCTCGGAGAAGTATTTCACTCGGAAGAGAGTAAGAAATCCATCCCAAGTGAGCTGCGTATTTTGAGGTTGCACCTTACACCAAGTACGGGCATCTTTATTTAGCTGGAATGTGGCGAGATAGACTTTCTCCTAATCGGTGCATTGCATGACGTCGAATATATGATTCATCTTGTCGATCCAATTCTCGACTTCGTCTGGGTTAGAAGATCTAGAGAACCGTGAGGGATTTAAACTCCAAAAATTACCATGTAAGCTACCGCTCCAACCCTTGCGCCAGCTTGGGCTACAATTTATAGGGCCTGGGTAAGACCTGCAATAGTTTGTTGCATCTTGTCCCAGTTCACACGATGAGCCATTGAGAAATTGAGGTACCTGACGAAATAGACACTTAGTTACTTTCCTTAGAATCAGGGAAATTTATCCTAAGATAATTTCTAAATAACTATCTCATCCCGGGTTCTACCGAATTCTCACATTGGTTCGAAATTTCTTCCTAATTCATAGGTACGGGTCCTTAACCTTGGACTTAACCTATGACATGACATTTTTCTAGGACTTTCTTAGGCCTAGGCTCTGATACCACTTTAACTATCATGCCCTGAGCTTTGAATACAGTGGAAGAAATCTCAGGAACGTGGACAGTCGGCATGGTAAGCCTCTCGCAAGTAAGAAATCAGAGCACAAGACAATCACATAAAAGTAAATGAAGTAATTACTCAAAACTCTAACTTTATTTCATAATAATAATAAAAAGTACATAAGACCATTACTTTTGACATCCTTCCATCATTTGACTCAAGAAAATAGAAACTTACAATAGGACTCGACTAGACACTAGGTAACTAGGGCTTCTCTCATTCCAATGGACCATCAATCGCTCTCGGACCCGCTACTTGCATAATCTGAATCTGATTCACTAGTGTCTGATGAAAAGATGAGAAAGTAGGTATGAGCATACTTGCCCAGTAGGTATGTTCGCATCGATGTCCACGACATCCATGTACAATAGGCTAACCAAGGGGTCAAAGTCAAGCCAATAATCACGAAAGAAACATCGAACACTGCTCAAGATGAAACTACTCTTTTGGGATCTCTCGACACACAGATATGACTCTGACGGAACACCCAAGGCATCCGTCGAGTCAAACACTAACAAGACATTAAATCCTGGGTTCACCGGAGCCCGAGACAACTCACATAATACCCCAAAAACTAAAGACATGAACGTGATGCACGCCTGCATCGCGATGGTAAACACGTCCATAGGATGGGTCGCGATGACACTAGAACGCGTCCAACGCTCATAGCGAGTCAACACGTTGACGCGGCACATGCTAGGGTCGAGTTAATAGACGTGGCTATAGCCTACAGCACGTTAAGACAAGAATGCGATTAACACCTCGAGTGCGTTAACCAAGATCAAGGCCACCACCTAGGTCGCGTTCTTCAGGATAGCATCCAACACAAGGACCACGTCCCTTACTGCCTTACCACCCTATTGTTCATCTTCTTAGATGAATGCAGTCGCACGATATAGCGCGTTAATAAACGCGCCCCCTGGGAGCTCCACGTTAACACGTCAAACCTGAAAACTAGTAAAATTCATGAAAAATATCGTTCCACGCCCCAATCGTCTCCAAAACGACGGGGATACAGCCAAAATCATACTGCCAACCTTCCACAAGTCGAAAGGGGCCAACAAACCACAAAATGACTCCGAAATGGGCGATTCCTATGAATTCACCCAAAATGACTCACGAGGGTAACCGGACTCGTACCGGCCCCAAATCATGACCAAATCCAGTAAAACTAGCGAGAATGGCATCCAGAAATGCTAGGGGTTTGAATGAAACCAATTCTACCAAAAATCATCGCCTGAAACGGCGAGCTTGGCCCACACCCCAGAACATGGATTTCACCCAAACCAAAGCAAAACCCACTCAAACTCGCACCGTTCGGCTCCAAATCGCAGGGAAATGTAGGAAGAGAGTAGGGCATCTATCCCCCTACCTCCACTAAAGATCTCACGCACCAAAATGGCCACAATATGCTAAAAACCATCACACGAGCAACCCACGCCGGCTTTGAATCCACGAATGGGATCGCGCCAATGCCACACTCTAATCTTTACGCCATTACGCCTCAGGTCAGCTCCACATCGTTGCCACCTCACCCAGCTCCACCACGGTCATGTGCCCGGGGGAGAAGAGAAGAGAGGAGAGAGAACAAAGGGGCAGAAAGTGAGAAATGTGAGGGGAGAAAGGAGAGAGGTTAAGGGTTAAAAAAGAAAAAGAAAAATAAAGAAATTAGTAAAATTTTCTCAAATCTACTTTTCGGCACAAAAATTCATAAATTTAAAAAAATATGAAAAAATAGCCTACGCAATCCTTAGAAAGAGCACAATGCATCTGTAGCGTCCCAGAGTCTAAAAACTCAATGGTTCACTCTCCATAGGATTCCGTAACTTATACAAGAGAAAAATTTGCGTGGTTCGTAAAACACAACTCGGGACCCATGAAAGCATCCGAAAGGTCTTTGATTCCGTTTTGAAGGATCCAAGCCATTACATCCTCCCCTCCTTTTAGAAATTTCATCCTTGAAAATTAAGGAGCTAACAACGGAAAAGGGAACAACAACCCAAACGCTGGCTACGCTCTCCAAGCATCAACCAAACCTCGAACACCTACCATAACAACATAAAATCATGAAATCACGATTCTCGAAAAACATAATTCAGAGGAATGCTGCTAGACCATGATCACAAGTAATATCATCATGCTCCAGATCTTAGGGCAAATCGATCCGTAGAATGAGCATGACACACCAAGGAATACAAGTCTGACACCTCCAAAAAAAGGTAGTATCGTTATTGTCTCACAAGGAAAGAAGACATGATCCATGCCACGAAAAAGCCACGGATAACATAAGCATCAGCTCTTCACGAGGAAGACAAACATCTCACCTGACTGCTCAAACCATCGGCTTCCACGCCATAACGAACAAATAAAACTAGCACACAGAACGACAATGACAGCACTGGACCACAAAGATAATTGAGTCAGTCCTTACTCAGACATTACATCTGATTCGAGTCGCATGCTAACAAAAGGCTGTCGCATCCCAAAAAATATATACCAGAGAAGGCCACACAAAGTAATATAGACCAACCTAACCTCCCAGACAACCAAAAAGAGAAGTAAGGGAATTCACATTAGTACATTACACAGAATAGTAATTCATTCCCCAAAAAAGAGTGTCCTCGGCACGAGACTCCCTCCCGAAGATCTGAAAGTTCCGCTCTCCCCACAGCGTCCACAGAGTGGCATGAAGGATGAGCCATCACATCATCATGTCGCTCCTGATGGGCCACAGTCTTCCCCAAAGTGCCAACAAGTGATGAACATCAATGTGTAAGCCAATGACGCAGCGGGTCCGTCTAGCAATATCTCTCCACACCCTGTGTGAATAGCAGCAGCCTACAAACGTGTGGTCCGAGGTCTTGTCGTCCTCCCCACAAAGACAACAGGTCGGTTGAACGTTTGGTAGGAACCGACACAACCTATCTCGAGTTGGTAGTCTTCTATAAGCGATCCTTCAAACCAAGAGCTTGACCTTGAACGGGCTCTTCGATCTCCACACCTGGTCATGCAGGCTATGGCGAGCCTCTCCATCTGAAATGGTGCCATACACAGATATGACTGTGAAGGTCCCTTCCTTTTCCCACCTCCAGATCCACTCATCCTCGTTGTGAGGTAGAGGATGGAAGGGTATGAGGAAGGAAAGAAGGTTCTGAAGCTGCAACAACTCCTTGTGCCTCAAGTCCCTCTTGAAAGTCGATGCCCAGGTCTCTCTCGGCAGGTTGGAATCAAAAGCCTGAGAGACTACTCTATGGGGATCCACTGCAACTACAAAGAGGTTAGGGAACAAGGCCTCCAATGGGAAGTCGCCGCACCATCTGTCCTTCCAGAAAAGGCTTCTATCGTCTTTCCTTTGACGAACCCGAACGTCGAAAACGATAACATCCCTATAAAGGAAGATATCCCGCCAAATAGGAGAAATTATGTGAAGAGGAGTAAGAGCCAAGTCTCAAACTCTCCTCCTATTGAAGTATCTCTACCTGATCACATCCGCTCACAACCCTTCCTGTCCACACCCCAACCTCCATAGTCATTTACATAAGAGTGCGAAGTTGAAGTCTCTTATATTTTTGATCCCTAGCCCACCCTGCTTCTTGCTTCTGGCCACTCTACCTCTTGCCATATCATGCCAACCTCTACACCTCCCCCCACTTTCCTGCCAAAAGAATCTGCACTGAATAGAGTTGAGCTTTTTCGCCACGACCTTCAGAATCCGGAACATGGAAAGAAAATTAACAGGGAGACTAACCAACACCGATGCACACATAACCAATCTGCTCCCATAAGAAAGTATTCTAGCCTTCCACCCAGCCAACTTGGTCTTGTAACTCTCAATGATGGGCATACAGTCAACACACCAAATAGAACTCGGAGTAAGAGGGAGACCCAAGTAGGAGATTGGGAACTCACCCAACTTACATCCCAACAAGTTGGCTGCCCTTTGGAGGGCCCTATATGCCAAGTTCACCCCAACAAGAAGGCTCTTGTTGAAGTTGACTTTCAGCCCAGTGACCTTTTCCAAAAGTTCTAGCAAGAGTCTCGCCATGAAAGGATGCTGCTCAAGGAACAAGATGGTATCATTCGCATACTGCAAGTGAGTAATAGTAGGGGCACCACTGACCACATGAAAACCTCTGATCAAGCCAGCAGTCTTGGCTCTCTGCCACACCCTGCTCAGAACACTAGCCACAAGCACAAAGAGGCGAGGAGACATTGGGTCCCCTTGTTGAAGACCCCTACCGCTGTGGAAAGTAGAGGTGGCCGTGCTGTTGATGAGGACTGCAAAGGTAGCTGAGGAGATACATGCCCTGACCTAGCCAATCCACCTGTCTCTGAAGCCCATCTTGTCTAGAACATCAAAGAGATACTGCCAATTAACCTTATCATACGCCTTTTCAAAATTCAGCTTTAGAGCCACCCCTTTCCTCCTCTGGCTCTTCAAAACAAACAAACACTCATGCGCCGTCAAAAAGTTATCCAGAACGTGCCTTCCCTTAATAAAAGTTCCCTGGAAGTGACTGAACAATCTGTCCATAACAGAGACCAACCTCTCTGTTAGCACTTTGGTGATGATCTTATGAGTATCATTCCCGTGTCTAGGATTGCATAAGTGAAGGTGTGGTCATCCTTAGAGTCAACCAAGCCGCATATCCTCTCCCATTAGGAGCCTATTATTGAGAGCACAGTTTTAATCAAATCACTAAGGTTCTAAGGGAGAAGCAATTGAAAATTTTTTGAGCATCATCTAAATCACTTGGTTGATCTTGAGTGTCTTCACCCTCTCTTCACTTACAATTTGTTGAAATCATCTTGCTTATTGTGTGTTTATTTTTATGTTGTTTGCATTCTAAGGTGTTTTGAAGTTTCATGTGGAGTTGTTTTCGTCCATCCCAGTCATCCCCTAGGGTCGAGTCCAACTTCAAGCTTCATTCCAATCCCCTTTTCGAATTCCCCATGTCTTCCTTCAATCCTCCCCGTTCCCAAGAGGAATCTCTTCCTCAAGGGCTCCTAGAAGATCCTTCTAGGTTATCTCCTTCCCATCAGGAGAGGGGTCGACTCCTCCTCCATCCTCCATTCCTATGGAGGGCGCCCAGTCCACCCCATCCTTTTCCACTCCTGCTGCCAATTCCATCCTCCAGATGATGGCCCAGTTGGATCCAGCCCAACTTCAGGCTGTCTACCATGCCATGAAGGGGCCCAATACCCCACCTTCCATGATTACGCAAGGCCTATCTAATACCGTCATCCAGCATACCCCAATCAATCTTACTCTGGTCCAGCCTAGGGCCATTACCTTCTCCAACCTTGAAGCGGGCCAATCCTTAGCATCGGCCCAACCATCTTTTGATAAGGGAAAGTCCACTCTCCCTTCCTCTTTTCAATTGGATCACCATACCTCCAGCCCATCAGTACCACAAGTCCTTATGGGCCCATCGAATTTTTGGCGCCCTCAGCAAGGGGTAGCCCAGGTCCACCCAAATTTTTGTCATCCCTCGGCCCAATATCCTTCTTTTGGGCTTCCTCCTACTCAGGCTACTTATCCTTCGGCACCATCTTACGGGCCACTTCCTTCGACTACTTTGCCTTTTGCTCCCCAGGTCCAACCTTCTCCTTTCACTACCCATGCTCCATTTAGGGAGCAGGAGCTCCTTGATAAATGGGCCACCATGCAACAACAACTCGACTTCCTGTAAAAGTGGGTTGGCCTACAGTCCTTGGCTGATGTGCCCGTTCCAAGCTTCCAAAATATCAGTTTTCCTTCGCAATCCGAGCTCCCTAATTACCGAAAGTACGACGGGAATGGTAATCCCTTTATTCATGTCAGGGACTTTCTATATGAGTCGGCACAATTCCAGTATGATGATCGTCTCATGGCGTATTTGTTCCGCCGGTCATTAGATGGAGTTACGTTGGAATGGTTTTATTCTCTACCATTGGAAGATGCCGAGAGTTTTACAGTAGTCAAGGACAAATTTATTCAGCGGTTTCAAGATAGGGCCAGCCCAGAATATTCATTCATAGATTTAATGGCCGAGAAAATGAAAGTCGATGAGGAGTTTGCAACATATGCCGATAGATGGAGGCAGATGGCCGCTAGGGTGCCCGGCCATATTCCGAAGGAAGAGAAGGTCAAGCTGTTAATTTTCAATGCTACCCCGACCTTCCGCAATATATTGGCCATGAATGACATATCTAATATGCACCAACTGTATAGTCGGGTGCAGTTCATTTAAACGCAGTTCAAGGACTCTCCCATCCACTCGCTATTTGAGGCCCAAAAGCCCAAATATAATAGAAAACCTCAAGGGTCTGTCACCGAGTGAGTCCAAACAAACGAGCAAGTTCAAGCCGTTACCTTCCGTCCCACCAACCACAACAACCAAATCCGCTTTTTACAGAATCCCCACAACACCCAGTCTGCTCCACAAAACCATCCTCCACTCGCCTTCGCCACTCCACAAAACCCTCCGCCCGCTTATTCCACTCCACCAAACCCTCCGCTCACCTTCACCATTCCACAAAACACCTATTCCGCTCCACAACAGCCTCCACCACCACCACAATACCACAATGTTCCTCCCCCTGATGGCTACAACAACAACCGGCGCCCGGTTCCGAAGAGAGCCCAATATCCTCCTTTGCCAGAAACTCTTGCCAACATATTTTCGGCTCTCATGTCAGTGAATGCCATACAACTTCCTCCGGAACAGCCCAGTTGGAATACGGCTATTGATCAGATGAAATATTATGTATTCCACAGGCAGCCAGGCCACACTATCGAAGGATGTTTTCAATTTCGAGACTTGGTATATGATTTTCATGAAGGACACAGGATTGATTGGGCCGAAATGCATAAGGCCATTATTGAGTTGAAAGAAAAAAGAAGGCAGCTGCCGAGGCAGCAAGTGCAGCAGTAAGCACCGCAGCCACAGCAGCCGCCGTAGTAGCAACCGCAGTAGGTTCAAGACTTAGGGATCCATCAGAACCCAATGCCGAACCCTCCACCTAGTCCACAACCTCAGTCGCCGGCACCGGCTCAGGTGAACGTAGTTCAACCTCCGGCCCCCAACGCCGGATGGTCCTTTGATGATGACGGCACGACCCACCAAGTCTCTACCTTCCATCACAACTACCCCTCCAGTTCCACCATCTTCACACCCATATGCCAAACCCCTCCACCATCCACCACACCGTTCATCCACCCATTCACCATCCCTTCCACGTCCACGCCAACACCGGCGCCTCCGCCTCGCCCGCTACCTATCACCCCCACCGCTATCACCACTACCCTTCCATCTAACCCTCCTCCCACACCAACACCCATCATCGCCACCACACCTACCACCAATCCCTCACCCATTATCCTTACACCCCCATCTACACCCATCATCACCATGCCCACCTCTTCGCCCATTATCCCTCCGTCTCAATCCGTTATCCCCGCTATCACTTCTCCTAACCCTACACCCTTCACCACACCACTTATCCACCCCGCTCACCCTGTTCTACCATCATCGGAGGCCGGGCCGGCACAGAACCTTGCCCTACGGAGTGGGCGATTGTTCCAGAGAAATTATGTTTCTACTTCCAATCCTCAGTCTGCCCAACTAGCCGCAGATCAACAAGAAGAAGCTGAACCCTTGCCAGGTACTCAATATGATCTATTGCATCATTTGGATAGAGTTTCCACCAAAATGTCTATACTTGAGCTGATTAAAAGGTCCACCCTTCACCAGGATGCACTGAGAAATTTTCTTTAGAAGGTGATGGTTAACGAAGACATGGCAGTTGATAGCCTTCCTACAGCACTGGCCACGATTTCAAAAAGACCGGCAATTACATTTTCTAAAACTGAGCTGGCACCTCCAGAAGCTCGACAGATGCCGCTCTGCATTTCTATTATCTTGAACAAAGTTAGTGTGGATGCCACCTTGGTGGATACAGGGACGTCAATTAATGTGTGCCCCCTCAGCGCTCTCAGGGCCTGCAACCTCCCGAAAGAGCTTTTATGGCTGACCCCTACAACCATTGCAGCATACGACAATTCGCGAAGGGCATGTCATGGGGTGGCCACCCTTCAGGCTGAACTTGGTCCTCTCACCATGGCTGTCGAGTTTTATGTGCTGGACATCGACCCTATGTTCAAGGCTATCTTGGGTCGCCCGTGGCTCGATACTCTTGGTGCCGTGCCATCTACCGCCCATCAATGTCTCAAATTCCCATTCTAGGGACGGGTGATGAAAGTTAAAAACTTATCCTCGGCCCAATCAGTGAAAGCTATCTCAGAGAAGATCTTGCCCACTCTATGGCCCAGTAGTCGGCCTGTTATTTCTGTATTGGATCTGGATTTCCCATGGGCTTATGCACCCCGCAAGTCCGTCACTATGCTTGTTAATGTTAAGGAGAAGCCCAAGATCTAAGATTCCAAAGGATGGTCCACTATTCTTAAATTAGGCTATCAATCGGGGAGAGGCCTCGGAGCACAACTCCAAGGACGCACTAAGCCGGTGCCCAAAGGTAGAAAAATGAACAGATGGGGTCTCGGCTATCGAGAGTCCGCACTATCCATGATGGGTGATTCAGGCCCGCTTACATGGGATTATCGTCAACATTTTGTTAAAGGCCCTCTCCAGCCAGGCACGATAAAGCCACAGTCAGCTCAGTTAGAATAGAAAAATACGGCATTTGCAGTTGCCAATCCACCCCAGGTGCTAAAGGGGCCAGTTGATGACATAATAGATCTTAGACAGGCGTTTTTCAGATTATTCAAGGAACCTATGGTTGATCCGAAAAGGAGTCAGGAGGTTCGGCTCATGCAATGGCGGCCGAAGAAGCTGATTTGTCGTTCCCAGGGACAGATAAGCTCGCCTGATCTTTCTATTCTATCTCCTTCCCGCATCAGAATCCTCCTTCAACAGCTCAGCTTTATTCCTCGATCGTCACCTCTGTTGGTTGATCCTTCCATATTCCGGTCTCCCTTTCTCCAAAAGTAGCCAATTGAATTTTTGATTGTTGATTGTCCGTGCGGGCACTACCCGCCGATCGATCTTACTTCTAGGTGGTCCCCTAATGACCCCGACAATCTTTCGGGTATGTGGTTCCGATCCACCGACCCATTCTTCAGTGCCATCTTCCATTCTCTCTATCCTAAGGCACTTCCTCCTCCTCCTTCCTCTCCTCCATCTTGCTGCATGATCTCCACCGATCTCTAAAAAAAATGCCAATTTTAAAATGGAGATCTCAGTGGAAGATTACGCTCTCTTCAATCCATCAGCCTCCCAGGGGAACGAGACCCCTGCTTCTCCCCTCCCAATAGATTTTCTTTCCTCTAGGTTAGATGTAGGGTCTGTCGAGTCTAGGAAAATGTCCCAGGGCTTGACTCTAGCCCCATCGACTGATTGTCGAAAACATACTATAAACCATGGGAAATGATGAACACTGGCATCGCATTGTGTTGGGAGTAATTTTTTATAAACGAGTGAAATCCACAAGGCTATCTCATGATTGAATTATTACATGCTTGTTACATGACATTCTAGTGCATGACTTTTATGGTTATGAAAAGTGAAAGTACATTTTCATTACATGCAAACATATTCTTGTTACATGAAGGGCCAAGTTACATTCTTGTGATATTCTTGCTTGCTCGTATATCATCTCTTATCTCCTATCTTGATCATATCATGTTACTTGTGTTGTCATTGGTTTTTACCGAATGATTTATCACATTTTCCTTTACCATATTATCTAGAGAGAAAATATAATTACTTAAACCTTGCCTCCATGTTGATGCAAAGATACCTACTGGGCAAGTGTGCTCATTACCTTACTTTTCACCCTTTTTAGGAAATACTAGTGGGTCGAATTCGAAATATTCAACTGGCGGATCCGAGAGCGAATGAAGACCGAGAGAAGCCGTAGTTATGAGTGCTTATAGTTAGTTCAAGAGTCATGAGTCAAGATTATGTAATTCTCTTTTTATTGAGTCTGGTTAGTTGATTGGAGTCATGTATCATGTAAACCTTTTGATTATCATATCAATAAAGTTGGAAGTTTTAAGTTTATATCCTTGTGCATTCCTCTTTATGTGGATGTGCATTGCGCTCTGATTATATTGCTAGCTTGAGGCGTATTGCCGACTACCTACGTTCCCCGAGCTTCTTCCGCTGTACACATATAGCTCGAGGTGTGACAGTTAAGTTGGTACCAGAGCCTGGGCATAAGTAAATCCTAGGAAAAAGGCCATGTCATAGGCTAAGTCCAAGGGTTAAGCACCCACACCTATGAACTAAGGAAAGAATCTTCCTACCTATAAGAGATTGGGTAGAGACCGGGATGAGATAGCTACTTAGAATTTATTTCTAGGATTAACTCCCGCAAATGCCATCGGGAATTAACTATTGGTTATTTTCTCAAGTACCTTATTCTTACAATGGCTCACAGTGTCGACTGGGATGCGATGCAACAAACTATTGCGAGTCTTACCCAGGCCCTACAGGCTATGGCCCAAGCTGGCGCTAGGGCTGGTGCTGGCGATTTGCACCAAAATTTTTGGAGCTTAAATCTTCCATGATTTTCTGGCTCTTCTAATCTGGATGAAGCAGAGAACTAGATAGACGAGATGGAAAGGATTTTTAATGTTATGTAGTGTGCTGACCAAGAGAAGGTCCGTCTCACCACATTCCCTCTGAACAAGGATGCACGCACTTGGTGGAAGACCACCTCAGCACAACCCCAAAATGCCTAGCCTACATAGAATGAGTTTCTTACTCTCTTCCGAGCAAAGTATTTCTCCAAACACGTTAAGGAATGGAAGGCCATGGAATTTGCCTCCTTAAGGCAAGGAATGATGTTCGTGGTAGAATACGAGCTTGAATTCTCCATTATGGCCCCTTACGCTGAACATCTAGGGAGCATGGACTTACTAAAGCCCAACCGATTTATGGACGGTTTAAGGCCTGACTTCATTCAACAACTCAGCTCACTAAATATCCGTACTTATACAGAAATGGTTCAATGGGTGTACTTGTGTGAAAGGACCTTAGAGAAGATAGAGAAACTTTGAGGCATGCAAGAAGAGTCGAGCCAGAAACATGATAGGTAAGAGGAGAGAGAAGCGGGTGATGACGAACCCCATCACAATAAGAGGTCCCACAATATAGAAGGTAATGGTAAACGAAATGGTAATGGTAATGGGAAAAGGAATTCCATTGGCAATGGTAAGAGAGCTAAAGAGGAAGAGGAGAAGCATGTCATGGTGGCTTGCTCATTTCGTGAAAAGTTCAGACACTCGGCCAAACAATACTGGAAGTGTCTCGGCACGTGTCTCAAATGTGGGAGCCGGAAGCATCATTTACCCATGTGTCCCCTCCTAAAGGAACAATCATCAATGGATAATAATGAACGCGAGCGGTGAGGCAGACTAAATGCCATTTTGGGTGATGATGGTAGGACGACTGTGATGTGTGAAAAGGGATAACTACAGGTTCGGATTTGGATCAAATTCGAATCTGAAATAATATTTTATTTCGGATCCGGATCGGATACAAACCTTAACTTATCGTATCCGAATTCGGATCATGAAGGATCCGATCCATTGACACTCCGACATGGAACAATCCTCATGAGGACGAAGGATTAGGCTTCCCCTCACCACCCACCCCCTCCCTCCTTTCTGCTGAGTTCTCTCTCTTTGCGGAATCGAAGCACCCCACCTCTTCCTAATTTTGGAGAATGCCCCGTTCACATCTTCATCTACCCCACCTTCAAGGGAAACACCTACCTTCTCAGCTAGGTCCCTCACCTGCTCCTCTGTAAATTTTTCTATTAATCCCATCATCTCCCTCACTTCCTCCCTCCCCGGGTAACTCATCGCCTTCGGCTCCTCCCCTGCTGTAAACAGAGCAGTCGATCCTCTCGACAACTCTCGTACTTCTTCCACCCCCATTGTCAGAACATCCTCCTCACCCTCCTGGTGATTGGATACCAAGACAGCCCCACCTGGGCTTGGCGCCCCTGGAACTAAGCTTCCCCTGCCCCTTCACCGCCACACCCGCCCACCTCCAACAAGGGAGCCTGAGGAGAGAGACTCCCCGACGGAACGACACAGATGGGCTCATCCTCCTGAAGACACTGTGCCAGTAGGGAAAGAGGGGCCAAGCCAGACGACAAATAGAGCGCCCCCCGACGGTCTTCTGCATCTAGCTCCGCCTGGGTCCACCTAGGGATCACGGTCAGATCGGGCGAAGGGCAAATCTGGAAAGGCAGAGGACCCCTGCGAACTGTCCCTGACCGGGGATGGGGCTCCAAGCGAGAAGCCGGGTCTGAATCAGGGGCAGGGACTTCAAGGGGGCCCTCCGCTGGAAGCACCACTGTCCACATCAGGCTAGAGAGGTTGCCAGAGACCGCCGGAGCCAAGATTGGCACCGGCGTCAGCCCTCCCCAGGTCCACAAAACCTGCTAAGGAGGCCCCCGGATCTAACAGGTAAATGTCAGGTAGACCGACTAGGGTCAGGGTCCTGGACAGGCGCCATAGATCCGCCACCCACTTCACAGCAGCTCAATGGCGCAAACCTACTAATACCCGGGCCCAACTGTCAATTCTTGCCCACATGCCCATCTTGAACTTCCGATCCATCTCCCTGCAACCCAGACACGAGCAGCCCGTCTCCCGTGGGGGGCCGGTTTGAATTCAAACGGCCCGCCATGCGACCTTCTTCCACCTCCGAACTGGGCAGAGGTTGCCTAGCAACATATGCCATGTCGCTCTGCCTCCGACACTACCTCCCCTAACGAGGCCCTCACAATAAACTCAACACCACTGATAGGGAAGAGGATTGCCGGCGGAGGTAGGGACGATGATGAGACGGAAGCGATGGCCTCCACAATTGTCACTCTGCACCCTGGAATCAGTCGGAAGGTGACAAGCTCCATTTTTCCAAACATGTTGGCTAAAAAACCGATATCTGCTTCATCACAGAGGCACATCGGCACCCCTACAAAAGAAACC
Organism: Amorphophallus titanum; assembly: GCA_024336825.1. Taxonomy (NCBI): domain Eukaryota; kingdom Viridiplantae; phylum Streptophyta; class Magnoliopsida; order Alismatales; family Araceae; genus Amorphophallus; species Amorphophallus titanum. The sequence goes on along the minus strand of JANBPO010001371.1, from coordinate 15,093,504 downwards.
AAAAGGAGGACTTCTCTGGAGGGGTATGTCCCTCACACCAGGTCCCAGGGCTGGACACGGAGGATAAACCCTCTCGCCACCAACACCCTAGCGTCTGTCGCCTGCTTAGCCCCTTGAACATCTGTTGTGATGGCTAGGAGGCCGCATTTGTTCACCCTCCACACAACCTAGGCTCCGCCGACTCCCCAACGATCGTCCAACAACGCCTTAGCCATCTCTGCTACCAACCCCCTTTACAGAGAAGACAACCAAACACACCGATGAAGCCACTCTAAATGCCTAGGCATGCTCCCGGAGTGAGAGCTCCTAAAACCACCGACTCCCCACACACCGACTGTGCCTTGACAGTCGGCCTCTGCTTCACAACCTCCGCGTATGATTTGCCACCCCTGGCCTTCCCCCTTCTAGCCTTCCTCCCCCCACTGAGGCCCTACAGAACCTCCGCAGGTGGCCCTGCTACCAGCAATGAAAGCAGGTTTTGCCCGGACCTCCCCCCTGCCTGTTACTCCACTCCGGCGAGGTCCACCGCCCCCCGAGGGGAAACAGTTCACCCCAGTCGCTCTCTCCATCCCCAAAGCCTCTCTCTCTAGACGAGGCTAAGACTAATAAGAAGGCTATGCCTCGCCCAAAGGTGGGGGCGCATATCCGTGGTGTGACGCCATGACCTACCCCTCCAGCTCCAGCACCAGTGTGGGTTAGTCAGCCAGCAATAATCAAAATACCCACCCATAACTGGAGAAGACAGACTCCGCTACTGGTGAATAAAGAAATCAGCTCAGAGCTCCGGCAACTTCAAGCCTACATAGATGGGCTAGATGAATATGTATAGCCCAAATTGCAGCCCTTGCTGATAATGGCCATGTCCCATGGAGGGAATTGAAGCAACTTTCACTGGAACAGAAAGAAGAAGCCGGCAAGGCAGCATGTTATGGGGGCAGGCACCCGTTAAAGATAAGAAGAGGAGGAAGAGAAAAGCTCATAAAGCCAAAAAGGAGAACCTGCTCTCTTGTAACACTCTGTCCGCCCTTTTCAACCTACCTGATGAAGATGAAGATGAAGAAATGTGTTTCACACCTACAGTTGAGGTGAGCCAGGCCGAAGCCATGACTGCTGCTCATATAACCCTGTCAAGCCAAAAGTGGGGGCGCCCACCGCTCGCCAACCACAATATTATTTTCAGGGGGGAGCAACCCTACAAAATATCCCTTTCAGTGGTCAAGGGAGTTCAAATCCCTCCTCTGCTAGGACTGTATAATCAAAATGGTGGCAAGGGCGGTGTCCCTTCCTTCCTTGAATTTTTGAAGATGTCCAAGGGCAAGTAGTCGTGCCAGGAGGCCAGCTTTGAAACTGGAGACACCAACCCGCAGCCTTAGCAATCCTCTGGTCCACCAAATGAAGACAGGACCGAGCCAGCAGCCGACACCAGAAGATAGCAAGATGGCATTGTCGTACCACAAGAGGACTCAGGCCCAGAGTCTAATGAAGCGGGCCCATCAGGGACTGCAACACAAGGTGCCTCCAAACCAAGGTGGGTAGAGGAGATGAAGCTCTCAAATGTCTGAGCCAAAAGTAGGATAATGAAGCTACTAAAGAAGCTCCCGACAAGGTTCACCGTCTAGGAGATCCTCTCCCTGAGCGAAGAAACCCAACAAGTGATTATTACTACCCTACAGACCCCTTCCTAATATGAAGCTTGTTTGGTTGAGACACTGTCAAGAGCAAATGTAACCTTCACTGAGGAGGATATGCTACACCCCATTATCAGCCACAATAGACTACTGTATATGAAAGGATAGCTGATTGGCCGACAGTTGAACAGAATCCTAGTAGACCCCAGAGTGGCCGTCAATATTCATCCATACAGGATTTACTAGAGGTATTACTTTGATGTATGCATTGATCAAGTCGGAGATATGTGTATCACCAGTTTCAATCAAAAGTTTGAAGTGCCGTTAGTAGTGGCAAATTTCACCCTCACTATGACAGATTTCACTACAAGGGTATAGTATCATGTTATCAACTCCAACACCTCATACAAAGCATTGCTTGGCTGCCCCTGGCTGCATGAAAATCTGGTGGTGCCATCTACATTGCACCAGTGCATTAAATACAAGCAAGATGGAAAGGAAGAAAGAATATTTGCCGACCTCCATCCATTCGAGGTATTCGAGTGTCATCTGTTGGATGCCTCTTTATATGTGGAGCAGCCCTAGAAGACCTCGAAGGCAAAGACTCTTGCCAAGGCAGCAAAGAAAACCTCTGGCGACAACTAGTTTCCACCACTACCACTAGGATATGTAAGTCCCAAAATGGTGTCATACATCGCCAGCACAGGGGATGTGGGCAGAGTCGCACCTCCCACCACCTACCTTGAAGCAAATGAAGCTAAGGTTGATGAGTGTTACGACCATATCAAGATCACGGAGGGTCTTATCAAGCCTATCGTCAGCCTTGACCATCTTACTATTGAGCCTCTCAAGACACTGGAGGTGGCATAGTCTTAAGGCCCCGACATCTTATTCTATGCTGTTGAAGAGCATGCAGTGCTGGAGAATAATGACTGTCATCTTCCTAAAGGCTTAGAAAATGTAACAGTCCCTATTCAGGGGCTGACATTTACATCAGAGACGGTGGCAAAGATGTTTGTAAAGCAACACATCCCTTCTGGCCAGCCTCATAAAGAGAAAGAAGCATTCAATAAGCTGTGGTATCTTGTCAGCCCTCCATGGTCATTGAACTCACACGGTAAAAGACTCGCCACGAGCGTACAAGCCACATGGAAACCATGCCATTATCAAAACATGATTCATACAACACCTAGAAGTTGGAAGAGGGTAGGGTTGGCATACGGAAAGCACTTCCGTTCTCACCGCCAACCACGTTCCTAGCCAACCCCCGCAACTAATCCGTGTAGCACCTCTCTCTCCCCAACCTGCATCAGAACCTATAACGAGGCCTCCTAAATTCCTGTAGCCGCCGCGCCCTCTCACCCGCACCCCTGCCACTAACTCCCCACTGATCCACCAGTAAACATCCGTCACCACGCCCCCTTTACCATCAAAGTCTCTCATCATCTCTCATCCCTCCACTTTGCCATCCACTTCCACTCTGCCTCCACCAAACAAACCCCTCATCATTCACTGTCCATCTGAGGCCCCATCCGCTTTCACTCTGCCTCCACCAAACAAACCCCTCATCGGGATCCCTCCATCCATCGTCACCCCTGCTCCACTAACTGTTCCCCCGTCACTACCGCTTAAACCTCTTCTCAAACCCGTAACCAATGCCATAGAGGTGCAGAAGCCACATGCTATGGTGCTCCAGAGTGGAAGGATCTTCCATCGAGTCTTCCCCCAGAACAGTCAGGCCCAAGAATAGTCGCAACCAAAAAGAGGGTCTGAAGAGCAGCCAGAGGAGTCCACCCCTGGGACACAATATGATCTACTGAAACATTTAGATAAGACACCTGTCCAGATCTCTATCCTTGAATTGATTAAGAGATTCAAAACCCATCAAGAAGCACTAATGGAATATCTTCAGAAGGTCATGGTAAATGAAGACCTCCCAGTAGAAAAGATCTCAACAGTGCCAACGCCGATAAGTACACAATCGGCTATCATATTTCATGATCATGAGCTTGCCCCCAAGGAGGCTCGAAAATACGCATTGTGAATTGCGATGAAACTCAATGGGGGGTCTGTGGACCCATGTCTGGTAGATACGGGTGCATCAATAAACATGATTTTCATGAGCACCCCTTAATTGTGTGGGGCTGACACAGAACAGATAAGGCCTTCGGTAATCACGGTCACAGCATATGATAATAGCAAAAGGCCACCGAAGGGGATGATCACCCTTAATGAGGAGGTGGGTCTTGTTGTAGTCCCTATAGAATTTTGCATCCTAGACATGGACCCAACATTCAAGGGCATACTGGGCTGCCCCTACATAAAGGCAATGAACGTCGTCTCATCTACCAACCATCAGTGCCTGAAGTTCCCGTACATGGGGTGAATTGTCAAGGTGTTTAACATGCCCCATCCTTCTTATGGTGGATGCTATCATCACTTCCCTGCCCTCTATTTGGCCAACCCACTGGCCCATTCTTTCATTGTTGGATGTATGTGACCCGTGTCACCCTCCAATAACACAAGAGAAGCCACTTCCCGCACCAATGCCATGTCTCCCTTCCCGTCCTAAAGGATGGGAGATTATGATGAACATGGGCTACCAATTGGGCAAAGGCTTAGGGGCACAATCACAGGGGAGGCTAAAACCAGTGAAGAAGATAAGGTAATCCTTAAAGTCGGCCTGGGCTTCAAAGGGCCAATAGAAGTAGATGGAAAACCCCTTGAATGGTCACTATATTCTCATTTCAAAAAGGGGCATGTTGTTAAAATGGGGGACTACTCACAGGAAACACATGGGGGGGTTACAGAATGCATATTTAGCTTAGGGTTGCTCAAGGGCTTTAAAAAAAAGGAAGGTTGATGACCCAGAGTGCGAGTGGTGCAAATGGTTTGACATACACAATCTTTCCATCGCACTGCAATGGATGTTCTTACGTCTACACCTAGAAGGGCCGCCTTTGATCTCCGATATGCCAGCGGATGACATAGTTGCTGCCAAAGCTCTAAACCATCCTCGCCAAGAGGACGTTGTCATTGACTGATCACTATCTGTCATTTTCTCCATCCATTCTCCTCAGCCTTTGTTGCTGACTTCCTCTTGGGCCAGACGATTGTCTGATGATCTTCTTAAGTCTCCTTCTGTACTTACATTCTTGCGCGGGTTTTTCAACTCGCGTAAAATCTTCAATCATGATCTGCTCTTTGAGCCCCCTGCATACTACATGACCGTCATGGGCGACCTAGCCACAGATGAATCATACTTGCTGAAGTTCTTCGGGTCCTCGTTGACGGGGCTCGCATTTAAATGGTATTCCAGCCTCCCGGTCGGGTCGATCTGGCCAGATATGCAAAAGAAATTCAGAGAAAGATTTCACGTCACCGAGAGGGAGGTCACAGTGGCTGAGCTCTACTCAACAAGGCAAAAGGTAGATGAAATAGCCCTCGAATACATTAAGAGATAGAGAAACCTCAGAATGATGTGCAAGCGGCCCCGCATCAGGAGGACACTGTGCAGATTTGTAAACAGAACCTTAGGAGGGAGGTACTGGAAAAGATGATTGGTATGGAGATACGATCGTTCGACAACTTGAACAATGTGGTGGCCGAAGTAGAAGCCTTCCTGGCGAGACCTGCCCCTACATCAACCACAGCCACTGCACAGAAGGCAAAGGTAGTAGAGCGACGCCAAGCGCCTAAAGAAGCAAACACCTATGACATCAGGGCATTTGAACAACAAAGAGATAAAGGCAAGAAGGCAGCTGCGCCTCAACCCGCCAAGACGGAAGAGAAGAAGGAAGGTCCCTTACTATGGAACAAAATGAAGAAGGCCTATTCTTTTCCAAAGGAGAAGGCCAAGGTTCTATTGACTGGGTTACCCAGTATAATAAGGTCACCCTGCCTAAGCCAAAAAGGCTGAAGGACCTGAAAAGAAAGGACAGTCTGAGATTCTGCCCATATCATCAGATGCTGGGGCATCCGATCGAGGGCTGCTATGTGTTTAAAGACATCATCGAGGGCATGGTGAAGAAAGAAGAAATAGAGTTGGGAGAGTACAAGGTTGACCCTCCACAACCTCATGAGGCGCCTCTAAGAAGAGCTACAGCCAACATGATTTCCTTATATCAGGCATTGCCTGAGGAAATTATAGAAGCCAGCACTCAGCATATTTATGAGGCCGACTTTCTGACACTAATAAAAGAACAAGAGGGGTGGTAGCAAATCCCTACAAAGACCAAGAAGAAAACTACACCTCGCCTGAAGGCAGGGGCACATGTCCACAGTATCACACCGTGACCCGTTCCTCTAGTGACAGCACCCGTGTGGGTCAACCCACCTGCAGTCATTAGAATACACAAACACAACCGGAGAAGACAGACTCCACTGCCAGTGGCTAAAGAAATTAGTCCAAAAGCTCGGCAGTTGTAGGACTACATAAACGGGCAAGATGAATATGAACAGCCCGAATTGAAGCCTTTGCTAATACGGGACCATGTCCCATGGCAAGAACTGGAACAGCTTTCGCTGAAGCAAGAATAGAGGCTGACAAAGCGTCGAAAAAGGATGATAGCCTGTTCTGGGGGCAAGCACCAACCAACGAAAAGCAAAAGAAGCAAAAGAAGAAAAGAAGAGCCTGCAGGGCCAAGAGGGAGATAGTGCTCTCCTGTGATACTCTCTTCGCCCTCTTCAATCTGCCCAGTGAGGAGGACGAATAGGAAATATGCTTTACATTTGCTACCGGGGCAAGACGGGCCGAAGCCGCAAACGCTACACATGCAACATGGTCAAGCCGAAAATAGGAGCGCCAACCGCCTGCCAACCACAACATTATTTTCAGGGGAGAGAAACCCTACAAGATACCCCCTCTGGAGGTCAAGTGAGTCAAAATCCCTCCTCCTTTAGGTTTATACAATCAGAATGGGGGCAACACTACTACCCCTTCCTTCTTGGGATTCCTGAAGAGGACAAAGGGCATGCAGCTATGCCGAGATGCCAGCCCTATAGTCGGGGGTACTCACCCGTAGCCTCAGTAACCTTCTGGTGCTCTAGATAAAGATAAGGCTCGCCCGACGACTGGCGATGAGGGACAGCAAGAGGATGACACCAAGCAGAAAGGTGCAGACTCAGAGTCCGATGAAGTAGGCCCATCAGAGGCCGCCATTCAGGTTTCTTCCAAGCCCAAGTGGGTAAAAGAAATGAAGTTGTATAATGTCCGAGCTGGAAGTAGAATAATGAAGCTACTTAAAAAACATCCGGCAAGGTTTACTATCTAGGAGATCCTCTCCCTGAGTGAAGAGACCCGACAGGCGATCATCATTGCTCTACAAACGCCTACCAAGCTGTTAATTTCCAATGCTACCCCGACCTTCCGCAATATATTGGCCATGAATGACATATCTAATATGCACCAACTGTATAGCCGGGCACGGTTCATTCAGATGCAGTTCAAGGACTCTCCCATCCCCTCGCTGTTCGAGGCCCAAAAGCCCAAATATAATAGAAAACCTCAAGTGCCTGTCACCGAGGGAGTCCAAACAAACGAGCAAGTTCAAGTTGTTACCTTCCCTACCGCCAACCACAACAACCAAATCCGATTTTCCCATAATCCCCACAACACCCAGTCCACTCCACAAAACCATCCTCCACTCGCCTTCGCCACTCCACAAAACCCTCCGCTCGCTTATTCCACTCCACAAAACCCTCCGCTCACCTTCACCGTTCCACAAAACACCTACTTCGCTCCACACTAGCCTCCACCACCACCGCAATACCATAATGTTCCTCCCCCTAATGGCTACAACAATAACAAGTGCCCGGCCCCAATGAGAGTCTCGTTCCCTCCATTACCAGAAACTCTTGCCGATATCTTTTCGGCTCTCATGTCATTAAATGCTATACAACATCCTCCGGAATGGGCCAATTGGAATACGGTCATTGATCAAATAAAATACTGCGTATTCCACAGGCAGCCAGGGCACACCAACGAAGGGTGTTTTCAATTCTGAGACCTGGTATACGGTCTTCATGAGGCACACCGGATTGACTGGGAGGATGTGGGTGTAGAAATGTGGCACGTGATGTCACAAGTCACATGAACAAGCATATGTGTATAAGTGATAACATAATGTGCCAATCAAGTGAACATCATGTACATGTGACTATTAAATATGGTAGCATAATCATATAGCAAGGCAAAGGCAATAAAAGATGTAGAAGAATATCGTTATCGCCACCAAGGAAAGACAACGCCAAAGAGTGTGAAAGAAGAATATGCGCGTTATATACCCTGAAAAAGAAGATGATAGCACTCAATATAAGTAATGCGGGGACAATGTAGATTACCTCTCCTCACCTTCCAACTGGCTAGAAGGTAAGGGCCTCACTTTCCATGCTTTCCTGCGGAACAAAGACAACACAAGAGGTAAAACCCATTAGAAAATGTTAAGTGTAGAAATCTGCCCAAGTGCATAAACTAGCATGAAAGATTGAGGGCAAACTTACTGGGGGAGGGTTTTTAACCCCTATGGAAGGGTGGAAATAATAAGTGTGTATATCATTATGATATTAAAATGCAGAGATTGATTTAATATGCCATGATTAACATAGATAAACAAGGTGTAAAAGTGCAAGTCATGCAATAACAGTGTAGAATTTTGTGTGAATTGTGCCGATAGGGTGCAAAGACCAGTGAAAATAGTAGGACAAATAACGTCCAAATAGGGAGAAAATTGGGATGACAGAAGAATTGAGTGTTGTAAAGACGTAGGAAAAAGAAGCACTGCAAAAGGAGGTCGGGAAAGAAAGTTATGACGCTGGAGATTTGGGGGAAAATGTAGACAGTGCAGAAAATGCAGAATAGAGCACAAAGTGGACCCAAAGAATGATGGATATCTTGCAGAATAAGATACCAAAAAGGGAAATAGAGGATGCTATAAAAAGGTGGGAATATTGGGGTGAAAATTGAGCAAAAGAAGGGTTTAAAATGGGGAAGACATCAGTGAAAAATGGGGTAGGAAATAGAAGAAAATAATGGGGTGCAAAACATGATAGAACAGAGACTGTGTGAAAATAGAATGAAAGTACAAAAATGATGGAAAAAAATATACATGAAGATGACAACATAATGAACCCATAATGGAGAAAAATAACGATTATACTTCCCTTAAGAGCCTGGAGTTGGAAGGCCGGATCAGGAGTCCACCATGGCTTTGCTCCGGTGACTCAAACGTGCCCCCATCGCAAGAAATCTGTGTTTCGAAAAATTACAGAACAGTGTGGTGAAACCTCAAAAGTTGGGGCTTGAAAAAGGGGGGAAAGATGTTAGAAATAAGGCAGACATACGAAGAGGATAAAGCATGACTCCGGCAAGGCTTAATGAACATGCCCCCGTTGCAACGTTGTAGCAGAAAATCAGTAAACAGTGATGATTTGCCAAAAGTTAGGGGAAAGAAAAGAGGGTCCGCTAGTGCCAATTCTCCATAAAAGAAAGAGAGAGAAGTTCAGAAAGAAAGAGAACCTGATTGATCGACTAGAGTTCTTGATTCTATATTTCTGCTTCGAAGGAAGCTACATTGTCGCTCATCGTTTCTGATCGTCCGTTTTCACCTTTGTTCATCTTCTTCTTCGAGTTCAATTTATACCATCTTTGTTACCCTCTAGGATTGCTTAGAGGAAGGGAGAAGTTCTCTGATTTTCCTCCAGTGTATCCGGAGGAAGGGAGGAATGATCCTCTATTTTTTGTAGGTTGCTGGGTGCAGCTTACGGGGTTCCCTTTGCGGTTTGCAAAGGAAGGGAGGTCGGTCCTCCGATACTGATTTTGCTGGAGCAAGATCAGGGTTTCGTTCCTGTGGGTTGTAGGATCTGAGTTGAGAGATTTGTCTCCCTTGTGTCAAGCTATTAGGTAGCGTATGTTTGCAGACTGAGTCTGTGGATTATTTTTGTTTAGTGCAAGAAAACCTTACTCAAGGGGAGTAAGGGGACGTAGATTACAGATTGCAATCGAACCACCTTAAAAAGCATTCTGTCTTCATTGTGTGGCTTGTTCTTCTGTGTTCTCACTTTCAGCCCAAGCACGTTAGCTACTTGATCACTGTTCCATTCCGCTCTATCTTGTTAAGCCTTAGACCATCAATCTGTTTCTTGGCCTGTTTAGGTAGCTCATTGTTCGACAACAGGGCTTTCATCGTTTGTGTTGCGAATTATTTTTCAAATCGTCGGTATTCTATTCATCCCCCCATCTAGCTCACCTTCCGCACGATCTATCATGACTGGCTTTCCCCTCAGCTGGACTCTGGCTGCAAGACGTGGGGCCCTACGATAACCAGTCTAAAAATTATCTCTCGGGGAAGCCTCGCCACCAATCCCTGGTGGGACCACACGCGTGTCGGAAGGCTACAACTAGTGGAGGGTCACTGAAGGCGTAGACTCTCTAGTCAACGAAAAATGACGTCTAAATCGGATAAGGTGCGAGGATGACTCCTCATGCCGACACTGACTCACAGCGACACTAGTTGAGAACACCACTTCTCGAGACCCCACGACACCCACGCATGGCCCCCACATGATGCCCGGCATCAGTTGGATCGCAGGTCATCACGTGGATCAAGGTCCACTCACCTGGGATTGGAATCGGCAAGAACCAAACTCTGGTCGGACAGAACCCAAGTGGCGGTCTACTCTGGACCATCCCTGGGTAAAAATGGTCAAACGATAGATGGCAAGGTGATGAGAGGCGGTCACCCATAGGCCATCACTCAGAGAGGAAAAATGGTCTCCTGAGGACCTTTTGAAACAAAAATGGTCCACCTTGGGCCGCTTAAGGAGTGAAATGGTCCCCCCTAGGACTGCCATGCCACGGACTGCACGAGAAGGTAAACGGTCACTTGGTGACTGTTGGGGACTGAAACGGTCTCCCTTGAGACCACCAGGCTGGGTGAAACGGTCACCTTCATGACCGCCATTCCCAAGGACTATTCAACAGTCAGAACACAACGGTCAGAAACACCTTGGGAGTCACGCTGGCTCTTCGAGGAAGGCGGTTGGCCACTTGGCTGCCGCAAGGGTAGCGATCGGTCGTCTGATAGCATACCCTACCGACACTCCCTTTTTGGCTAGCGGTCACCCTAAGAGCCGCCTAACCTAGAAACGGTTCCTGTTAGGACTGTTTTCTTCCCAGAAAAGTGAGAACGGCGGGAACGGCCCCAAAATGTCATTCCATGCCCCATTCACCCCCAGGTGAAGGGGAAATAAGTGGGAAACTCGTCCCCACACCCCAGAGCATCGTTTGATGCCAACAAACCATGAAATAATGCAATAAAATGCTAGATCTGACGCTCGATCCCCAAAGCATGGTTTTCTCTTCCCGACGTAAAATAACCCTCTCTCGACCTCCCATCGGCCTAGAAATCTCGGGGAAGGTAAACAATGAGCTAGGGACCCATCACCTTACCTCAAGGTCGCTCGAAATGCGACGGATCACCGCCGATCTTCAAAAACCCACTTGAAACCCTCGAGCTCTCACGAGCTTCCATGAACCGCACGTCGCCACCGTCACCTCGCTGCCGTCTGCAGGTGGGGGAAGATCCCGCCCCCTCTCATTAAAGACTTCCCTCGAGCCGGGCGTGCATTTGAGAGTGGCTTGTCATAACCAACTGCCTCTAAAGAACGGTGTCCCTACTAAGGCCATACCCGGGATACAACCCAACCTAAGAGGGAGAAAGAAGAAAATTGAGAGATAAACTTTGTGCAGGATGGGAGATATCAGGACTTGAATTCCTCCCAGGGCACTACCCCTCAAAGAGATAGGTCTATTGTGCTAGGACTTTGTGTCTTTGATTTTGAGACCCACATTTATTAGGCGGGCATACGACCAGACTCATGACGTCCCACGGGGCTTTGCCACCCTTGCCATGCCTTTAGTTTCATAATTTTCCTTGTGATTGGTTTATCGATTTTGATTTTGATAGCCCTTATTGGCTAGATATTGGCATGAGAGCTCATTTTTTTTAGGGTCAAGACTACCCCTATTTGAGACCTCTCCCGTATTGGGGAGCACCAAGGTTGGTCATCTCATCCGTCCATCTCTTGCCCCTACACTCAGCCGAGCAAAGAAGAGAAAAGGCTTTTGTGCACACCCAAAGTATGGCCAAAGTAGCAACAGTGTTACTCTAGAGGGATCGGCTATGGCATGCCATGTAGTGTGTGAAAAACTCATACTCAAAGCACACCCTCAACGATTGGGGAAAGAATGTAGACTCCCAGTGTGGAGCTATCACCAGCCTAAGGGTACTGCAGATGCAAACTCAAATTTGACTAAGCAAAACTGACTAAGGCCTAACTAAGCCACTCAACCATGTTTTATGCAGCCAGCATTATAACCACGCGTAGAAATAAATAGAAATAGCAATAACAGCATGTTCTTTGCACAAAATGAATATGCCTTGCAAATCCATAGCATGGAAACCAACATCCTAAAGCAGCTTGATCATCGAGCTTTGAATTAGCACGAGTTTGGTATTTCTTGCTCGACAGGACAAAATGGAGAAGATAGCAAAGGATCAGATTCCTTGACACGGAGGAGCGACAGACACCAAACTGGACGAAGAATGATAAAAATGAAAAGAGACCAGGGCTAGAACTCCCTCGTTAGGGCATAGAGACCCTGATAACAAAGCACCAGATATAGAAGAAATGGAGATTAATGAAGATTAAGGTGGGCTAAAGCCTCGAAAATAGCAAGAGAAAGGGCGAAGACCCTGAAAGGGTGAAGATGGAAGAATAGAGAGACGTTGAGGAGATTGCTATGAAGGTAAGGAAGAAGGAGCATGATCATCTGACATGGTCAGAGAAGGAGAGTAGGAGTCATCCCATAGGGTTGGAGAAGAAGAATCAAAAGTAACACCTGGAAGTCCCAGGGAAGAATTAGAGGCAACACCAGGAAGTCCCGAGAAAGAAGAATCAAAAGATATCCAATGATGGCGATGAAAGAGGGGCCTAGGGAGAGGCCCAAAATCTTGAGAGGATGGATAATCCAGAGACTCCAGATGAAGAGGAGAAGAGGAAGAGGGGTTTGCGGACCCAGGAAGAGAGGCGAAGATCATAGAAGTTGGATCTGAAGAAAGGAGATACACCACCTAAGGGTGGGAGTTGAGTAGAAGGAAAGATGAATAGAAAGGAGAATAAGAAGAAGTCGACCCCTGAGTGCACCACATGCAGCCCTTGTACTTATGCTGTCGCCTCTTCTTAGTAGAAATCTCTTGGAAACGGGCCCGCCTGGCACGGACCTGGACCTTTGGGCTTCTTGATCTTCTCAAGTAACAGGCCCACCTACCAGACGGCCTGGCCTAGTTATGAACATGTAGCTTTATCGGGGCGAGTGCCCCTAGACACCCGGCGCTAACAGTAGATGAACACTCTTGAACAAGTAACTCCTCAGAATGATGAACAATAAACCACGAAGTCTTGTAACTCAGCACCAAGATGTGGAGCTCCGACAACTCCATTTGGCAATTAGTCTTGAAACATAACTGTAACGCCCGTGACTTAGTGGATCTTTAGTGGTCCGGGTCTAGAACATATCCCGTGATTTTAGACGATTTTTACAGATTTTTAGGCGTTTTTTGGGCATTTAAATGAATTAGTTAAAGTATTAATGTAATTAAATTGAGTATTTTAGTAATTTCTATTTTAAAAATATTTAAATGATTTCCAATGACAGATGAGAGACTAATATGCTGAGCTATGTATTTAGAACGACAAAAATTTATTCTGGGCTCAGAAATAGCCACTATGCCAATATCATAATCTTTTATATGTTGAGCTAAGCTACTGAGAGTAGCTTTATTTCCAATACCCCTCACATTCCATATCAAAGTAGACTCAATCATGATCAAACGATGAATGAAGATGGGCTGCAAGGACCTTAGCCTTTGCTCTAGTGACACGAGCATCACTGAATAAGACCCCTGGGAAAGATGAAATTTCTGAAACAATCAGATTCTGACAAGAGACTGAATTATCCTTTTCCTGACATACCATCCTGACATTTTCTAAGGCAGATATTGTTGATACAACTTCCAGACTCTCCTTTAGATTAGCATTTGCACTGTTGATGAATGAAGAAAAGCCTATGTTGGAAATCTTTTCTGAAGGAATCCCGTCAGGGATGTTGTCTACAACATTAACATTTTCACAAATAGAAAGAGGGTGGCCTTGTTGATTACTCTTAAGACAATCTGACGATGCTTCCCCCTTTTCCGTAACTATATCCTGTGCATCCATACTTTCAGCATTTGAACCATCTGCTAACTGTATAAGAGGAGAAAAATTGTTAGATTCAGTAACTTTATTGTCCAAAGCTATAGGATTAATAACCCGAGCTCTATACTTCTGTCGACTTTCATTATGTACCAAATTGTGCTGAGGAAAATTTCGAACCATTTTGCTCTGTTTCTTTTTGCAAAGACTTTCTTGATGCCTAATCTTTTGACAAAATGTACAAAGATGCGGGACTCTATGATAATTGATTTTTTGCCAAAATCCATCCCCATCTGTTCCTATCCAAATGCGATCTTTCCTTTTCTCAGCCAAATCAAGCTCAACACAGACTAAAGCTTCTGAAGTTTCCGTTAAAGCAGATGTAGCATCATGAATCCGTAACACAAATCCAGCATTTTCCGCTATTGATCTAAGCAGATCATCATGATAAAAATTGACCGGGAGAAGAGGAAACCCAATCCATGCAGGAACTGTTGAGGGATCAGAGTCGAACTGAAAATCTTGAGACCATCTAAAAAATCTGAATAGAAAACCTTTAATGTACAGATTCTTTTGTATCAAGACTTTAAGCAAATCATCTTCACAACCGAGACGGATCAAAACATGTCTCGCATTTAGCCGACTTATAATGAAATCAGCTATAAGGAGCAGACGTTGCGGGCACCAAATATGATTTGCTAAAGCATTTGGATAAAATGCCAGCTAGGATTTCCATCTTGGAATCAATTAAGAGATCCACCACTCACCAAATGGCCTTAAAGTAGTATCTACAAAAGGTGATGGTTAATGAGGATATCCCAGCTAAGCAGATCACTTCAGTCTTAACTCTGGCAGGTGACCAACCAACTATCGTCTTTTATGAGCATGAATTGGCTCCACAGCCAGCAGGGAATTATGCTTTGTGCATTACTATCGACATTAATAAGGTGGCCATCAGTCAGTGTTTGGTGGATACTTGTGCATCCATAAATGTGTTGCCTCCCAGCACTTTGAAAATGTGTGGCATTCCGGAGAGTGAGATATGGCCGTCTACCATCACAGTTACTGCCTATGATAACACGAAAAAGTCACCAATGGGCATGGTCACTTTGAAGGTCGGGCTGGGTCCCGTGTCAGTTACAGCAGATTTTCACATCCTAGACATGGATCCAACATTTAATAGCATTTTGGGCCGTCCATATATCCAAGTACTTGATGCTGTGCCTCCACAAATCATCAATGTTTAAAGTTTCCACATAAAGGGTGCGCCATCAAAGTCACCAGCATGCCTATCTTGCCATCAGTTGACATACACTCTGCTACGTCTGTGCCCTCCAAATGGCCGACCAACAAGCCTTTGTTATCTGTGTTAGATCTTGCCGATCTGCGGCATGATTTGTTAAGGCCACAGGTTTCAGCCTTTGCATCGGCACCAATGTCACCCCTACCTTCAAAGTAGAAGAAAATGAAGAACATGATGAACACTCTGGGCTGGAACATTCTAATGAGAATGGGGTATAAATCTGGCAAAGGTCTGGGGGTCAACCTCCAAGGCAGGTTGAAGCCCATGCACTTATGAAGGTGGGACGACGGTCAGCTTTGCTTCCGAGGTTGATCTCAATCAACTCGTCCACAGTTGCTTGACCATCGTCTTCCAGCTCGGGTGGGGCTGGTTGGAGGTCGACAAAGTCTCCCTCATCATCAGTGTTAGCTTCATAAACTTTGAATTCTGCAGAGCATTCTTGCTCATGGTTTGAAGTCGAGGACTTGCTTCATCTTGTTGATGATTGGCAGGTTGGGCTGCTTGTTGAAGATTAGCAGACTGGGCTGCCTCTCCCTTTGAGGGGTGTTCATTGTTGGCTTCTGATGAAGGTGATGGTACTATTGACGCTTCACCAGACTCCCTTACAGAGTCTTCAGCCTCGAGCTCAACTTCAACTTGCCCGTGATAAGGAGGTAGTAGTCCTATGACATTGACTGTGAAGTAGACCTTGAATTCCTTCTCCTGGTCATAGCCAAGCCCCTGCGTATCTTTGCGAGATAAGGGAGGCTGCCCATGGACCTGCGGAGGATTCCACAGTTGATGGAAGTATGCCACTCGTGCAGGGTCCTGAGCTTGGGAGATGTACTGCTTCTTGCACATTTTCTTGATGTACTTTGGCATGTCATCCATCTCCTGGACTGGCTCTGGCGCCACACTTGTGGGAATATCCCAGCTGAAATCATCTTCAGGAGGGCATGGTGGGACGAGATCACCTTTGTAAAAGATGATCAGCTTGTCTTTCTTCTTGCCCTTGTTGCTCCTTCTTCTCTATTGATAGGAGACTGTGAAGGTCTTCAACTACTCCACCTCGTACTCCTCCCGTGGGGATGAGAGCTGGAGGCACCTAGGCGGTAAGGAAATGCTTCGGTCGATGACCTGGCTAATAAGGTTGGCTTCAAAGTCAACACTCTGCCTCTCTGGCTGTGTCAGCTTGGAAGTGACCTGGAGGCTTAGACTGTGCAACTTTACCATGTCTTGATTGACAATGAACAACTGCCACACCTCGGCTTCATAGTTCACCTTTTGCTTTCCCTTGTCCTTTAAGGGCTCGGGGATTGCTAAGGTGGGCTCCCTAAAATACAAAGAAGCATCGACCAAATGGCACTCATTTGGGTAAAACGGAGCCTGATCTGTAAAGACCATATGTTGCTCCCCTCCTTTGGCATATTTAATGCATTGATGCAAAGTTGACGGGACGACCCAATTCTCATGGAGGCAGGGTCTCTCGAGCAGCACCTTATAAGATGTGTCGGCGTTAATGATATAAAATGTCGCCTAGGTGACATAGTCGCCCAAGGCTAGCTTGACTTCAACCCGACCAAGTGCCTCCTCGGAATCTTGATTGAATCCTGAGATCTTGACCGCGATCACCTTCTATAAGTAAGGTGCCAAGTATAGAGACTTAAAAGTCTTTAGAGACATGATGTTGATAGCTGCTCCGGCATCAACCAAGATGCGGTTCACATCATGCCCATTAATCATCCCCCACATATATAAGGGGCAGTTGTGGCACGGAGAGGATAGCAACATGTCTTTGTCCGTGAAGGAGATGCTGGCTATAAGTGCCTCATATGCCTGGGCCTGTAATTCTGCAACATGGGCCTCATAGGCCTCCATGTCTTGAAGAATTTTGACAATAGCCTCCTTGAGACCTTTGCTCCAAGCAATGGCCTCCCAAATGGTAACATTTGTTGGGAACCGCTTCATATGCTGAATGATCTTGCGGTCTGCCTGAGCATGGGTCTTGTCAAATAGCGGGATGATCTCTGCCAGGGTCTTCGGCGCCTTGCGAGGCTTCTAGAGCTTCTTAGAAGGGTGCTCCCCCTCATTCTGGCCCTCCGCATCTTCTTCGAATAGTGGGGCCAGAGACTCCTTCGGGGGTGGCAAAGCTTCATCCGGGTGGCCCTCATTAGAAGGACCTGCTTGGCTTGCAGGCTCGACCCCATTAGAGGGGCCAACCTTGGCTGACTCCTCCTCATGCACCGAAGGATTGGCTGACTCCTCTTCCTCATCAGAAGAAGTGATTACAAAAGGAACACCGCCCATTTTGGCTTCGAAGCTGGGGCCTAAACCCTCTGAGGAGTTCAGGGTATGGGTCCCAAATAAATGGCATTAAATGCTAGTGTTATGGGGTCCTGATCTGACCCTGACATAGATGGAATGAAATAGAGGTGTAATGAAATGAAGTGAGAATACACTAAAAAGTAGATGCCAAGGTACGATGAGACACGCTCTTAACATTACGCGGTTGGAATCTTTCCAGAGTTTCAATGAAGTAACCTTGAAGAAGGCTTTCCGAGATCGACAATTGTTTGGACGGTAAGGACAAGGAAATGGAATAATGTATGCTCAGGTACGACTAAGAAAAGAGACCAACTTCTATGCGTGAAAGTACCTGGGGTCATGGGCCTATAGGTTTCACCATTGGGGAGCAGTTACCAGCCAATGTGGAAGTGTTACGACCAAGGTAGGTCCAAAGGAGTAAAAAAAAGAATAGTTGAGGGTAATTCCAAATAAATGTCTCTTCCAGAAAAATAACCGAAGGTAGCCTCAAGGAAATTTAGTACTCGATTCGGAATGAAATATCTCATATTATCCTAAGTTTTAAGCATAGTTGATGCGGGACGGGACCCTGTCGAAAGCTAGACTCTAGTGGACAGCAAGCAAGGCCGAACAGGCTGGGTTAGAGATGACGGACAAACACGTGGCGCACTCGGAATTCGGGTGTAACCCGGCGATGGGAAGATGGGCTTTGGCCCACAAGCAGCTTGCGAGGTCGGAACTCTTGAGGTGGGTCAGTGGAAGGCCGACCAAAAGGGGAGGGATCACCCGGTTCCAGTTGGGGAAGACCTCGTGCCCAAGGGCACAATGGGGTTTGGTCTCTCACATGGCAGCAAACTCACGTGTACCGGGGGTCGGGAGCGGGCTCTCTCTCACCGTCGACGTGAGCACAAAGAAAATACGAAGGAGCAAACCACAAGAGAGCAGGTGGTCAGTCACGTACCTTGCCAAGCCTGAAGAGGCCGGCGCCGATCGGAGACGAAGGCGCGTCGGGGGGCGTGTGCACCCGGTGATCACGCAGCGTCGACGGCACTTGCTGTCGGCCCTGCTAGTACAAGTAGAAGAGCAACCTCCACGCAGGGAGGGGGAACTCGGGGAGGGGCACGAGGTACAACACTACCCTCACGCAGGAGGGGGGAGCACGGGGAGGGGAATAATCAACCGGATCGGCACTCCAACCAGCAGGACAGAACGGAAGAGCTCGGGGCAGTATGACACGCTCCGAAATCCAAAAGAGGTGCCACTGGTGCCGAATCATCGGTGGAGGGATGCTGCCACGCTATGGAATGTCTGGTGATGGTTCGAGGTCGCTGGCAGGTGGGGCGGTGCTGACGAGCTGACCTACACAGTTCTGTCCCATAGGACAAGTTGGCGCAGTCGTCGTGCAGGAGGGAGAACTCTCGCCACCGAACTCTGATCGAGGCGGGACCAATGTGGCTTGAAAGAGGACAGGGAGCTCTACGTGTCGGTAAAGTTTGACGATCGTTGGAGCTCGGGGCTGGCCATGGTCGCCTCTGGACTCAAGCTCTAGATCCTAACTGAGTAGACGGACAGGGCGAGGATGCGCGAAGTAGTACGCCCAACACGGAGGTCGAGGCACAACAAAACCAGTGGGGTTGGTTTTGGGACGGCGATAGGTGCGTCTCCACCAAAGGGCTCGACCCGGAGACCAGCAGAGTAGGGATGGGATGCCCTGCTAATTCACTGTTCTTCTTGGGATGGGCTTGCTCGCGCGGGCTCTGCGCAGGTGCACGAGAACGGGGGCCACGGGCGGTGCCGTCATTGAAATGGGGTGAAAGCACCTTTGGAGGAACGTGGACTTGGAGATGAACAACTCTTTTGAAGACAGCTTTGGTTGATTCACTCTGGAGAAGTAGCTGTAGTCTCTGCAATTTGGGCCTCTGATTCTGGCTTGAATGTGGCACAGTTGTAAGAGAATGGACAACGCGATCGGTGATGAGGTCAAATCGAGGCGGGACCAATTCTGGAGCGAAGTAGACTCAGAGCAGAACAACTTCACAGAAGAAAACTACTGCTGATCCTTGCCGTGGGAGACGTGGCAACTTCTGCAAACTGGATCTCAGGTCCAGTCTCAGGTCTGCAGGCAACAAGGCGTCGGACCCTCAAGCACAAGGGGTGGGTGATGGTGCGAGAGTCCGGCGTCGCCGAGGTCGATCTTGGTGGCGGGGAGAGAGGGGGCGCAGAGGGGTTCATTCTTGTTACTTTCTTGCTCATTTCTATCTCATATGACTATCTTGTTACTTTGGTTATTTACCTTGAGTTATCACATTCGCATGACTTTTGCCTTAATTCTCTAGAGCTAAAAAGTTAATTACTTTAACAAGTGCCTTCATGTGGATGCAAAGATACCTACTAGGCAAGTGTGTTCATTATCTATTTTCTAAATCTTTCCAGAAAATAGAAGTGAGTCGGATTCAGGGTATTCAAGTAGCAGATCCGAGAGTGAATGAAGATTGAGTGAAGACTTAGGAGTCAATTCTTTTCTAGATTGAGTCTATGTAATTTTTGTATTTCTTGAGTCTAGTGAAGTTGAAAGAAAGAGGGATTGGTGATTGTATTGAATATTTGATTATTAATGGAATAAAGATGGAGTTTTGAGAACATATTTGTACAATTGCATCTTAATATGTGATTGTCTTACACTCTGATTATTTTTTGGTTGCAAGAGGCTTACCATGCCAGTTGTACACATTTCCCCCGAGCTAGTCTTCTGCTGTAATTAATGGCTCGGGGCGTGACACCCCGTGGTAGGGTATGTTTCTTCTTCAAATGCTCCTAAGTCAGGGTGTATTCTTTTTGCTTCTTATACCCCTAGACTGGGGTGAATTCTTCTGCTTCATGTGCCCAGGGCGGGATGTAGATTCTTAGCTCTTATGCCCCCCCTTGACGGGGTGTATTTCTTTCTTTGCGTGCCCCCACGCAAGGGCGTATTTCTTTCTTTGCGTGCCCCCACGCTAAGGCGTAGTTTTCTTTCACATGCCCTAAGGCAGAGATGTGTTCTGCTTCTAATGCCCCCGAGGTGGGGTGTATTGCTGCTTCCAATGCCCCCCCCAAGACAGGGTGTGTTTCTTTCTTCTTATGCCCCCAAGGCGAGGTGGATTTCTCTTCAGATACCCCTGAGTCGAGGTGTATTCTTATCGCACGTGCCCCCAGGTTGGGGTGAAGTTTCTTGCTTCTTATGCCCCCATGATGGGGTAGATTCTTCCTCAAATACCCCTGAGCCGAGGTGTATCCTTTGTCTCATATGTCCCCCGAGTCGGGGTGTGTTTTGCTTCTTATGCCCTTGGGTGGAGTATATTTCTTTCTTTGTATGCCCCTAGTCTGGGGTGTATTCTTTATTTGTGTACCCCCAGGTCAGGGTGAGTTATTCTGCTTCTTGCACCCCTTAGGGTGGGGTACGTTCCTCTTCGTCTGCCCCCGGCATGGGGTATATCTTTTGCTTCTTATGCCCCCACAGCGGGGTAGATTCTGCTTCTTCCACCCCTCCAGGTAGGGAAATCTCTCATCGTATGCCCCCAGAGTGGGGCAGAGTCTTTGCTTCTTACGCCCCCATGGCGGGGTGTATTGATGCTTCTGATGCCCTCAAGGTGGGGTGTAATTCTTGCGTCTTGTGCCTCCAGGCCTGGGCGGGTTCTGCCTCTTCTACCCCCTCACGGTGGCGCATGCTTGCTTCTTTTGCCCTCGACAGCGAGGTAGACTATTTTCTTCTTATGCCCCCATAGCGGGGTGTGCTTCTTGATGGGCCCTCGGAGCGGGGTATATTTCTCTTCATGTGTCCCTGGCACGGGGTGGGTTCTACCTCTTCTTTCACCACAAGGTGGGGCATATTTCTCTTCATAGGCCTCCTGGGAGCGGGGTGTAGTTTATTTCTCTGTATGCCCCCGAGCTAGGGTGTATTCTTCATGACTTCCTATGCCCCCAAGCCAGGGTGCATTCTTATGCTTCCTATGCCCCCAGAGGGTGGGGGGTAGCTTTATTTCATGTGCCCCCATGAGGGGTGTGCTTCACTTCTTGTGCACCCAAGGTAGGATGTGTCTTTTCTCCACGTGCCCCTAGATCAAGGTGTAACTCTGTTGCTTGTTGTGCCCCTAGGATGGGGTAGATTCTTCCGCTTCTTCTGCCCCATAGTGGGGTATATTTTCCTTCGTATTCCCCTAAGCCCGGGGATATTCTTTTGTGTCATAGGCCCTCATACAGGGCGTGTTTCTTTCTTTGTATGCTCCCCCCCCAGATCGGGGCGTAGCTCTTGGTTTCAAATGCCCAGAAGGCGGGATGTCCCCTGTCTATTTTACCCCCAAGCAAGGGGGTGTGATCAAGCAGAATTCAGACCACTAGCGATGTAAATAATACCTGTAGTCATGGGATCATGCATGAAGTTACCACTTTAGCAAGATGAAAGATGTGAGCTCCAAATAATGGATACACTCATCTACTCCTCGTTTGATTTCTTTGACTGTCTGTATTTCAACACTTGACAGTTAAAGGAGTGAAATGTCAAGCAACACTTGTAATGCAATTCATTCTCAGCCTGTTTCATATTTCCTTCTCTTCTGCCTGCCATTGAGCAGTTGAGGTTCTCTTGAGTAATGCGAGATAGCAAGCTCACGAGGAATTGGAGCACCAGAGGACCTCAGAACCTGAACCAGCTCCCGGAACAATCTCTTATCCTCCTCATTGACAAAAATAATTGCTTTGCCTTTTTCCCCCATTCTAGAAGCTCTTCCAACCTGATGTATATACTCCCGTATGGAGTTTGGCATGTCAAATATTATGACCTGCCTCACTGCCAACAGATCTACCCCCCTCCCCAAGACCCCCGTTGCCACAATAATAGAGACCTCCCCTGCCAGAAAACGCCTCATGGTCTCTCTCCTCTCCTTCATCCCCTTCTCCCCATGGATTGAAAGAGCCTTGATCCCAGTCCTAATAAGAATTGCTTCTGATAAGAGATCAGCTCCAAGTCTTGACTCCACAAAGACCACAGCAGGTGGCTTAAAATGTTGTGTGCTCTTCAATATATCAAAAAGCTTCTGCTTCTTATGCTTAGAATCCACCCAGATGAGCACTTGTGTCACTGATTCATTAGGCTTATTTGGCGTTCCAGCAGAAACACAAACTAGATCTTTGGCCATCAAGCTTGCCAGCTTCTCCACATCTTCAGAAATTGTTGCAGAGAACATCAACACCTGAGGGTGTGAGAGTGCCTGAAAAATCTGCATCACCTGATCCCTGAAGCCCCTCTGTAGCATGCAGTCCACCTCATCCAGAACCAAAATGCTGATCTCATCTAGCTCAAAGTTATGCTTTGTAAGGAGATCAATTAGCCTTCCAGGTGTTCCAACAATTAACTCTACCCCTTGACTGAGCCTATGCACTTGCCCAGCCAAGGCGTCACCGCCAACCACAAGAGCAGTCTTAAAAGGTAATCCCTTTCCAAGCAGCTTGGCTTGATCTTCCACCTGCACACAGAGTTCTCTGGTCGGTGCAAGAACAAGTGCTTGTGGCCTTTTCTGCTCCATTGGATACTTGGATCGAACATCTGAACAGTGCACAACTATAGGGATTAAAAAGGAAGCTGTTTTCCCAGACCCAGTGTTTGCGGAAACCAGCAAGTTTCTCTTATTCAGAGCAGCCGGGATCACCTGCATTTGGACTGGTGTGGGAATCTCATACCCTGCAATTTCTAAGTTGTCATGGAGCTTCTGAGGAAGCTGGAAAGATGAGAAGGACATAACAGGAGAAGGGACACACTCCCCTTTAACATGAATGTTGATTTTCTTCCTCAATGTTTCAATCTGATTCCCCACATTATCCTTAACATAAAAGCATTCATCATGGGCAGGCAATTTTTCGGTTGGGATTTGATTTGCAGGAACTCTTTGGGATTTCCTGAGTCTATCAAGGAGAATTTTCTTGCATTCTGTGCTGCAGATGTCATCATCTGTCTCATCACAGATATACTCACCATAGCGGCCACAAATGACACAGCGAGGCTCTCCTGGCAGGGCTTCCCTCTGATCCCAGCACCTCTCCTTCACAGGACTATCTGCTCCTGAACCACAAAGCACGAAAACAAATCAGCATGAGATGGAGAACATCAAAAGCATCTAGCGTGAAGATAAAAAAAAACACTGGCATGGGGAAATCTTGTTCAGTCATTCTGCGGCGGGAAAAAGAAAAAGAGGGCATTGGACCCGGGAAACAGGAGCCAATACCTCCAGCATCCCCAGAATCAAATGCCGCAGGTAAGCACTCCCGCAGGCTGCCCTTGTTGGTGGTCTGCATTACCTCAGCACATGCCCTATGCCGCCTGTAAAAAGAAAACCCAGTAGAAAGCTAAGAGCTTTTTAAATTTATCAAGAGTTTTATCTCCCGCAATTGACACGCAAATTCCCTTGCGATTGAAAGCAATTCAGTTTGCAATTAGAAAGATAATGAGACCAAGGTGGTAGCCGTGATCTTTATTAACACGCTCGAGGTCTCAACCGTGTTCTTCCCTTAACGCACTGTAGGCTATGGCCACGTCTATTAACGCGACCCTAGCATGTGTCGTGTCAACACGTTGACGTGCTGCAAGCATTGGACGCGTTCGCTTGGCATCGCAACACATCCTTTGGACGCATTAATCATCGCGATGCAGGCATGCACCGCATTCATGTCTTCAATTTTTAGGGTATTATGTAAGTTGTCTCGGGGTCCGGTTAACCCAGTATTCAATGCCTTATTGACATTTAATTTGACGGATGCCTTGGGTATTCTGTGAGAGTCATATCTATGTGTCGAGGGATCCCGGAAGAGTAATCTCATCTTGAGCTGTGTTTGTTGTTTCTTCCATGATAATTGGCTTGACTTCGACCCTTGGTTAGCCTATTGTACGTGGATGTCGTAGATGTCCTATGAGGGCTGTGACCGTGTTATAGGGTGTTCAAATGTGCCATTGCATCAAGTAGTTTTTTGTGTGATTTTGAGGGTCATTATGATTTCTGGTCTGTGGATGTCAAAAAATGATGATGATGATCATACGGCATGCACGTCTCGACACTCGAGAGCGAGTCAAAGATGGAAATGTCAAATAAACATCGTACCTCATCCGACTAGGAGGAGAGCTCACTTGGTGGCCCGCCACCTGATAAGGAAACCCCTCAAGCAGAATCAATCGCCGCAACTTCAAAAAGAATCCATTCGATGCTTAAAACGGCGCGACGAGGACTTAAATCAATGCGCCTTAAACTGGCGTGCCCCCTTGCTTTTGTTAATACGGCGCCACCACTTGCTTTTCTTAAGACGGCGCGCTCCATTGTCATGACCCCCTTGCAATGCTTTAATCCTGCGTGCCCTCGACCTCGCCATTTTTACCGAAGGGCATCATGCCATCTTTAAAGCTTTGTTCTTCAAACACTTATACAGTGTGGTCCTTTGAAATGGGTAATCCGACGTGCCAATTGCACTTGGGCTTAAACCGGCGTGGTCACTGTTCCACCACGCTGGTTTAACCTAAATGCCATCCCATCTACACTCTGATGCTCTATTCTGCACCATACGCTACGCAGAGGACATTTAATGCTTGAAGCCGTGCCTTCACTTCTGTTCAATAGCAAAGCGGCAGCGATGGCAGCAGTAGTGGATCCTCCCGGTAAATCCGTGAACATCCCATCCTCGGATGAACGATAGTGTACGGCACGAATCGCCAGATGCCAGTGGCATGTCAAGCCTGCTCATTTGGCAGACAAAGTAAATGGCAGGGTTTCTTCCGTTCGAGCAAAGAAAGGGCAGCCCACTATATATAGGCTCTGCCTGCTCCCTGGCTTTCCCCCGGTTGGCCATTCAGAGGAGAAGCCTGTCCGAAGAGAAGAAGACACTCCCTGCGCCCGTGAGGTGAAGTAGAAGAGAGTGAGTGTGAGAGAGGAGAGGTGAGTCGGAGGGGGAAGAGCATGTGCTCTCTCCCTCTCCCCCGTCGATGTATTCTCCCTCTTTTCCTCTGTAATGTTCCCTTTTTTCTTCCCTCGAGAATGAATGAAAAGAATGGGTTCTCTGAGCATGCGTAGTCTTCCATTATTGTGATCTCTTCCTCTTCCTCTCAATTTTCTTATCATCCAGGGACCTCGGAGGTCTGCCTCTCCGTGGTATGACCTTCGGGGAACCCGTCTGTGGGATGAAGAGCTACAACCTTCCACGGTGAACATCTAGATCATCACCTGTGAGTCGTGGTCGCTCTTGTAGGCTAGCCCTCGAGCACTCCACACTCACACATGGGTTCAGACCGTCATGAGGTCACTCCAATTTTTGAGGGTCACCTCAGAGCAATCCGTTTGGTGGCCTTCTATTACCTCTGACAAGTCCTAGTCCAGGGGAGATGCTGCCCGATTTTTGCCAGGGGTTAAAGAACATTCAAGAGCATGAACAAGTTGAACCAATGAAGAACAAACCAAAGTCACTGTGAACAAATCACTTAAATAAAACACTTGAACGATCATGCTAATCAATCTTAATGAATGATTAAAAACTCTTAAACCTCCTAATTACCAACTTGATTTATCAACGGAATGAACAAACCCCGACGAGTAATCCAAGCCTTGAAAAAAATGTGGAGGGGCAAGGAATGCCCCCATTAGAGATACAATCAAATCTCAGGCTTGCTCCCCTCTAACGTCGCTAGATGAGAGTCAACAGTCGTGAGCTCAGCCTCAAGAGTGGACAAGAGCTGAGCACTGGCCTCGACCGTGCTCTCAGTCGCCTGCCACTCAGCCTTGGCATGCTCCACGGTCGACAACTGCTCCTCCAAGGCCTTCCTCAAGGCCTCAGCCCTGCTCTCGGCCTCTCCCAACTGGATAGCTCAGCCTTGAGAAAATGACTTAGCTGCCTCGACATGGCCCCTCTGTTGAGCTATAGCCGATGCGAACCAAGCCCGTTACTCCTGCACCTCTCGGATGGCTGTCAGCCTCTGAGCCCTCTGCTCCTATGCCTGGCGAAGTCGCAAGTACTCTGCCCATATCCCGTTCAGCCCAGACATCCAAGGCTCACGCAGGAAGCCAAGGGTGTGGTAGCCCCAGGCGCTGCCTCAGATCCTCTAGAGAAGGAAGGGGGTCACTCTGGAGGGAGCCCCATGCTCGCTGAAGCAAGGAGGCACCCACACTCGCGTCTAAAAATGGCTCTAGCGGTGGGGTAGAAGTAGGCCACTCGACCCCCAAGCGCGGGGAGGAGTCCCTTGTCCCCGCTAGCACACTAGTAAAGGCTACGCAATTCCAGCAAACATTAAGGGAAAGTGAGAAATACATGCAAAACATCCCATGATAAACAAAGTGGAGAACTTGAGAAAATTTCCAGCCCTTACCCAGTATAAACCTCTCCGCGCCTGCAGCATCACCCACCGGGGTCAGGGAAGGCAATGACTCCTCCACGCCTGCGGCATCCCTCGCTGGGGTTGGGGAGGGCAGTGATTCTTCGACGACCAAGGAGTCCTTCCCCACAGCCCGGTCACCTCCAACAACTATAGGCAGGGCAGGAAGCTCCTCCCGACCACTCTCAGCAAGAGCCGGCACACGCTCCTCCCCTGACTCCAGCATTGCACGCAACACAGAAGCATCAGTACCCTACCATAAATTATAAACAAGTGCTAAATGGGGAAGGAAAGCCCCCCAAGCACCTCTGGAAGTAGCCTCCATCTCAGCCCCCTCGGCAGAAGAGGCCTCAGAAGAGGAAGAGCTCGAACTCTCCTCCATCTCCAATGAGCCTCCGGAGGTGGTGGAACTAGAAGTCCTTGTGATCAACAAAACAACAGGGTCAGCATGTAGCCTGACCTCATAAAAAGACAACCATCCAGTTAAGGGTTTCAAACAAGAAGCACACCAGCCGGGGCACTCCCCTCAGAGATCCCCTCTATGTCGACGATCTCCTCATTGTCTCCAGCCAAGGACGTCGTTGCAGGCTCTCCCTCTGTGGCTCCAGTCATGTCATGGGGAAGCTCACCCACCTCCAAAGGGGAGGAAGTACCTGTGACCAACGCCAAAAAAAGCTCAGCACTAACGGGCGATACAAAAAGTCCACCACAAATGACTAAATTCCCAGTCATGTACCTAAGGGTTCCATGGTAGAAGACCCCACCAGCCTCACCGTGCAAGCAGAGACCATGGCTACAAAGGAGGGAGGGGCGTCCCTGTCAACAACTGTGGTAGCGATCCAGATGCGTCCCTGGCGGCAAACACAACCAGGCTACCCGCCGCTCCTAGCTCGCCCTCAAAAGAGGGGAGAGCCACCAACGGGCCAGTGCTAACCAGCTCTTGGATAATCTCTAGGGTAGCAGTCGGGTCCTCACCTGACAAACCAAATCATAAACGCAGTCAACAACCCCAGCTTGTCAAACGTCTAACAAATAGAGGGCAACTCTCTTTATAACAATTCGACACTTACCCGAGCCATCTCGGGTCGCTACCGGCTCTTGCTCCTCAACTGAGGGGGGCACACCACCTTGCGCCTCAGGAGGGGCCAGGGCCCCCGGCGTCCCTACCATCTCTGCATGAAACGCGCGGCTATGTCAGTCTCCAAAAGCAAGCACAGCCATCAGCAGAGCACACCCACTCCTAGAAGACCTTACCGGGCGGAACATTCTCGGGGGCCTCCCATCACTCAAAGTCAAGGAACGTCATAGCATTGGGGCCGGTTTCATCTATCACGAGAACGACCCTCTAGCCTTGCTGGCCCTCTACCAGCAAGGGACCAGCCCCCACATCCTCCACTCGGCATCGCCGAGTCACCCTCGGGTTTGGGGTGAGTGCCGTGTGAGTTGGCCGTCCACTTCGGCCCGTTCGGTTCACGATTGTGTGTGCTTGCTTAGGTCCGAGGTTGTGTCACATCACCCCCTCTCTCCTTGGCGCCAATCGCCTAAACCCCCTCGGGAGGGGGTTTAGGCGGACTAACCCAGCCCCCTGGGTTGGTCCTGGGTTGGTCCGCCTAAAGCCTGTAAAATAAAAAAAAGAAAAAAAAGAAAGAAAGAGTTTTTTTTAATTAAAAAACTCCCCAGCCGCCTAAACCCTTCCCAAATAAAAAAAAAGGGAAAAGTCCCCTTCGTGAGGGGTTTAGGCTGACGAGACCAGCCCCTTGGGCTGGTCTGCCTAAACCCCATCCAGGGGAGGGGTTTAGGCGGCCCAGCCCAGCCCCATGGGCTGGTCCACCTAAACCCTCCCTCCCCCACTCAGCCATGCACTATTCAAAGGGTTTACCCAGGCTAGGTTAAACCATTCACCCTAGCCCACCTAAACCCTTCCCTAACCATCCAAATTCCCTATGAAATCTCCTTAGAAGCTCCCGGGGTGAGCATATTCGCATACACATAGGCATCAATCCAAGCTCCAAGATCTCTAAGCTTCAAGCAACAGCAAGGCAACCAGTAAGGAGAATTGTGCGTGAGTGACTTGGTCATCAGCTAAGAATGCCGAGGGTATGTCACTTGTACTTCCCTCACATGGGGCCTAGCCATGACACACAAGTTTATCCCCACCGTGGGTGAGATGCTATGACAAGGGTGAACGCCCCCTCATGCCGGGATTTTCCTTCGCATGCCCGTCAGCCGTAACCATGCACACACCATGACGTCACGTTTCCCTGCCGTCGTGAGGCCATGTCCGACCGCTCGACTCGAGCTGTGATCGACCCTCGCCCAGTCGCCTGTCTGATGCTTTCTCTAGCTATCCAATTGTAGCCCCTTGTTTGGCAGAGCAAACGTGGCCCACGCCATGAGAGGAGCCCTCTGTAAAATAGACGGATATCCACTTTGTCATGCATTGACCCGGGGACTGACCATCCCGTCAGAACTGTCCCTTGACTTGAACCAGTTGTACCTCAGCCACTATGGCCTGCCTGTAAAGTCATATAACTCTCAGAAATTATACTGCCACTTGGACGAATGCGCTCGCATCCACGTTTGGGCCCTCAATCCCTTTATGTGTCACCTAGCGTGAATTCCTAGTACCTCCAATCCCAGCCAACACCATCCAGCTCAGTGTGAACCCACAGCTGTGTAGTGCTCCCTACTCTCCACCCAGGACTTTAGGAACATGCAGATTTCTCTTCAGCATGGAACAAAGGTGTTCGGATTCAATCCGATGTAAATAATTACTGATTACTTGCGGTCAGTGGGGAAAGACGTCCTGTACATGACTCCCCACAGTTGCCTGTGCACTCGCACCAATGGAACCATCTTCCCCTCCATGTGTCTCTCACTCCCTAAGCCTGCGTGCCACATCCAGGTGGCGCTTCCCTGGTCAGCTTTTGGTTCCATGGGTGATTGTCAAGAAATCGACTGGCATGGCCGCACTCCAGCCATGTTTCCCCTAAAACCAGGAAACCTTCTGTGCCACTCGGTCTCCCCTCAACTATCTGTAAAAGGCGACTGCACGGTGCCACTTTGAGAAAGATACGGCCATGAGAGGGAGTGCTCGAAGCACACTATATTCCTGCATCTCTCCCATAGCCATATCCTATGCCTCACTCCAGTCACCGCACACATGTCACGTCGGTGACCCGCCGTGCGCGAACAATCTCTTATCTCAAATCCCATCTTGAACCTTCAAATGTTTTGTCAATCTTCTCATCATCTATATAAAGGTTGTTCTTACTGGTCTGTGTGATCTTTAGTCAGTAATTCAGGGGGAGTTAAATGGATTTCATTCTTAATACACCCTGTGTTAGGAAATTGTATGACTTCCTCCATTCTTTATAAAGGTTCAGATGGTTTAGTGTTTGTAACTCTAATCCTTGTAGTAACATTGTCTGGGAATCGCTTCTCTTGTGAATCGGAATAGGAATACCCGATAAATATTCGAAAGAAAATCAGGGGCATTACACCTAGAGCTAACAGATTGCTGGTTCCAACTACTGAGGAGGCAAGGGCAATTAAAGCCATTCTTCACCAACCCCTCAGTGATGCCGACACGAGACTGACTCTGGTAGTCCTACGAGAGTTGGGGTTAAGCCCCCTGTTGTCCCATGGTACAATATTTGTTATTTCCTTCGTCTTTTCATCTTCCATGTGGTGACTTTCTCGTGTTGCGTTGTAGGGGCGTCGGCGCCATCAGAGCTGCGGTTCGAGATGGTCGAGTTGCCATTTTAAAAAAAAAGAACGTTCCCCGCCCGTGTGATCACAAAGAGCTTGGTACTGACTAGGTATCTGTCACAACTCCCTGACAAAAAATTACCTTCGAGCCGGGGCACTTATCATATCCCCTTCCGGTAGCGATCCCGGTGGAACGCTCACACCTCTCTCCGGCGTCACCCTCCACTATGTTCGTGCCCAATGTTAGTTCAGGTACTCGTGCAGGTAGCCGGAGGGTTGCTTCTGGGAGTTTATCAAGCACCCATTGAGATTCCTCCAAAAGTGGTGGAGAAGTGCCATTGGGTTGACCTCGCCACCGTGGCGGGACTAGACTGCCAGTGTCGTCAGGAGAAGAGGAGGAAGGCCGTCGTCGAGGCTCCACACGGTCAAACACCACCTCCTCCGGCCACCGAACCAGTGGAAGCACCGGTACTAGTTCCATCTCCCCCCGTCTACTCACCGCAGACGGGGGCTGCCCCGCCTATCCCTGTTGAGGGGCCAGTCGACAAGGGCAAGGCGCCCTACCCCGATGTAGGCCCCGGCTCCCCATCATTCGAGGACGCTTCGGGAGTCCGTGTCCACCAATTTGAGGCCTACACTCTGATGGACAAGGGTCTATAGATGAGGGACCGCAGGGGGGTCTTCTCCCCAGAGGTCCATAGGAAGTTGTACTATCTGGTGGCCTGGAACTTCTGTTCGGTCACCAAGGCCTTCATCTTGAGGGGGTACCAATTCTAGGGAATTGCCCAGTAGTTGACCGATAGCCTCGCCTCGCGATCAGGGCTGGAATCTCAACTCCAGAAGTTGACGGGTGAGCACACCGGGCTTCAGGAGCTCCTGGAGTCTCAAGGTCGCACTCTGGCAGAGGTTAAGCACTACCGGGATGCCTTCCAGGTCCAGATCCAGACGCTCGAGGGGTTCCTACGCGAGACGACCAAATGAGCTGATGCGGCTGAGGCTCGGGCGGCTAAGCTGGGGCCTCGGTGATTGAGGCCGAGTGTAAGGCTAGGGTGGTGGCAGCTTGAGTCACGGAGCTAAAGGCGACAACGGCCACAGCTGGCGAGGAGGCTGTGGAGCACTTCCGGGCGTCTTCGGAGTACCAGACCAAGCTGAATAGGGCTTCTATTGAAGTCTATAGTTTGGTGAAGGACCTTGGCTACAAGGAGGGATGGGTGGCTGCCCTCCAGGTTGCTTCTACTAATATGGGTGTCTCAGTGCCAACCCTGCAACCTCCATTGACGTCGTGCAAGCCCGCGGTCAGCCACTAGGAGGAGGAGCTTGGCGAGGGGGAACCGAGCACAGCAGAGCAGGGTGCCGGGGGCCAACACTCGGCGGACAAGGAGTTAGTCAATCTAACTGATGATCCTTCACCCCATGCGGCCATACCTGAAGTTACATCTTAAGCTCAGGATCTGGTCCTTGCCCATGCCACCGAGGGGGCGAGCACCTGAAGGCATGCTCATCGATGTTTGTGTCACGCCCCTTTTCCTCTTTTTCTTCTTGCCACCGGGGCACGTATGAGCAAGCGTAGCCCCTCTTCTGTATGCTTTTTGCTTTTTGATAACAAACGCTTACCTTTTCTTTGTAAGTTTTGGTTGTCTAGGGTCTTCTTTACTTTCCACAGAGCCTTTACGATTACTTTTTCCTGCTTAAATCTTCCTCAGGATACGAACTAACGGCCGACGTCTCTTTGGGAAGTGTGGGATCCTCGAGGGCGTGATACTCGATATTTTATCACTTTGATTCCCGCGAGATCGAGAAGGGGTGAAGACCCTTTTGCCCCTTTTAGGGGCTTTATTTGCTTCCCTATAAATAGGGACCCCGTGAGGAACCTGGGTGCGACGCCCACCTTCCCTCCCCCATCTCCCTCTTCTTAGGTGTGACGCCCAAGGCTCCTTCCCTGGGATTTCTGCTGCTCCTATTGCATCAAGGCATCCCCCACGACATCCTGCCAAGCCAGGAGAACCCCGCTCATGGTTGTGCTATAGCGTGGAGGCCGTTTGGTACTTTGCTGTCCTATATGTGCCCTGTGTGTCTGCCTGCTAGATAGAGACGATATAACCTGGTTGGTTCACCCCCTTCCCCATCTCTGTTCGCCCTCAAATTTTGTCTGTGGTTTCCCCCATGTTCCCCCTTCTTCCAGTTCAATTTTCACGTCCAAACTACTCCTGTAACCATACTTCTCTTCATAGCCTATTTACCCTACGCAGACTGCACCTATGCAGATCTGCTGAGATAGAGTGCGACCACAAACCCCATCTCGCCCCACAAACCTTGTCTGATCGACCTGAAAATTGGTACACGCCTTCTCCACACCCTGACCCATCCTGCATAGCCATTTCACGTTGTTCTGAGCCCGTTTGCCTCACGTAATCTCACCCTCCATCTCTATTACCCAATCTATCGACACAGATCTGCAGAATAGAGTCCCACCGTCCACTACTCCCCACGCCCAAAACCTCCACTACGTGTGACCCCGCCACCCATCCACCATCCTCTCACGTCCTCCCCCTATCTCCCAATGAAATCCCAACCCTAAAATCCACCCGGAAGCCCCATTTCCGCGTCAATCTCCCTCTGTCTGTCCCGCTACCTGCAGACAGGCCAGACTGCACAGGTGATCACTTTCTGAGCCACCCCAGCTCCCACAGTCGTCTGCAGTGACCCATCTTCCATGAGCATCGCAGGGACTTTCCTTCCCATGTCCACGCCAAATTTCGTGACCAGAGGATGACCAGAAGGTCGCGTTCCAGGCCTCCCCACCCGCTGGTCGCCTGCACCTGTGCAGGCTGGCCTGCAGTCTGCCTGCCAGTTCGTGGCTACATCGGGGGTACAAGTCGGCTCCATCGGCTTCCATCTTCTTCCAAGGGGATCGTCATCCACTGAAGCATGTCATCAGAGACATTTGCCCCATCCTCGGCATCCATGATGTGCCTTCCTTGCTGCTGGACACAAACCAGTCCGTGGTACAGCCCAGCCTGTATCGATTTACAACACTTCGTGGTTGCCGTACTTCATCAAATTGCGGCCCATCAACCCATTTCACACCTCCCCGGATTCGCTGTGTAGCCCTTTACCTCCCTGTAAGGAGTGGGCCATGTTTGGATCTGTACTTATTTATCTCTTTGTACTGGGGATCATGTTATTTGACCGGGAGTCTTCCCCACGTCCCGAGCGTGGAGGTACGCGACCACTCCCTTCTTGGTTTAGCTTGCTTGTCACGTATACGCTCTTGAGCCACTGCTTGTGTGCTATTTAGGTTCCCAGCCCGTTTCATATATTTATCATTGCCACGGTGAGAGAGTGTGACCGTCTCGTGACTCGATCTGAGCACGAGTGTGAATTGCCTACCCTAGACTCTATCGGTTCCTCAACCGTGCGGATCGACGCGATTCTCTTGCTCGGGGATGTTTGCGAGCTTGTGTTGCTTGTTATTGGCATAGTTTCTCTCTTGGGAGTCTTTGGTGTCGAGCCTACGTTACTTGATCTGTTGTGTCATTGCTGATTTTAGTTGCCTATTTAGTCGCGTCATTACATAGAGTCCAGTTCGCATAGCGTCCCACATCAATAAGCATGGAAGCATGAGCAATATATGTATAACAAGTATGAACATGGAATATGATGAAAGAAAAGGGGAGATGAAAGATAGAACATACCATGATCGCCACCAAGGATTGACAACACCAGAGGGACTGAGAAAAGAGAGAAACTATGTCGTGTACCTTGGAAAAGGATGAAGGCTTGATCGTGCTTGAGAAGGAGGGTGCAGGAATGATGTGAAATAGACCTCCTCGCCTTCCAGCTGGCCAAAAGAAGAGGGCCTCACGTCCTTCTTGCTCTCCTACAAAACAAAGATCAAACACAAGAGGAAAAATCTATTAGAAATTGACGTGCAGAATATGTCTCGAATGCGTAAATCAGTGTGAAAGATTGAGGGAGAATGCACCGGGGGGAGCACGCCCCTTCATGAGGAGGAGAGGGAGAGAGAGAGAGAAAGAGAGAAAGAGAGAGAAGGGGAGACAAGAGTGGAGAAGAAAATAGCCAAGGGGATTCCATCTATTCATATTTATCCAAAA
Organism: Amorphophallus titanum; assembly: GCA_024336825.1. Lineage (NCBI taxonomy): Eukaryota > Viridiplantae > Streptophyta > Magnoliopsida > Alismatales > Araceae > Amorphophallus > Amorphophallus titanum. The sequence continues at coordinate 15,058,833 of JANBPO010001371.1, read as the reverse complement.
GTGGTTACATGTGGGTGAGAGAGGGCCTATTTATAGGCATCCACTTTTTTCATGACCAAAAGGCCCTTGACAAATAGACAAAAGACCAAGACCATCCTAGGCTCAATCTATGGGCCCAAACTAGGGTACTAAGGCCCAGTTAAGCACAAACAAGGGAATTGAACTATAACTACATGACTTAATAAAGAAAAATACATGAAATAAGACTCAACAATAAAGATAAAATGTGAGAATTATAGCCAATCCTCTTCAAGGTGGTGTAGGCGACCCGAGCCAAAGAGAGTGGCGTGAGATGTCCTCATCATTTTCTCTGTTGCATGCAAACACTTGCTTCTTTGAGCCCATGGTGCACCGTAATTAGTTTCCATGGTGAGCATGTGTCTTCCCTTTGTGGGGGAAAGGCCATCGCTCATGATTTTTTGGGGGAAACAGGAGTGTTGGCCCCTTGGGAGCTTGAACGCTACCATTTTTTTCGAGGGAGTATAAGTGCTCGCCTCTAAGAGACTTAGAAGTCACCTCTATTTCTGAGGGGAGCAAGAATGCTCGCCTCTAGGGAGCCCATGGGCTACCTTCATTTTCGAGGGGAGCAGGAGTACTCGCCTCTAGGGAGCTCGTAAGCTACCTTAGTCTCTAAGGGAGTGGTGCTCACCTCTTGGGGGCTCGTAAGCTACCATCGTTTTCAAGGGGAGCAAGAGTACTCGCCTCTAGGGAGATCGTAAGCTACCTTAGTTTCTGAGGCACCGATGCTTGCCTCTTGGGGGCTCGTAAGCCAGCATCATTTTCAAGGGGAGCAGGGGTGCTCACCTCTAGGGAGCTCGTAAGCTACCTTAGTTTCTGAGGGAGCAGTGTTCGCCTCATGGGGGCTCATAAGCCACCATCGTTTTCAAGCCCAACAGGAGTGCTCGCCTCTTGGGAGCTCGTAAGTTACCTTAGTTTCTGAGGGAGCGATGCTCGCCTCTTGGGGGCTCGTAAGCGACCATCATTTTCAAGGGGAGCAGGAGTGCTCTCCTCTAGGGAGCTCTTAAGCTACCTTAGTTTCTAAGGGCTCGTAAGCCACCATCATTTTCAAGGGGAGCAGGAGTGCTCGCCTCTAGGGAGCTTGTAAGCTACCTTAGTTTCTGAGGGAGCAACGCTCGCCTCTTGGGGGCTCATAAGCCACCATCATTTTCAAGGGGGGTAGGAGTGCTCGCCTTTAGGGAGCTCGTAAGCTACCTTAGTTTCTGAGGGAGCGGTGCTCGCCTCTTTGGGGCTCGTAAGCCACCATCATTTTCAAGGGGAGCAGGTGCGCTCGCCTCTAGAGAACTTGTAAGCTACCTTAGTTAGATACGACTGGTGATGCTTTTGCTGGACTGTTGAAAGAGTAGTTTATTGATAAAATATTATGAGGTTTACAGAATTCCACATCCTGGGTACCTCTCGTCCCTCTAGCGTTGCCAGCGTGCATGCTCCTTTGTCGAGCACTTCAATTACTCGATACGGGCCTTCCCAATTGGGTGCAAGTTTTCCCATGGTAGCTCTGGGGTCCGCCACGCTTGCTCACCGTAGTGCCAGATCTCCAGGGAGGAAGTGCCGTTCTTTTGCGTGAGCATTGTAGTACTGGGTCAGCTTCTGTTGATAGGCTGTGAGTCTTACTTGGGTGCATGCTCTGTCTTCCTCGAGCGAGTGTAAATTTTCTCGCATCGCTTGATTGTTTCTTGCATCATCAAAATGTCCCACCCATAGTGAGGGGTTAGATATTTCAACTAGAATCTTCGCCTCTGCTCCGTATGCAAGGTGGAAGGGTGTTTTTCCCGTGGGGGCTCTGGAGGTGGTTCGGTGTACCCACAGGATGCTCCGAATGGAATCTATCCATGAGTCACCTACTTGTTCCAGTCGGGTCTTGATGCCGTGGAGGAGCATTCTGTTGGCGTTCTCTACCAACCCATTTGCCTGAGGATGTCCCACCGAGATATAGTGGTTCCAAATCACCAGTTCTGAGCACTTCTCCGGGAAGGCAGTGCTGGACTCATAACATCCCGCGGGGAAACTGTACTGCCACTCTTGCCATGCCTAGTTCTTTGTATTTTTCATGGAGTTTTGGATTTGTGAACTATGGACTTTATGATGACTTTATGATGATTTCTTTTTATTTTTTACTTTTTTCTTGTGGCATCAGGTCAAAACAGACTACCCCTATTTGAGACCTCCTCTCATCAGGGTTTCTAGATTAGTCATCACCCCCTTATTCACTTCTTGCCCCTAGATTTGGCCGAGGAGAGAAACGGACAAGGACCTTGACTTTCCCCCAAGCATGGCCAAGGAGAAACGGTGCCCACAGATTGGGAACCCGACTAGGGATGACGTGTAGTGTGTGTAAATGTCGTGCTCGGGGTTCTCTTTCATGAAAAGGAAAGATACCTTGCTACCAGGGTGGCACTGGTTTGACTCTAAGGAAAAAAATGCTTTAGATACAACCCATTCCAAGCGTGAGTGAGCTCCTCACCTTTCGCGCTTACTAAACGATAAGCGTTTCCTGGATAAGCCTCCTTAACGACAAACGATCCTTCCTAGTTAGGTTGTAACTTAGACCTAGGAGCCGCAGACCGAATGAACTTGCGTTTCAAAACCATATCACCTGTTTGAAATTTACGCTCAATTGCCTTCTTTTGAAAATAACACGAAACTCTCTTTTGATAGATGGACACATGATCAGCCACGTTCATCCTCTTCTCATCTAAGAGTTTTAGCTGGACGAGCAACGCCTCTCGACGTTCGACGTTTGAATGAATCGCGCCCGGCTATATAGTTGGTGCATGTTGGCTATATCATTCATAGCCAAAATGTTACAGAAGGTCGGTGTAGCATTGAAAATAAGTAACTTGACCTTCTCTTCCTCCGGAATATGGCCTGGCACCCTGGCGACCATCTGCCTCCACCTGTCAGCATAAGTAGTGAACTCCACATCTGGTTTCATCTTCTCGGCCACTAAGTCTGTAAAAGAGTATTCCGAGCCGACCCTGTCTTGAAATCGCTAGATAAACTTGTCTTTCACTATCTTAAAACTCTCGACATCTTCCAGTGGTAGGGAATAAAACCACTCCAGTACAACCCCATCTAATATGCCATGAGGCGATCATCATACTGAAACTGAGCCGATTCATATAAGAAGTCCCTTACATGGATGAAGGGATTGCTATTCCCATCATATTTCTGGTAATTGGGGAGCTCGGATTGTGGGGAAAATATGATATTTTGAAAGCTCGGGACTGGAACGTCTGCCAAGGATCGTGGGCCAACCCACTTCTGAAGGAAGTCACGTTGTTGTTGCATGGTGGCCCATTTATCTAGCAATTCTTGCTCCCTGGATGGAGCAGGGGTAGTGAAAGAAGGAGGTTGAATCTAAGGAGCAGAAGGATAAGCAGACGGAAGTGGAGGAGGCCCATAAGAAGGATGTTGGGCTGGGGGATGACCCAAACTGGAGTGAACCTGGGTTGCCCCTTGCTGAGGGTGCATGAAGTTAGATGGTCTGACAAAGATTTGTGGCACCGAGGGGCTAGACATATGATGATCCGCCTGGATAGAGGGAGGGACAATGGTCTTTCCCTTATCAAAAGATTGGTGGGCCGATCCGGAAGAATGGCCTACTTCCAAACTACAAAATCTAATGGTCCAAGGCTGGATTGGAGTAAGATCAATTGGATTGGGCTGGCTAGCGGACCCATCAACCCTAGACTAAACAATTGAAGCATTGGACAGGCCCGTTGCAATCATAGGAGCTGGGGCATTGGACCCCTGCATGGCCTGGTAGACAGCCTGAAGTTAGGCTGGATCCAACTGGGCTATCATTTGAAGAATAGCATTAGCAGAAGGAGGAGGACGGGACTGAGTGGACTGAGCACCCTCCGTAGGGATGGAGGACGGAGGAGGAGCGGACCCCTCTCCTGATGGGAACGAGATCACCCTAGAAGAATCCTCTAGGAGTCCCTGGGGGAGAGACTCCTCCTAGGAACGGGGAACATGAAAAGAAGTCATGGTGGACTCGAAGAGAGGATTGGAGTAGAACTTGGAAAAGGAATTGCTCCTAGGAGATGATTCTAGTGAATGAAAGCAACTCCACATGCAATTTTAACACCTTGACAAAATGAATTTATTCAAAGACCAAGGAGGAACATGAAGAGCATTTGAGGATTGCATTACAAATATTGAGGACAAATCAACTGTCAGTAAATGTGAGTTCTGGCTTGAAGAAGTGTCTTTCTTAGCACATGTGATCTCAAAGGATGGGATATCAGTAGATCCAACAAAAGTCAAGGCTGTGAAGAATTGGGAAAGATCGACCAATGCTACTGAGATTCGCAGTTTCTTAGGTCTAGCAGGCTACTACAGGCGATTCATTAAGAACTTCTCTAAAATCGTCGTGCCTCTTACTAGGCTAACCCGCAAGGAGGTTCGTTATGAATGGAGTGAAGATTGTGAAAGAAGCTTCCAAGCTCTAAAAGATCACCTAACTACTACCCCGGTCTTGTCCTTACCAGTTGAAGGAGAGAAGTTCAAGGTATATACCTATGCGTCAGGCATTGGCCTCGGGTGTGTCTTAATGGAACAAGGAAGAGTTATAGCTTACTCTTCCCGATAGTTGAAGAAGCATGAAGAGAACTACCCGGTCCATGACCTAGAGTTGGCTATGGTAGTATTTACATTAAAGATCTGGAGACACCATCTCTATGGAGAACAGTTCACCGTATACTCCGATCACAAGAGTCTCACATATCTCTTCTCTTAGAAAGAATTAAATATAAGATAAAGATGTTGGCTGGAATATCTCAAGGACTTCGACTTCACTATAAAGTACCATCCTGGAAAGGGTAATCTTATGCCTGATGCCCTCAGTCGAAAGTCAAGAGCCCTATTAGCCAACTGTATAATTCAAGAATGAAAGCTGCTAGAGCAATTCTCTAAACTTAATATAAGTATAGACAAGGAAAACAAGTGTATTACTCTATCCCATATGAGGATACAATCGGATTTACTTTTCAAAATCCAAGGACTCCAAGACAATGATCCAGTATAGGTAGAAATCCAGAGCAAGATGGAAGCACAACCAGATTTCAAGTTAGCATCAGATGGAAGGTTATTGATGCGGGACGTCATGCAAGCTAGGACTCTGTGAAGACGCGTCTAAGGGGACAACTAAACCAGCAATGACACAATATGTAGAGTAGCGTGATTCAAACACCTAAGACTCCCAAGAGAGTGATCACACCTAAACAAGTAACTCAAGCTCGCAATCATCCCCAAGTGAGGGAAGTGTGTCGATTCGCATGGTTGATGAACCAGCAGAAGTCTAGGGTAGGCAACTCCACACTCGTGACTCGGACAAGTCACGGGATAGTCACACTCTCTCACCGTGGCAGTGATATAAATATAAACGAGCTAGGATCCTACAACACACAAGCAGCGGCGCTAGAGAGTATACTAAACTAGCAAGATGGACCAAGCAAGGGCGTGTATGCGTACCTCCACGCTCGGGGGGTGGGGAAGACACTCGGCCAAATCACACAACCACCCTGTACAAGAGCTAAACAAGTACAACCCAAACCAAAGCCCACTCCTCGCAGGGAGGTAAAAGGCTACGCAGCGATCCGGGGGTCGTGCGAAGTGGGGTGACGGGCCATGGGTCGGTGTAGCTCGTCGTCCACGACCCGATGCGAACCGGTACGAACAGGGACCAGCGATAAGGATGGCGCGTCACGGAGGCCGAGGAAGGCACCAACATATCTGGAAGTACGCTGTCATGGATGACGAGCCTCAGCGAAGAAGCTGGAAGTCGATGGCGCCGGCAGGGACCTCCGGAATAGCCTCGAGCGGAGGGCAAAGTGCAGGCCGGTCTGCGCGCGCGTAGGGAAGTAGCAGGAAGACGAGCCCGGTACGCCACCTTCAGCACGTCCGCTGGTCACGAAACTTGGCGTGAGCTGCAGGGGATGTCCCAGGGATTCTAGTCGAGCGGCGACTACAACGGAGCACGGTGGTGGCCTTGGCAAATTTTGAAGCAGGCCCTACGCGATCTGGTCTGTTTGCTGGCAGCTGGACATGGGACCAAAGATGGGGCTGGAACCGGGGCTTCCTGGAGACGAATGGGGCGGGGTTTTCTCTGGTGGATACCTGATAGACGTAGGATGACTGGGTAGCAGAGGCGGGGTGGTGTGAAGTGGAGGTTTTGGGCGTGGGCGGGGAAGACAGACTAGGCTCAGTTCTGCAATTCAGTGGTCCGACACTTGAATGGTTTTACTCCCTGGAACCGATCAAAGATGGAGATTTTGATGTTGTTCAGTGCAAGTTTCTGCAGAAGTATAAAGACCGAGTAGGTCCTTCTTTGTCCGTCACAGATTTAGTAGCCGAAAAGATGAAGCCCGATGAGGTCTTTGTACAGTTTGTTGATAGATGGAGGTCAATGGCCGAGAAGCTAAAAGATACTTTGTCGGAACCCAAGCAATTCAAAATGATAATTTCTAATTCTATTCCCCAGTTTCGTCATGCCCTGGCCATGAATAGATTGAGCACTATGGAGGAACTGTATGAAAGGGCTAGGTATATTCAAACACAGATGAAAGATTCACCCATCATGGGCATGTTTGAACCACGGCCAAGAATGGTAAGGAAGAATAATAATGTCAACACTAATGGTGGCACAACCGAGGGCACCGTTACTAATGAGCAGGTGGGTGCGGTTGGCAATCCTGGACCTTTCCGCAACAACCCAAGACTCCCACAGCAATAGCCATCACCACAACAACAACCCTCTTCCTTTAACCAGACCCACCACCAAACAAACAACCTTCCTCAACAGTTCCGGCCTATGCCTCCTTGGCAAAACCAAGCCATACCATAAAACCTCCAAGCTCCCCAACAATACCATCAAGTGCCACCCCCGGCCAACTATGACCCTCAGCAATCGAGAAGACCCACAGGTCCCAAAAGGGCCCAGTACCCTCCTTTACTCGAGTGCCTTCCAGATATATTCAATGCTCTTATGGCCGCCAACCTGCTCACTTTGCCAAATGAAAGGATGGCCTGGCCCCCTAATGTGGACACCTCTCGGTACTGTGTCTTCCATCGACAGCCCGGTCACAACATAGATCATTGTTTCCACTTTAAGGACTATATATATGATTTGAATGAGCAGGGCGGTATCAACTGGGATGAAATGAGATAATTTATTACAACCCTCAAAGCTCAGAGACCTCCTCGACAGCAACAGGCTCAACAGCTGCCACAGCAAGCCCAACAACCTCCTCAACAACAGCAAGCTCTAGCACCACAACTGGACATGGGGATTATCCATAATCCACTGTTGGAGCACCCACCAAATCAATAGCTGAACCCTGTCACCTCCTTCCATGAAGTGGAGAGGGGACAGGGGTGGCATGAAGAAAATGCCTTTGTCAGGGCTTTTAACCAAACCCCAAGCCAACCACCCCATTTGTTGAGAACGATCTAGCAACCAACATCTTCTCCTCAGCCTTCTCATCCCATCTTGCGTACCACTAACCAAGTTCCCCCATTACCAATCCACCATCATCCAGGCCTCTCCTTATTTGCCTTCCATCCTCTCCCATACCCTCACAAACACCTCCTACTTCTACAAACCTTACTCCATCCAAGCCTCTCCTTATTCGACCCTTGTCAGCACCCATTCCCCCTCATCCTATTACTACGCCTTTGCCTCGGCCATCACTACCACCTACTATGCCTCCTATAAATACGCCACGTCCACCTAGACCCCTTCTCATTCGGCCTACAACTACTCCCGTCACCCAGACTCCACTTATCCTTACTAGTCCATCTCCCATTGGACCAACATTACCCTTCGCCACACCTTCCACTGATCCCCAACCGGCAGGGCCCTTCACAAGAGTTCCCCTTTCCATCATTCCTTCCCCAACATCCGTTAACCCAGATACACCTTCCACATCCACCGACCCTCAGCATACCCAAAACCCGACAAAAGCACAATTGTCACAAACTATGGTGCTCCGCAATGGACGGATATTCCACAGGGTATTTCCACAAAGGGAGCAAGAGCCCGTGTAGGGGCAAGAGGAGCAGGAGAAAGAACAGGAGTCCATACCAGGCACTCAGTATGATTTATTAAAGCATCTCGATAAAACCCCGACCAGGATTTCTATTTTGAAATTGATTAAGAGATCCACTATTCACCAATAGGCTTTAAAGTAGTATCTATAAAAGGTGATGATCAATAAAGACATCCCTGCTGAACAGATTACTTCAGTCTTAACCTTGACAGGTGACCAACTGACTATTATCTTTCATGAGCATGAGTTAGCTCCAAAGCCAGCTAGGAAGTATGCCTTTTGCATCACTATTGATGTCCCGTGGATGTCTCTTGATGTCCTATGAGGGCTATGACCATGATATAAGGTGGCCAGGAGTGTTCTTGCTGTGGGCAATCTTCTGTACTACTTTTAATGTTATTGTTTGGTTCTCGTCAACCCGATGTGATCCAGTGGTTGACAGGCGACCTTGTGTGTGTCTCGACAATGCTGTCCAGTTCAAGTCATGGTTCTGGATGTAGTGAGATATCATCTTACCTCGGTCTATGTATCCAGGTGTGCTGAGGGTCTTGGTGTTTCCCTCAGGTCTCCAGGAGTTGTTTCCTACGGTGAGTCATTTTCTCTGGCTTAGGATTAGACTGATTGGTGACTTATTTCACTTTGTACGATGATCTTGACTTCGAGTCGTAAGACTCAAGGATCGTTGTAGTTTCAGGTCTAGTTGCCTCGTCCTGAGTCTGTCGGCAGTTTCCTGTACTGCCATTAGTGCTTCGTAGTGCGTTCGATAGTGTTTCTTTACCTGTCTGTACTCCAACACTCGTGTTTTAGAGTCTGTGTCTCGTGATCCTCTACTAGTCGTAGCCTTACGGCACGTTTCGGCGTGTCAACCTTTACAGCAGGACATTTCCCGATTTACGATTTTTAAGCTAGTTCCATGGGCCCCCACGCTCAACAGTAGTGTCCTCGACCTTAGCGTCCTACAGGGGGAGAATACTAGCTAGAGGCATGGCTTAGGCGAGAGCCAGTGTGTGCACATGTGGTCAGGGGCTTTGGACTTGCGTCGATGGGCATGACCCTGACTAGTCACTCGCAACTGTAGTTCTATTCTGGTTCTGACAGTGCCTTGGTCTCGGTATTGCTTTTTGACGATAGGTGGATGAGCCACTTGTAGGCACAACATAAGACGTCAGGGGACGCAGCTGGCTGTTCTTTTAGTGAGGGGAGTACTTCAGACACGTGACACGTGACTTTCACGTGACTCTCGTGTTTCTCGATCGTCGTGACCTTTCCGGGTCAGCCTCCTTGTGACTTTGCCCGAGGTCAGTGTAGTGTTATGTTGTGTGCACGATGTTTTAGTCATGTTGGGTCTATCTAGATCTCTTCTAGGCTTTTTGTCTATCTTGCTGGTTTCTTTCAGCATCAATGGATCGACAACTTTTGACTTCGCCAGTTCAGAGTTCGCCCTTCTGTTGCTATTAGGAGTAGCTTGGGAGCAGAGGTTATTTCGACAGCCGCGCTCATTCGGTACAGCTTTTGCCTTTTCTTTTAGCTTCCCTCTCCCTTGCCTGTTCCCTACTCCTGCTTCCTTTTCTTTCCAGCTTTGTAGTGTAGTTTTCCTACTTTGCTACACCTGTTGTTTTCTGTTCCATGTTACTACCTATTTTTCGGTGGGGATCCGTGTGAGCCCTATTGAGCCAGTGACATGAGGCTCACCCCTACTTTTCAGGTGGGTGTCGTTGTTCTACTTCCACGGTTCCTGGTGTGACGTGTCCGTAGCTGCCAGTGGTACCTGCATCGGGCTTCCCCCGACCTCAATGTACGTCTTTCTTTTCTGTCGACTGTACTTGGACTGCACTACTCGTCTTTCCTTTGGACTAGACTCTGGTATAATTATTAAATTAAAACTATTAATTAAAAAGTAATTTTATTTCTACTACTTTAGCAAACTGATCTAATGAAATTTAATTCCTTACTGTTATATCTTTGTGGCTTTAATGTACTACACGACAATCCTTTTATCCCTTCGGAGCTTTACAGCTCTTGGGAGGCTTCGCGGGTTCCGAGTGGTATTGGGTCTACTCGATAGTCCTATCGGGTATATCCGGTATCCGAGATCTGGGTCGTCACAGTTGGTATCAGAGCATTATTGTGTGAAGTACATGGGAATATGAGATATACAGTTTCCAGAGTCCTGAAAGTCCAGTACGGCCATTCGCTGGCGTTAGGTTCATGATTCATGATCACTTCATTTTTCGTGTATCATCTTGTGCGTGCTGGGTTAGCACAGTGTGAGATGGTTTTGCTCTCGTCAGGATGTGATGAGGTGCTTCTTTTTCGTCATGATGTCTGTCTCGATCATGTTGTACTTGGCAGAGTTCGTCGAAAGGCTTGAATTTACGGTACATTGTTCAAGAATTTCCTGCCATTTGTTCAGGTTGCCCAAAATATTGATATAAATACTTTAACAAATTCAATTAAATGCCTAAAAATACCCAAAAATTTTCTAAAAATAGTCAAAATTCACCGGACAAATCCTAGATCCGCACCATTAAGGATCCACTAAACTACGAGTGTTATAGTCCATCCCCCCTAAAAAGAATTTCATCCTCGAAATTAGACGAAGGATAAGGAGGCAACTGACACACGGCACACCCTATTAACCGAAAAAGATAACTGGACGAAACAGAAATCGATACCTTAAGAAGGCTGACTTTTCGCATGGCATGAAGTAGACTCGCTTGAGACGACAGTCAACCATGGCGCCATAAAGTTCCAGCCAATCCATGCCAAGAATCGCGTCATAGTCGACTAACTGTAATGCATAAAGCCTCGCTGGTAGTTTCCGACCACTGACCATAACCGGAGAAGTTTCCAAGCACATAGGAGTAGACATAAAATCACCAGACGACAACTCCACGAGCATGTCATAGGAAATTTCATTCACCGGTCTCTCGATCCGGGCAATAAAATCTTCGGAGATGAACGAATGCGTCGCACCTGAATCAAAAAGAACATGAACTGTGCGATCATAAATCAAAACCGTACCTTCAATCAGATTAGACACCAACGCTTTCGCATGAGTGATATGTGTAACTCTGGCTCTCGGTGGACGAGTAGCGGCAGACGACTGCTGAGAAGGTGCAGGAACTGGCGGTTGAAATGGTTGAATCAATTAAGATGGCTGAGGCGGCGGTGAAAGATGGAACTGTGGCTGCTGCGACTGCGAAGTCTGCAAGAACTGCACCGTCTGCTGTCTCAATGGATAGTTTCGAGAAATGTTCCCCGGCTGATCACAACGATAACACACAACTGGCAGAGAGCACGGCACACCCGGATGACTGCCACCACATCTGGAACATAACCTCGGCTGGAGAGCAACAAAATTTGGACGCGGTTGAACAAAAGAACCAGACTGCTGACTCGGGTCAAAAAATGAAGGTTGATCAAACCTCTTCCTCTTCTTCTTATGACGGAAACCTCTGCCCTGAGATTGCTAAAAGGAAGCACTATCAGCAGGAGAGAAGGTGGGAGAAACTCCTGAAGCAGATGACTGGTGGGGCGGCTGATGCTGCACAGCCAATGGAACCACCCCAGTCTGAGCAAAACTTTGAGTCCTCGCCAACTCCAACTCCAACGCGACAACGACTTGATAAGCGGAATCCAACTCAGACATACGTGTAGCGAACAGTGGTAGGCTCAATTCTGCTCTCAGTCCGCGTAAAAACTGTTGAGTCCTCACAGTCTCTCATCGGCAAAGATATGAGGTGCATACCAGCCCAACTCAATAAATTTATCACGATATTGCAGCACTAACATTTCACCCTATGTCAGCTCTAGAAATTGATACATCTTGGCTAACTTCAGGCAGGCTGGAGTATAGATACGTTCGAATGCAGCAACAAACTCAGCCCACGAGATCTGTCGAAGCGGACGGGAACGGAAAGTAATTTTTCATTCTGAAGTCCACCATGTGCGTGCAGTACCTTGAAGTTGATAGGAAGCCAGCATAACTCGTTCATCCTCGGCACACTCCATGTATTGAAAGACACGCTCAGTAGCATCCAACCACTCCCTCGCTATCTTGGGATCGGATTGACCCTCGAAAGTCGGTGGATGGAACATTAAAAATTCTTTCAGTGCTCGTCCATGACTACCGGGTAGCTCCGCAGGCAGAATAGGAACAGGTGCAGCCTAGGCAGGAACCGGTACAGCAGGAGCAGGTGAAACGCTAGCCTCATTCCGAGGAACTGGGGCTCTTCGCCTTCGAGGCGGTATCTTGAATCTATGAAAACACGACAATGGAAAATATATTAGCATCGTAAGAAACATCCTAAGCCAGCCACGAACGACTCAAAAAGGACTTGCTCTGGACCAATGCAGATTTCAATTCCTGACACAATTCCCTAACTCCGCTCTGATACCAACTGTAACGACCCAGAGCCCATGGTACCGATAACTCGGTACAGTACCGAATTACCGCTACCATGAACTGGGGACGCCACCCAGGAGGCTGATGAGTCCCACGAAGGGTTAGTGGGGTTTGTTGAGGGATTGTATTAGAAAAAAAAAAAAAAAATTAAAGTTAATAATAAACAAAAATTAAGCAGAAAGGGTCCATGTTAGAAACTCAAAATTGTGTTCCCTTCCTCTTAATTACCGAAATCTAACTACAACCTTCGTCAGTAATATAAATATACTTCGACGCAATCGACGACATAAATAGGTACTAAAGGATAATTCCCAAATTCCGACTAAACGTTACAGGATATCAGTATACAAACAACCGGCATTAATGCGAGCCAACGTAAACAAGCAGTCTTAGCAATGTTAGATTATTGTTCGGTAAGTCCAAATTAAAACGGACAGTCTGACCTCTCAAAACTATAAAAACACGGATAGTTTGCCAGCGAGACACAAAAACCCTATTTTGCCCTCCTTATCTCGCAACTTTCGAAAGGAGAGGCCAGCCGTCGGGAAAAGGGTCCTCGTCGCCGAAGAGGAAGAGGCGGCCCAGCTAAAACCCCCTTTCTCCCCTTGCCCTCCGTCGAGGAAGCCCCGCTAAGACCCCGTCCCTGTGCGGGCGTCGTCGGCGCTCGCAACCGCCCACGCCGCATGGCCGCCCGCTTGCATCCTCTGCGCCCCCCTTCCGCTCTCTTTTCTTCCTCCTCCACGCCCTTCCTCTCCTCTCCGGCTCCCGTTCGCCACCTCGTCCTCCTTCCCAGGAAGAGCCTCGCCTTCTTTCCTCACAACCATGGCGTTTCCTTCTCCCGCTCTCCTATATGTTGTTCGTCCTCTGCAACCGCCTCGCCGGCGCCTTCTGCAGCTTCTCCCAAGGTATCATCTCCTTGCCTTCTCGATTTGTCTTGACGCGATTTCTACGTTGGTTTCCCATCAAAAAGCCGGTTCTGTTTCGTTCAGGAGCGGCCGGGGCACTTGGCGAAGAGAGGAAGCTGGAGGGATTTGCTGAGCTTGAACAGCTGGGTCGTGCGCGACTATTACCGCCTCGTCGCTGCCGTCAACGACCTCGAGCCTCGCATCTCCGTGCTCACAGATCGAGAGGTGCTCGTTCAGCAATCGTGTTTCCGGAGAACAGTAGAGCATAGGGAGGAGTGGCAATGTTGGTGGGAGACGAGAGGATTTCTGTTCTTTGTCTTTGATCATCGTGTTCTTGTCGTTTGTTGCTCTGCAGCTGACTGCGAAGACCGCGGAGTTCCGTTGTCGCCTAAGCAATGGGGAGACCCTTGCGGATATACAAGCTGGTTGCTCCTCGGCGACTCTGTCTGTCGTTTGTCAAACCTGGTTCCATCTTATTTCGTGCACTAATTCGTTCTTGATTTTGATTGTCAGAGGCGTTTGCTGTTGTCCGCGAGGCTGCGAGAAGGAAGCTTAGAATGCGGCACTTCGACATTCAGGTAGCGTGTAACTTTCCTCTTCAAACAAGACAAGGAAAATAGTTGGTAGAGGAAACAAGTAGAGCTCCCGTTGTTCTCATCCTCTAATGTCCTTCATTTCAGCAGATCATTGGTGGTGCGGTGCTTCACGATGGGTGCGTTGCGGAGATGAAGACCGGTGAAGGGAAGACTCTCGTTTCAACTTTAGCTGCTTACCTCAATGCGCTCACCGGCAATGGGGTTCATGGTAGGCACCGTTTATTTTTCCGGATGCAAGCTTTTTCACATTTTTCCCCTCTATGTTCATTGAAGACATCTTTCGGACATTGTTGCGAGCTTGCCACGGGGGTGGGTGGCTTCTTTCGGTACAGAGCACACGATGACTTCAAAAAACAGAGTTATTAATTTGGATTGTCCTGAGAGATTTCTTGTCATGTGTCTGTTGGCTTTGCGCATGGGTTACACACTTCTCGTAGAAAGTGGATACTTTTTTCTGTTATTGAATAACTCAGTGAATATCTTGGTTATTATGTAAAGCTAAGAAGCTTTTGCGTTGCCCAAATAGGAACTGAAATTGGTTTCAGTTCTTCTGCACGTGTTTCTGTTGGTAGGCTGTTTCATACACAAGTCCTGTTCAGGTGGATGATTTTGTGGCTGATTTAAAGTGTGAGTTCTATATGCCACTGGCTTAGTGATGCAATTACTAATCATTATTTCACATGATGAAGCGCCTATTATATGTTTCTTCGCTTGGCTTCTTATGCTATCTGAGACAATAACTCATTTTTATCGGTGGCAGGGCTACCGCAATAAGGGGAGGTGGCAAAGCCACCGTATCAAGGGAGGTGGCAAAGCCACCGTATCAAGGGAGGTGGCAAAGCCACCATAACAAGGGGAGGTGGCAAAGCCACCATAACAAATGGAGGTGGCAAAGCCACCGTAACAAGGGAAGATGGCGAAGCCACCGTTATAAGGGAGGTGGCAAAGCCACCGTATCAGGTTTCACGAAAGCCAGGGGATAACACTGAAGAGGGTTTGATCCTGAACAAGAGGCTTGGCACAGAGGAAACTAGACCTCGACCATGAGTTGGCGGCACCCAGTCACTCAAGCCCCCTTGCGACCAAAAGCCTCGAGGAAATAACCAAGGTAAAGGGAAAATAGTGAAGGGGGACGCGAAGGCATAGGTTCCTTTGGGCTCAGGGGTGACCACTTCACCCGTGCAACTTAGAATCTCGTAGGCCTTTGCAGTCAGCCACCCTAGGGGAGAGACAAACCACTAGACTATCGTGAAAAGATGGACACAGAGAAGAAGAAGGGAATCCAGACATGTGATCAACAAATATTGGCAAGCATATTCTTATTCCTTACAAAAGAGATGACATACAAAGGGAGCCAGAGGGCTATTACAATGCCAATAAAAAACAAACGAAGAAAAGAATAGGGAAAACCACAAGGGAAGGCAAACTACTTCGTGGGAAGTACATTGGGGAGGGGGACGGAGCATAGGCTCCTCCCCCTCTGGACCTCTCCACTCTACTCTGTCCCTCACCTTCTTCTTTTCTTCTCTCTTCACTCACTTTCTTCCTCTTGTCCAGACGATGGTAGTCAGAGCGGCCTTCTCTTCCTCCTCTCGTCGCCATTCCTCTTCTTCCCTTTTCTCTCTTGTCTCTCGTTCTCCCTTTTTCCTACCCACTTCCAGCCGTTGCTTTCTCCTTCTTCTCTTATTTTTATAGGGGCTCGCCTTAACGCTCCTCTAGCGGTGGGTGGTCAACGAGGTGTTCCTGAGGCTGTGACACCGGTCACCATCGTCCACCACGCTATTGGAAATGGGGTGAGTAAAATGGTGGCAGCAGGGCAAGTGCATCATGGAAGCTTGCCAGAAGCATGCAAGCTTGATCCGAGGTCCCTGCATGCCAAATCGGTGACCGTTGGTCAAGGGTAATGACCATTGGACTTGAGGAAAGCAACGCCTTCCTCTTTCATCAAAATAACGCTGGAGCTGCCGTACCAATGGCTTGACCGTATCACCGTATCACAAAACCCATCATATCAAATGATCTTGGAGTGCACTGTATCAACGGTCAAGCGAGCGTGCCGTATCACGTGGTAGGCGGCCTCACCATATCACTGGTCAGGCGGACATGCCGTATCACTGCCAGGGGACGTGCCGTATCACACGCCAGGTGGGCGCGCCGTATCACACGCTGGGGGGGTGTGCCATATCAATGGCCAACAGGTGGCCTCATTGTTTCAAATGGTGGGAAGTCCACCGTATCAAGCCTCCTTAAGGTCTATGACCCATGATTTAATTTGCCCGTCTCAGGGTGAGTATAGTACTCCATTGTTTCCAGAGTTTGCATTTGTTGATTCTCTTCAAGGGCTTGGGAATCTCGAACCTCCATGGTGTATTCTTCACCACCAAGGATTCAAAGTCGAACCCATGACAGTGTGTAAATTCAGGGCGTCTTACTCCCCCTTGCTGTTTAATGCACTCGTGCAAGTACGAGACGTTGTCGGGCGCTATGATTCTTCAGAGTCTGGACGTCCCGTCTCTCCGCAGTCTTGTTTCTTCAGTTTCACTCCTCGATGTGAAACTGGGAAGTGTATAGATGTGAAATTTACACGTCTACAAATGCCCCCCACCCTCGGTTAAAGCGGGTGAAGGATGAGACAAGCGGTACATGCGGGTGCATTCGCTCTTGTAGAGTATTACTGTCGCATTGTTGTTGGAGATCGACGCGGTCGAGGGACTAACAATACTCCAGATTTGACTATGATAGGTACTTTAATAATAATAACAACAACAATAATAATTTTCTCTTTTTTTCTTGCTTCTTTTTTCTCCTCTTCTTCTTTTTTCTTTTTTTTCACCTTTTCTTCCCCCCTTTTTTTAACGAGCTTGCCCCTTATAACTTCCTACCCCAACCCGACCCCAACATAGACCCCCGCTACTTCCACTCCGTAGCCCAACCCAAGTCTACCCTTACCTGCCACCCCGGGGCACCATGCATCGGCCATCATCGCCCCACCCATAAAGGACCTTCCCATCCCCTTTGTAGAGGAACCCATGGTCCCCACACCCGACCACATGGGAATAGATGCTAACCCGAAACCCCTCCCCACCCTCGAGAAGACCCAAGTTCATACCAATAGGAAGGAAGAACCTCAAGTCTCCCCCAGCCCACATACCCCAGATCCTCAAGAGCCACATACCTTCACACATGGCACCATAACCATAGATGGGCCCCTACTCAAATGGCTTAAGGTAGACCCCACCCTCCATAGCTTGTACCCATACCCCCAACCCATGGGACACCAATCCCAAATGGTGCCCCTTCGGCCTCCCCATGTCACCTATTAAACCTCCTATTTTGTGGAAGATTTGGGAGACTTGGTGGATTGCCTACACTGGCAAGTCCACTTGACCGATCTGCTAGCCAGGAAGCCATCGAGGTCTAGCACTATTAGTTTCACTTTCCCCGCCCTTGGCTCCATCACTACCGGCTGCACGAAAGGCCGCTGCACTAGTTAGATCCTCCTCCTTCTTGCCATGGAGTAAGAACCCATCCCTGTACACTCCCATCCCATCATTATTCTGGGCATGAACATCGGCCAACCCACCCGAGACACTAGCCCAATTGCCTTGTTGGAGGAAGATGATCCACCACCTTTAAAAATCCTTGAAGGCATAGAGTTCCTCTCTCTAGGTGGCCCTTTTCACGATCCCTTCGACCCCTTCCTATGGGAGCTCAACTACCCACGTGGCCCACCCACGTCGTTCTCCACCCACTACTTCCTAGACCCGAGCTACACAAGGGAAACCATGACCAAGAATGACATGCACCTAGGGAATGAGGAAGTGACCCACCCCAAGATGTCCACCTTCCTAGACCCCCTTTGACCTTTACGAGTGAAAACTCAAAGGCCATCCCATTCCCCCACACATGGAAGTCATCTCTGGTATAGGAATCCATGTGTCATGTCATACCACATCATTCAGTATGGTTGGTAAGTCAGGTCATTTCATTTGTGCCACACACACTTTAGGTCCGAAGCATGATTGGTCCACATTCAGGTGTGCCGGCCCTCCCCCATCCATCATCACCCACCCAATTAGTCTTGTGCATGAAGGGTACACTCATGGATGTCCTAGTCCCCCAACATTGGTCACACATATGCATGATAGGTTCACTTGTGGGTGCCAAGGACCTCCCACGTCTAACAAGCCTGATAGTCACCACATGCCTGATAGGTCCACATACGGCTGTCCCGATCCACCCTTGCACACTATAGTTGTCACACTTACACTACATCATAATGCATGGCATGAGCACTCAAGCAAGAAATTAGCAATGAGTCGTAAGGTTCACAAAGAGCGAGCAAAAACTAACAAGCATCACTTAGAGTGCCAAATAGGTGATGCGGTGATGGTGATATCGGAGTGGCTCTACCCTAGAGCTATCTTCAAACTGAGGGCACGAGGACTTGGACCTTCCCAAGTTTTGATAGGCATTGGCAACCATGCTTATGGGCTGACCTTAACAAAGAATTTCGGGATACACCCAACTTTTCATGTGGTGGATCTAGCACCCTATGAGGGCCCTGTGGTGGAACCTAGTAAGCATCTCGAGCCTACACCTACCTTTGTGAGCGACACCATCGAAGAGCCTCCACATACCAGCCTAAGAGCCCAACGTGAGCACACAGAGGTAGTACTGGACAAGTAAGGTACCATTGCCAGGAAGAGGGTGTGTCCACGCTATACTGAGAAGTGGAAGAGCCATTCCCCAGCTATGGACACAGGGTTGAGCTGGGAGGACGTGCTTCACCTGAATTTGCTTTGGTGTACCACTACCCCGGTGGACCCACGCTCGACGGGGTCGTGTTCTCCCCACCCCGGGGGTATGATGAGGACATCACACGCTACTCCATATTTTTTCGAGTTATATAATGTATTTTTCATATTAATTGAGTCTTATCAGTGTATTTTCTTTAATTGAGTCAGTTGAATAATGGGCCAATGGGTTAGCATGTCGGCTCTTGATTGCCCTCAGCACATGTGCTTGCAGAAATACACCCATTCTGAGTGGTAATGGAAGGCGAGATGGAGGCCGTAAGCTTGAGGAGCAATGGAGGCATAATGGAAGTGTTAAAGGAAGTGTAAATGGAGGTTCAAACACATCGGGCATCTCCCCTTGTTCAGAAGCGAACGAGATCGGCTCGAGTGCAAAAACGAATGGACCCTGCTCAGAATCTGCCATAGGTTTGGAAAAAGAGTGTGGTGGAGGTATAGGCAAAGTGTGGTTTAGGATAATGGCGGGCCGAGGTGGCGATAATAGAGGATTAACTGATTGGGAACATGGTGTAATAGGTTGTTCGATGGAGGCCGATGAAGTAGAGGTTAAAGGAGGCTCGGCGGAAGCCAGTGCAATGGAGGTTAAAGGAGTGGAGATTGGAGGTATGATGGTAAGAGGCTTAGTGCGTTGAAAGCATCGGATTTTGGTGGTACGGGAGGTTTGGATAATAGAAGAGGGTTCATGGTGCGTTGGCGTGGGTGATTAGAGTATCGACCCATCATCGTAACACCAATTGATTTGGTAAATGGGGTTGGAGATGGTGGCTTCATCCTAAGCGGAGGGTTCATCGTGCGGTAATGGAGGCAGTGGAAAATGAAGGAAACTCGATGGGTGCCTTCAGAACTTTATCACTTTGTGCCGGCTCCAATTCTTCATAATCATCAAAAATATCAAGTGGATGCCGTGGTGGAGGCGTAATAATAGATGGTGGAGTACAATGTTGTGATGGAGGACTTTGTGGAGGTAAATATGAAGGTGGAGGCGGAGGCGAAGGAGGCAGAGGGCCATATGAATGAGTGGGGTGGATAAGTGGAGGGCGGACGGCATCCACTTGATCATTGAAGTTTGTAAGTTCACCTTGCTCATTTAAATCATTGATGCCATTATATCTCCTCTCCTTCCAATCTTCCTCCATCCTGGTAATGTTATTCATGAAGGTATGAAGAGGATTGACTTGAGGAAGAGGAGGTGGAGCGTGCCGCGGGCTTGTGACCCTCTTGAGTTGTTCCTCCATCGAAGTAATTTTATCAAGAAGAGTTTGTTGGAGGGGTGTAACTTGAACATTGGAGGGTTGGCCTTGAGAGGAAGGCCGTAGAGGGACGGCTTGATATGAAGGTTGTGGAGGAGGATTAATGGGCCGTCCCACAAAAGGACCCGGACGGGCCAAGTTGTCAGGAATGCTTGGGCCTTGGGGCCGTGAAGGAGGAGGAATAGAGGGAGGAGGGTGATGGACCACACAAAGAGGAGTGTGAGTAGGAGGAGATAGGTGATGGGCCACCCGAATGGGAGTGGAAGGAGGATGAGAAGAGTGAGATGCACCCTCAACGATGGCCTTACGGGCTTAGATTTTTTGAGGGGTGAGATGATAGAGGAGACGGTCCCGTGAGAATAGTGGCTCGCAACTGAGGCGAGAAACTATGAGATTGGCCATTGCCCATGGGTCGAGCAAGACTGTAGGAATGAGGACGTGTCCCCTTGAAAGAATTATGGTAAGAATCGTGATGAATATGTTGAAATTGAGGAGTGTAGGATATGCTAAGTTGTGCATCCTCATGATTATAATTAGCATTGATCATGTTAGTTTGATTATCGAAGCACAACATCATGCAAATCAAAAATATTCAATTCAAATAATTTGCAAAGGCATCAACCAAGTGAGATGTTTTATGCTTGATTCTTCTTAAATCAAACCTTGGTGAGTTAGAGATTTTTATTAAAGTTGATATGATTCACTCAAGGTCAAGAACCTAGTTTCAATGTGATTTTCTTCAATGCCAACTAGGTAATTCTCACCATGTATAGGCCAACTAAACTCGGGGACTTCAAACGTACAACCTGCCCGACGTCCGTGAGGGAATCCACGGGTGCGGAAACTTATGGAGGCTTGATTTAAGAATTTTCAATCCAAAGAGACGGAATGCCCAAGGGAGGGTTCTTCCTTAACCAAGAGGGGATATGGTATTCTAGAAAGGGTGGAGAGAGGAGGTCTCCCAAGCCAAATGCAATATGGATGCAAAACTAATGGAGAATGAAGATAATATACATGTATGAAAAATATATATAAAAAAATGATGCAAGATGCCGACAGCGACGTAGCAACGGCGCTCGGCCGCACCCTGACCACCGAGGAAGGCGCGCAGGTCGACCAGCTCATCCTGACCGCCTCCGCGTTCGTGGAGTCCCGCACCGGCTACCGCTTCGCGCCGGGCGACTACACGATTGGCCGCAAGGCCCGCGCCCGACTCACCCTCCCCGGAGCGGTCGCCGAGGTGACCGAGGTCCGCAAGATCGACCGCCGCGACGGCACCGCCGATGTGCTCGTCGAGGGCACCGACTACAACGTGCGCGGCCGCACCCTCTACCTGATCGACGGCTGCACCTGCTGGCTCGAGGTCGACTTCACCGTCACCGCCGAGGTGCCGGCCGAGATCGTCAGCCTGGTGGCCGCGCTGGTCGCCTCGGTGGTCGACGCCCCGGCGGCGAACGTCGAGAGCGAGACCGCCGGCCCGTTCCAGGTCTCCTACATGACCAGCTCCGGCCGGGTGTACCTTGCCGAGTCCGACAAGGCCGTGCTGGCCCGCTACCGCCAGCCGCGCCCGGCCGTGGACACGCTCGGGTGAAGGTCAACTCGGAGATCGTCACCTACGTGGCGGTCACGGCCAGCGACGACGGGCTTGGCAACATCAGCTACACCGAGGCCGCCCCGGTCAGCGTGCGGGCGATGGTCGCCGGCCGCGGCTCAGACGAGTCCGCGGACGCCGACAGCCCCCGCGTCATTACCGGGCTGACTCTCTACATCTTCGACCTGACCGTCGTGCCCGGCCCCGAGGACTACTTCACTGTCCGCGGTGACCGCTGCGAGGTCGAGGGCGAGGCGCACCGGTGGGGATCGATGGGCGTCGAGGTTCCGGTCAAGCGGGTGCCCTGATGGCCAAGATTCACTGGAACGACGCCGGCCTCAAGGCCGCCCTGAACACTTCCGAGGTGGCCGCCGAGGTCGAGAAGGCCGCCGAGGCCCTCGCCGACCGTGTACGCGCCCACGCGGGCTGGGACGGCCTCGTCTCCGGCGTACCGGGCGCCGACGAGCTCCCGGTCAAGGTCAGCACCTACAAGACCGACCGCCCCCGCGCCTCGGTCCACCTGGCCCACCCAGCCGGCCTCGCTGTGCAGGCCAAGCACGGCGTGCTCACCACGGCGGCCTCCGACCTTGGCATGGAGGTGAGCGACGAATGACCCTCGACGTCTTCCCCGACCCCCGCGAGGATGTGCGGGCTCTCCTGACGGCCGCCAAGGCCGCGCGCTGGCCCACCGCCACCATCGGCACCTCGTTCCCCACGAGCGCGATCTCGGTGCCGCACATCCAGCACGCCTGGGACGGCACCCCCTCCGAGCAGTCCAACCGGCAAGTGTGCACCATCCGGGTGACCTGCTGGACGCCCAAGGGTCGGGTCTCCGACGGCATCGACCTGGCGCAGCTGGTCCGCGCCTACCTGCTCGACTCCGGTTCGAGCGCGACGTGGCGGTTCCGCCGCGGCCCTGGCCCCTCGCACGGCACCGACCCGGACACCGGGCTGCCGTTCTGCACGTTCACCCTCACGGCCGAGACCCGGCCGACCCGCGTCTCCTGACGCGCCCCTGATCTCCCGCGCGCCCAACCCTGACCCAAGGAGCACCATGTCGATCTACGGTGACCCCACGAGCAACGCCCCGGTGTTCAACAGGTACGCCGTGCTGATCGGTGCTCTGGATGCCACGATCCCGGACGCCCCCGCGGCGTTCACCCTCAACGAGACCTCGGGCGGCTCGTCCGGTGTCACCGACGAGTGGGACGTCGTCGGCGCCCTGCACGAGGACAACCCGTTCAGCAACGGCGAGGAGTCCATCGACGAGACCCGCCACACGGCGGCCGGGTTCGGCGTCTACGCCAAGACGTTCAAGAACCAGGAGGAGACGATCGAGTTCACCGCGCTCGAGACGACCCTCATCACCCTGGGGATCCTCTACGACGCCAGCGGCGTGACCGACACCTCCGGCACCCTGGAGGGCAAGCTCAAGCAGCGCGACCCCTCCGAGACGTTCCGCATCGCCTTCCAGCGCGAGAACGCCACCCAGATCGAGCGTCGGGTGTCCACCAACTACGCGCAGATCAACAGCATCACCCGCGCGCAGAACAGCGACCGGGCGGAATACACCGTCAGCGTGACGGTGTACCCGAACGCCTCGAGCGAGCTGTACGACTACTACCTCGGCCCCGACGCGGCCTGATCGGAGCAACACCATGACCGACGAGAAGAAGGCCGCCGAGAAGGCCGCCAAGCCGGAGCCCAAGGCCCCCGAGGTCGAGCTGTTCTGTGTCGAGCTCAAGGTGCCGAGCCGCGGCCGCAAGCGTGGCGACGTGCTGCAGGTCAGCGAGGACCGGGCCCACGAGCTCGTGGCCGCCGGCCTGGCCAAGCACGTCTGAGACCAGGCGGGGCCGGCGCACCATGCGCGGGACGCCGGCCCCGTCCTTCCCCTGCACCACCGCCCGCGCACCTCTCCGAAAGGATCCCG
Organism: Amorphophallus titanum; assembly: GCA_024336825.1. Lineage (NCBI taxonomy): Eukaryota > Viridiplantae > Streptophyta > Magnoliopsida > Alismatales > Araceae > Amorphophallus > Amorphophallus titanum. Next base: position 15,035,264 of record JANBPO010001371.1, on the reverse strand, counting down.
CGCACATGACCGACCTCGAGACCGAGTCGACCGCCGAGGGCAACACCACGACGTTCGAGCACTTCGGCCGCACCTGGACGGTGCCGGTCAAGAAGCAGCACTCCCACATCCGGGCCGCCAAGGCGATCCAGCGCGCCGAGGGGTTCCTCGACGCCGACGACATCGCCGAGGTGTACCTCCCGGCCGAGGAGTACGCCGCGCTCTGCGCCCTGAACGTCACCGCCGAGGAGCTCGACGAGTTCGCCGGCGAGATCGCCAAGGCGATGGGGGTCGGCGACAAGGGAAACTCCGGGCCCTCCTCGACGTCCTAGAGCATCACGAGGACGCCCTGGAGGGCTCTCTGTGGCGCTACGGCACCGACCTGGGCGCCCTGTACCGCGGTGACATGACGCTGCGGCAGCTCTGGGTGCGGATCCAGGCGCTGCCCCACGACAGCCCGCTGCACGCCGACCTCCGCGAGGCCCACGAGAAGGCCAAGGCCGCCGAGCGGGCGGCCGACCTCGACGACGTACACACGCGCTACCGCAAGGGGTGACCGATGACTGCTGAGGTCGGCTGGGCATCCCTGGGCGTCGTCCCGACGCTCGACCGCAACGGCATGGCCGGGCTCGGCAAGCAGCTCGACCCCGCCCTGGCCCGAGTGGGCAAGGACTCGGGCCGGAAGTTCGGCTCGATCCTCGGCAAGGCCGCGATGGCCGCGACCGCGGGCGCGATCGGCGCCGGCTACGCCGCCTTCCGCCTCGGCAAGTCCGCGATCGAGCAGGCGTCCGACCTCAACGAGTCGCTCAACGCCGTTAACGTGTCGTACGGCAAGCAGGCCAAGGCTGTGCAGAAGCTGGGCCGCGAGGCCGCCGAGAACCTCGGCCTGAGCAACGTAGAGTTCAACGGCCTGTCGGTGCGGTTCTCCGCGTTCGCCAAGACCATCGCCGGCGGCAAGGGCAAGGGCGTCGTCAAGACGCTCGACGACCTGACCACCCGGGCCTCGGACTTCGCCTCGGTGATGAACCTCGAGGTCAACGACGCCGCCGAGCTGTTCCAGTCCGGCCTCGCTGGCGAGACCGAGCCGCTCCGCAAGTACGGCATCGACCTGTCGGCTGCCGCGGTCACCGCGCACGCCTACGCCACCGGGATCGCCGACGCCGGCTCCGAGCTCACCGAGTCGGAGAAGGTCCAGGCCCGCTACTCGCTGCTGATGAAGCAGACCAAGCAGGCCCAAGGCGACTTCGCCAACACCTCCGACCAACTGGCGAACAAGCAGCGGATCCTCAACGCCCGGTGGGACGACGCCAAGGCCAAGCTCGGCACCGCGCTGCTGCCGATCATGGAGGACGTGGTCGGCTTCATCGCCGACAAGGGCCTGCCCGCGTTCGAGGACTTCTCCGACTGGTTCACCACCGACGGCGTCCCCAAGGTCAAGGAGTTCGCCGAGGAGGTCCGCCCTCTCGCCGAGAAGCTGCTGCCGGCCGCGGGTGACGCGCTCGGGGTGATGCGGGACGCCGGCAAGGAGCTGCTGCCGATCGCCGAGGGCATCGTCGGCGCGTTCAACGACATGCCCGGCTGGGCCAAGAAGGCCCTCGTGGGCGGTGCGGCCGCCGGGCTGCTCGGCAAGAAGTTCGGGCTGTTCACCCTCCTGGGCGGCGGCAAGGGCGGCGGCGGGCTGCTCTCCAAGGCGACCCCGGTCCCCGTGTTCGTCGTCAACCAGGGGTTCGGCGGCGCGGGCGGCCCGACCGGCGGCGGCAAGACCCCGCCCTTCGCGGCCGCGGGGCGCCCGCTGCTCATGCGGAGCCTCGGCCTGGCCTCCCTCAACTTCCTGATCGGTCCCGAGGCGGGGCCCCGGAAGTTCTCCGACCCGGAGGCCGCCTACAACAAGCTGATCTCACTGGCCGGCGCCAAGACCCAGGACGACCTCATCGAGGCCCTGAACAGCGCGGGCAAGGACAAGCTCTCCGAGTGGCGCAAGATCCTGCGCGACGAGTTCGGCGTCGGGTTCGGGGCGCTCCACAAGCAGGAGTTCACCAACGGCGGCAACTTCATCCCCGGTGGCTTCACCGCCGGCGAGCAGAACCGCACCCAGGAGAACCTGCGCCTGGCGTTCGCTGAGGGCACCAAGTACGAGGGCCTGCTCAAGCGGCTGCCCACCAAGGTCGAGACCAAGCTGTTCAACCCCGACCTGGTGCGGACGCTCGACGACGTCGACCGGCTCATCAAGCTGTACGACATCAAGCTCGACAAGCGCAAGGTCAAGACCCTGTACGAGCTGCTGGGCATCGACCAGACCCTCGCAGACCTCGAGCGCCTCGGCCGCTGTGTGCGCCGTGAGAGCCCACCGTCCGCGTGAGTCCGTTACCTTCGTTATATGCTTGCTGAACTAGGTCCAAGGCTCATTTCACATCAAGTCTACTGGCGTAGTCTCTGGTTCGTTGAATCATAGTCATGGCCGGGCCTTTCTTGTAGTTGAGGATGATCAACAGATGTATGGCTGCTATTGACAACCCCATTTATAGAAGCATGTGCTTCCTTTACCGAGTGAAAACCCTTATAACGAGCTCTAGGGTATCCATTCACTTGGACAAAGTATTCAGGCCAACTATAATATACACCAGGTTCGCGACTAACCCACACTACATAGCATTTATACCTTCCCATTTTTTGAACCTCAATTCCCTACACTTTCAGAATAAAAAAAATGACAATTTGGTTGGCAGGATTAATAAAAACAGAATGTAGAGAATAATTGTAGAGGAGCATTAAGAACTTAAAATAGAAGAGCGGGTGTCACTGTAGGGTCACGATCGGGATCGGTGCGTCGATTTAACGCATTGCTGCATTTGAGGTGGTAACACAGCCCCTCAGGAGCAGAAAAAAGGGGAACGTAGGGAACCCTAGCCGAACGATCGTTGCTCGATCGGAGCATACTACAGAGGTGATTGGACAAGGGAAGGTATAGGCATAATTAGGTTCCCCTATGACCCTTCTGACCTTGCAATCTATCGTGACGGTCGCCGTTGACATTGGCCCTGGGAATGCAAATCCATTGTGACTACGAAGGCAACAAGCTACACCAAGATTGGCGTAGTGAAGCGGTAGCGAGAGTGCGAGGGCGGAGCATGGCGTCGAGGGTTTTATGAGTGGATAAAGGAGGACGATTACAATTGCTAAACCTCGGGATGGCTTCGGGCCTCAGAAATCCTTTTCTGCATATTCAAGGGAAAATCGGTGTTACATAGCCCACATGGGGTACCCCAGTTTATACTATGGTTTGACGACAGGTCAGTGGCGACGACGAGTATAAGGGTGACAAATTGTTACCTAGTGCTAACAAATGCCCGATAGAAGTGACAAATAGCTGCCTAAGTTTGAAAAATAGCTTGTAGTGCTAAAATTGTGAAAACCTAAGAATGTCGATGCATGAAGCAAAGGAAGTGGATAAGGGTGCAAAATACCCTATCAATGACGACAACTAGATCTGCAGAGTAGACAAATGCACTGGTAAGGGTGAAAAATTGATCCTAGAGCTAACAAATGAAAAGCAGAAGGAGCTGAAAGAAGGAGTCAAGTTCATAGGAGGACAAAAATATGAACAGTATATCAAGAGTTTCTACAGTAATCAGAAGAATAATGAAGGGACTTGGTCAATGCCAAGATAGTCAACATTGACTGGTCAAGGTCAACACATGTCAAAGAAGTCTCCAGCCAAGCTCAACTTTTTGTTGAACAGTGATGAGGTCTCAGTCAAAGTCAAAGGTCAATGTATAGACTAGTCACCACTATGCGGCCCAGACAAAGCCAAGCAGGTAATGGAGAGAAGAGAAGGCAATGACTGCTCATGTAGTCATGTGGTAAGAGTGATAAATATGCAGTAAGGGTGACAAATGTCACTTTAGTGGTAACAAATGGACAACTAGCGGTGACAAATGACTAAGGCGACGACCAAGGCATTACGGTGACAAATGGGCTAAGGCGACGGCTATTGAACCTGAGGGTGACAAATAGCTTGTATGATTGACAAATGGATGATAAGTGTGTAAAATAGCTAGTAAGGCTGACAAATGAGTTGAAAGGGTGAATCACAGGTTTGGTGTGTCTGGTACACACTCATCATCTGAGGCCAGCCTTTACACATGACCGAGGCTACCTTGTCAGAGGTATGTTCTCTCTCATGGGACATGGATATTTCCATATTTCAGCCTGAACATCTATTATTCAACCTTTGTCGTCTCTTTTACATCCGTAAGACCTATTTTTCACCATTGACCACCTATTTGTCACCCTTAAAGCATAGCCAAAGCCCTTTTCATCTAGCGGGTGACTTGAGTTTTTCTATTCAGCGGTCTAAACTAGGGTCAGCTCTAAGGTCGACTCTAGTCGACACTTGTGCAAGTAAAGCCTTCATCTTTTCACACTTCAGCCCAGTTCCTTAACCAAACTCATATGTATCCTTTTGTTTACATTTATATTCTTGGGTTAATTGGGTTTGCAATTGTCTGGCATTATAAGCCAAAGGGTTAGTCATTAGGAATTATTGGGTTTCTTTGCAAAAAGGTCACGTAGGCCCGGCGGGATCCCCACCCTCTCTCCCATTGGGCCACCTAGACTCTCTAGGGCCCATAGGGGTGGTCAAGGGTCCAAGGTGGACCAAGCCACCCTTGTTGACCACCAAGAGGGGGGCGCCCCCTCTCTTGTCCCCATATGGAGAATTGAATATTCTTCCCCCCTTTTACCCCCTTTATGATTTTTTTTATTAATGTTGTATTTGACCACATGGGAGAATAATCTCCTATCCCTTATTTGCCCCTCCCTAACCGTAGATCTGAGGGTAATTAGATCTTTTGGTCAGAGTTATATAATCACTTTATTTTCATATTTTGAGAATTAATGAAAAAAAATCAACATTTGTTACTCCAAGCCCAAGGGCGCCCCCTCTCTCTCCTCTCCCCCTTGCAGCTGGATTATTGTGATTTCTATGGTGTGAAGCCATAACCTTGGTAGATTCCAAGGTATATCACCTCCTATGGATGTGACTTCCAGCCACCGCAGCCGCCGCCTCTGCTCGTGCCGCCGTCGAGCCGCCACAGCCCGATCTTTGGAGTGCCGTCCAGGATTCTAAGACCCAAGAAAAAATCTCAAAGAAAATGTTGGTTCTCAAAATCTATGTATCTGATGATCTTAAAACTTTGAAAGATCATTCCCCTCCTTGTTAGCCATCTCCATTTTAAATTTCGTGTCAATCCGCCGTCATTTGCCCCATTTCCCAATTATTTTCCTCCACCGCGCAATCTACCAGTTTATAGATCTACGGGATACTACCTTGTTCTTCTATTTTTACCACCCCCTAAAACACGTCAGAAAAATCCCAAAATATTTTTGCACGTCCCACACATCTCCCTCTATTCCCAGAAAAATCACCAAGATCCAGATCTACCATTTACCATTCGGTCAAAGGTCATTCTCAGGCAGATCTCAATCTGTCCTGACTGTCTGTAATCTGCCCCAGAAGTAGCAATTGCACCACAGAGTTCTTCATTTCCATTCTGTTTTCTGGATGGTTTTAAAATTAATATATGTTGTAGCCCTTCGAGTCCTCTTTCCAAGGGCTCAAATTTAATTTCGATCCGCTTTCGGATCTGGGCACAACAATTCTTTTCGTGGAGGCACGCAGATCTGTCCTGAGATAGGGCTACGGGGCAGTGCTGGAAATTAATTCCCAATAAAATCCCCAACCCCGAACCAGCGGCCGCTGCTCCTGGGGATTGACCAGCAACCCCCCAGCAGTGTCCCAGTCAGCCGCTGCAGCAAGGAGATGCCCGGACGCTGCCATCCCAGTAGTCAGACCCGCTTGCTATCCCGTGAGCCCAACAGAACCCAACCGGTCCAGTAGCCTGTCGTCGGCCCGAAAGCCCTTCTGGATTGCTGCCCGTCAACCCGAGTTCACTACTCCCAGGTCCCAATGTAGTCCTTTACCTCCCTGCGTGGAGTGAGAAATAAAATGTATTTATGTAATTATTGATAATTCTATTTTATCAGGAGTACGAGTCTTGGCCGGGATCGTCTTCCCCGCGCTCGGAATGTGGAGATATCCCCCTTAACTCTCTCGGCATTTTGCTTATTTCATATATACTCGTATGCCGCTGCTTGAGTGTTAGGATTACTAGCTAGTTCTAATTTTATCACCGCTGTGAGAGAGAGTGAGTGCGTGACCCATCCCGTAACTCGACCCGAGCACGCGGAAGAGCCGAATACCGTTGACTCACTGCCGGTTTCTCAACCGCGCAGATCCGCGCGTTTCCCTCACGTGAGACGAGTAGCGAGCTTGCCTAGAGTCTCAGGTTCGAGTCCAAATTAGTGTCGAGTCGCATACCATGCCGCATCAATCTTCAGATTCACACGTCCGCCACTGTACCAAGGATCCGTTGTATGTGATAGGTTTTGACAGATCTATTTGTTAAATAATAGATCTAAGTTTCTAAAAGATGATTTTACCATATTTTTTTAAATCGACAAAAGCTCTTTAAAATATGTAATCACCCAATTGACCCCCCTCTTGGGTGTCAAATTTAATTTCTGAAATTTTCTATAATTACCAGAAATCATTATAAACTTTATGGGGTTCAACAACGATGTTGTGAGGTCGAGCCCAGACTTATTGGACGAACCTAGAGGATCGTCTTGTGCAGTGGTACGAGGAGCCTATTGATTCATGGGAGGAGATGAATGCGAGACTATGGGGGAAGTACGTCCCCGCCACGTATCGACACCGGTTGATTGATTGATGGTAGAGCATCACTAAGGATACCCAATCTGTTTCGGAGTATATCGACAAGTTTGACGAGCTCCTATTGAGGTGCGGAGCTTGCGAGGAGGGCGCGTTAACTCTTTCTGGATTTCGGAGGGGACTTCGTCGGGTTTAACACCAGGAGCTATTCCATCAGCGTGTGATGATCATCGATCACGCCTACTAGGTCGTACGTGAGATGCAGTTGTTCAAGTTAGAGAGGGATCCTTCCCCTCGGGCGAGGCCCGCATATTTGTGCCCCTTCGAGTAGTGTGCTATACCCGTGCCATCCCAGAGGAGTCCGCCCTTCAGACCCCTCGAGGCCTCTTGCCATGATCTTCCCCTTTGCCCTCGTCCTTTTCTCGCCAGAGAGCCTGTGCCAGCCTTACTTGTCCCTCCCACTTGTCCTCAGATTATTGCGCCACCTGTTAGGCGAGATGAGAAGGGGAAAGCCCCTATGGTGGGAGGTTTGCCTCAGGACGGTAGTTCCCGTAACCGCTGCTATCGATGTTAGGGGGTTGGTCACTATGCCTCCTCTTGTCCTACGAGGGCCCTAGCCATTGAGAGTGATGATTAGGGGGATCCTCCGCTAGTCCCAGTGGATGTGAGTTATGAGGTTGGGGATGAGTTGGTCGATGAGTTTCAGTCAGTGGAGGGAGCAGTCGACTGTATCCGGGTAGTTGGCACTGAGGACGTGCTAGGTGATGACAGTCTTGGGGTCGTTTGCTGCATTTTGACCTAGCCGAGGGAGAGCGACGACAGGTGCCGTACTGCGATCTTCCACACCTACAGTCGCCTTGGTGGTAAGGTGTGCAAGGTCATCATTGATAGTGGGAGTTGCATTAATGCAATCTCCACTGGTACCGTCACACGCCTTGGATTGACGCCTGTGGATCATCCTCACCCCTACCAGGTGTCCTGGGTGGATACGACTTCCATTCCCGTTTGGTCGAGATGTCTCGTACTGATACATTTCCACCTATATGAGGGCGAGATTTGGTGCGATGTCTTGCCCATGGAGGTCGAGAGTATTATCTTGGGCAGGCCATGGATATTTGATGAGGATGTGACTCTCTATGGTCGGTCCAACACTTGTGTCTTTGAGCATGGTGGCCAGCGTATCACCCAACACTCCTCTCGACCGCGAGCTTCTACTACTTCACAGGAGGGCACCCCGCCCAGTGCCACGACTGGTGCTAGTGCATCACAGTCACGCACCATTGTTGTACCCAATACCACGTAGCAGGGCACCACCGTCGTCCCCAGAGCTCCCCAGTCTAGTAGCATCCTTACACCTCGTGCTATTGTCTCAAGTGCCCTAGCTTCTAGGACCTTGCAGCTGATCACCGCACAAGAGTTTGAGCTGGAGCTTCCCGAGTGTGATACCATCTATGCCTTAGTAGGGAGAGAGGTTATCGAGGTGATCGTTGAGGAGGCATCGAGCGAGCCCCCTGTTGAGATTGCCTCACTCCTCCACGAGTTTGCAGATACCTTCCCCAAGGACCTACCGGATAGATTGCCTCCTATGTGTGATATCCAGTACACCATTGATTTGATTCCGTGGTCCACGTTACCCAACCTGCCACACTATCGCATGAACCTGGCGGAGCATGCTGAGTTACAGAGGCAGGTTGAGGAGTATCTGAGGAGGGGCTCCGTGAGGGAGAGCATGAGCCCTTACGTCGTTCCCGCACTATTAGCTCCAAAGAAAGATGGCACTTGGAGGATGTGTGTGGATAATCGTGCGATTAATCGCATTACAGTGAAGTATCATTTTTTCATTCTTCGCCTGGATGACATGTTAGATATGATGGCGGGAGCCACAGTGTTCTCGAAGATCGATATGAAGAGTGGCTATCATCAAGTTAGGATCCGACCTGGAGATGAGTGGAAAACGACCTGGATTTGTTCTTTTACTCTCCCGCAAGGCGACGAGAGCATGATCAGAGCAGAGGCCATCTACCCCGCTTGTCTGATGGCTTGGGACATGAAGCTATCCCTTTGTCTGGTGGCTTTATGCCTTATTTATAAAATGCTGGGAGACTTGCACAGGACCCGTCTCCTGAGGAATTTATAGACGGTTGGTCCATTGTACTTTTTCAATGCTTGGGTCTGCACCCTGTTCTTGGAAGCTGCTCCTCGGGCACTACAATCAACTCGCCTTGTTTCGAGGATGATAGAGTTTGCAAGTGCTGAACTGGCTTCAACAGCAGAACAACTCTTCACCATTCGGTGCAAGATGACCAAGGTTCCCATGGACTCGCCCGGGGTTCTGCATTTTTGGAGCCTGGCGGCTCATTCCAGCCCACTTATGAATAAGATGCGGAAGTGCAGTCTGTCCGAGACAGAGGAGTATATACATCCAATCTCTGGCACCAAGTGCACGAGGCCAACCCTGGAGCCAGAGCTAGTTGATTGGGCACTAGCTATCAGACCAAGCATCCTTGTCTTTCAGAAGAGCGGCATCCTATGGCTGGAGCCATACTATCCATTCCGATTCAATTAGAATTTTGGCTATGATCAGCACATTCCTTCCTCCTTTGTACAATTTGCACTGCAGAACGAGCACAGAGCCGGCCAGGTGGCCAATGATGAGGCTCGCGCGTGGTGGGATTTCTTTCATCACCGTGAGGATGCCTTGTTCAGGGTACCAGCCTCGGCTCATTTCCCCTACGTCACTCCTGAGTATGTCAAATGGTGGAATGTGCAGACATGGTTTTATAGAAACTTCTGCCGAGACTGTTGGTTTGTTGCGGAGCACAGATTCTTGGACTCCCAGTCAGAGCCAATCCTTGACATTGAACCCTCCTATTTGAAGAAGTTAAAGTATTAGACCAACATGGAAGTGATGGATTATTTAGAAGCCCGGAAGACTATGAAGCATTGTTCATCCAAGGCCGATCCAAAGTTGCCTGAGATCAGCAAGGACGATTATGTGAAGACACTTCGGGGGTTGTGTCGGGTGAGTAGCGAAAGGGTGATCCTTCGACAACTCCCTTTGCCAGTGGAGGAGCCCATCCCGTCCGTGGCCGACTGGTGTCTAGAGACTGACAGCTTGCATCCTTATCAGACTTTTATCAGAGGGGAAGACAGGCGGGATGCACTGTATAGTAACACCCTGGCTTTTTGCATTGCTTCGCTCTCATGGGCTCTCAGTTGGTGGCCCGAGTGAAGCTATTTTGGACTGGCCTCTTCTGATCTCCTTCAAGTATGCTGATGGATGGGGGCTAGACCATTTAAGCCTATATTATTATTTGTCTTCTCGTGACCACGCAGACTTGGTGTCGCTAGTCGAACAATGTGAGAAGATAGGAGATGTATGCTGGCTTGTTTGCAAGGTGCCCTCAAGAGACAAAGTGCCTTCGCTATTCTACTGGCCTCTTTCTCCCTTATACACAGGGCCGACAGTTACCTTTCATTTCTTCATTTCAGCTTTGAGCTGTTTCCTTTTCATTTCTGCATATGTCACTCTCACCTTTGTGCTTGTGTAGTCTGACTCTCTTCAGAGGAGACTCAGCACTTCAGGGAGCTGATAATTAAGGCTCAGAAGCCGGCATACTTTGGGATTCCCAAGCCAGCCCTGACCACAACGCCATTACCTCCTGGTGACTCGTGGAAGCGGACCAGGTCTCAGGTAAAAGAGGCCGTTAGCAAGGCCAAGAAGGCCACGACCCAGGTGACACGGGCATGCCGGAAGAAGGCTGTGGAGCAGGAGCCAACGATCGTCCCTCCTCCAATAGTATCCGTTGAAGAATTCAAGGCTTCTCATGTGTAGGGGCCTGAAGTTGAAGGTATATTCTTCATTCTTCTGTAATTCATTAATTGTTCTGGCCTCCTTGGCTAATTCTTCTTTGCAGTTGCTAGGACTATTGCTGCGGTAGTTGGACTAGAGGCAGCAGCTGGCACCGTGATTAGAGAGAGAGAGGGGGCAGCACCCGTAGCCCATGTGGAGGGAGACTTGCCTTCTCTGACGCCCAGCCATGAGATGGAAGGTAATTTGCTATTTATTCATAGGGCTCCCAAAGTAATCCAAAAGCTCTCCAATAAGGATCCGAAAGATCCAATAAGAATCCAGGGTATTACAGCCTCCCCTCCTTTAAGAAATTTCATTCTCGAAATTTAAGGAACTAGTAAGAAGAAGTAGGGAAGAACAAACCCAAAACATTAATACACATCAACACAGTTCAGAGGATAATCACAAGCACACGCTCCGGATCTTAAGGCAAATCGATCCGCAGAACAAGCATGGCACACTAGTGAAGGCAACTGACACCTCCGAAATAGGGCAACGCCGCTTACGTCTCATAGGAAAGGAGACACGACTCATGCCACAACAAACGGCAGACACAACAAGCATCAGCTTAAATAAGGAAGCATAGTCCTCTCAGCTGATAGCTTGATATCATCGGCTCCAGTGTCGAAGGCAACGACGAAAGCCTGGGACACAGGACACCAACGACAACACTGGACCACAAGCACAATCAAGTCAGTCCTCACTTAGACATTACATTTGATTTGAGTCGCATGCTAACTTGACTATAACAGAACAGTACAACAAAAATCAACTGACAAGACCTCGGTCCACACAGTGCCAAGACAGATGCATAGGAAAACAACGACCAAATGACAACAACAGCAACAACAGCACTTGCAGAATCTCGGTTCCGTACTAACCACAGAACCACAAGACAGAACTGCAAGCTGGTCACATCAAGGCACAAAAACAGCTGAGCACACGACTACGAGGTACTAGTCATGCATCGAGCAACTCACCAGGAAAATACCCACAATAGCAACAACAACATCGATCTTGTATGCATCTCAAGGACCACGATCACGTCCCGAGTACACAACACCCAAGAGAAAATTACAGAGAAGCAGATGGTACTCAACCAGTAGATAAGTCGACATTTTCCCCAACACTCTTACAAATGCCAGTGCCGACACCATAATGCCACAAATGACAATGGCACGACAAGACACAACATTAAGGCACACATAGCCAAGACGAAGTCACATCGAGGAAAATAATCCTCTCGACTGGCAAGAATCTTCCAACTTCACGATCTTGAACCCGTGGGTTACTAGCCCACACACTTCTGCTGAGCACTCAAATAACGCACACATGCATCAGAAATACCTCGATATTCACATCTCAGTACATACACGGTGCCATCGCAATTCACGAGACTACAATATAACATGTTATGAGTACTGATCCTGCTAATAACCGATCACAAGTCACCTAAGTGCACACCAGGAAGAGTACCAGCTTCAGCACAAAGCACAAAGAAGATGCTAATCTCAGCTTATCCTTACATCCTGAAACAATTACTGAACCTTCACAACACATCAGCCGCCAGACACGGCACGACGAACACGATGTAGAATGGCTCATAACACAAAATCGGGTCCAAAGCCAAACAATTGTTGAACAAAGAGTAGATCAAGTTCAGAACTAACACTGTCTACACTTAAGCAGACACAAGACAAGGGCTTCACCAAGACAACACTTCTAAGGCTTACCTCGAAAAGACGCCACCAAAAAGGATGAGAAGAATCAACCTCACTAATAGAAGCTCACCAGGAAGGGAAATCCTAGGTTCACCTGAGCATCTTCTCAATCAAGACATCAAAATGACCATCCAACACAAGCGAAACACCTCAGGAGCTAAACAGACTCAAGGTGGGATGACCAAAACAACATAAGAATGTGCATGGCCATCACACCAATGATAAAAGTCACTAGCCACCTGAACGAACCACAGAAAAACTCTCAAATAATGCACTGTAGATTCACGTCTGTCGGCGAACTCTGTCAAGTACAGCATAACCGAGACAAACACCATGACGAAAAAGAGCATCCCGTCACACCCTGACGAGAGTAAAACCATCTCGCACAGTGCCAACATAGCACGCACAAGACCACACATGGAAACAAAGCGGCAATAATCGCAAAACCTACGCCAGCTGCCGACTGTACTGGACCTTAAGGACTCTAAATACTATAATATCTCGAATTCCCATGTACTTTCACACAACAGAGCTCTGATACCACCTGTGATGACCCAGACTCCGGATACCGGGTAAACCTGATACCACTTGGAATCTGCGAAGCCTCCTAAGAGTGATAAAAGCTCCGAAGCTTTAAGATTAGATTTAACTTCTTGGCTATCAACAGTTCTCATTAAGTGTAAAATCAGGGAATTGTCTCAGGTTCCAGGAGATTTTATTTCTTCTAATGATCAGCAAAGTTAAATACACTTTAAGAGTTACTCCCCCTGAACAATACACACTAAGACATAATATACCAGAGTCAGTTGAGGGAATGTAGGAATGTGTTTAGAAAAGGCTTATCAAGAGAAGATTGAAAGCACAAGGAATGGCCACAAGAATCTATGAAACACTACTGACAGATTTGCATAAGTCCAATATCATTCCAATGAGATCACACAGAATTCAGAAATAAAACTTTCTATCAGACTGACAGACCACTCAGAATGACTAGCTAATACTTCAATCATCTTGAGCTGATTTTAGCCTTTGATAAGATACCATTCAACAAACAGACATAATTGACTAGCAACAGGCAACACTACTTATTCAGTTCTGAAGGATATAGCAGCTCATCAAACCAAAACAACAGACAGATTTATCCTGATTGCAGAAATAAAAACATCCTCTCTATTTTCTTGTACTAAGAACAACAGCATTCACATACTTCATTCAACTTCCCCTTATATCATACATGCATTTCAAACCTTATAACCAGCTGCACTATTCGAATGTAATGTTCAGCCAACAATCAAACCAGTATTTCAACACTAATAACCAGCAGCACCGTCACATCTCAAATACTGACAATCAGTTATACTCATTATGCAAACAATCTCAACCCAGCTCAGCTCAGCTTACAATGTTCTGATGATTCAGTCAAACATTAATTATTTTTCTTAAGGTACACAGAGATGCAGCAATGAAATGCATATTACACTATATGTAATGTTTTGAACCCTTGGTACTAGGTGGAGGCTTGCCTCTACACATGATGTGGGTTTCCAGACAGACAATGATCTGCCCTTCTCCCAGCGTACCATTTGATATACCACAGGGTCATATAGATTAATGCAACTATTATGAGCATGACAGATCAACCTAAATAAGTTCTTAGCATGATAATTCTTTTATGAGTTATGCATATGGCAGATGATCAAACATTCAGCACTTCATTTTCAAGACAACATTAATCACAACATTAATTAATGAAATGCATTCAACATCAATAAATGAATCATTCTGACCGATCATGCAAAACTCACAGAAGAATTTCTCAAGCCATAAACTAAATAGCACAAACATAAGCAAAGAATGGGGTTAACTGACCTTCACGTGCCTTATTTTTATTCACCCCTTTTATTTCTTTTACCAAGGCACACATGCATACACAACTCATTTGAAAAATCTAGGAACCCAAGAGTTCTTGGGTCCTGTCAGATGAGTAACACCTTCAGCAGGTTTACTCCAAAAATTTCAGGCAGCAAAAGGATTAGAATTCATCCAATAACATTTAAACCTAGTATGACCAGGTTTTCCACAATTATCACACATTGGATGTTTATGAATAAAATTATTCCTACCATGGATATTTCTAAATGAAGAGAACTGTGCTGGTTTGGCATGGATACTTTTCTTTGATGACTAGCATTGAGATGCCACATGCCCAACTTTACCACAGTTAAAACATTCCATGTTCTGAACATCATGTTTCTTATCATGGTACTTTTGTGCATGAATGTTTTGACCATGTAACTTGTGAGAGCCAATTGATCATTATGAGATAGGAAGTAACACTCATGCATGTGGTGGCCATGTCTACCCCAATTTAAACATGATGCGAGAAACTTATTTCTGATTCCATGCTTGTGAAATAACACATTGGGCTGAGCATGCACATTGACATAGCTATTAGATATGTTTCTAGATGTTTTCCGCTTGGTCTTATTATTATTCTGATATGCATCCTTTTTCTTTTGAGCCTTCATGTCATCAGCTCTCATGACCTGGCACTCATCCATAATATGACCTGCCCTACCACAATAATGACATGAAGCAGTTTTTCTTTGTGCATGTAAATGAGTGGGGGATCTTCTACTAACATGCACTGAGCTACTGGATTTAGCAGACATATCAAAATTCTCAGTATGAACAGAGTTAGCAGAAATAGCAGAAACAAATTTTGCCTTTTTCAAGTTTGCATTCTCTTTCTCTACGGTGCCATATAATTCCAACCAGTCCATGCCTAGAATAGCGTCATATTCGGCCAATTGCAATGCATAAAACCTCGCTGGGAACTGCCGATCACTGACGACCACAGGGGAATCTTCTAGGTACAATGGAGTGGATATGAAATCGCCTGATGGCAATTCAACTAGCAACTCACAGAACACCTCGGTCATCGGCTCCTTGATACCAGTAATAAAATCCTCGAAAATAAAAGAATGAGAAGCACTAGAATCGAAAAGAACTTGAGCTGGATGACCATAAATCAGAACCATACCTTCCACGAGATTCATAGCTATAGCTTCTGCACACGTGATGTGAGTGACCCTACCTCTCGGCCTCTGGCTGGGTGCAGAAGACTGTTGGGAAGGAATTGGGGCTGGCAGATAGAACAGCTGAGGTTGAGGTGGCGGAGGAAGACGGAACTGAGGCTGCTGTGGCTGGGTGATCTGCGAGAACTGCACTAGCTTCGACCTCTACGGATAGTCTCGAACTACATGACCCGACTGATCACAGTGAAAATAGACGATCGACAAGGAGCACGGCACGCCTGGCTGACTGCCACCACACTTCGGACACGGCCTCGACTGGCTAACGTTGAAATCTTGACGCAGTTGACCAGAAGAAACAGACAGCTGACTCGAATCCGAAGATGCCAAATGATCAAACTTCCTCTTAGACTTTTTGAATCAAAATTCCTTACCCTTGGATTTCAGGAAGGAAGGACCACCAGCAGCAGGGAAAGTAGGAGGAGCTCCTGGAACAGGTGGCTGGTAGAGCGGCTGACACTACATGGCCGGCTGAACCAACCCGGCTTGGGAAAGTCCCCGGGTCCTCGCCAACTCCAACTCCAATGCAATAGCTGCCTGGTACGCAGCATCTAACTCTGCTACACGGGTCGTAAACAATGATAGACTCAACTCCATTTTTAATCCACGCAGAAACTACTGAGTCCTCAAGGCTTTGTCAGCAAAAATATGGGGCGCATACCGGCCCAACTTGATGAACTTGTCCCGGTACTACAACACAGACATCTCACCTTGCGTCAGCTCTAGAAACTGGTACATCTTTGCTAACTTAAGGTAGGCCGGAGTGTAAGCACGCTCGAAAGTAGCAACAAACTCTACCCAGGTGATTTGCCAAAGTGGACAGGAACGGAAAGCGACCTCCCACTCCGTAGTCCACCACGTGAGTGTAGTGCCCTGAAGTTGATATGTAGCCAACATGACCCCCTCATCCTCAGCACACTCCATCGACTGAAACATGCAAACGGTCGCATCGAGCCATTGCCTAGCTGCCTCCGAGTCCGATTGTCCCTCGAAAGTCAGTGGGTGGAATAGTAAAAATTCTTTCAGCGCTTTACCATGGCCACCTGGCATTTCCTCACACGAGACAATGTTAACAGGAGTCGACACGGCAGGGGTGGAAGAAGTGCCACTCTTCTCCCAAGGAGCCGGAGCCCTCTTCCATCCACGAGGCAGCATCTTGAATCTAGGAAAAACATGGGACGATGAAAAATCATCAGAAATCACGAAAAGTATCCTAAGCCAGCAACAGATGACCCAATGGACTTGTTCTGGACCAGTGCGAATTTCAATTCCTAATACAAATCCCCAACACAGCTCTGATACCACCTGTAACAACCTACAGCTCAGGGTACCGATAACCCGATATCATCGGATTACCACTGCCAAGAACTGGGGACGCCACCCAAGAGGCTGATGAGTCCTCTGAAGGGTTAGGGAGTTTATCGAGGAGTTACATTACGAATTGGAATTACGAGCATGCAATATTAAATAAGGTGACAATTAATAAAATATGCGAAAGTAATTTAAAATAACAGAATGGTATAAATATACACTAGTCCAGATTTATAGCAAATGCACAAGTCCCACCGCCAAAGGAAAAGACCAATATACATCTACACGGGGCATACCCCGGACAAAACAACAAAAAGGATGAACCAACACAGTTGGCAGCTAAACCCGGTCATCAAAACCTCGGGAACCACTAGCGGACGGCTGAGACTGATCACCTGCAAGAAGGAAGGGTGAGTCACAGCCAGACTCAGTAGGGGTCACGCGGATCCCTACCTCGCACTAAACAAGACTCTGTTGTAGTTAGTTATTTATTTCTGTTAATTATTGAATTGTCCTGCTTTATTTCTTATTTCTTTGTACCTCCACACTCCTTTTTAGCCCTTCCGAGCCCTCCGGCTCGTGGGCGACGGGCCAAGATTCGAATGGTATCGGGCTCCTCTCGGTATCCGGATCTTGGGTCGTTACAGGAGGGGTAATAAGAGACTCATTTACATGAAAGCTGAGGAAAGATGGAAAAGGGATGAAGACCAACAAGGGTGAAGTGCTAAGTGCAGTGAGGACCCAGGGACCTTGCCCATTACTTTGAACAAGTCCCTACACCTTTGGAGGGAGCAGGAGAAAGGGGCCTTTGGAGTAGGATATAATGAATGAGGGGAAACACAGAATAAAACATAAGGAGACAAAAGAGATCGGATAGATCCTCGTTCATTCAACACATAACGTGAAAATAATGTTTTTGATGCCCATGAGGCAAGGTGAATAAGGGGGAAAAACACAGGAGAAATAAAAGGGGACTGCAATATATTAGGAAGGGGGATGGAGAGTGAGCTCCTCCTCCTCTAAAACCTCTTCTCACTGCTCTCTCCCTCTCCTTCTTCTCCTCTACTGTGATCCATCTCCTTCTATTCTTACCTTCTTCTTCTTCCCTTCACCTTACGCAGGACTAGAGTGAGTCGGGAGAAGCTGCCAAGGGGTCTGATCTAGCTTCTTTTTATCTGTCTTCTCTCTTTTATATGTGGGCTCACCCACCATGGCCCAGCTGGTGGTGAGAGGGAGGGGTCAATGAGATGTATCTCCGAAGATCCCCATTCACGTCTTTTCCTTCGCTGTGTCGACACTCGATCTCTGGATACGAGGTTGGTGGCTGGGTCCGTACCAGGGAACAACTGTGTGAATCATGACGGTGAGAGTTGATAGGATTGCACATCGGAGAGTGAGCTAAGTGCCCGGCGGTCCTGGAAGAGCATGGCCCGCCGTCTTCACCGGTGCTACCGAATGGAGAGAAGAGAAGCGCGTCATCGGTTCAAACACTTGGAAGGGGGGCCACGAGATCTGGTCAGTAGGGGGGACGCCAAAGGCTGGGGAGCGCCACCGGATCCGCCACTTGCGTATGCCACCGAATCCACTAGATCAACCTCTGCGAAGGGCCACTGGCTCAACTATTGCGGGAGGCCACCGGATCAAGGCTTCAGGGGGGGCGTCACCAGATCAAGGGCGGCATGGGCCACCGGATGGGGAATGCCACCGGTTCATTACTTGCGAACGCCACCAGATCAAAGTGCTCGAGGCGCCACCGATTCAGGTTTGGTGAAGGCCACCAGATCGCTGCTCGCAGGTGACACCGGATCAGGATGTTGGCGATGCCACCGGTTCAACAGGCTTAGAGGTGCCACCAGATCACTCGGGTTGTTGCCCTTTGATACTTATAATTCACTGTATTAGTGTGGGCTAACGTACGTACTTTATTATATGCAGTTGTTGGTCTTCTTCAGGGACTCGAGGACCTCGAGTCTCTCGGTGTATTCTTCACTGCCGGAGACCCGAAGGTGAACTCACGGTAGTGTGTAAGTTCAGGGGCATCTTAATCCCCTTGTCATTTTCTTTTAATGCGCCTGGGAAAGTGTAAGGCATTATCGAGCGGTGGAATCATTCAGAGCCAGAACTTGGAGTCTCCTTGGGGTCTTCCTTCCCAATGGTTGGGGTCGAACGGGCCCCGTCATTTTGTGCCTTCAGAATGCATGTGTCTCTCTCTTTACCTCCTTGGTGTTGGGGAGTTCACATGTGTGAAACTTTACATGTCCACAATCACCCACAATAGTATACCCATGCTCCCACGCAGGGTGGCATTTTTCGTCCATGATGACCTGTAAGTGTTGAACAGTTTTGCATCAGTAACTTGAAGGGCAAGTGCAAAAGTCAAGACAGGAAGAAGTAAATGATGAATTTATATTTGCGTAAAAATATGCACAAATGATATATACTCCTAATCATATGGGTCTAAACTCGGCCATATCTCATCTCCAAACAATTTGACATTATGTGTGCTCTCAGATAGGACAAGTAGTCTTCATATTCCATGGAATCTGCATAGTACTACTAGTAAATACGTAAGTAGAGTATATACTCTAGGTTCTAAAAAGGATCCGAAACTCAATAAAGATCCGACAGGACCCAACAACGATCCGTCAAAGATCCAGGATATTACAGAAACCCTCTCCCTCGGACCAACAAGTCTGATTGACTCTCTAGCTCCCTCATAATCCTTTTTTTCTCTCAATTGGCTCTCTCTTCGTCTCCGTTTTTACTTGGCCGAATAAGTGGTGTTTATATAACACCAAGTTGATCCGGCACCACGGAGGGCGCGCCGGATTCAGTGGCGCCGGGGACAAATGGCCCCCCAATCATTTTGGCGCGCCGGATTTGGCGGCGCCAGGTTAAGGGGCACCAGTGACCTTTGTGCACCGGTTTAGCTTGTTCGCTCGATGCGGGCTAGCCGATGGGTCCGGGGATGGTTCCGAAGGCCACCGTTGATTGTTCCTCTCGCCGTGACTCTTGAAGAACCTTGACGAGATGTTGACAAAGCTCTCGGCATGGCGTACGGCCTCAATCCGAACTTCAAATGAGTTCAGCTCGAGCACGCTGACTTTTCACTGACACGACCTACGGCACTATGATCTATGCTTCCGGCTCAGTCCGATTCATGCTTGAAGTTTCCTTGGGGGATGATATGACATCCGAAATAATTCTGCCATAACTGGATGATCATTCGGCCGCTGACGGACCCAATATAGCGTGAAATCAAACCCGTGTCGGGTGATCGGAACCTTCTGCTAACAGAGCCTCCGGTTCCTTGTTATGAAGAGCCGATGGCGTTGTTCCTCCTCACGAGAGTCTCCGTTCAGGTGGGGAGCCACCAGGTAGACCATCATCCTTGGTCGGGCGACTGGTGTTGGGTATACGGCACGACGGGGTCGATGTCGGGTCATTAGGTAGGCTTGGTTGCACTGCCGGTTGGTTGTGGATTCATCTCGACTTTCCTGAGGTGAAGTCCCCGACGTTCATTCTAGGTGACTCGAGGCTCTGGCAGCTTGAGAAGTCTTCTGTAGGCTGATCTTCATCGACTTTTGTGCTTTAGTGGGCTGTATAATTTATCTTTGCGGCTTGGTCGCCAACGATCATATTTTGAGTGCCAACAATATTGTCCACAATTCTCTTATCTTGGTTGAAGTGTCTTGTCATTATTCATTCCATTTGTTTGTTTCTTCCCTTTTATCCTTTAACATGTTATTATTTCTAACGAAAATTTGGCAGCATCTCCCCTTGACCCGGATGGTAAGGGAAGTAAAGGGGAACATGCCCACAAGGAGTGGCGGAACCCGACAATTCGAGGTGTATGCCAGGGGCAGCAGCACCTTTGAGGAAACTTCAGAAAACCCCAGGAAGTCAACGAGTAGAAGACATGGCTAAAGCGGGCTGGGAATGCACCAGATCAGAAGAGAAGGCAAGCATGCCGGGCAAGAGGGCTCAGGAAGCATGCCGGGCTGGAGGGGTTGAAGGGTGTGATCAGGCACGCTGGGTAACATTGGGTTGGAGGGTGCACCGGGTAGAGGATGCATTAGAGATGCACCAGGTCAACACACGGAGAGAAGCAAACCAGGGGCTCAGTGTGCTAGGGAAGGCCAACAACTGCAGGGCCTGACTCAGACCAAAGGGAAGTTTTTCCCATGGGGCTGAGGGGATGACGACTGAGGCTCAAACCGGAAAACCAAGGAGACCCGAGGAGATGGGATTTTATGCGAGGATCTAACCTCAGAGTTTTACTCATCATATTGAGTAAACCCGTGGAGCACCATCCCGAAGGAGCTCTCCTTAACAGAGAAAGGAGTTGGATCAAATAGACAATGAGGGGGGAGGGAGCGCTTCTCATGACAAGATGAGCGGGAAAAAAAGTGCCACACCAATAGGCAATAGAGGGGATGGAAAAGCACCAGGCAGCACCCAAAATTGACAAACCTTTCTTTTATTCTTGCAAAAAAGGAGAAGTGGCCCAAAGGGCTAATATATCATAAGAAATCAAATGAAGAGTGGAGGGGAACAAGATACAATGATGGGAGGGGAATAGAGCATTGACTCCTCCCCTTCCGAGCTTCACTTCCCCTCTCACCCCCCTTCTTCTTCTCTTCTTCTCTTCTCTCTTCACTCAGCGGGAGCAAGATGGAGTAGCAGGCCCTTCTCTCTTCCTCTCTTCTTTTGTTTCACCTCCTGCTGGCTACGCACCTGCTCAGTCGGGTCCAAAGAGGGCTCACTATCCCCCACTTCCCGAAACCCTTCCAGACATTTTCTCAACTTTAGTGTACATTGGTGACATACAGCTCCCGTCGAAACGTCAAAACTGGAATCCAGCCGCCGATAAATAAAGGTACTACATCTATTATCGGTAGCCCGGGCACACGATAGAAAGGTGTTATCAATTTAGAGATTTGGTATATGATTTGCATGAGGGGCAGAGAATCGACTGGGCCCAGATGCATAAGCTCATTGAAGACATAAAGGAGAGAAGAAGACAAGCAAGGCTGCAACAGGCGGTGCCTTAGCAGTAGCAGTTCCAGCAACCCCAACAACCCCTGCAGCAGCAGTAGCAACAACCTGAACTTGGGATTCATCAAAATCCCATGCCAGACCATCAACCCACTCGTCAACAACAGCAACCGCCGACACCATCACAAGTCAACATTGTTCACCACCCAGCCCCTAACACTGGGTGGTCTTTCGATGATGAGACTCCCGCACACCTCCTAGCCTTTCACCATACATACACCAGCCCTCCCGCACCTTCCGTTCCCTCCATCCTCCTGCCCACTACCTTGACCACCGCTCCACCCTCAATTCCCTCCGGTCCCCTTGTTACACCCACCACATTACCTACCATTCCACCAACTCTCACACCATCACCTGTCATACCCACCATCGTCACCTCGCCACTTAACGCTTCACCAGTCACCCCTCCGCTAGGACCCATCAAGCCTACCTCCGTCCTCATCACCCCCACTCATATCCCTCCCACTTACCCTACTGGGTGAATTGGGAGTCCATCCGTTGCTGTGCCGGTGTAAAACCTTGCCCTAAGGAGCGGGCGATTATTCCAGAGAAACCATCCTTCTACCAGTGCACCTGCATTAAACCCTCTAATTCCCTCTACCATAGTTGAAATAGAAGAAATTGACCCCCATCCTGGCACTAAGTATGATTTACTACAGCACTTGGACTACATGCCAGCCAAGATTTCAGTTCTGGAGTTGATAAGAAGGTCCACGCTACACCAGGACTGTCTCAAAGCCTTTCTACAGAAGGTGATGGTGAGCGAGGACGTGGCGGTGGATAGCTTGCCGTCAGTGTTGGCTACAATTATGAGGG
Organism: Amorphophallus titanum; assembly: GCA_024336825.1. Taxonomy (NCBI): domain Eukaryota; kingdom Viridiplantae; phylum Streptophyta; class Magnoliopsida; order Alismatales; family Araceae; genus Amorphophallus; species Amorphophallus titanum. The sequence goes on along the minus strand of JANBPO010001371.1, from coordinate 15,012,698 downwards.
GGCCCTTTATTTCATTTTCTGAATCAGAATTGGCACCCCCGGAGGCACGACAGATGTCGTTGTGTATTTCTATTTCCTTAAATAAAGTAGCAGTTGATTCAGCTCTTGTGGACACCGGAGCTTCTATTAACGTTTGTGCCTTGAGCACGTTACATGCCTACAATATTTTCGAGGATATGCTACGGCCAACACCGACAATAATTGCCGCTTACGATAACTCCCGGAGGGCTTGCCATGGCGTTGTGACAGTCCAGGCCAAGCTAGGGCCTTTAAAAATGGACGTGGAGTTTTATGTATTGGACATAGACCCAATGTTCTTCTGGGTCGTCTATGGATTGACAGTTTGAATGCAGTACCCTCGACTGCCCACCAATGCCTTAAGTTCCCATTTCAGGGCTGGGTAGTCAAGGTGAAAAGTATCTCCACGGTCCAGACCGTTGATGCAATAGCTGATAAAATTTTACCTACTTTATGGCCAAGCAATAGGTCGGTGCTATCAGTGATGGACTTGAATTATTCATGGGCATATGCGTCACGCAAGCCCACTACTACACCTGTTGATGTCAAAATCAAGTCCAAGATTAGAGATGATAAGGGATGACGCATGATATTAAAATTGGGCTATCAGCCGGGCATGGGCCTCGGCACGCAATTGCAGGGGCGGACCAAGCCCGTCCCTAGGGGCAGAAAGATGAGCCGAAGAGGCCTCAGCTATTGGGAGTCATCACTGTCTATGTTGGGAGACTCTGGGCTGTTGACATGGGATTATCACCAGCATTTTGTCAAGGGACCGTTGCAGCCCGGTACACTAAAATCGCCACCGCTGTGTCAGCAAAAGAAAGAAAGTGCCACTTGTGTTATGCCCAGACCACCTCCCTTGTCAGATGGCCTGGTCCATGATGTTGCTGATCATTCCAAAATTTTCTCCATGATATTTTCTGAAGAAGAAGGTTCGAAAAATAATACAACAGTGGTACCAACCACTTTCACCGAAAAAATAAATAAATGAAATGGAGCGTGACCATGTTTCCTACATGCTTCTGTAGCAGCATATTCAGTAAACTTTTACCTTGAAGTGTATTTGAATGCAATCTTAAAAAATGTTCCCTCTCTTTAGGAATGCATAAGTAGCAAGTTTTTCATAATTCTGAGAGCACCCACTTTGTCTTGGTTGAAGCACTGTGGTCTCCTTCCTTTGATCGCAATATGCAGGTGTTTCAGTGCGCACTTGTCAGAGATGTGCGCTATGGCAGGGTGGTGTATGATGAGGTAGTGCCTACTTTGAAACAGAGATGACAGGATGATTCTAAGTGGCCAGTTAGCGTATTGTTGTCAAGCAGTTTCATAGTCTTCTCAGATGTGCATCTCAAACAACGTGTTCTCAAAACGTCTTCGCTCCTAATCGGAAGTGCTTCACGAGTATGGTCCGAATGGGATGAGGGACGAGTGACAAAAGTGGCTAGCAAAGGTCTGGTGCGATGGGTTCACTTAATTGGCATACCTCTGCCACTTTGGAGTGTGGAAGTGTTTACCAGTTTAGTGTCTCGTTTGGTTTTCTCATGGGGATGGATGATCAAATTAAGTCTTGGAAGTCCTTATAATGTGCTCGTTTATTGGTTGAGTTTAAATTGTCATTGGAAGACTTGAAGCATCTTAAAGTCCGATGGGGTCTTCTTTCTTTTCTTTTTTTTTTGGCTGACCATATAGGTTGAATCTTATCTCCAATCAATGAGTGGGTCGGTTGCATTTACTCGAATGTAGTTAAGGGGTTGCAGGCTCTTAGGGCAACCGAGCAGATTAGCCAAAGGTAGAAGACAACTAAGTCATCCGGGCTAAACTCGGTTGACCCAGTGACTCGGTCACCAGCTCATTCCCTACGACAAGTTAGCCAGCCTTCTTTTCTTTAACTGCCTCTATAGGGTAAGGACTTGCAGGACGAGGGAGCATGAGCTGGTTTTGCTCTCAATAATAGCAAGTGTTGCATAAGTCTTTTCAAAATTCAAAAGGGTGTGAAGGTGAAGGGGGTGTAAAAGATGGACGGGTCTTCCCCTCCTACCATTCCGGGGATGCGGCTTGGAGGCAAGCAATATCACAGATGGCATCCGAGAACGTTGTAGATGTTCGACGTGTGGAAACAAGGCACCAAAAAAAGCATTGCTTGCAAGTTTATTGGAGACGGAGAGGCCGACAAGGTCGCGTGGACAGCTGCGATGACCGTGCATCCATCATAGGGCTGCCACATGAGGATGCATAAGTGGCCGCAGATCCTGGTCTCTCCCTTTTGCAGGATGAGGAGGTCGATTTGGCCAAGAATCTGGGTCTCTCCCCCTATAAGGAGGTCAATCTGACCCTGGATCTAGGCTAGGATCGATTGGATTCTGGAGGTCTGCATCTGAGCAGGTTGCTGCGGGGTCTAGGTTATCCGCAGTGCATCCCCTGTAAGGGGACGTGAGGGAATCCCATAGAAGCGGAGATGTTGCTGGTAGGGATTTCATGACTCCTTTCCCTGCAGCGAACGTGATGCAGGGAGCAGGGAGTTGTGAGGTTGCCCTGTAGAAGTGATGTAGCCAAACCTGTGGAGGACACGTCTGGCAAATCAAAAGGAAAATAATAACCACACATCACAACAAAACTTGGAGAACCAGGTAGGTGCACATTTCTTTTCATCATGGAGAAATGAGGAATAATTGAGAAGGCCAAGCTTCCAGGTCTTAAAGTTTCTCAGGTTGGGCAGTTTAGAACGTTATTAGTCCCTCCATCAAAGCCTCCTCGAGGTTGCAGGAAACTCACATCCCTGATGAAGGATGCTCATAAGTCATAACAACAACATGGTTACAAGGCAGCGGATGGCTGCTTCATCACGTAGTCTTAGATCAGCATCCTGTTAAGTTGTGTCAACATAGTCATGTAGTGTTGCCAATTGTTTTTGTTCTTTGGAGTTTATTGTTTCTGCTGTTTCGGGAGGAATCTCTACTCCCTTTTGATTGTTTTACCTCTCTTATTTTCAAAAAATTGGTGGTATAATCCATTTTTTTTTTGCAAAATCTATGATAGTGTACTACATACCTAGCAGTAGGAATTCGGGGTTTAAATGGGTCCTCTCGGTGCTAGAGAGGTTGGGGACTAGTTTCTCCTTATTTTTCCCTTCACATGGGTGTGGATGGGGAGTGGAATGGGGTTTTCCACGGTGTTTGTCAGTTTCACGCTCAGGACAACCTAGCAGTCCTCCGAGGGACTGCTAGGGCGTGAAGCGGTCATGTAGAGACCACTAGGATGCCCCCTATGTTGGTTCGAGCCTTGCGGTCACACGATGGACCGCCAGGGGAGCTTAGCGGTCGGGTGGAGACCGCTAGGCGGAGTCATGTGGTCTAGGGGTGACCGTTTTTCCGGTTTGGAGTGGTTTAAGGTTAGTGGGGTAGCGGCCTTGCGACTGACCGCTAGGCTCTGCCTAGAGGTCAGGAGGAGGACCGCCACCCTCTCTGGTGGTCCGAGAGTGACCGCTAGGGGTTTGTGAGTTTCTGGGGTGTAACGGTCCTGGCTGGACCACTAGGCTAGCCTTAGTGGTCCAAGGGTAGACCGCTAGGCTCCCTAATGGTCCAGAGAGGACCGCTAGGTGATTCTTCGTGCCCGCCGTGTCTATTTTGCATTGTGTTGGTCTCCGATCAGTCCGGTTGAGAGCCAATGACCGACCTATGACCCCTTGAGTGTCCCAGACACCCCGTGGGGACCGTGACCATATTTTTGGGTGTCCAGATGTACCATGTTACCTCGATTAGTGTGCTCGTGAGTCTCAAGGTCTGAGTGCCCCCGTGTGTGTTTCGAGATTCTGAGTGGGTCATGTGCATTGCCTTGGACTATGTGTCCAGTCAACCAGCCTAGGGTTGGATATTTTTTATGTCTCCTTTGGATGAGGGATTAACTTGGCAATTTATGAGTTATCTTGGGAATCGTGTCACCGTGATTTAGACCTAAGGATTAGGTCGGATTGACGGCGTTGTGTCAAAATATGCAATGGTCTTGACCCCGAGTCTCGTGACTTAAGGACCATTGGGTCTGTAGGTCTAGTGGGCTATCTAGAGTTTGGTGACTTCGAGCCACCTATTACTCTACGTTACCAATGATGGGTGCGTGCGTGATTTTCTATGTCCACGTTCTGTGAGCCCCCACTAGACGTAGCCTTCTTACGGCACGCGTGTGCTGACCCACCCAGGAGTGGTGGAGTGGCTGACCCGAGAGAGACAATGAGTAGGCTGGTTACAGTAGGGCCCCCACGTATAGCCGAGTCCGGGCTTAGGGGGAGTTACCAGCTAAAGGACAGGTGCAACGACCCAGAGTTCAGGGTATCGATAACCCGATATAAATATCGGACTACTGCTACCAAGAACTGGGGACGCCACCCAAGAGGCTGATGAGGCCCCTGAAGGGTTAGTGGGGTTTTTCAAGGGATTGTATTAGAAATTAGAATTCACAGGCGCGCAGTATTAATTTTGGCAACGATTAATTAAAATAGTGTAGAAGCAATTAAAATATCAGAGTGGTATTTGTATACACTAGTCCAGATTTACAACAATACTCCAAATATACAAGTCCCACAGAAGGAAGAAAAGACAAGGCTACAACTACACGGGGCATACCCCAGACAAAAAACACAAAAAGGATAGACCGACAGCTGGCACTCTACGCACGATCTCCAAAACCACGAGCACCACTGGTGGACAGCTGAGATGGCTCACCTGCAAGAAGGAAGGGTGAGTCACAGTCAGACTCAGTAGTGGTCACGCGGATCCCTACATCGCATTAAACAATCAATAGGCAGTTAAAATGTAATTAGAGCATGCATTTAGGCAATTAAACAGGCAGATGCACTAATTCAACATGCTACTAGACTAGAACAGAAATTTCTATCTAGGTAAGTAAATCGGCTAATGAGACGCCAACATAAATAAATAAATAACCAGAGCAACAGCTAGCAATAGGAACTAGCGGTAAAAACTACATCTATCAACAGAATAAACTTAATCATTCCAGTGACAGGAGAAAGAATAGGGAAAACTCCACCAGAAGAGAGAGACTAGATGCACCACCTGACAACTTACACTACATCTCAGGCAACTCGCAAGTCTGTGTCGCGACAAGCGAGAGGCATAATTGAACCGTACCAACCGAGAACTAGTCAGAGTGACACTCGTCAGTGTCAGCTCTCGAGGACTGTTACCCACTGCCAAGCATCGACCAACTAGTCAACTCGACCTCCCTCCGATTTTTGGATGCTTACTCCGGCTACCATCAAATCCGGATGGATCCCAAAGTCATCGAGAAAACAACCTTTATCACAGACTTCGGTGTATACCACTACACCCGAATGCCTTTCGGGTTGAAGAACGCCGATGCGACATACCATAGGCTGATCAACCACATTTTTGAAGGGAAAATCGGTCAGAACGTGGAAGCCTACATCGATGACATGCTAGTCAAGATGCCCAGGCTGAAGACCACTTCGTCGACCTAGCCAAAACCTTCAACACCCTCCTGAGGTACAGCATGAAGCTTAATCCAGTGAAATGTGCCTTTGGAGTTTGATACGGGAAGTTCTTGGGCTTCCTTGTGATGCAACGTGGGATCGAGGCCAACCCCAATAAGGTTCAGGCAATCCTGAACATGAAGCTGCCCGTGTCCGTCAAAGATGTCTAGCACCTGACAAGCCACATTGCTGCCCTTAACCTTTCTTGTCCTGAGCGGACAAACTATGCCTACCCTTCTTTAAATTGTTGAGGGGGCCCAAATTGGCATCTGCTACATTTTCGTGGAATGAGGAATGTCAGAGGGCTTTTGTAGAGTTAAAAGAGTTCCTGGCTTCGCCCTCGATGCTGTCAAAGTCAACCTCGAGCGAAGAACTGTACCTGTACCTCTCATCAACTCCTTCAATAGTGAGCTCAGTTCTAGTTCTAGACGACGTAGGAGTGCAGAGGCCGGTGTACTATATCAGCATGGTGCTCAACGAGGCCGAAAGAAGGCACCTCGCAACCGAGAAACTCATGCTAGCGTTGGTGACCTCAGCCAAGCTCCTCCGGCCTTACTTCCAGGGGCACTCCATCATTGTGCTGACCAACGAGCCCCTAAAGAAGATTCTCGCTCACCCATAGGCTACGGGTCCCCTCGTCATGTGGCCCATAATGCTCATGGCGTATGACATCCCTTATCGCCCCCATTTGGCCATCAAGGGACAGGCAGTCGTAGACTTCATCATGGAGAGCACCGTTCCAACTGAGGAGGCCCCTTAGCCGATGCCTGGGCCCACCTAGGACCTTTTTGTTGACGGGTCCTCCAACTCAGACGGTAACGGCGCAAACGTCCTCCTCAAGTCTCCAGAAGGAGTAGAGTTGCAGTATGCCTTGAAGTTCAACTTCTAGACATCCAACAACGTCTCTGAATATGAGGCCCTCATCTCGAGGGCCAGGATGGCATGACAATTGGGGGCCGAACGAGTCAGGATCCACTCTAACTCCCAGCTAGTCACTGGCCAAGTCAACAGTGATGATGAAGCTCAGGAAGCACCAATAATCAAATACCTTCAACTGGTAAGAGGAATAGCCCCACTTTTTGAGAGTTTTCAAGTCATCCAGATAGATCGACAGGAGAACTCCACGGTGAATGCCCTCCCTCGATTGGCCTCCTCCATTGGCCCAGAAGGTACCTAATCGGTCTTCCTCGAAGAGCTAGAACGATCGAGCATAGAAGTGGAGCTCATGACCGTCGACCAGGCACTACCGAACGACTGGCGGACCCCCTATGTATCTTGGCTCCGAGACTCTCAGGAGCCCCCCGACCCTTGAGAAGCTCGGAGACTGAAGTATCAAGCTCGATGTTTCGCCATCTTGGATGGAGCCTTGTACCAGAGGTCTTTCTTCGGTCCCCTCCCCAAATGCCTCGATACCGATGAAGCCAGTCGAGCAATTCAGGAGGTCCACGAAGGTATCTGCGGCGTGCATCAAGGAGGAAGATCGCTCACCAGGATCTTGCTGTGGCAAGGCTACTGATGGCCCACTCTCCAGTGTGACTGCTCTGCCTACGTTCAAAAGTGCGACCGATGCCAACGTTTCGACCATCTGGTCCATTAGCCTGCCTTGGAGCTTGTCACCCTTACTGAGCCATACCCTTTCGCCCGATGGGGGATCGACATTCTGGGGCCATTCCCTATAGCTTAAGCCCAGAAGAAGTTCATCATCATCGCCATCAACTACTTTACCAAGTGGATCAAGGCCGAAGCCACCGGCAGGATCACCAAGTTGGTCTTTTGGAGTTTCATTTGGAAGTTGATCATTTGTCCTGAATATGCTATTCATCAACTGCATAAAGGCTGCAGGGGCATTCGTTAGTCCAAAAGACATAACAACAAATTCGTAATGTCCATACCTACTCCTGAACGCGGTCTTATGAATTTTCTCATCCTTGATTCTCAGTTGGTGATATCCGGACCTGAGATCAATCTTCGAGAAATACTTTGATCTAGATATCTGATCGAATAACTCGTCGATCCTCGATAGTGGATACTTATTTTTGATTGTGAGGTGATCCAACTGTCGATAGTCGATGCATAATCTCATCGATCTGTCCTTCTTCTTTACAAATAGTACAGGCGCTCCCTACGGGGAAGTACTTGGTCTGATAAATCCTTTCTTTAGAAGTTCCATCAATTGTTCCTTTAATTCCTTGAGTTCGGTAGGGGACATCCTATAAGGTGCCTTAGAAACTGAGCTCGCACCAAGGATCAAGTCGATGGTGAAGGCCACATCTCTTTGTGGGGGTAATCCAGGTAAATCATTCAGAAACACGTCCGAAAATTCTTACACAATAGGGATGTCTTCTATCTTAGACTTCAAAGTCTCTTTAATGGTGACAAAAATAAGGAAAGATACACATCCTTTCCTTATTAGCTTTCTAGCTCGGAGAGCCGAAATAAGAGGTGACTTGCTCCAACTCTTAGGGCTAGTATAGAGCATTTTTGGGAATTCCTTGAAAGTAACCTTGCTGTTACGGTAATCAACAGTTGCCTGATATTTGGATAACCAATCGACTCCTAACATGATATCATAGTCCTTCATATCTAGGCATATCAGGTCGACAGGAAGGTTTCTTCCCTTTACGAAAACTTCACAATTTTGGTAATGATGAGTAATATCGGATTTGTTTCCGAGAGAAGTCGAAATAACTAATTTTATCCATTCCGGTTCCATAGGCAATGGATCGGCAAACTTCTTGGAAATAAAAGAATGCGATACACTGGTATCAAATAAGACATGTGTAGACTTGGAATAAACTTTCAATGTACCTTCCACTAGTCCACCTTCATCTTGATCTGCCTCCTTTATAGCTTGGAGACGGGCATTCTTGGTCACCGGATGCTTCACGTCACCGGTCTGATCATTGAGCAAGAGACAGTTAGGAATCCGATGATCATGGCTCCCACAATGGAGACAAGCTCCAAGTTTTCTCCAGCATTCGTCGGCCTTGTGTTCGGCCTTATCATAATGTTTACACACCACTTTGGAAGGTGCGGTGGTGATGGAGAATGGTTTGTTGTTCTTTTTGACTTTCTTCTCCTGAGAGGACTCTCCTCCATAACTCAGCCTTTTCTTGTTGAAATTGGGTTTGAAGGAACCGGAGCTAGTGACATGCTCCTTCTTATCTCTCCCATGAATCCTATCGGATAGTTCCGTGGCATCTTTTAGTAACTGGGCCCACCTTATGATCTCCGAGTAGACTTGTATGTTCATCGGGGCCAGTTGTGTAATATATTGAGGCCTGAGCCCATTTAGGAATCTTCTAGACTTCATCTTCTCGGTACTTACGAAATGTTTAGCGTACCGAGACAACCTTGAGAATTGAGCCTCGTACTCGACCACCGATAAAGATCGTTGCTTGAGTGTGGCGAATTCGGTGGCCTTTCTCTCCTGGACTCGATCTGAGAAATATTTATTGTTAAAATGTTCAATAAATTCCGCCCATGTAACCTGAGCCTAGTCTAATGTGGCTTCTACTAACTCCCACCAGCATCGGGCCTCTCTTTCCAACTGGAATGTTACTAATAAGACCTTCTCTTGGTCCGTGCATTGCATAACCCAGAATATACATTCGGTCTCTCTGATCCAATGCTCGGCATCATCTGGATCAGTGGATCCCATGAACTTAGGAGGGTTCATATTTCTAAAACTTTGATGGAGATTTCCCGCTCCACGGTGTGCACCTTCTTGTGCGACTTGTTGAAGTGCTTGAGTAAGGCCCTGAACGGTCCTTTGCATGTCGTGCCACTGAGCACGTTCTGCGGCCATGGTCCTACAATTACAATAACTATAGTAATATGTGATTATGTCAAAAGGTTTTTATTTCTAAGTTAACTCAACCCTTGGTTCTACCCAATCTCACCGGTTAAAGGTTTAAACCTATCCTTTTGGATCTACCGATGTTTGGGAAATGGTGACTTCCATAAAAGGCGTTAATTCTTCGTTTTCAATAATAAACTGCTATATTTTGATCAAGAATACACGACCACTCATGTGGATGCTGAATAATTAACGGCTATTATTGTAGACGCCATTTCTTATGGAACGTCCAGAATTACTAAAATTAAGCTCAAGGATGAGCGTCTTGAATGGTGGACGCAAATTTAATTGGCGACGGTGATGATCGACGCCCATTTTCTTTGCATCTCCCTACGGATTTGATCTCCATTCCCTCATTGTTCATTGCTAGTTTTGACCCTTCCGCTTCTTGGGGAAGGTTTATTCCCTTCCTTGCTTGGAATTCTTCTTGAGCTAGGACTCCTCTCCTATAAGTCTGGATTCTTTTGAGCTTGCGTGAGAAGAAGAGAGAGGAGATCAAATCAAGAGAAAAAGTAGAATAGAAAATAGCGAGCACTTAGAGAACATAGAGATACAAGGCTTTTAATCCTGTGCCTTCAGGCGAGGTGTTCAACACCGCCTCTTCCTTTTCAGTCGTCACTACATTTGCAGTCAGGGTAGTGACTTCTTCAAATAATATTTATTTTCCCTTCGCCACTAGCTTTCATCATTTCTTTTGCGGCTTCTATTCTTCTGGTATTCGGTCCTGGCCTTTCGGCTAATCGGGCCAATTCTTGGGGTTCCTCAGGTAGTCCTCCATACCTGCTGGCTACCCCGGCCATGTTGCAAGCAAAAACTCGCATTTCTTTTCTTTGCCTACAGACCCTCCTCTTTGCATGACTGGGGAAGGTCAGTCTTTCAAACACAGAGATCCTTCTTCTTTCCTCCTACTAGGGAAGGGCTTCATTGGCCTTGTGATCTGGGCCATCTTCATATCCATTGTCATCAACAGATGATGTCGTTCCTCTTTCTTCTTGTTCTTCGACTGTTGTTGGCAAGCAATCTTCTTCTTCGGCCGCGACTGCTTGGAGTAGCCACTGCTGGCCCAATGAGGGGTTGCCTAGACCCCTGAAATAGCTTCTGACCATATTGGTCATCTCTTCTTGACCCTATCCTTGATGGAAGACTGGGGATAACTGTCGACCTCCCACCGGAGGGATGTGAGCTAACCAGGCTCTCCCGGTAAGTTGCTCAAATCTTCTCCCTATTGTAGGGATATTGGCTTGTTGGGTGCATGCCCTGAAGCTAGTGCGACGTGGAGGGTCCACAGCTGTTTCTTCTCTTCCTGGGGCCAAGCGCCTCTCACTCCTCCTCCCCGCCTTAGCAGGCTCGGGGTAGTGACAAATAGGTACATCTTGGCGAACAGGCTGGATCTTCTGGGGGTCCGACACCTGCTTGAATGTTTTTGGCCTTAGGGCCGGCTCTCTTTGGCCTTGGTAGCTAGCTTCCTCTTTCTCAACTTTCCTCCCGGAGAGGGCTTGGAAGGAATTACGGGTTGGTATGGCAGTGACTACCCAATCTGGAATTAGTTGGGCATCGCGTCCATCGAGGAAGACGCAGACACCACCAATCAAAATGGACTTGCCAGACGCCGATAGCTATCCGGTGAAAGGGGCAATAGCTCTCCTTCAGGAGTTCTCCTGGTGGCTACCCCCGGGCTTGTTGTAGTAACTGGGGCAAACCCCTTGAGCTACATGGTGCAACATGCAGCTAGTCAGCTAGGTCTGGCCTGTTGTCAGGCCCCTGTGGCTTTGGGCGTTGTGGGCCCTAGGCCTCTAGTTGATGCATTCTTCGGCCATCTCTGGGGCCTCTACTTCCAGCATATCAGCAAAGGCTACCCCCAAAATGTTGGGGAAGCCAACCACTGGTGGGAAAGAATCGAAGATAGTCGGTACCACTAGGTACCCACAAGTAGCGTGATTGGCCATGATCTCGGGGCCAAAAGTCAGCACGACAAATCCAACAACCATCATTGCTTTCTACGAGCACAGAAACAAGCAAACGGTCAACATTCTTTGGGAGGGCCCTGGGGCCCATTTATCTCGACAAAGAGATGAAGGGAGACTAAGTCCCACCAGGCGTGCCAGCTTCTGGGGGACGTGAATTTTATTAAATATTTATTGGGTCAGTTACGTAGGCGTGCTAGTCACTAAGCGATAATTTATTATGTTCAATAACCCGGAAGAAACCATAATAGATTTGCCATTTACAGAAGTGTAGAGCTTACTATTCTTGACCATCATATTTTGATAGAACTGTAGAATGAGGGAGGGATAATACTACCGATATTTAGACATGAATGGAATCCAATTTTCTTGGGTCTCGACCAAATCAAAAAATTCTGGGACTAAATGTGTGACATCGTCTAGATCCACTGCTCTAGGATGCATGATTGGACGAGGATGAATATTAATGGACATGGAGTGTTGTACTACCTCATCATGAACCTTCTTGGATCGTATCTCTGATGTCTGCCCTGTCGCAATAGGGATCGCTTGAGGAGCTTCGTCCTCTGAGCTTGAGGAGGGCGGATCCATGGCATATGAGGAGACTTTTATAGCAGCCTGTCTCCTTGGGTGCATAGGCATGGCTTTGCACCGGGGAGCCATCTTAAGAGCCTAGACTTGAGCCGCGGGAACGTCGTCTTTCTCTCCTTGATGGTAGGTGAGCAGCCAACCTTGAAAGAGAGCTTCCCTCCACCAGTCAAGGTTCCTTGGCACCTTGGGAGGGAGCTTGAAGTAGTGGCTTTGATGCCCAGAAGGAGGGGCGGCGGTAGCCTCTAGGTCTTCTGCCGGAACGATGGTGCGCAGGAGAAGAGGAAAAAAAGATGGCTTCGTGGTCTACAAGGGTTAGCGGCTGGGTTTAGGAGGAGGCAAAATTGGCCCCAAGTGATAGAAGGTGGGCCCAATGGTGGCATCAATCGGTCCGTCCTCCAGACCTATTAGTCACCGCTCATCCTAGCACACCTGCGCACCCTGCCATCTCTCTTGAATCTTGACATGGCTACAAATCCATTGTAAAGCCTACAAGAACAATGTTAGCAATACATACAAATATTGTTGACATAAAAAAGGGGCAGCAAAATAAATATATAACCTACAACAAGAAGCAAAGGACAAGGCTCACGGACCGTACGCCCTTGTCTTCGACTCTGACGCACACCCCATGGGGGCCTTTGTTGTACATGATTTTATCTCAAAAGATAACCTAGATTTAAAGGTGTGGGACTACTCCCGAACACCTTATGGGCACTATTTATTTAGCATCCTTACGACACCCCAGGCCTGATCACAGACTCAAATTAGCTTGCCATAACTCATGATGACTCCTATAATAAGTCGGGACCATCCTCGACCGCTCAGCATGCGACTTCGCCCGCTTACAACTTAGCCACCCAGGCCAACTCGGGGGCACCTTAGCAACACGCCGCGCCTGGCGGCACCCAGCATCGAGGCCCGGGACCAGCCCAATATGCCTCTTCCCACCCACTTAACACTAATGATCTCCGAACTAGAGGCGAACTCAACCTCCAAAGATCGTCAACCAACCCATACAGCTCCCAACAAGATGTAGGGAATTTACCTCGAAAACCATAAAGGTTGTCTATTTCTAGCCATTCTACATCAACCCAAAGTCAATCAGAGGTTCTGGGCTACTTGCTACATCATGCGGGAGCTCTACATAAAGCGAGGACCAACCTCGACCCTCCAACGAGTGGCATTCGCTTGTTTACAATTTAGTCTCCCGGGCCAACTTGGGGGCTTGCAACCACATGCCGCAGCATGAGGTACCGACCACGAGGTCGAGGATTCCCCTCAAAATGCCTTTGTCTAGCTAGCCAACACTAGTGGACTCGGTCGCCCACTCAAATTAGGGCCCCTGGAGTCACTAGCCAGCCCATACGGCCCGTAGATGATAGTCGGGAATTATCCCGAACATTTGCAGGCGCTTGCATCTCCTGCCACTTTACCATGAGTCGGGGTTGACCCATGACTCGGGAATGCTCGCCGAGCCATGCGATGACACTACAAAGGAGGGGGACCGCCCCCAACTCCTAGACACGCGGTGATGGGCCCCTTACTTTATAGCCGTTGGGCCAACCCTAGGTTGTGCACCAGCTCGCCGTATAGCACGGCATGTTTATATTAAGGTTGGGCTCCCATGCCACAATGCCTTCTTCCCACTGTCCTAGCTATGCTAAGCAGAAATTTCAAGTCCTAGTAGGCCATCTGGACCTCTACCCAGCCTATACAGTACGTCAACAAGGCTAGGGAATTATCTCGATCAACTTGATGAGGCCCCCGAAGGGTTAGTGGGGTTTGTTGAGGGATTGCATTAGCAATTGGAATTCGCAGGATGCAATGTTAATTTATTTGCAACAAATAAATTAAAATAGGGCGGAAGTAATTTAAAATATCAGAGTGGTATATATATATAAACTAGTCCAGATTTACAACATCCATAACTGTACAAGTCCCACAGAAAGAAGACAAGACAATCTACAACTACACGGGGCATACCCCGGTAAAACTACAAAAAGAACAGACCGACTGTTGGCACCCTAGGTGCGGTCTCCAAAATCTCGGGAACCACTGGCAGACGGCTGAGATGGCTCACCTGCAAGAAGGAAGGGTGAGTCACAGCCAGACTCAGTAGGGGTCACGTGCATCCCTACAACGTACTAAACAAGCAAGCAGATGAATTAAAATACAATTAGAGCATGCATTTAGACAATTAAACAAGCAGATGCACTAACTCAACATGCTGCTAGACTAGAACAGAAATGTCTATCTAGGCAAGTGAAATGGGTAACGAGACGCCAACATAATAAATAAATAACGAGAGTAACTGCTAGCATCAGGAACTAGCGGTAAAAACTACATCTATCAATAGAATAAACTCAATCCTTCTAGTGATAGGAGAAAGAATAGGGAAAACTCCACTAGAAGAGAGAGACCAGATGCACCTCCTGATGACTTACACTGCATCTCAGGCAACTCGCGAGTCTATGCCGCGACAAGCGAGAGGCATAATCGAACCGTACCACCCGAGAACTAGTCAGAGTAACACTCGTCAGTGTCAGCTCTCGCCTCTGACCACGTGTGCACACACCGACGCTTGCCTAGGGCCAGGCCTTCAGCTAGATTTCCCTCCCCGTAGATCGCTACGGTCAAGTCGAGGGCCCACGGTACTAGCTTAAACTGTTTGATGGGACCGCCCCTCCACCTCTCCCAGGTCGGTCGACGCTCCGTGAAGTCTAGGGCTACATCTAGTGGTTCCATCACATGGAAAGTCCAAGCACTCCATTGGGATTGTAGGAGTAAGCCATTAATCATAAAATAACACGAATATACCATAGACGTAGCATGAAATGTATTAAACAGGAATTAAACATGTTTTCCCAGAATTTCCAAAACAACAGAGTGTAACGGACCAGGGTCGGGGCGTTATACGACTATAACGCGCCTTCCCCAGGCCGTTATGCTCACCCGTGTAAATGCCAAAACTCAGACATGCAGACTATAATGCACCACCTCTAGGGCGTTATGCATAGTATGACGTGCCTCCTCATGCACGTTATACTCACCCGAATAACCATCAAAACAACACGAATCATAGCGCGCTACGACTGGTGCACCATGAGACTATGACGCACCGGGATTGGTCGGTTCCCCTGGTTTTGATGATGTCACACTATGAATCATGTTGAGACAGAACTGAATAAATAATGATTGCTTGAGTTATCAATTCAGTTCACAAATATGACTGTCATACAGATTAATGCATCTTAGTCACCGGTCATTTATCTTCTAAGTGTCATAAATCAAGGTCGATACACCTGTAGGCAATTAGTCAGATAAGGTCGATGCACACTCACGGTTGTAACTAATAAGGTCGATGCACATTCATGGTTGAAGTATAGAAGGTCGATGCACATTCCTGTTTGAAACCTGTCAGGTCGATGCAACTATGTATCACATTGAACATAAGGTCGATACACATTCGTGCTTGCAGCCTGTCAGGTCGATGCGCATACTTGCATGTAGTCAGTTAGGTCGGTGCATGTATACACCAGCAGTGTACAGGTCGATGCACTAGATGACCTTGTGCTCAGCAAGGTTGATGCACTAGATGACCTTGTGCTCAGCAAGGTCGATGCACGTTGGACCTTATGGTCAGCAAGGTCGATGCACATTGGACCTTGTGTTCAGCAAGGTCGATGTACATTGGAACTTGGGCTCAGCAAGGTCGATGCATATTCATGCATTCATTCTACAAGGCCGACGCACATGCAAGTGTTATGTTCATCAAGTCGATGCACATGTTGCAACATGTTCTATAAGGTCGATGCACATGTAGAGTCTAGGGCATAACAGGTCGATGAACCTTTGTTATTCACTGGACTCAGGTCTATGAAGTAAATCAAGGTGTCAGTGCATATAGGAATAGTTAATTTAAAGAGCATGAGTTTAGAGATTCGTACCGGTCGTCGGATGTCGTGGAACACCTGGCTGCCATACCTCTAAGCATAGGCCTTCAAATAGGCCTCATTGCTAGTGGCTCTGACCCTCACCTCGCGACCTATCCGTGTCCAATCCCGTACCTGGTCGATCGCTCTGGTGATCTAATCGATATCACCACTAAGTCCCTTCAAGGACCGCCCGAAGCACTCATCGTCCCGCGCTGGAAACTCCATATCCTGCTGATGAAGTCCCCTCGTCCTCATGATCAGTCGATGATGGAGAGGCTCGATGATGTTCATACAATGGAGCCAGATCTCTCATCCGGCGTACACTTGGGTCACCTCCCCCCAGGGCTGCCCCTCGTGACCCTCATCACGATAGGGCGTCTAGCACACCTGAAAAAGGCAGTCAAGTCAGGTGTCAGCATATAGATAAGCATTTAATGAAGCATTTAAGTGTCAGCATGTAGAAAGTCTAAATCTAAAGAAGCTTACCGATCTATAGGGGAACGTGTCTATGTCGTTCTGGATTGCCCGTACTAGGCGCCGGATCGATCCCATGTCCTGAGCCGTCACCCACCGCCTCGCGATGGGGATCCGGTCCAAATGTACCTCCTTTCCTCGCCCAATGTCAGGGAGGTACAGGTAGCTCTAAACCTGCATTAGTCAAATGTCAGCATATAGAAAGTAATTATAAGCATAAGCATTTAGAGTCTAGCTTTTTTACCTGAAGGAATGACGAGAAGCCTTCCAGCATCGTCTGTCGATCGGTGGTGCTAAGCGAGTCGAAGAGGAACACCAGTACTGCTGCTCCCCAGGCGTACTCTCCAACCCCGTCCTAGCCCCTTAGCAGTGGGAGGAGCCTACAGCTCACTCCGTCTGCCCTCGTCGCAAAAAGTAGCTTCCCAAACATCAGCATCAAGAACCTCCGGAGTACCATGTCTACCTCGAGCCCTAGTCCAGCTGCTACTTTCTCTCATTCCTTGTCTATCAAGCATTGGATGTGCTGCTCTGGTAACTCTCCCATTGAGATTTCTACTCCTCGTAATCCCAAACTCTCCTATAGTGCGGCCCTCAGTAGGATGGACAATCGATGTCCTAGCCTCAATAATTCGAGCCCGAGCAAGTGGTGTGCTGTCTCACGATAGTTTGAGAAGGTGTGGCCACTGACTGGCGCCCCGGCAACCCTCAAGCCAGTAATCCTCACCATGTCCTCCAATGTGGGGGTCATGTGTCCCCAAGGAAATAAAAAAGTCTTGCTGGCTAGGTCCCACCGGTCGTGTAGTGCCAAGAGCAAGGCTGCGTCTAATCTCATCACCTCCAGGCTGAGGAACTCCGCGAAACCCATCATTGCGAACCTCTCCCGCTGAAAGTCTGGCAGTGCGAGGTACATTGCTCGGACCTACAACCAAGAGATCTTAGTCTGGCATTTTCCCTGCATACATTGCATATCTAACATCAGTAATGCATTCATTCATTCATTCATTTATCCAAAAAAATAAAAGAAAAAAATAATTTACATTGTCTAGTCAAATGGCAGTCTCTTTTAGGTCATCTTTCAAATTGACGGTCCGGTTTGGACCGCCTGTGACGTAAGTGGTCTGTGGAAGACCACTATTTCAATGACGGTTCTTGGTAGAACCACCATATCACTGGCGACCGCAGATGGCATTTTCTCTGTCCCCCGCTCATGGAAACGGCACTAAGGGCCCTACACTCATTTTAGGGGAGTCCTTTGCCCCTCTTCCCGTCCTTATTTGCATGAATTTAAATCAAGACTAAAAAAATTGAGGTTTTTGGGCTGTGACCTACCTCTGATAATGGAGCCATTCTGGCCGTTTCCTCGGTCACTGCCTCTGGCTCTTCGCCTTCACCGTGCATTTCTACTTCCTCAGGCGCTCCGGCGGTCTTAGAGGGCAATCCCTCTTCGGCTATGACCGGTGCTGGCCGTTCCTACTCCGGCCAGTTCACCGGCGGCAGGTTGGTGGTCTTGATGTAAAACGACAAGGGAAGGTGCAGCAAGCAAATGAAAGCCCAAAGACCTAATCCGCATTCACATTCACATAGCAAGCAAGTTAATATCCGCAACGTTGCTCCGTTGAGCAAGTGAGAGAGCGCCCGACCCCGGAGTACTCCACTCCCGAGCGGTCACTGTGGGTGTGTGAGAGAGGGACCTAGTGCTCCAATTGGCACCTGCCAGCCCCTTGAATCGTGGGCTTCATACCTTGGGAGGGCCACCTTAGCCCTGCTGGCACTCTACTAGCCATGGATCTGATCCATCACCTCTCCTCGGCATCACCGAGTCACCCAGGTCCGTGTGTGAGCAACGGTGGGTTCGGCCTATACCGAGGAATTGCTTATTGTGTGTGTGCTTGCGTGATAGCTTCGAGGACCCATCGTTTGCTTGCTGTCCACCCCCACCTTTGTGTCACATCATCCTTACTCTGGTGTGTAAGGGGTGGACGTAGATTGCAAGTAGCAATCGAACCACCTAAAAAGGCTCTTCTATCCTTCATGTGGTTTGCTTTGATTTGGCATTGAGATCTCGCTCCTTCGACTAATCAGTATATAAAAAGGCACAGCCGAAAGGATAGGTCAAGCCTATCTGGAATGTTTCCCCTTACGTAAGGAGATCTTTGATCGAACCTCCACCTAGTATTGATGACAGTCATTCTCAGCATGCTACCTGCTCAGTGAGTTACTATTGCTATTGAGTTACTTGCTTATTTTTCTTTAGCTTATTACACTCCTTTTGCACTCTAGTTAGCTATCCATTTGCTCGATCCGGTGTTAGCATTCAAGTAGGCCTTGCTCCCAATGCATCCGTTCTCATTGTTCTGAAGTTCTAGTTTACTTGTGTTTTGGGGGGCAAGATATATTCATCCCCCCTTCTATATCTTGCATACTAGCGTATCAATTGGTATCAGAGCAAGTTTCCTAAAATGTGGTCCAATGACCAAGGAAGACCTAGAACTAGCAATGCTCGCAGCTTCATAGCTGAAGGGCACTCTATCAACTGACCCCCATTCTTCGATGGTGCTAACTACATTTACTAGAAGAACAGGATGGAGGTGTTCTTGCTAGCCCAAAGTCACAAGCAATGGAGAGTCATCACCACCGGGCCGTATGCACTCCCAGAAGATGAAGGCACATGGACTAGAGAGCAGATTCGATTGTCAACGATAAATTGGACGGCTCTGAATATTATGCAATGCGTTATGCATCTTGAGGAGTACTCTAGAATCTCTGAGTGCAAGAAAGCAAAGAAGATGTGGGATGAGCTCGAGTTAATCTGTGAAGGGATGTCACAGGTGCGTGCATCCAAGGTAAATATGCTCACCTCTGACTATGAATTTTTCAAAATGAAGCATGATGAGATGATTTCTGAGATGTATGCTAGGCTCTCCCAGATCACAAATAGCTTGAAGACCTTTGGGAAATAGGTTTAGGAGAGTGACTTAGTTAGGAAAATTCTAGGATCCCTGACCCCTACGTGGCACACTAAGGCCACAATGATAGAAGAATCTAGGGACCTTTCCAGCATGATAGTTACAGAGCTGATAAGATCTATGATGACATATGAGATTAACCTTAGGAGGAATGCTGAGGACAATAAGAAATGGAAGACTATAGCTCTCAAGGTATCCCGAAGTAGTGGTGAGAGCAGCGAAGAGTATGATAGGTTCTCCGATCTAGATGATGAACAATAGGCTATGCCGACCCGACAATTTCAGAAATTCTTAGAACTAGAGGTAAAACCTTCAGGAGAAGAAGGTCTTAGCAAGCTGGTAAGAACTCCAACTTTAAATTTGACAAGAATAAAAGTTCTAATAAAATTACATATTTTCACTGTAAAAAGTCTGGACATATGAAAGGTGAATGCCTGGAGCTCAGGCCATGGTCTGCACTTGGAGTGATGAAGAAGAAGGCACTTAAAATGGATCCTCAGAGCAAGAAGAACAATGGTTGTGTCTCATGGCTGACAGTGACAATGAGGTAAGCAATCCTTTTTAGCATTATTCAATTGATGAGTGGGAGGATGCTTACGCTAACTTGTTATACAAACTTAACTGTCAAACCAAAGATTACAAGGTTGTGAAGAGAAAACTGAACAATGCTCTTAATAATAAAACTTCTATGGAAAAAGAGATTGAAAGCCTTAAGAAACTGAATTATCTGAAAACTCAGAATGAAAATAAAAATCATCTATTCTAAAAGTACCGTACTACTGAACCTTGGTCCGTCAAAACTTGAGTCCACACCTATCGGTAGACAGGAGCACCTCCCACTAGAAGAACGACTGGATGCGTCTCCTGACGTCTTACACCACGTCACAAGTGTCTAGCTACAACACCCGAGACTCAGACACACACAAAAACTAAAGTACCGCGAACAAGAACTAGCTGAGGTCGCGCTCGTTAGCGTGGGTCCGAACCCTCAGCCTCGTGTGCACACTCAGACCATGTGCCCTAGGTATATCCTCTAGCTGGTAATTCTCCCACCAGCCCAGACTCGGCGGTACACGGGGGCCCTACGGTAACCAGCCTACTCACCGTCTCTCTCGGGTGTGCCATACCAGTGCTCCCAGTGGGCTGACACACGTGTGCTGTGGAAGCTACGACTAGTGGATGGGTGAATGGAAGTACAGACCCTCAAGTCACGAAAAATGACTCCGGAGGTAGACGACTACAAGGATCGCTCCTCGTACAACACCGACTCATGGTGATGTAAGTTGAAGACGCCACATCTCGGGACCCCCACTGCGTCCCACACCTGGTTCCCACATGATGCCTAGCATCAGTTAGACCATGGGTCAGTGCATGGATCGAGGTCTGCTCACCCGAGACTCGAATCGGCATGGAAGAAACCACTGGCTAGGCCTCAGATGATGAATGGTCCATCATTGGCCGCTCAAGGATGCACGGTTAAGTCTCAACCGCGCGTGGGAGAAAGACAGTCCAACATGACCATCCATCGGTCCCAACAGTAAGAAACACGAACGGTTGGACACTAACAGCTCAGGGGAAGGGCAGCTAGGATCCTGCTATTCCAAATCATCGGCGGTCCCACCTGGGCCGCTCATGCACCAACAGTTCCAGGAGATGAATGGCCAACACATGGCTGCTCATGGGACATGTGGCTATACCCTAGCCGCTCACCCCAAAACACTGTGTAACGGTAACAAACAACGGTCAGAAACTCACGGGATGCGCGATCGGTCTTCGATCGCTCAAGGGATGTATGGTCACGGACAGGCTGCACATGCCTCACTGTGTGCCAAGCCAATAGCGTCAGGTGACGTGCGGCCAGCCCTTGGCCACACGAAGGGTAATGCGGTCAGACCCTAGCCGCACGAAGGGTTATGCGGTCAGACCCTGGCCGCACACCTCAGTGCACTGTGCAACGGCCACAAATAATGGTCAAAATCTCAAGGGATGGGCGATTGACACGGGGCCGCACATAGGGGATGTGAGGTCCTACGATAGGCCGCACAAGCCCACAGTGCTCCGAGCCATAGTGCGGTCCCCACAGGGCCGCACATGGGATGTGCGGGCCCTAGTTCGACCGCACAACCCTCACCAGCGCGAAAACGGCAAACCCATCGGATTTCGCCCATTCGGCCCCTTACAAGCCCCACGGAGGGGGAAATGAATGGAAAACAACCCCCAAGCCCCCTAGCATGATTCTACGCCCCCAAAACGTAAAATCACGGCTTAAAACGATGAATCGGGTGAACTCTCCCCAACACATGCTCGACCCTTCCCAGCACAAAAGAACCCCCTCTCGGCCTCGCCTTGGCCTACAAACCACGGGAATGGAAAGACGGTGAGCTAGGGATCGTCACCCTACCTTCGGTCCGCGACCAGGCGGGCCGATCCGAGTTCAATCCATGAAGAACGCCGCTAGGAACCTCGAGCTTTCACGCTTCCGACGCCCGCCGCACGCCCATGCGATCGCCTCGCCGTCACCCACGTCGTCGCGCCGTCACCCTGCTGTCATCTGTAGCTGGAAGGGAGCTCACCGCGGTTGAATGGGAGAGAGAGGGAGAGGGGCGCGGTCACGGGAGGAAGAAGAAGAAGAAGAAGGAAAAAAAGAAAAGGAAATGGAATATTTATAGAAAATCTAAATTTTTCTTAAAATATCAAAAAATAGAAAATCACGTTTCCGCGATCCTCGGAACGCACCGATCGTAACGGTACCACTCTCGCTTGGGTGAACGACTCGTTTCACCCGCAGCGGAGTTCCGCAGGATTTGTCGAAATTTGGGTCAGGAATCGAAAAAACACACGGAAAAAAGTCGCGGAACACCTCCAGGACTATAAACCTTTGCTTCGACATTCAACCAATGTCAATGAACAAACCATCGCTGACCCTTGTCACCATCGGCAAGACCGATCAGTACTCTTTAACTTGGACCTTTCGTCCTCGTTAATGAATAAACCTTTGCTTTGACATTCAATCAATGTCGATGAACAAACCATCGCTGACCCTTATCACCATCGGCGAGATAAGTCAATACTCTTTAACTTGGACCTTTCGTCCTTGTTAATGAACAAACCTATTTTACTTCGACATTCAACCAATGTTGATGAACAAATCGTCGCTGACCCTTGTCACCATCGGCAAGACCGGTCAGTACTCTCCTTAACTTGGACCTTTCATCCTCATTAATAAACAAACCTTTGCTTCTACACTCAACCTATGTCGACGAATAAACCCTACCCCCAGTTTTCATCACCATCGGCAAAGCCAACCCTCGGCCCGGACCATCCGTCCACGTCGATCAACAAATCTACCCTTGACTTTCCTCATTGTTTGCTAAAGACAATGAGTCTACCTCTCGCTCGGGTCCTCCACCCCTGTCAAGGAATGAACATACTTTGGATCTCCTAGCAGCTTCGTCACCATCGGCGAAGCCTATTAACGGACCTTCCAACCTTACTCTCTGGCCCCAGGTGGCCACTATACCCTTGCCCTTGAGCTTTCGACCTACACTAGCCAAGGTTTGGCCCTGAGAATAGTTACGTCGCGATGGAGCGAACCCCTCACCCCTTTGCTGAAGGCGTGAGCGCTCTCCTGCTCTAGTAACTCATATATCTGAGCCAGGTAACTGGCTAAAAGAAAGGAAAAAGGAAGAGAAGATAAAGTCGTGACTTAGCAACAAATGAAGACATTTCATTGCTATGAAGTGGGTAGATACATGATTGCTCGAGGCATCTCCCGAGATACACAAAAGTCTGCTGGAAAAAAAGAGAGAAAGAGAAGTCAAAAAAAGGGGCTACTGCAACGGACGTCAGAAGATGTCCTCTAGCTCTAAAATTCCCAAGAAGGGGTGATGGGTCAGCTCCTGCAATCGAGACTCGGCGGCTTCCAGCTATGATAGTTTCTCTTCAAGAGAGGCGGCTTGTCCTTCAGCCAATTCAACCTCCTCCACACTCTGGACTTCCTGACGCTTGGTCTCCTGCAGCTCGGCCTCGGCCCTAGAAAGTTTAATACACAGCTCAGCTATCCTAGTTGTCAAAGAGGTCTGACACTATGAAGATGTGCTGGCTGCATCCCTCATCTACTTCGTGGTCCCTCTCAAAGAGGCAAGAGCGGTTTGGCATTCAGCTCGTTCAAGTTTCATGGCCATTAGCTGATCAGCCACTTCTAGACCGAGGAATTCCCTTCGGTTCACATATTTTAACAACAATATCACCCACGATGTCCAGTCGTCCATGGGGCAGCCAAAAGCCAATAACGAGCAGGACAGGTGTTCTACCAAGCCCCTCAGCTGCACGTAAGTCAAATCCCGGCTGGCCGTTATGGTCTGCTGAAGGGTTCCCAAGAACTACCACACCAAGTCACTCAATGACTGCAGAACAAGTGGTGACGTCTCAGGAAGCTGGAAATCTACCCTGCTATCAACGGCAGCCCATATGTCATTGCTCGATTCATAAGACGAGGACGACATAACTTATAGGGCACCCGCACTGGAGCCGACCCCGGTGGCTAATGTAGTGGTGGAGGTCTCGATGACGGAAACCTCCCTGCCAACCTCCTGCGGTGGAGCTGCACCAAGAATCTCGATAGCTGAGGACATTTGCTCTTCACACCCCGCCTGGCCGGCCTCCATAGAAGCTGATTTTGTAATAAGGGCTAAGGCCCTAGAAGTCCCAGTTTCTTCTTCAATAATTTCTCCCACTTCTATTTCGAGAGGACTCCTCTTCTCTGGGAGCAGCTCTCTGTCGATAACGAGCGGCTGAGACTGCAACTTCAGTCGACTCGCCAGCCCCCACGATTGCCCCAGGTGCCTCCATACCTGCTGTCGCAGTATAATCCTTGGGATATCGCAGAGCGATAGGCCGCAAGACTTGCGGGAATGTCGGTTGACCCGCACCTAAAGTCGGGAGAGGTATCTGCACAGTTATAGTTGGCAGTATCACCTCAGTCTGTACCATCTCAATTCTCCTCTTCAGTCCTCCTCTCTTCTTTTCTGTCTCACTCTCTCTCAGTCTTGATTCTTCGTCTTGTCTTTTCTTCGTACGAGCTCCTTCTTTATATATGAGCTTGCTGAGAGAATAGAGTGTGGAGACCACACTTCCCGCCCTGAGAATCTTCCAGAACCGATCAGGCCTCTGTACCACGTGTCAGGGACCTGGACTCTCGAATCATGTGCCCTAATTCCTTTTCAGATCGACGTTCCAAGAAATAACAAAATCCCTGTCATTTTAAAGACACTCAGTTAGCATAGAATAAACATGAGGTTCATATGCAGACACTGTTCATGCACGGACTTGGTATAAGCATGTGCATGGGCTTCAAGTGAATGGGCGAAACATGTTCGGACCTGGCAAAACATGTTCGGACATTAGTCACGGACGTGCACGGACTTATAAGAATGAGTTGTGCACAACGTGCATGGACTTAGTTGGAAGGTGTGCACAGACTTGTTTACAGGAATATGTAGGGACTTGAAGATCTGCTCAGACTTGAAGCAATGAGCACGGACTTAGTTGGAAGGCATGCACAGATGTGCATGGACTTGTTTGCAGGAATATGCAAGGACTTGAACTCAAAATAATGTGCACAGATGCACAATGTGCACGGATGCACAATGAACAAATGTGTACGGACTTGTGTACAAGAAAATGCAAGGACTTGAACTTAAAACAATGTGCACGGATTCACAATGTGCACGGATGCACAATGTGCACGTATGCACAATGAACGAATGTGCACGGACTTGTTTACAAGAAAATGCAAGGGCTTGAACTCAAAATAATGTGCATGGATGCACAATGTGCACGGATGCATAATGTGCACGGATGCACAATGTGCACGAATGGTTTCAATAAGAAATATGCATGGAGTTTGACATGCATGGACTTTGTGAAGACGTGTAAGGACTTAGTGAAGACTTACACGGACTTAGTGAAGACTTGCAATGACTTAGTGAAGACGTGACTGTTCATGCTCGGACTCTGCTTTCCTTCTTAAGAGAATGTGCATGGACTTATGTTCTTGACCAAGGCCAGAACATGCATGGACTCATATGCACAGACTTGCTATGCAAGGACTGTACATGCACGGACTTACTATGCAAGGACTATACATGCACGGACTTGTCTGAAGTGGATGCAATGTGCACAGACTTGCTAGGTAAAGACTGTACATGCACGGACTTGTTTGAAGTGGATGCAATGTGCATGGACTATGCACGGACTTGGAAGGACTTAACATATAAACATGTATGGACTTGAATAGTGCATGCTAGGACTCATTCTGAACATTGTGTATGGACTTTAATGAAACATGTTTGGACTTGCAACAAAACATGTTCGGACTTGAACATGCTCGGACTAGAAATGAAACATGCTCGGACTTGAAACGAAACATGCTCAGACTTTAAATCCCATACGAAGGATGTGGTCCGAGTTTGGAACAGTGTGTGCTTGGACTTTAACTCCCATATGAAGGATATCCACGGACTTAGTTCGAGTCTTAGACATATATGCACGGACCTTGTTATAGTACGTGCACGGACTTTATAATCAACAAAAGAACCTGCATAGACTTAGACCTAAACATGCATGGACTTAAAAATCCAGGTGGACCTTGCTACAGTATGTGCACGGACTTGAACATTCAACAGACAGACCCATGCACGGACTTAAGAATGCATGGATGAAGACAATGCATAGACTTTGATTTTATACTAAGGCCAAAAACCTGCACGGGCTTATGTATGCATGGATGCAGACAATGCATGGACTTTTGCTAGCTCAAGTGTTCGACTCTAGCAACAAAGTGTCGACCCCATGGGTCAACCCTATTTCATACATTGGAAAAATGCATTCAATGAGCCTTAAACCAATACCTAAATATGCATGAAATAAAATGTAGTTGCCAATCATGAAACCATTGTGGCGTTGCCAATCATCAAAACTACACAGCACAAGGCTGCTGCCTATCAAACCAGAGGAGTCCCAACATTCTCTCCTTTTTTGATGAAGGCAACCAGGTGATTGCAATGAGATGGTATATCAACTCATTGATCAACGCATTGAGCAGCTCACTCTCTCATGCTTCAGAGCTGAATAACTCTGGTCAAGTTCCTTATAAAGACAGCCCTTAAAATAAATAAAAAAAATAGTTTTGTTGAATGATGATTTTAATGATTGAGATTAATGTTTTCTCTTAACGAGCATAACTATTTGATCAGAATGATTTCCTTTTCCTTTTGAAGTGCACATTAATTGTCTATCTTCTGAAAATTATTCGTTCAAGATATGCGCTTAATATGCTGAAGGTCATTTATAACTAAAGAATGGCAATTTTGTGAAAGAAGAGGGGAAGTTGAGATAAACTGTTTTAACTTTGGTAAAGCTGATAAGGGTCTCAGTATAAATCCTCCTCTCTTACAGGGTTTTCATTCGACCCTCTTAAACTCTTATTTTTTTGTTCCGTCAAAAACCTTCATTCTTCCATAAAAACCTCGTTCCCGCTCGAGACTTCTCCCGCTTGGTCCGTTCATCCCTTCCGTTCTTCGTCTTCTCTGCCGCTCTTCCTCCTCTCCACTTCCACACCTACACCATGTCGTCTCCAGGTTCTGAAAGCGAGCGAAAGAGGAAGAAGTCTGGGAACCATCTCAAGAGGGTCTGATGTCTGATGTTGCCGTGGAGGCTGTGCTTCAGAGAAAAAGGAAAGGCAAGGAGAAAGTTGTTGAAACATCCAGCAAGCGGCAGCGTTCTCATCCTGCTGAAGCCGCCCTTGTCATCACTAAAGAAAGAGGTACACCATCTGTATCCTCTTTCCAAGCTGCTCTAAGATTGGAAGCTAGGAAGATTATTCCACCTTGGTTTGTGGATTTCAGAGATGAGGGTATGACTTCTAGTTTTCCTGAAATGGTGCAAATCTTCAAGTTTCAAAAATGGAAGAAATTTCTAGGAAAGCATAGAGTCTATTACCCTAATCTGGTGGCAGAATTTTACTGTAATTTGGATTATGACATAGACAAGTCTTTATTGTTTTCATCTATCAGAGGGAATAGAGTTGAACTCTCAAGGCATCTCCTCCATAAAGCTCTTAGATTACCAGAAGATGGTGCTATAGAGCACGGCGTTAGTTTTAATCTCTATGATGCCTACTCTGTCATAACCGAGTTACCCAGCGACTCAAGAAATAGGGAACAAACAAAACTGAAAGCTTTCAATGCCACAAAGTTCTCTCCCCTCAAGAGATTCGTTCACCACATTCTTACTGCTTTGATTACTCCACAGACGGGAGGGAGGGGGAGACTTACAGATACACAGAGATTTATATTGTACTATTTGTTTAAGGATATTAGAGTCTGTCTGCCGGAGGTAATGATTCAGATTATGAAGAGCCGCATCAAGTCTAAGAGATATTATGCATATGCAGCCCAACTTTCTGTCGTTTTCAGAAAGGCAGGAGTACCTCTGGAGGGGGAGCCATGCAAGGAAATCACAAAGGTCAACATTTATAATATGGATTTCCTCTCCAAGTACATGAACTTGGAACCCCCACCTCCAAGCAAGAAGAAGAAAAAATCTCATAGGAGGTCTCAGAGTCAAGGGGAGATTTTGACCCCACTAGATGAAATGGCTGAACCATCTAGTGCTGGTCAGTAGGAAGAAGAAGAGAGAGCAATTGAAAAAGAGACTGAGGCAGAGGTACATATTTCAGAACAAGAAGTTCAAAAAGAAATTGAGGCAGAGGCACTTCTCTCTGCACAAGAAGTTCAAGAGACTGGACCTTCAGGAATGTAAGGTTTGGAGCATCTTGACCAAACCATAAGTGGTCTCTTTGATTGTTTTGGAGTGCAGCCAGTTGTTGATGAGTCCCAAGAAGGACAGATTGAGGAGACTGTTCAACCAGAGAGGTCAGAGATTGAAGAGCCAGCTATTCAAGTTCTAGGGGAATCAGTAGAAGAGCTCCCCGAAGCTCGACAAGGTGAAATAGTTCTACAAGAACAGCAAGAGGAGTCTGCTGATATTCCTCAGAAAGTTCAAGGGGGTGCTGAAGCTCGATCAGACGAAGCAGATGGAGAAGAAGCTCAAGATTTTGTGAGAGGCCCTGCTCCTCTTTTTACCATGTTCCCAAGGATGTCATTTGAGCCTGCACCTTCTATTGGACCTCAGATGGGGGGCATGTTTGGTTTAGGGATTCCACCTCCACTATCATGTAGCACAACTGGAATAAACTTGGCCTTATGTAATTTATCAACCTCCTCTTTCATTCTTAAGGCCATGTGTGGGTGAAATCTCCTTAGCTTCTATTTAATGGGTTTTGCCTCTGGTTTGAGTACAAGTCTATGTTCCACCAAGGCGGGGTCAAGACCCAGCATGTCCTCGTAGGACCAGGCAAAGAAATCACTATACTCCCTCAACACCTTGACAAACTCCTCTTCAACCTGATGAGGGAGATTAGCAGAGATGATGATAAGCCTAGGATCCTGCTCGGTTCCAAGATTAATTTCTTTCGTAGGTTCATCCACTGCTGATGATGGCTCATCAAACCATTTTAATCCTTGCGCATACAAATCCATAGTGTCATCTACGCCGCTATCCTCAAAATCGATCAGGTCTTTCTCCTCCATGATCTCATAAACACCTAGTCCATCGTCGCTCCACACCCCATCTTGCTCATCATCATCTTCTAGGACGATGGCCATTGCTACGAACTCCGGACATCTAAGGAGGGCATGACAGCGCTGAGCGAGATCTTGGAGGAACCTATCAGGGATAGACTTAGAGTGACGCATCATCAGGCACACCGCAAGCGGTGAAGGACTAGACGAACTAGGACAAGACCCTACTTTACCAGACCCAACAGACTCTACTTCCCTAGATTCGACGGACCCTACAACTAACCTAGGAGATAGAAAGCTTAATGGAAGGGAAGCAGGGGCTTCATGCCCCTGGGAGGAAGATGGACTGAACACAGCATAATCCTCCACTAAAATCTTTGTTTCAAATTTGACAATTTTTTTTAAATCAATGGAGAGCATGAAACACGATGGAGAAGATGGGGGAGGAGGAGGAAGTGCGAAAGGATAGATGGATGGACAGAAGATATCGAGGAAGGGATTAGAGGAGGAAAACCACATACTAAAGGGATCAATTGGCAGGCAGTGCCCACACAGACAAGTCACGATCAAGAATTCAGTCGGCATTTCTGGCCAAAATGGAAATTGGAATAGCAAAGGATCAATCATAATAGGAGGTGAATGGGGAACAAAATCCAACTTTTAGAAGATAGAAATAAGACGGGGAAGGGACCAAGAAAAGGTAGCAAGAGAGCACCCCTCTTCCCGTGGACTTGAAGCTAGCTTCTTGCGCGAGCATTCCATAACCTGCACCTCCGATCTTACTGAACTGTAGCATCCTGAATTTCTATAATAATGTCACAATATTATTTAATTATTTTCTTGGCTCAACATACAAGGAATATATTAAAAATCTGGAAAAATATGTATCTTGTGTAAAATTTAATTTCTAGCAATTTTGTCTTCAGGATGGAACCCAAAATAAAATTGGTTAAGGCCCAATTTTACGTTTTTAACTTAAAAATATTGGTTTTAAGGAAACAATTAGCCCTTCTCAATTTGGACCCAATTCCAGCCCAATTGCACTCCAATTGGAGCTAAACCCTAGCCCAGTTGTAGGAGATCGTTTCCCCTCTGAAAACCCTAACTCTAGAGCCTTCCATCAGTGGTGGCGGCGGAGGATAAGAGATTTCCCTAAATTTTTGTCGTTTCCCCTCTTTGGACTCTTTACCCAAATTCGATCACTAGAAGCCTCCATTGACTCTATAAATAGCGGGCTTTCGACCCCCTTAAACCCTATTTGCACCGGCGACGGGTGGCGCGATCGATCATGGCCAGAGGTGAACGGATTTAGGCGTTCTAGCGGCGACGTTCTAGGCATCTGGCGACCCCTTTTCTTCTTCCCTCTTTCCATCAATCGAAGGTAGGTATCTCTCAGGTGGAACCACTAAGTAAATATACCATCTTGCACGTCTCCGTGAGCTCTTTCCATTGATACCTGATTGCCCAAATTTCGTGCACCATGCTGTTCTAATTTCATGACTTACTCCGAGGTGTACCCAAAAGGGTAACCTACGTGTTAACTCGTTTTATGTTCAATTTAGTCTCATTAAACTTTAATCAAAGCATGTCATCTTATACGGTTTTTAATGCTCTTTCTAATGGTAGTGTTTTTCCCTATTTTTGTTCACCCTATCGTGAGGAATCAAGGTTTTTATCATGGTATGTCGAGGTTCACCGTCGGCGAAGTCTCGGGCAATGTTTCGAACTAAAAACTGTAATGTTAAATGACACCTATCTGGAATAGCAATATGAGGGATGCAATTGTCTGGCTATGGATTTAGATTTTCACGAGCACGAGTGCTATTGAACTTTGGGTGTATTCTCAGTTATGTCCATTAATCTCTCATTTAAGGCCAGTATGGTTAAATGATCCAAAATCCTGCTCTGAAGTCAATTCTATGAAAGATGATCTGGAAATAAGGCATGGACATTTTAAACTCTTATTGGTCCTAAATTTTAAGTTTGCATTGCTAAGGGACTAGCAATGAGTAAGTTGGGGGGGTGTGATGATTATACATTTTTACATGATAATTTATTATATACACACTTTTTATGAGCTTTAATAGGAACAAATATGTACTTATCACACTTAATCATAATTTTTGATCAAAATGTCAGGTTTGATAGAATTCATTAAATTTTGAGCAACAAACTATATTTTTGGCAGGTACTTGATCGAAGAGGAAGATGGCCAGATATCTACACAAGTTCACAAACAATGGGCCAAAGTTTATTAGCAAGAAAGAAAAAGAAAAGAAAAGAGCAAACATACACAAGTGGGCCAAAGGCCCATTAGCCTTCACATCAAACCCAGCCAACACCCATGGGCCTCCTCTTCAACTCCATACGGACCCTGCTCCTCCATGCCACGGTAGCGGCCAGCGTTACTCCCATGCATGCAGCAAGTTCTCGACGCGGCCACGGCTTCTTCTTCAACCTTGGCGGCTCTTCATGTAGGCGAGCTCCCCACTCTTCACGGAGCCTCCACCCTCAACACATCTCCACGGCGGCAGTGCCCAAGGCCCATCCACGTGGCCAAAAGACATTAACGCAGGGTGGGTAGTTGCCACTTCTTCACGCCAACGACAGCATGGTTCTCCACGGCAGGACCCTCACCATCTTCACGTGGATGGCGGGTGGCCGTTCTTCTCTTTCACACGCGACCCATGCAACACAGTTCTTCTTGCCACAGCGGCTAGCGAGCTTCACACGGATCAACGTGGGCGAAGGGCCCATGCACGAGAGGACAAGGTAGGCGACGGCAGCAGAATCACTCCTTCACACGCAGGACTTCATGCGGGCCCTCATGCAGGCTGTTCACGCCAGCCTCCTCCATGCAAGCTTCACGGCAAGCGGCTGCCTCTTCTTCGCGGCATTGTCAATGCGGGCATGCGGAGTGGCCACCCTGTATCTTCACACAGGCATCCCCTCCCCATGCAGCGCGTTTCACGGTAGCATGTCTCACGCGGAAGACCTTCTCATGGGGAGCCCAGCCATAGTGTGATGTCGATATGGGCGAGCGGCCTTCAACAACGGCGGCCATCCACTCTCTTCAACGATGGCGGCCAAGCCACATCTCATGCGGGCGGCTTCACATGGGCAGAGCGCCCCCTCCATGCATGCAAGCTTCAAACGCCAACCGCCCACCCGCCTTGGCGGCGCGTGTCACGCGACCACAGCCAAACGTAGCAGCCGCCCTCTCCAACGTCTTCAACGGCAGCAGCGGAATCACCCCCCTTTGTGCTGGCATCCTCACGCGGCCCTCTCCACATCGCAAGCCCATTCACACAGCCGCCTCCACCTCATGGCACGCGGGCGTTTCTCAACGTGGCCGATTTTCACACAGCCAAGGTGGGCGGCCAAAGCGGTCGATCTTCAACGCAACCGATGCCTCCCATCCATGCAAGCTCCCTATGCAGACAACGTGGGCATGCGCCCTCCTTCTCACGCACGCGAGCGGCCGGTAGCCTCCCTCCTTCATGTGGCCGACCGACCGCCCATCTCATGCACATGGGCACGCGCCCGTCTTCAAGGAAAGCCACAGTCCCCTTGCCGTTTCTCACGTCGCCGGTCGCCAACCGCCTCTTGAATGCGGCATTTCTGACGCGGCAGCCAAGCTCCCCATGCATGTGATCAAGTGGCCTCTGCTTCAACAAGGGTGGCTACCCTCCCATGCATTCAAGGCGACGCAAGGTAGAGGAAAGTGGAGAAGAAAATGTGGCCCACCTTCATGTGATGCAAAGAGAGAAAGAGAAAGAGAAGTGAGAGAAAAGGAGTGTTGAGTTTTCTTATTATTTTGACGATGCTGGCACTATGCAATCAGAACGAACATCCAATAAACAGCGCTCCGCATAGGGGCGTCAGTTAAATAAATAGCGACCAACGATGGGTCGTCAATCAATCCTTAATCACAGAATGACATAATTGCCCATAGGAAACAACGCCTTCTAAAGAGACGTTACTTGAATGAATCACGACCCTGCTCAAGTCGTGAATCAACTTAATTCTAGAGAAACAACGCCCTGCGCAGGGGCGTCAATCTGATGAATAACGACCAGATGCTGGTCGTCAATAAGCTTTAATACAAATGATATCCACCTTATGTTCATGCGTCTTATGTTTGTGGTTCACTGGCAGGGCTTCATGAGGACCATAATTTCATGGGTCCAGGTCCTGGCAGGATACTTTGGGTTGCCAGATTTTCAGCGGGCTCAGGTAGATGCTATGGGATTTGGCGCTTTTCTTAATATAGAGCCCGTCCGCCTCGACTTGCCTCTCATCCAGGTGCTGAGAGAGAGGTGGGATAGGACTAGCCGTGCATTCTTGATGCCATGGGGGCATATGGTTCTGAGCCTAGAGGATGTCGCCAGGATTACATGGCTGAGGGTAGATGGAGAGGCAGTGAGCAGGGTCACCTTACCTGATTATAGTGAGTTAGCACAGCGCCTACTGGGACTAGAGACTATGGCAGAGGGTGAGTGCCAGACAATCTATCGTACGGACCTGACCATAGCTATGGGTTTAGGGGACTGCAGACAGAGGTCTAGGGAGACTCTATTTCAGCTATGGCATAGATTGATCGCGAGCGCGAGTGCCACCTATTGCCAGGACCCGGCCCAAAGAGAGCGGGTGGACATGGATTTGAGGAGGTTTCTATTCTTGATGCTGGGGAGGCTGATGTTGGGGACGAAGGGCGACATCATGAATTGCCGATTCCTGAGCGTTCTTGAGGATTTAGAGGGAGTTGGCCGATACTCTTGGGGAGCCGCCCTGCTGGCTCATTTGATGGCCGATCTATCCACTGGGACAGGTCGAGAGATGACCGTTAGTGGCTTCTCACCTTTTCTTCAGGTATGCATGCTTTCTAAATGATCTCAAATACAAATTACTTGAAATGATGTATGCAACTAATGCAAATTAATGAATGTAGGTTTGGAGCCACTTGTACATTCCGATGGGACGAGTCGATCCCCGGCCAGGGAATGAGGCTGCGTTCCCTTTAGCATGGCGGTGGCTACCGTTTGTGAGTGGAGTGCCGCACTCTTACGAGTTGCGTGTGCTCTAGCGGGAGTTCTGAGACTATCCCGCCTCACTGGTACGTACTCATTCCTTATGGATGATATGCATATGTATATATAATGCGATGGTTGACTAATGACTGTTGATGACATGAATGCAGGTGGTGTGGAGACCCTACCAGGGCATGATCGAGGAGGGTCAGCCCTGGGTGACTGCAAGCCGACCTCATTTTAGGCGTGAGCTTTGGGTTCACTGCCTGAACGAGATTGAGCCCCTGTGCTTACGCCTCGTGATGAGGACCCTCGGCCTTCACCAGGAGTGGGTCGAGGTTGCAGAGCCACGCGGGATCGGGAGGAAGACCCGCGGGAGGACGAAGGCGACCGACTGGAGGATCAGGTTCGCGGATCAGTACACGGACTGGCAGTATGGCGGGACCAGAGTCACCTCTCAGGCGGCGGACATCTCTAAGTACCTCCGGCGCTACTGGGAGGTCTACACCGGCCGACCCCAGATGAGGGTCATATGGGTGAGTAAATGAAATGCATTTCTTTTCCTATATGATGTTATGTTTATTATGCAACTAACCATGTGATGAATGCAGGATGCGCGGGACTTAGTGGTCCATCTCCACAGCCTAGAGGCCCAGCTAGTAGCCACACGGGCCGACCTGGAGACCCTGGTGAGTGTTTATTATGCATATGCAAATGATTCCCTGAATTATTGATGATTAGCCACTAATGATCGTTCCTTTCTGGATGTAGCGTGCCCAGCAGGGAGCAATAGGGAGAGAGACGGGCAGTGCTTCCAACTCGAGGGGGTCGAGCACGGGTACTGAGGTTTTGGAGGAGCAGCTTGCAGGGGCAGTTGCTCGAGCAGAGGAGGCGGAGCGCGAGCTCGCCGCTCAGGTAAGCTTTAAACACGGTGTGTAGAGAAACGCCGACAAGTTCGACGAACCATTCCGATTCCGAATCGCACCCAATACGCGCCCGCATTCCATCCCCCTGCGCGTTCTGCAACATCCTCTCATCGACGCCAGCTGCGATGCTCTGCGCGATGGCGTAGCGACGGCGCATGTCGGCCGCGAGCACGGGATACTCGGACTCGCATGCATCAGCATAGGCAGCGGCTGCAGGCTTGGCGAATGGATCGTGCGTTATGTGCAGTACGAAGTACTCGCAGCCGTCGTGCTTCCCGCCCGGGAAGTCGCTTCCATCAGTGCGGGTCACGTTGTACTTGTGATAGACGCCAGTGGCTCGCTTATCCACTGGGGCCTCCCCCTGCGCGTTCTGCGCGAGGGCGACTCGCAGTTCGTTGGCGAACGTATGGAGCTGGTGGCGATCCATGTCCCAGTAGGGGGCATTAGGCTCTCCGTAACGATAGCCTGCTTTCGTTGCCAACTCCTCGATCACTTCGTGCCCGCTCATTTCATCCCCCAAGCAATCGGTAGAAACCACCCAGCGAACTTCGCAACCAGCGGCGTCAGCAGCGTGGCGAAGATCACCGCAAGCACCAGCTCCCAGCGAGCGTCGTTCGTCTCGTCGGCGTCCGGATCGGCGCAGAAGTTGGCCGGTTCGGGCTGGATCGGCGTCGGCAGCTTGCGAATACACAACTCGCGCGCCGCTTCCTGCTTTGCGCGTCGCTTGGCAAGCATGTCGCCAAGCTCGCGCTGCAGGCGCACATCGGAAAGGGTGCGGAAGTCGGTGTTGTGGGTGTTCATGCGGCATACCCGAGACCATGAACCTGCTCCACGAGATCGCTCGGCTCAATTGTGCTGTCGTAGTAAGACCAGATTCCGTTGCACCAATCAGCAACGTACCACTGGGTGCCGTCTCCCGGAACGGTGCGGTCGAGCATCACTTTGTTGCCCGTGATGTCGCGAAACACCATGCCGGGAACAAGCTTGTTACGGTTCTCGTACCAGTATTCGGTGGCGGAGATGTTCATTTCGATTCCCTGGTCAAGCCATTTCGTGGCCGATGGGTGAACAGTACGCCAAGCCGAACAGGATTGCAACACCTTTCGCAAAAAATATTTTTGCCCTTGCGTTCGGTACGCGTTCGTCGTACTGTGCATGCACCATCCAATAAAGGCTAACCCTATGTGGCAGGAAATGATTGTTGCACTGCATGACGACGCGGACATGACGTTCGCCCAGATCGGCGACAGGATCGGGCTGAAACGTAACTCCGTGCACGACATCTATCACGGCGAGACGAAGCAGCCCGGCTATGATGTATGCAACAAGATCAAGCGTCTGCACGGGATCAAGTTCCGCAACCAAGCCAAAAAGACAGCTTGATAAGCGGTAAGCTGAACTGATCGGAGCATATGCATGAAAACAACCACAAAAATCGTCGGCACGGAGAGCAACAGCATCACCGTTGGCGATGTCGTTGGCCCATTCGTTGTCCACCAAATGTGCGGCATAGGAATGTCCCTGCCGTACCGCGCAAAGTGGGGCGTCACCCATGCGGCCACGGGCTACAACACCGCCTACGGCCCGACAAAAGCGTGCTGCATGCATGCCGCCAGACTCCTTCGTGACGTTGGTGCTGACTGGTCTTTCGATAAGCCGGAAGCGGTGAAGTCGTTTTCCAAAGATCACCTCAACGTGATCGGCGACATCCGCGCGGCGTGTGCGCAGGGCGGTGAAGCATGACCACGACCCTCTCCCTCGACTACGACCGCTCCGTCCACGGCCTGCCGTCTGGCGTGAAGCCTGACGATCTTCCGGCGCTGGACTTCAAGCCGGACGCGGAACTCACCCAAGCCATCCGCGACGAGCTGACGTTGAAGCGCTGGCGCCAGAAGGCTGATGCGCGGGCCAGGGCTTGGCAGGAAGGCGCGGAGCGGGTTGCGGGGGAGGGGATGTGAGTTACGCAGATTTCGTAAGCCGTAAGCTCGCGACGGTCATGCCGACCGGGCTGCAGACTATTCCGGCATTGGCCGACATGGATCTGATGCCGCATCAACGTGATCTGGTGCGTTGGGCATTGCGTCGTGGCCGGTGCGCCATCTTTGCCGATACCGGACTCGGAAAGAAAAGGGAGGAACTGGGGGTTGAGCAGGGGCGACGGCTCCCTGCTCTTCCCCCTTTTTCCTACTACATTTCTCTCTCCCTCTCTCTTACTCTCTTCTTCTGGTGGCTAACGAAGGGGAGAGCCTATTTCTTCTCTTCTTCTTCTTCTTCTCTTCCTCTTCTTCTCTTCTCTCTGTGGGGACGCTTCGTGGTTCTGCCTCTGCTTCCCTCTGTGTGTATGTGTATGTCTCTCTGTGTGTCTCTCTCTCTTGTGTTTGTCTATCTTGTGTCTGTCTGTCTTGCGTGTTCGTTCGTCGGGGAAGAGGAGCATCTTATACTCCAATGGCAGGGGCTTTCGAATGCGAGATGGTGGAGGCGGGAATGTGGTCGGCATTAATGAGGATTTGACCTTGGTCATCCTCGGTGACAGGAGGGTAGCCAGCGTGCCGCTTCATCCATTCGACACCTCAGCACACTCACTGCACACCAAGGATTTGTAGGGGATGGGTGTCATGTCCATTTTACCGGTGGTGCCGGTGAAGAGGACGCTTGGGCATGCCGTGGGACGCCATAATTAGCGTGCCACTGAAGGGATGGCAGGGTATGTTGTTGAAGGGGCCCGCAGGGGCGTGCAGGTGAAAACACCCAGCTGGGTGTACCGGTGAAGGCGCAGGCGAGGTGTGCCATTGAGGAAACCAGCAGGGGCGTGCTGGCGAAGGGGGGCACATAGGGAGCGTGCCGCTGAGGGCACCCCCGGGAGTGTGCCGGGGAAGACCCATCGGGGTGTGCCGAGGAAGGGACACCATGGGTGTACCGGGGAAGCGACACCGCGGGTGTGCCATTGGAGGGGGTGTGCTGGGGAAGCGACACCACGGGTGTGCCAACGAAGGCCTTTGATCGTGCCGTTGAAGGCTGATAGGCGTGCCGTTAAGGGCACATCCAAGCCCGTCAAGAGCACGACTTGAGGCCCGTCTGATTTTCTTCAGGGCCCACGAATAGTGAGCTCACCAGGGGTTGGTTCCTCTTCGCTGCTGTGACTCTGGAGGTGGCTTCTCAGTAGTGTGTGTTTATTCGGAGGGTCCGGATGGGACGTGTTCTCTGCATTTTCTTTAGTGGAAGTTGTTGTTGACGCTGGACTGGTCGGGACATGCGGACGTGTGATTTTGCACGTCCACAGGTCCATCCCAATGCCGATACCTCTAGGTATTGCCCATACCACCAGACTCCCAGGCACGATATATTCAACTGCTTCCAATTTTGAGATTGGGTGTATGATATGAATGACGAAGGGAGAATCAATTGGGCGGATGTGAAGCTAGCTATTGCCAACCTCAAGAAACCCAACAGGGACCTCAGTATAGTGCATAACCCACTGCCAGCTCATCAGCCAACCAAAGATCCCTCAACCTCGAGGCAGAATGAACGGGTGAACACTGTGACTGGAATGGAACCATGGGTTCTCAAAAGGACTTAGATGTGG
This sequence comes from Amorphophallus titanum, assembly GCA_024336825.1. Classification (NCBI taxonomy): domain Eukaryota; kingdom Viridiplantae; phylum Streptophyta; class Magnoliopsida; order Alismatales; family Araceae; genus Amorphophallus; species Amorphophallus titanum. Next base: position 14,974,205 of record JANBPO010001371.1, on the reverse strand, counting down.
GGTGTAGAATGATTCTCGGGCTGGTACGGGAAGTTAGAAGTGGAAGCTAGTGAACCATGGGTGGACATCAACATGTTCACTCAATCCTGAAATCTGATCTCACGGCCATCCAGCCAGTCTCCAAGTGCTACCCAAAAACCACTCACCCTGATCAACCCTCCTCAAAAGCCATGTCAAGAGCCTTACGTCTTTCTAAAAGCTCGGTCAGTGCAGGAGCACCCCTTGGTCCTCCTTAAGCCACCTCAGCCGAAGATAGCCCCTTCTCTTTCTCCTGTCGAATCTGGAGACGATTCAGCATCTCTCTCATATATCTTCGGCTCTCCAGCTCCCTTACAGCTCATTTGCCCAAAACCTTTGGAACAGGATGACCCGAAGGAAGCTTCGGTCAATGTCATGTTGCATCCCTACGATTTTGATGATGTCATACACTATAAGTCAAACATGACTAGTCTATTATCACACATTCTTCATATATTACTTTCTCATTACCTTCTCTGGTATTACTCTAAAAAATCTCGAGTTCTCAGGTTGACTCTTGGTGGTTTGAAAAATGCCCTCATGCAATGAAGCTCGGTGCACATTTTTTTTAATATGCATTTCATTGTTCATGCACTCACTATTCAACTCGATGCACATTTCAGCTCTTATGCTTGCTAGGGTCTAGCACTTCCGTGGAGGCTCTTTGCGGTCCCCGTCCCAGTTTCTTCTTTTTCCTTGGCCCGAGGCTTGCTCGGATGGTCACTTCTTGTCTCCTTCTCACCCCGAGCTTGTAGGATCTCGACAAGCATTGAGGACTTCTTCACACTCTACATGACGTAGAACTAGGGTCACTAGATCGACGAGAGAGGAGAGAGGGTGGAGCACCAGTTCTCGCCAGAGGTTCTCATCTTGGGTGCCTCCAGTCAGTGCGGTGATGGCCAAGGCGACGTCCAGGCAGGGGATGCGCAGGGCTTCCGACTTAAATCAGTTGATGTAAGCCCACAACTTTTCCCCTTGTGCCTACTTCAGCGCCAATAGCCCCACGATCGACCTTGGAGGGCTGTTACCGGCGAAGCTTTTCTTGAATAGTCTCCCGAACTGTCTGAAGTTGTGGATGTTGCCGGGGGCAAGTGCTCTGAACCAGGCTTGAGCTCCCTGGATCAGGGTGGTCATGAACGCGTGCCACTTGACAGCATCAGATGCTCCGTGCAGCATCATCGGAGTGTTGAAACTATCATAATGGTTGGCCGGGTCGCCCTGGCCATCATAGGACTTAAAGGTTGGTAGTGAGACTCTCAGGGAGACTTCGGCCTTCAAGATTTGATCGGAGAAAGGGGATTGCTCTTCATCCTCCAGAGTGGAATACTTTTGCAGGGGGTGGAGGGCGCACTCTTGTTCAGTGAAATGCCGCTCGAAGTCCCGCAGGCGGAGGGACAACTCTGGCTAACAGGGAGTCGGGAGACTGTGAGTACGTGCCCAGCAGTTGCCCCGTCGCTCCTCAGCGGGAGCGTCTGCTTCTAAGGGTTGCTGAGACAACCCTGATTTCTTCCCTCTCGGACTGGAGGAGGCTTCCTGCTCTGAAGGCGGGGCATGTGAGGGCCCGTCTGGCCCATTAGGAATGAGTCGCATGCCTTGGAGGGTGAAGCGGCCTCCAACTATTTACCGAGAGGCTTCCACGTGGGAGGGAGTCACCCGAGGTAGCCGCGACCTCTCATCCCTGGCCACTTGGGTCCTCATCAGGTCGATGAGGATATCCAGGTTGGCATTTAGGGTCTGGAGAGCATCGGTGGTCTCAGGGGTGGTTTGTCCCCCCGCGGTCGATGGAGGTAAGGCATTAGCTTGATGGTTGGAGAGGGGGCCCCTAGAAGAGTGGGAGGGCGCATGCTCCCCCTCCATGGTCGTCAGTGCCTTTCCTTTGTCGCTGGCATTTCTCCTACTGGAACTTCTTCCCACCATGTTGGCTCTTCGTACGTTTCCCATAGACGGCGCCAGATGAAGAGGGGTGATCTCGCGCTGGATCCTGAGCCGCACGATCCTATTGTCGTCACCATAAACGAGAGATCTACAAGGTAGGAAATGGATCAGAGAAGCCCAGGGTTAGCACCCCTGGGAAAACCCTCTGATGCTTAAGTTAGCAAATTGATAGAACGTATGTAGAATGGGAGTAGGAGAAGAAGTAAGGGGCACGAGATCGCTCTCCACCAGTGAGTGTGGTATGAGTACTCAGGATCACCTTACCTTCTCAGAGGGTTTTCTTGGGGTTTATATAGCTACTTACTCTCTTGGCTGGAGGTAGGGTAGCTAGAAGGACCAGGGGGCATTATGTCTTGGAGGAGGACCCTTATTCTTCCTTGTCCCTTTGAGCTTCCTTTCTCCGAGTGACAGCGAGATTCTCGCCGGGAGATATGCCCTGTCAAAGAAAATTGCGCCCATAGGGGGTCCGAGTAAGGGATATCCCCTGGTGGGGCGCTTGGGCTTCTCCTAAGCGTAGTGGGCAGCGTTGGGACGGTTATGCTCGGACGTCGCTTGGGCTCTTTCGAGCGACCGTTACTGGGTCTTCCAGGCCAAGAGGCCACCTAGGAAGGTTTGATCCGAGTGTGTTTGGGCTTCAAGATAAGTGGGCACGTTCGTGGGGCTATCACTTAGGGAGATCATCCTGGTTGGGTCGGATTGAGCCTGGTTGGGCCAGTCTGGACCTGATTTGACTGTCCCGATCCCCGCATCTATTTGGGCTACGGATTTACCCCTCGCCACAATCCAATCCATATGCGTTCCTAGATAAAACATGATCATAGAGTACGGTGCTGGACCCTAGCAAGGTAGAAGCAGTGTCAAAATGGGAAGCACCAAAGACAGTAATGGAGATTAGAAGCTTCCTTGAACTGGCTGGATACTACCACCGGTTCATCGATGGTTTCTCCACCATTGCAGCCCCTATGACCAAGCTAACCAAGAAAGGAGTAAAATTTATCTGGTCATAGGAGTGTGAAGATAGTTTTCAGATGCTTAAGGGAAAGTTGACTTCGACCCCAGTGTTGGCACTTCCTCAAGGGGATGATGGCTTCACTATTTACATAGATGCCTCTAGGACAGGCCTCGGTTGCATACTAATGCAAGATGGCCGAGTGATTGCCTATGCCTCGAGAGAGTTGAAGGACCATGAGAAGAACTACTCCACTCATGACCTGGAAATGGCAGCAGTGGTCCACGCTTTGTGCATCTAGAGACACTATTTATATGGGGTTCGGTTTGAGGTCTTCATCGACCATCAAAGCCTCAAGTACATATTCACTCAAAAGGAACTCAATTTGAGGCAAAGGCGATGGGTCGAGCTATTGAAAGGCTATGACTTCGCCTTACAATACCATCCACGCAAGGCGAATGTGGTGGCGGATGCTCTCAGTCGTAACTTGATGGCGTTGAGTTTGCATCGAGAGTGGGATATGATGGAGGGTGTGATCAAGTCATGACCCAAGAAAAGGAAGCAATTTGGCCTCTTAGCTGGGTTGTCGACAAGACCTACATACTTAGATAGAATTGTTGAGGTGCAAGGGCAGGACATGGCATTTTCGAAGCAACTAAATAATGAGGACTTCCAAGTGGGAATTGATGGACTGATTACATTCCGAGGAAGTACTTGTGTACCAGATAATGTGGAGATAAAGAAGGACTTGATGCGGGAGGCTCATGGGTCAAAGTTCTCCAACCACCCTAGAAGCACCAAGATGTTCCAAGATATGAAGAGGATGTATTGGTGGCTAGGAATGAAGCGAGACCTTACAGAGTTCGTGTCCAAATGTCTCACATGTCAGCGTGTAAAAATTGAGCATCAAAGGCCTGGCGGTCCTCTTCAGACCATAGAGATGGCACAATGGAAATGGGAACAAATTACCATGGACTTTGTGACTTGTCTACCCATGACCAGAAGGAAGCATGACACAATCTGGGTAATTGTGGATAGGTTCACAAAGACTGCACACTTCCTTCCCATGAATAAGCAGACCCCAATCAAATCCTTGGCAAAACTATTCATCGCTGAGATCATTCGGTTGCATGGTGCACCCTTGTCTAACATCTCTGATCGGGACCCTCGATTCACAGCGAGGTTCTAGAAGAGTTTACAGCAGGCCATGGGGACAGAATTGTGGCTCAGCTCGACATTTCATCCACAGACCGATGGGCAATCCGAGCGTACCATCCAAACTCTAGAAGATATGCTAAGAGCCTGCAGTATCGAATGGAAGGGGAACTGGGATGATCATTTACCCCTGATAGAGTTTGCATACAACAATAGTTACCATTCCACCAGCGGAATGGCACCTTATGAGGCACTCTATGGGCGGCCATGTAGGTCACCGGTGTGCTGATATGAAGCTGGGGAGAAGCAGCTGTTTGGGCCATAATTGGTACAGGACTGCTCAGAAAAGATATCTATGATCTGACAGTGACTCCTCGCAGCCCAGAGCCATCAGAAAAGTTACGCAGACTAGCGGCGGAGGGAGTTGATGTTTACAGAAGGGGACCATGTGTTCCTAAAGGTGTCTCCGACTAAGGAAGTCATGCGATTTGGAAGGAAGGGCAAGCTCAGTCCCAGATATATCGGGCCTTTTGAGATTTTGCAAAGTGTCGGTGAGGTGGCTTATCGACTTGCACTTCCACCTGCTCTGGTGCATGTGCATCTGATCTTCCATGTCTCCATGCTCAGGGAATATGTCTGAGATGCCTCGCATGTGATTGAATATGAGCCCCTAGAAGTTCGAGCAGATTTGTCTTATGTGGAGCAGACCAGTGAGATCATCGATTGGAAGGAGCAGGTATTAAGAAATAAAACCATCCGACTGGTGAAAGTCTTATGGAGGAATTCTCATTCCGAGGAAACAACTTCGGAACCGGAGGACAAGATGTGTCAGGAATACCCTCAACTATTCGGAAAGTGATAAAACTCATCCGTGTGGGGTCCATATGACTTGAAACTTTACCAAAACACCCTTGGGCCACTTATAAATATGTTAGGGGGTTTTTGCTAGGGTTTTGCAAGGGTTTATGAGGTAGCTGGATAGAACCCTTGGTTGGGCCCGGTGACTGGTGCAGTGCCCTATGCTCGGGGGCGATCCCCGATTGTTATGTCGTGCCGCCTGGCCTGGTGAGTCATCTCGATTCCCGAGGCCGACTCAACTGGTAGAGCACTTTTGGCATTATGCCATTTTACTCTTTTTAGGGAGTATTTTCCTATGCTTAATTCTCAATTAATTTAGAGAGAACAAGCGGATGCCAACATGCATAAACTCAACCTCGACCCATCAGTGAAACCTGTCCAGCAGCAGAGAAGAAGGCATGCCCCAGAAAATAGGAGATCATTAAAGAGCAGATAAATAAGGGAAAGAAAATCGGGCTATTTCATCCGATCCTTTACTCGACTTGGCTCGCCAATGTCATCTTGGTACCAAAGGCTACGGGCAAATGGCGGATGTGCTTGGACTTCATCGACCTCAACAGAGCCACTCCGAAGGATTGTTATCCATTATCGAGCATCGATCAACTGGTCGATTCAACCTTGGGTAATGAACTTCTCAGCTTTCTGGACGCTTACTCTGGCTACCATCAGATCCGGATGGACCCCAAAGATACTGAGAAGACTGCCTTCGTCACCGACTTTAGCGTATACTGTTACACCCGAATGCCCTTCGGGCTAAAGAATGCCGGAGCAACTTATCAGAGGTTGATTAACCACATCTTCGAAGACCAGATCGGGCGGAACGTGGAGGCCTGTATTGACGATATGCTCGTCAAGACACCCAAGGCTGAGGACCATTTCGTTAACCTGGCAGAAACCATCAACACTCTCCAGAGGTACAATGTGAAGCTTAATCCGACTAAGTGTGCCTTTGGAGTTAGGTCTGAAAAGTTCCTGGGATTCTTGGTGACTCAACGAGGGATCGAGGCCAACCCTGACAAGGTTCAGGCCATCCTAGACATGCGGCCACCCGCTTGTATTAAAGACGTCCAACGCCTCACTGGACGAATTGCTGCACTCAACCGTTTCCTGTCCCGAGCGGCGGAGCGATGCCTGCCCTTCTTCAAATTGCTAAGAGGGCCCAGGCTGGCGTCTATCACCTTTGCCTGGGATACTGAGTGCCAGAAGGCATTCACTAAGATAAAAGAATTTTTGGCTTCACCTCCAGTGTTATCAAAGCCTGTGCCTAGGGAGACGCTCTACCTCTATCTCTCGGTGACTCTCTCCATAGTAAGCTCAGTCTTAGTTCGAGACGATGGAGGTGTACAGAAGCCCATGTAGTACATCAGCAAGGTGCTCCTCAAGGCCAAAAAATGGTACCCCGTAATCGAGAAACTTGTCCTAACGTTGGTGACCTCAGCTAAGCACCTTTTGGCCCTACTTCCAAGGACACTCCATCGTAGTGTTGACTAGCGAGCCCCTGAAGAAGATCTTGGCTCATCCCGAAGCTTCAGGTTGCCTCTTCAAGTGGGCCATACTGCTTGGGGCCTACGATATCTCTTACCGCTCCCGCACGGCCATCAAGAGGCAGGCCCTGTAGACTTCATTACAGAGAGCACTGTCCTGACCGAGGAAACATCCCTGCAAGCATCTAGCCCCACCTGGGACCTATTCATTGACAGATCCTCCAACTCGGTTGGCTGTGGTGCCGGTATCCTCCTCAGATCCCTGGAAGGAGTATAGCTACAATACACCCTAAAATTTAGCTTCCCGACATCCAACAATGTCTCTGAGTATGAGGCTCTCATCTCTGGGGCCAGGATGGCACAACGTCTGGGAGCCGAGCAAGTCAGAATTCACACCGACTCCCAATTGGTCATCAGTCAGATCAACAGGGACTACGAAGCTCGGAAGATGCAAATGATCAAGTACCTCCTGAAGTCCCGCGATCAATGACACACAAGAGGGGGGTGAATTGGGTGTTTATAAATTTTAAGAAAACTTTTGGCTTTTTACAAGATATGTGATAAACACTAATTAAGAGATTCAAATGTATTCAATCACAATTTGATTTATCAAATTCTATTTGGTGATGAATGTTCCTTTGACCTGCAGTCTCTTCATTGGCTGAAGTCCATGTCTGTCCTTTGTATTCTATCAGAACAAGAGTCTTTATCAGGTGACAGCAAAAGTGGCAGACCGTGAGACAAGACCTTTCCCAGTTGTAGTTTCTGACTTAGCTTTCTCCAAAAGGTAGATCATATGTGAGATGATGACAGGGACAAAAGTCAACCTTGGGCACTTCATCCAGACCTCGAAATCCATGAATTTAGACAGTTGCGATATCTATTTTCTCTCTTTAGATGGCCCACTTGATCTGACAGAGAATTGACTTTAAATACTTCTAGGAGGATAGAGGTAGACCTTCTTCTTCATTGAGGCATTTCATCAAACATGCACAGACCTTGGTTAGGAGTATACTCAGACCTTGTCAGTTGGCTTCCATGCATTGAGCCTGTTGATGCACTAACCTTGTAACTTGAAGCCAAACGTGCATAGACCTCAGAGTTCACATGTGCACAGACCTTGTAGAGTTGAGGGCAGAACATGCACAAGCCTTTCTTTTGCAGAAGGCAAACATGCACAGACCTACATGTGCACAGACCCTAAGTATGCTTAGACCTATATGCATAGACTTGGATGCTGCATGTGCATAGACCCAAGACATGCACAAACATAAATGTGCATAGACTTAAAACTTGCATCAACCTTATATGTGAAGAAGGCAAATGTTCATCAACCTTGTAGATGACTAAGGGAGATGTGCATCAACCTTATAACTGACTAAGGGAAATGTGCATCGACCTTAGTATGCAAGGTGCAAGATGTGTGTCGACCTTAGTATGCACTATGCAAGATGTGCATCAACCTTAGTGTGCAAAATGCCAGATGTGTGTCGACCTTAGTATGCATTATGCAAGATGTGCACCGACCTCAAATAGTAACACAGGTAGACCTCAACATGTGTACCGACCTCTAACAGAAACATAGGTAGACCTTGATATGTGCCAGTGAGCATGTGCATCGACCTTACTATGACTGAACAGTGATATGCATCACCCTTATGAGCACAATAGTGCCATGTGCATCGACCTTATAAACTGATTACACACATATGCATCGACCTTATGTACACTAGCTATAGTTCATGCATTGACTTGTATGCAATATGCATTGACCTTCACCTATTTGATTAAATCAGTCTACATGAGATGTGCATTGATCTTACCTGATAAGGAGAAGGAATATGCACTAACCTTCTAATGCATCACAGCTAACTGACGTTGACCTTTTGTCACTTTTTTTGAATAGTCAGTAGCGTTGTCTTGTTTTGACCTACATTTACTTACATTGACTTTCTTGTTGATCTTGTTGACTGTGCATTGACTTCTGTGCACCTATTAAGTATGATCACTTGCCTTGATTCTTGTGCTGCCAATTGCCTAGATTTTTATGCACTTTTTGATTTGGCCATTCTCATGCCTTTGTTGACCTGAAATACATAGCGTTGACATCATTAAATGTAGGTCAGACTTATCAATGACTCATAGGTAGACATCATCAAACCAATATTAAGGCAGAGAATCATGCGTGTACCATACATGCATAACATTCTCCCAACATTCTCCCCCTTTTTGATGATGGCAACTATGAGCCATTATGAGTTCCTGTCAAAGAAAATACAATGGTCATAAGAAAAGATTCTTTCCCCTTTGACAATTCACTCCCCCATTTTACATCAAAAAATTCACTCCAGAATGAATGACTCACAGAATTCTCTACCCCATTGACATCAGCAAAAGAAAGGAGTTCAAGGAAATATAGAGCATAGTGAGGAATGAAAGGAGCGCTAATAATAAGCATTGCAAGCAACTATCCAGTATTTTGGAACATGATGTGGGGATAAGTGCTAATGGTTGTACACTTATTAAAGTTGACAAAATGAAGACAACCAATACTAGAATGCCAATAATAGGACTGATACCAATTGTTGGCATGTATATGAGCAATAATAGTACATGATTTTGTCCCTTGGCATGGCAGGGGCAGATCACAAATCAAAAGCAGCATGAATTGAGTCATGAGAGGCAATTAGTTGCAGGAGAGTTAACAGGAGCAGCATGATGCAGTACGTGAGAGATGTAGCAGCCATAAAATGAGGCAGGTCCCCAACAACTTCAGACCAAGACGCCTCGTCGAGGCAGGTCTCCAGCAACTTTCGGCCAAGACACCTCGTCGAGGTAGGTCCCTAGCAACTTCAGACCAAGACGCCTCGCTGAGACAGGTCTCCAGCAACCTCAGGCCAAGATGCCTCACCTAGGCAGATCTCCAGCAACCTCAGATCAAGATGCCTCTCCAAGGCAAGTCTCCAGTAATCTCAGACCAAGACGCCTCGCCGAGGTGGGTCTTCAACAACCTCAGGCCGACATGCTTCCCCGAGGTAGGCCCATAGCAATGCCCGGTCAACACGCCTTGTCAAGGCCGACCGTCAACAACTCCAGGTTAATGGCCCTTGCCGAGACCGACCCCCAGCAACACCAGGCTCACATGCCTCACCGAGTCTCGCCTCTAGTAGCATCAGGACAATACACCTAACTTTGGTAGCTCTTCATTGACAATGGACTAGTATGCCTCATCGAGGCAAGTCCACGACACAACTCCAGCTATAGTGCCTCAATGGTGTGACCAGTCAGTCCCATAGGATGGTCAACACCCAGTCTAGACAATGCACCTCTACAGGTGGCCAGCAAATGATGTCGACATTCCACAAGGAAAATTAACTACCATAATAGTGGCAGGCCGCTAGCGACCAACCACAGGTGTCATCACAAAGCCTCGATTAGAGCAACGGCCATCTCATCGCCAACCAGCAATCCTAGAAGCCAAGGGTTAGGTGGCCCTCTAGTTCCCAGAACTCAAAAGCCTCAAACCCCCTACGCCGCATTATCGGCTACAACCAGGCTCACGGGGGAATAGGACAAGGAGTGAAAATACTCATAGCACCCCTTGACATAGACAAGGTGGAAAACCTACGAAAACATAAATCTCAGTCCACAAGTCCACCTCTGGGGGCAAGATATGGCTCTCGCCAGTGCAACCTGAGATGATGGAAGAGAGTCACAACTAGCCTCCAACCACTCGCCAGCCGCCCTACCAGGCATGATGGGCTCGATAGTCCTATCTTCCCATAAGCTGCCCCTTCACAGGGAATCAATAAAGCCAGTCGCACAAGAGAGGGCCCCAGACATAGATGACAAAGCCAGAAGCATTGTTACGCTACGCTCCCCTGCCCTCTTTTCACCATTGGCATTGGCATCCAGCCCAGTCACACCATCAACCGCCGAAGCAACCGCCTGTATGGAGGGTTTGGCATCCAGACCAGATTACTCCTGCAATGCGAGCACTGCACACCACTGCCACAAGCCCAACAAGCGAGACAAACGGGGACAGAATTCCCAAGTCGCAGATAGCGGGCTACAACTCCAAGCACCATGCATGTATCTAATACACGCTATCTCCATCAGCTCCACGCCCTCAGTGGCCTCGGTAAAATGCCCACCAGACGCTCAGGTCTTTCTAGATTCCAGTTCTATAACCTCCCAGGCTCAAGGGTCTTCTACAAATGTGTCGTCATCACATGGAAGATCACAATAAGGATGTCAACTTCCAGAACAAGAAACTCCCATAACGCCTATAGGGCTGGGAGAAATTAAACCCACAAGGCGCACAGGCCACACGCCGTCGTCTTTGCCTCCGCCGCACGTCCCGTGGAGGGCATTTGTTGGCATCCGCTTATTTTCTCTAAGTTAATTCAGAATTAAGCATAGGGAAACACTCCCTAAATAGAGCCAAATGGCATGATGCCAAAGGTGGTCTACCAGTCGAGTTGGGCTCTGAAATTGAGACGCGTCGCTAGGCCAGGCGGCACGACATAACAACTGGGGATCACCCCCGATCATAGGGCACTGCACCAGTTAGTTTCCTAGTATCCGAGCCGGATCCAAGGTCTGGATCTAGCAACTTCAGGCCAAGACGCCTCGTTGTGGCAGGTCCCCTACAGCTTCAGGCTAAGACGCCTCGTCGAGGCAGGTCCCCAACAACTTCAGACCAAGATGCCTCGTCGATGCAGGTCTCCAGCAACCCCAGACCAAGATGCCTCGCCAAGACAGGTCTCAAGCAACCTCAGGCCAAGACGTCTCGTCGAGGCAGGTCCCCAACAACTTCAGACCAAGACGCCTCGTCGAGGCAGGTCTCCAGCAACTTTCGGCCAAGACACCTCCTTGGAGAATATTTTTTCCTATTTTTTATATTTTTTTAAATTTTCATATTATATATATACCCCCCCCTCTCTTTCTCTTCCTCACTCTCATTCTCTCACCCTCTCCCCCCTCACGTTCTCTCTTTCTCCCCTCTCTCTTTCTCCCCTCTCTTCTCCGGCGGCCGACGGAGCAAGGCGGAGGCGACACAGGCGAGGAGTGGCCGAGCATGGGCGAGGATCGAGGGGCGGTGGCTCGCGGTGGAGCTTGTGACGACCTCATGAACTGGCAGGACTTAAACGGCATTTTCTTGGTAGATCAACGTCCTCGACGCGCAAAATCTTCGATGGAGGTAGGGAGACGAATCTTTAATCTCTGTACTTCCTTTCCAGCCAGTTTTGTAGGCTGTGGTGAGTCGAGCGGGGATATTTTCGCGTTTTGGGAAAAAATACATGTTTTGGAGTGTGAGCCAATTTTCGCGATCCGATGTGATTTTTGGGGTTTAAATGGGTCCTCTCAGTGTTAGAGAAGTTGGGGAAAGATTTCTCCTTATTTTCCCCATCACCTGGGGGAGATTGGGGTGTGGAATGGATTTTTTCATGATTTTCGTCATTTTCGATCTCGGGTCAAGATCGCGACCATCACAGTGGTCACGTTCTTTTGAGAAGGCGACGTATCGCACCACCACGTTCATCGAGAAAGATGAACAGTAAGGCGGTTAGGGTCGCGATGGTGAGACCAATCGCGAGCAAGTCGCGGTCGTCGTCCCAGTCGAGTTCAACTCTTGACGTGACCGGGGGACCTATCGCGTTAATACGTGTCGCGGCCCTAGTGGAGGTCGCGTCAACACGTTGACGCGGCCCACATGTGAGGTGCGTTCATATCAGATCGCGCCCTTCACTGGGGGCACATTAACGATCGCGGCGCCGGGAGTGGGCGCATTCTCACTCCCATTTTTCGTGTTTATGTTGAGTTGTCTTGGGCCCCAGTCGGCCCGGTTGTGACCTAGTTGTAACGACCCGAGAATTCGATTACCGGGAAGGCCCGATAACCCGAGATTCGTACCGCCACCCACGAGTCCGAAGACTCGGAAGGGTTAAAAGGATGGTGTGGAGACTACACAAGTATCATAAATAATTACAGAAATTAAAGCAGTTATATAATTAAGTAGAAAATTAAATTAACATTTTATATGGTCTACAAGATAACAATAAATAACAACAACAGTAGTCCACAACTAGTACAAAGACAAGAAAGAAAAGTACAACTACACGGGGCATATCCCGGCTCTGACCTCTGGCACTAACGCTCGGCACCCGAACTACACTGAGCCTCAGACGCACTCCCCTGAAGCCACGCCTCACCTGAAACGCGGTAAAAACACACAGGGAATGAGTCTTAAAACAAGACTCAGTAGGGATTACTTGAACCCTACCTCGCAAAATGAAAAATTACTATGCTAGCAGCTAAGCGAGTACCTCAGAAGTAGAAGCCCTGCACTACAAGTACCTGTCTCACGGTGTGAAAACCCACATACGCACGCCACGGCGAAACAACCGGAACCCACCGGTCAACACGACCAAAACCGGAAGGTCAAAGCTACTGAGACTGACGGTCTGCCACTCCCTGTCCAGAACAGAAGTACCTCCCACTAGAAGAACGACCAGATGCATCCACTGACGTCTTATAAGGCGTCACAAGTGTCTAGCTACTACGCCCCGAGCGCGAGACTCAGACACACACAAGTAACCACAAAGCGAGTGACTAGCTGGGGTCGCACCCGTTGACGCGTGTCCAACTGCCCCCAACCACGTGTGCATACACAGACCATGCGTCCTAAGTCTGGCCTTTAACTGATTTTCCCCTCAGCCGGACTCTGGCCGACGACGTGGGGCCCGATGAAAACCAGTCTAAAAATTATCCTCAAGGTAGCTGTCCCACCACTCCCAGGTGGATACCAGCACATGCGTACTGGCGGGCTACGACTAGTGGAGTGTCTCTGAAGGAATAGACTCTCAAGCCACGAAAAATAACGTCCGAACCCCGTGAAGTACGGGGACCGTCCCACGTACTAGCACTGTCGCACGGTGACCACAATTGGAGAAGAAGCGGGACTGCAAAGCACCCGGTGCAGTCCAGAGCCTAACAGACCCACCCAAGCGCACCACAAGCTCTGACGGTCTACCGCTGGGCCGTTTTAGAGGTCTGACGGCCCAACACAGGGGCGTCAGGCCAACAGTGCAAAACGTACTGTGACGCACCAACCCTGGTGCGCCACAGGCTGTAACGTGCCAACCCTAGTGCGCCACAGTAACCTGACGGACCAACTCAGGCGCATCAGACACTCGGTGTGAAACGAACTGTAACGCACCTACGCTGATGCGTCACAGCACCTAACGGACCAACACAGGTGCATCACGGTCACGAGCAAACACAGAATGTAACGTGCTCCTCCAGGGGCATTACATCACCTAACAGACCAACACAGGTGCACCAGGCCACGGGACCAAGTTGGCTGTAACGTGCTCCTCCAGGGGCGTTACAGTACCTAACAGACCATCTCAGGTGCATTAGGTGGAAGGTTGGATGTGTTAGCTTAAACGCACCTTCCTAGGGGCATCACACCATCCTAATGCCCCACCCCAGGCGTGTCAGGCGATTATGACCCCCAATGGTCAAAAACCAATGATCGGAACACTGTGACGGACCAACACAGACGTGTCACGGTCACCTGGCGGTCTATCGTGGGACCGTCAAGCCCACGAACGCCAATGCCCAAAACAAAGGGAGTGTAACGCACCTGCCCAGGCACGTTACACACTGTGGCGGTCACTAGAATGACTGCCACAGCGTCCCGGTGGCGAAATGACAAACTCAACACAAAAGTTGCAACCACGCCCCCATACCTCCACGGGAGAGGTGGAAATCAAAGGGGAAGCCCCCCGGGGACCCCTAGCATGATTCTAGGCCATCAAAATGCCGAATCGCGGCTCCAATCCATAGATCAGGTGAACTCTCCCCAAAATATGATTTTGTCCTAACCCGCTCAAAAGCACCCCTCTCGGCTCCCATTCGGCCTACAAATCGCGGGGGATGACGGGATGAGCATAGGGATTCATCCCCCTACCTTAGTGGAGCAAAAGCTCTATCAAATCGATGCCGAAATCACGAAGAACGCTTTTAGAACTCTCAAACCTTCATGAAACTCCACGAGTTCTACACCGCCTCAAACGTCACACCGTCGCCGTCGTCGCCACGCCGCTGCCCCGCGCCATTTACAGCCCGAGGGGACGCACTGTGGTCATCGCCGGTCGAAGGGAGAGAGGAGGGGGTGCTCATGGTGGAGGAGAAGGAAGAAAGAGGAAGAAGAAGAGAAAGGTAAAAAGGATTAAAGAATGCCCGTATTTATAGAAAATTTGGATTTTTGAAAAAAATACCAAAAAAATAGAAAATCACGTTTCCACGATCCCCAGAATGCACCGATCGCAACGGTACCACTCACGCTCGGGTGAACGACCACGTTCTCCCGCAACAGCGTGCCGAAGGTTTTACCGGGAACCGGGTCGAAAAGCGGAAAAACGCGCAGGAAAGGTCGCGGAACGCCTCCGAGCCTCCGGAACGATCCCGGATCGCGCCGATCCGAACACGAAAGATGTCTGAAATGAAATTTCAGACACAACAGAGCCGAACGCTCCGAGAAAGTAGATCCGGGACCCGAAAACAAGGATCCGAAAGGGTCCGGGACATTACAGACGCCATCCTCTGAAGGACCCTCAGAGTGAGGTCCCCGATGATGTTGATGAAGCTCCTCGCCCTGGCCCAGAAATATGCCAACGATGAGGAGAGCATTGCAGTGTTAGGCCGAGTGGTTAGAGCTGATTACTCAGACCAGAAGTGCTTAGCTGAATTCCCTTGCCAAGAGAGAAGCAAGTGCCAGCGTCGTGATCAGGAGTGCCGAGATCAGGACTGACTAAAGGAGAAATCCCTTTGCAGGCACTACACTCTCTTGGCCACCCCTCCCGAGCAAATCCTCATTGAGATCTGTGTAGAGCCCTACCTCCGCTGGCCTAAGAAGATGAAGTCTGATCCCCAGACGAGGAATCAGAGAAGGTATTGCCGCTTCCAACTTGACCATAGTCACGAGACCGTAGACTGTGTCTGAATCAAGGATGCCCTCGAGGACCTGGTCCGTTGAGGGCTCCTGGATAAGTTCATCACCAAGGCTGTCGAGTGACAGTAGTAGAGGGTCAGGACTCCACCGCCCATCGATAACTGACCCAATGGAAGGAAAGTCATGATGATCTCCGAAGGGCCGACATCGGGTGGGGATAGTTCCAGTAGGCGCCGTGCATATGCTCGTCGAGTCAACTAGGCTGAGCGCAGTGATCCTAGCCGCCGCACCTAACCTACCAGGGCTCCTACACAAGACCACCTTAAAGGGCTCATCATCTTTTCAGACGAGGACTTGGCGGGCATGACCACTCTGCACTCCAACACTCTAGTAGTTTCAACAACTATGCATCAATATACTGTGCGTCAAATTCTTGTAGATGACTACAAGAAAAAGACGCAATTAGGGACAAAAATTTGGGATGAAATTTTTCCGTCTCAAATCTATCCCAAATTTAGGACGAAAATTTAATTCATTGCATCTCAAATCTTATTAATTTGGGATGAAAAAACTTTCCATCTCAAGTCCGTCTCAAAGTTAGGATGGATTTGAGATGGATTTTTTTTCGCCCCTAATTATGGATGAAAAAATACTGTCCCTAATCTGTCCCAAATTTGGGATGGATCAGAAGAGGCTTGCAGAGGCTCCCATGATCAGATTTCTGGGAATCTTAGGGCACCACTTGGCTGACGGCTTCCTCTTCAAGTCCTCTGTCATCCCCAAGAAGTAAAGCCATTTTTTGACCTTGGAGTCAAAAGTTCCAGATTTTTCTCCCAAGGTGCGCAAGGTCAGTTTCCCTAAGCCTGAACCGACACCCTACCACTGCTCCAGTCATCGCGATCAGCTCCGACATCTTCCGATGGTCCCGTTGGTCCCGACTCGAATAAGACTCAACCACCATCACAACGGCTCTGGTCTTGCCTCCATCAGAGCTCGAGACTGTTTGTGGCGCCCTCATCTTCTAGCAGTATCACTCAGGGAGCTACCAGAACCAAAGCAGATCAGCCATGTTCCAGACCCTACCCAAGCTAGCGACATCGTCAGGAAATTCCACGAAAATTTAGACATCCTCCTGGGTCAAGTCAAAAAGTTTTGGCACTGGTTGCATCCTTTTATGAGCTCAGAAGAGCCCATGGCAGTGCCGTCTTCAACTGTCTGTCTAGCTACTCCAGAAGCTGATAGAACCGCTGGATCACGGCACATCGGTTTCTAGCTTAACTCCCCCTCCCCGTCTGGCCGGCTTACAGCCCCTCCCTGCGTGGAGGTAGTGTTTGGTTGTAGTTCACTAAACCCCCATCCCGAGATCCCCCCTCCTGCGAGAGGTGTAGTGCTGTAACCAACTTATTTTCAGGACAAGCATCACCGCTGCAGCGTGCCGGCGCGTGCCCACGCTTCCCAGCTCACCCACGTCTCCAATCGAGATTGGTGTTTTCACACTGGTCAGGTGAGTGTCTGGTAACCCCTTGGCTGGTTACACTCTTTGCAAGTTTAGTATTGTCTTGATTGCTCGTCGAACGGTGAGAGGAGAGCCTAGACCTGCACACCACTCTTAGTGTGCCCACCACGGACCGTGACCGAGTGCCACCCAAAACCACTCCCCGGTGTGTCGACCGTCCACGAAGTTGGGAATCCCAAGCCCTTAGGGGTCAGCCTAATCTAGCAAGGTCTTTTAGAACCTTTGGGTCCCACCTCGGACCCTCGCTTTCATCCCCCGATCTTCATCAGGAGGTCGTATGCGCCGTACGAGTGAGCCGCTAGCGTTCCATGTTATTCCATGTATGCTTGCGGATCTAGGTCCCAGGTTCATTGAATCATCCAACATCATCTTTGGGCTATGCCACATCACTGATGCCTTGAGTAGGAGAGCGGTGGTCAGTCAGATGTTGTTACAAAAGTGGAGGATTTGGGAGTAGGTGCCAGCTATGACTTTTAGGCTCAATATCTCCCAGGATCAGGGTTCGACCATTCTTTCGAGCATGATTGTCATGCCAGCCGTTCATCATCAAGTGACTGAGGCTCAGCATGCAGACCCCGAGCTACCTCATATTTTGTTGATGGACGAGGTGGAGTTTGGTGAGGATGGAGCTGTGAGATTCAGAGGTAGGTTGTACGTCCCAGCCGAGGAGTAGGTGAGACGTACGGTATTGCGAGAGGCCCATGGGAGCCAATGTGCCATGCACCCCGGATTGGCTAAGATGTACCAGAACTTGAAGAGGCAATTTTGGTGGCCTAGCATGAAGAGAGATGTCGCAGAGTTCATGGCCAGATGTTTGACCTGTCAACAGGTGAAAGCTGAGCATGCACTAGTGACCAGGAGGTACACATCTGCCCTTGGAGATTCCTGTGTGGAAGTGGGACCACCTTACAACTGATTTTGTGGTTAGATTACCGAGGACGTCCAGTGGGCATGATAGTATTTAGTTACTTGCGGATAGACTGACGAAGATGGCTCAGTTTTTACCGATCAAAGTCAGTTGGAATGTGCATACGTTAGCCTGATTATATGTGGAGTGGACCATTCCGTTGCATGGAGTTCCCATTTCCATTGTGTCCAATCCTGATCCGCGTTTCACTTCGAGATTCTGGAGGAGTTTCCATAGAGCTCTAGGCACGGAGTTGGCATTTAGCTCGGCCTATCATCCTCAGTCGGATAGTCAATTTGAGAGGACCATCCAGACTTTAGAGGACATGTTGAGGTCTTATTGCTTGGAGTGGTAGGGGAGTTGGACCCACCATTTATGAGTCGTGGAAGGCTCAAAGAAATGAAAAACAAACAAAAGTTTTGAAAAAGGGTAAACAATTGAAAAAGAATGCTCATGTAGACAAAATTAAATTTATCTCTGCTTATGCTAGTAATTCTGTCGATTTTGTGGAAACTGAGAGTTTAGAGCATGCTATTCATAGTTCTTCTGCTCATTCACATGCACATGAAAAGGAGGGTTCATGCCACTACTGTGGCAAGATAGGCCATGTAATGAATGATTGCAAATTGATGATCAAGGATGAGCATATTTGTGGGACAATGCATTCTAAGAAATCACTCAAAAAAATCATGCTACTGAAAGGTTTAATGGTTCTTGTCATTACTGTGATAGGCATGGTCACTATATGCATGAATGTCTTGTCATGAAACAAGATGATAGAATGCATGTGAAATCTTCTGTAAATCATCATGGTTTTTATGCAAACAAACCTGCTTCAAACCAGCACATCATATGCTTAACTGCAACAAGCCTAGTCACAAGGCTATTAAATGCGGGTCAAGGTCTCATTGGGGTAATAATGGTTCTAGAGGTAAGCACATCAGGTGCTTCGAATGTGGAAAGCATGGTCATACAGTCAAGGATTGTTGGCATGCTCTGGGAAACTCAGTTAAATCCAAATTTGCTAAATTCCCTGTAAAAAGGCATGTGGTTGATAGGAGCCCTAAAAGAATGAACTCTTCATGCTTTACT
This sequence comes from Amorphophallus titanum, assembly GCA_024336825.1. NCBI lineage: Eukaryota > Viridiplantae > Streptophyta > Magnoliopsida > Alismatales > Araceae > Amorphophallus > Amorphophallus titanum. The sequence goes on along the minus strand of JANBPO010001371.1, from coordinate 14,955,329 downwards.
TGTGGAAAGTCAGGTCACAGAGCTGTTGACTGTTGGCTGGCGTGCAATGAAAAGATAAACTTCCATGTCAATAAGAAAAATAATCATGCTCATTTATACCAACCTCATGTTCATGCTAACTCACATATGAAGAACATGAAAAATGGTAATTCTTGTCATTATTGTGGACAGTTTGGTCATTTCATGACTAATTGTCATTCGATGAAATCTGAAGATTCTTATGCTCAAAAATTGTGGAAAGCACCCTTTAAAGGTGCTAATATCATCTCAGGACCCAAAACTGTTTGGGTTCCTGCCCATGCAAAATAATTTGTTGCTTTGCAGGTGTGCCTTGGAAAGAAATAAACAAAGGGTTAATAAACCAAGGCACTCAAGAATGAAAACCCTATGACTGCATTCTTCAGGTCAGTCCTGAGAACTCTGTTTAAATTCTGCTCTCTGAATTTGTCTGCTCTAGATAATAGCATAACTTGTTAATTCGGCTGTGCATTTTCCAATTGAATTTTTCTTTTGAATTGCACATGAAGATGATGGTAGAATGCATTGCATATTTGCTTTATATACATGATTCATGATTTTCTTTGCACACATGTTCATTTGCATTCATATATGTGTACAATAAGAAAATCCAAGTGATGGTTGGTAGAGATCTCGGCACAATTTGAGGGGAAGCTGAACTGAATTTGTCAAAATATTCTTTGAGTTATGGGTATTTGAGCTGATATTATGTTTCTGAACTGTATTGCTGAATGAGAGTTGCTTAGCCTTGAGCTCTTCCCCATTATCAAGTTGAGTGGTGTTAGAATTTTCTGAAAACTATGGGTCAGCTGAAGGTCAAGAAAGAAGTAGTCAGAGGCTGCTTACAATTTCATCCTGAGTCCTACTCTTGCTTTCGTCTGGCCTTATATTCTATCTTCTTAACTTTTCTATTGTGATCTGTTCATGCCTCTCTCTCTCTTCTCATCTGAATTCTATCACTTTTTCTCAAACCATAATAAACAGGGAGAGTAATACCTTGAACTTTGTTATCTTTACCAATCCTTCACTATTGGCTACTAAGATCACCCTGACACTTGTATAAAATTACTTAATTCTACAATAAAGTGATCTTCTACGTTTAAAGTTTATATCTTACGATTAATTGTTCAAAATTAGTCTTAAATGTACCATCAATGGTCAGAAGAATATTCTACTAATTGGAAATGTCCAGCTGAGGAAATCATAAATCTAAAAATTATTAGTAAGAAGACAATCTGATAGAAAAGTTTATCTTATAAAGAACTAAACCATGTCTCTAAGCTAATCTGTTGTTAGACCAGGGAATACGCCATCAAATAACATGGCAGAGCAATGGCAAAATTATTGAGAAACTGACCATCTAGATCAATAAAATTTAGAGGTCATGTCATGATACAATTTAGATTTTTTGTTGTTGTTGTAGGAAGGGGTTTATGCAGACCAGCTTGGGGGGTTGGGCTGGTCTGCGTAAACCCCCCCAGGGGGTTTAGGAGGACTAACCTGGGGGTCAGGCTGGTCTGCCAAAACCCCCTCCCCAGGGGGTTTAGGCAGACTGGCACCAAGAGAGAGAGAGGGGGAGTGGTCCAACCCTATAAAATTACATTTTTGCCCATGTTTCTTCCTAAATTAACTAAGAAGAAAATGACATTTTGACTGGAAGGATACGTGGAAGCCGAGGCTTGTGCGCATTGACCAGAGAGTGAACCCATCGTACTGTCGGTCCATGCTTTCACGTGTTGATTCCTCAAACTGGTATGGCACACGAACTGCATTGTAGGTCCGCAAATGGGACGAACCAGAACTGAGTGGGGTCGTGGGACCTCCAGGCTGGAGGGAGGGCGCGGCCCCCAAGGAGGTTCGCCCTCCCCGGGCCACGCGGCCGCCCTTGGGGTGAACTGGCCTCGGGGGAGGTCGTAAGCCCAGGCGATGGCCCTCAAGGGTCTTCTTGCATCGTTCGGGGCTGTCCTTTGACATAATTTGCTCTCCGGGAGGATGGTACAGGCCCGTGGGGGTGCCATTCTTTGGGTTGTCATAGCCGCCCGCAAGGTGTCCGGGTAAATACCCGACACACCCCGGGTTGCGGAACGTCTTGAGTAGATGGCTGAGGGGCCGCACGACGGGCCTTGGGTTGACGACGGGAGCTCGTGGGAGCTAAGGGGAGGCACTTTGTGGCTGCGAGCCACGCCTCGGGCTGTGTGCCGTGTTGTTTGGTGGGTTGTCAAGGTAGCCTCGGGTTGGCCCGAGTGTTAGAGTTAAGTGACTTATTGCCATGTTTCTGAGTGTTAGGGTCGACCTTGACTTGCTAAGGGGTCATTATAGGACCCAACTGAGGGGCTAGATCCACGGGGTGGCCCATTGTTTGGTGTAGAAGGGCTAGAACCGCGCCCACACGGTGCTCGACAGAATGCCGAGCATGCCCGTGTGAGCCGTACATGCGTGCGGTGGGCCTCCAAAGCCTGTGGTTTACTTAGTTAGGTCTCCCTTTGACCTCAGAGGGTTGAAAGATGTGCTTCTGGGCGGGCCCCTTGCCCCTTTTTGTTGGGTGTCACGTGGCATGGCTCGACGTCAGGGCGCCCCCGGGTTGGCCCGTGTGACGATGCAGGATATGGGCAAGGCCCATATGTGAGTGGCTGGAGTTGACTCTGGGGAGTTGCTTGTGTCACTGTGCATCACGGCAAGCTAGTCAGGGCCCTTGAAGGGACCCACAGGATTGTAGGAAGGGCTGGATAGCCCGTGCCTGGAGGGTGTTCGGTGAAATGCCTGAACCCTTATTTCTTTTGATTTTTCCAGGAGATAGTCTGGGTACAACAAGGGTTTCCACAATTACATGGCTTTGGGCCTCAGAAATCCTTTCCTACGTATTCATGGAAAATCACATGGGATAACCCAGTTTATACCGCGGTTGGACGACAGGTTAGTGGCGATGGCAAGTATAAGGATGACAAATTATTGCCTAGTGCTGACAAATGTCCGATAGCAGTGACAAATAGCTGCCTAAGTATGAAAAATAGCTTGCAGCGCTAAAATTATGAAAACCTATGCACGTTGACACACGAAGCAAAGGCAGTGGATAATGGTGAAAAATACCCTATCAGTGGTGACAAATAGATTTACAGAGTAGACGAATACACTTGTAAGGGTGAAAAATAGATCCTAGAGCTAACAAAAGAAAAGCAGAAGGAGCTGACAGAGTGGTGTCAAGTTCACAGGAGGACAAAAATATGAACAGTGTATCAAGAGTTTCTACAGTAATCAGAAGAACAACGAAGGGACTTGGTCAATGCAAAGATAGTAAATGTTGACTGGTCAAGGTCAATGCAAGTAAAAGAAGTGTCCAGCCAAGCTCAACTTTTTGTAATTCCAAAGTTAATGAGTTGGGCCCCAAATCAGGCTCTAATCATATTGCAATCACCCTCATTAAATTTTTATAATGTCTCCCTCTTCCTTGACAATTCATCATTATATTTCAATACATAAATGGCACCGTTGAGACTTCCATCTTCCTATTGGGGACATTTATCTTTATTTTATTGCATCCTTATTCGTACATCGAAGAGGCAGTAGCCTTTACAATGAGAAATTGATAAGCCCAGTAGCCTTTACAATGGAAAGGTGGTAGCTCGGCACATGCAGGGCGAGTAGCCTCAAACCGAGCCACTGACTCCACCAAGTGTGGAAACTAGCTCGAGGAATGAAGCTGTCGACCTAATTGTGCCCTGAGTTGAGCGGATTACTTGGAGAGCCCCAACAGAAAAGGAGTGTTGGGCCATGGCTTCCCTCTGGGAAGAGGGTGCGGGTAAGAAGAAACGGGAAAAAAGAAAAGATGAGGAGCAAATGAGAAGAAGGAGACTGAAAAGAAAAAGAAGGAGGCCGGAGCCCCTCGATAGGAAGGGAGAGGGAGGGGAGGCGGACGAGGAAAAAGCCTCTTCTGCACAAGCCCAGAGCGGCCCTCATGTCCCTCTCTTCCAGCAGGAAGAACACGGCTGAAAGCGCACCTCCGGGGCCCCCTCCCCTCTCCATAGGTGGGCGACAGCACGCAGGAGGAAATACCCGTTTGGTGTCTTCCCTTCTACTATGTCGTTCACCCAGTCGTCTTCCATTCTGCTATGCTGAGTTAGCCCAGTCGCTCCAGTAAACCCTGAAGTCTTCGTCTTCATCGGCAGACTCCATGGCTCCTCCGCTGCGGGAACAGGAGACGACGAAGAAGAAGGCAAAGGGAAGGGTAAGGAGTGCGAGATACACGACGCGAGGAGGTGCAGGCCCAAGCCACTCTTCAAGGCCTTTTATAGGCCGAAGAGGAGGCGCCCCGCCCCACGTCGGTGCCCCCGTCTTTATTGCTCCCTCCCCCGAAGAGACGCAAGTAGACTCCGAAGAGACGTGTGCAGCCTCTTCCAGGAGCAATTACTCCTCCTCTCGCAGATCCATCACGGGGAATACGCGAAAGATATGTACCTTCAATGCTAGGGAGGCGAGGAAGCGCTAGAGTGGCGCCTGGGAAACGTACAAGTGAACCAAATGTCAAGCACGTGACCCGATCTTTTTGGCAGACGAACTGTACGAAGGCGCTATTCGCTGACGTTTGCGGATATGATGAGTCACACTCGGTCAAATATTTCACAAGTCATGCCCTACTTTTTGGTGGAACGGGTTCTTGTATATATTAAAGTAAAGAAAATACAAAAGAAATTACATATGATGAGAGGAGAAAAGCCAATAGGTGAGTACAGATTGATCTCAATCTAGCGAGATCGGAGAAGAAGGTCAGGGAGTTGATCGCCTTCCAGACGTTTGAAGGTCCTCGGTGTCCGGCTACACTTCTACGACCGAGGGCTGTGCCTGCTCGGCCCTCTCGGGATCTGCCGACTCGGGCACTGACCCCACCTGTGTGGGAACTGCCTCGACCGAGTGTCCCCCTGGGGCAGCTGGAGGTGGCTGTTCTTCCCCCGAAGGGTCAAGGGAACCCTCGTCCTCTTCATCCGAGGGATCAGACTCAGGCGTGAAGGGAGGGGTTGTGCTTTCGTCGCCCGAGTCGTACCGCTGCTCGAAGTCGACAATGAGCTCACTGAGGGCTTGATCTTGCACCAGGCATACCCCTCAATTAAACCCCTGCGCGAAGCCCTTCCTCAGCCCGCGCTTGTAGCCCGACTGGTAGTAAGCAAAGGCGGAGTCCTTTGGGGCCTTTTGGTACTCTTCCGAGGCCAAGTATCGCTCTATCGCCCTGGCCTCAGCTTCCGCTGCCCCGGCCTCAAGCCCCGCTAACTTTGCCTCGGCCTCTGCAAGCTTCGCCTCGGCCTCTCCTCTCCCCCGCTCTTCTGTTAGGAGATAGTCCTTGAGCTCCTCCCGCTCAGCCTCCCATAGCTTCAGGCTCACCTCATAAGCTCGGCGCTCCTTTTCCAGGAGCCCACTCTTGAGCTCAGCCGAGTACCGAGCCTAGGAGAGTTGATCCGTGAGGGACCGCACCTCCTCTTGCTCCGCTCGGGCCCGAGAACCATGGTTTATAAGGCGACCAAGGCAGTGGCCCACCGCCTTACTGCTTAGGTGACAAGGCGAGGCGCCTACGCGAAGTCTAGTTTATGTAACAAAATACACATCATGAGGAGCACTTGTCTATATTTTCTACCATCATACCATGCACATTTTATCGGCGTACGGAGACGACGTCCAGAACTGTAGCCATGGCGGGTTCCCCTATAAGAAAGTTCGTATCTATACTCGCGGGAATTTTGATCCCATAATTGGTAGGTGGCGGTGCCGACCTCTTGATGCCTAATTTGTTGCCACGTAACTCATAACACGAACCCGTCAAGCTGCTAGGCCCGTACATGCCCTGAGGGGTTGTGTGGCATCACCTCGACCCACAACTACATATAAGGGTTAGGATTAGCCATGCACGAGATGAGGGGGCCAACCTTATAATTCCTCCGTACGTGTCTACAGAGGAGCTGATCCGGACGGCCAAGTACATCGCCACCCCGGGCAAGGGCATCCTCGCCGCCGACGAGAGCACCGGCACCATCGGAAAGCGCCTCGCCAGCATCAACGTGGAGAACGTCGAGTCCAACCGCCAGGCCCTCCGCGAGCTCCTCTTCACCGCCCCCGGTGCCCTCCAGTGCCTCTCCGGCGTCATCCTCTTCGAGGAGACCCTCTACCAGAAGACCTCCGACGGCACGCCCTTCGTCGACGTCCTCCGCGAGGCCTCCGTCATCCCGGGCATCAAAGTCGACAAGGGCACCGTCGACCTCGCGGGAACCAACGGCGAGACCACCACCCAGGGCTTCGACTCCCTCGGCGCCCGCTGCCAGCAATACTACAAGGCCGGCGCCCGCTTAGCCAAGTGGAGGGCGGTCCTCAAGATCGGCCCGACGGAGCCATTGGAGCTGTCCATCCAGCAGAACGCGCAGGGGCTCGCCCGCTATGCCATCATCTGCCAGGAGAACGGGCTAGTGCCCATCGTGGAGCCGGAGGTGCTCACCGACGGCCCCCACGACATTAAGAAGTGCGCCGCCGTGACGGAGATCGTCCTTGCCGCCGTCTACAAGGCCCTCAACGACCACCATGTCCTCCTGGATGGCACGCTGCTCAAGCCCAACATGGTCACCCCCGGCTCCGACGGCCCCAAGGTAATATATTTTTATATACGCCACATCACTTCACGAAGTTACTACTATATATATGTTGTGTTAGCCTTGTATACATGGGCCGCGTGTTGGTGGTGCTCTCTTTTATGTAGGTGGGGCCGGAGGTCATAGCGAAGTACACAGTTGCGGCGCTGCGGCGGACCGTGCCGCCGGCGGTGCCCGGAATCGTGTTCCTGTCGGGGGGCCAGAGCGAAGAGGGGGCGACCCTGAACCTGAACGCCATGAACAAGCTGGAGGTGCTGAAGCCGTGGACGCTGTCCTTCTCCTTCGGGCGGGCGCTGCAGTCGAGCACGATCAAGAAGTGGCTGGGGAAGAAGGAGAACGTGGCGGCGGCGCAGGAGACCTTCCTCGCCAGGTGCAAGGCCAACTCCGAGGCCACCCTGGGGAAGTACGCGGGCGGGAGCGCCGACGGGGCCGCCTCGGAGAGCCTGTTCGTCAAGGGCTACAAGTACTGAAGGAGGCCGCAAAGCATGCCACAAGTGATGTATCTCTCTAATGTAATATATGCCTCTCTCTCTCTCCTGTACGCCAAGGGCTACAAGTACTGAAAGAGGCCGCAAAGGACGCCGCAAGTTATGTATCTCTCTAACGTAACGTATGCTTATCTCTCTCTCTCTTTCTCATATTGGAGGATGATTACTAAGAAGTCCCAGCGACTCTTACTCCTCTAATCCTTACCACTGTGGGTACGTACGTTGTCAGCCCTACTCTTATTTGGTCAATGAAAAAGGGGTCCGGGTGTAGCACCAAACCGGGTTCAAACGGTTCGGAGGAGCCAACGGATAATAACGGTGGCGAACCGAGTTAGTTAAAGTTGTTGGCTTTCTTTTATTACTCTGTTAAAGGTGGTTTGTTTTTTTGTCAAGAATTAGTTGAATCTGTTAGCTATTGGGGAGACTGGCCGAGCAGTACGTAGTATGGGAGATGGCATGATTCGAAATAGTGAATGGCGTCTTAAGAACAACTCCTGTAGTGCATGTTGGCTATAAATAGTGAATAGAATGTGTGGAGATGGCATGATTCAAAATGCCAAAAAACCAGTTCCCCGTCTGTTAGCTCTTAGTTCTTATTAGCTCTTCTATTCACTTGTTCCTCTTCCAGAAATTGTGATAAAATCTTTCTTATTTTTCAATCTGCGCATTGTGTATTCGATTCATTAGGCATTTCCTCGACAAACTCCTCCAACCCTTCAGGGGTCTCATCAGCCTCTTGGGTGGCATCCCCAGTTCTTGGTGGCGGTAATTCGGTACTTGTATCAGGTTATCGGTACCATGAGCTCTGGGATGTTACACCTATAGTAGGCCGTTACATCATTCGAGTGTAGGTTTTAGACCTATTTGTCTTGACACCCCTGTCCTGGTGCGTCAGAGCGTGTAACACTCCTATAGAGGTGCGTTATCGTCCTGTTGTTGGCCGTGATGGTTGTTGTTCTGTTCTGTGTCTGTTCGTGTATTGGTCTGTCTTAGGTTTGTGTTCTAGGGCAGTGTCTATGTGTCGGTGGTTTCTGGATCGGTCGGTTCTGGTGACTGGGTGCGTTCTTTTCCCTAACTACGACAGTCCCTTAATGACTCTATCTAGAACTGCCAATGTCCTTGTCTCTGGTCGCATTGCGACTGTCCCTTGACTACCAGGTTCACCTAGCAGTTGAGTGGTGGTTTGCTTTGCCCACAGTGTCATATTTTCTGCTTGTGTATTGTTATGTGTGTCTCTATGTGTGTGTCGTGTCTAGTTTCGGTCAACCCGGTGAGACCAGTGGTTGACAGGTGACCTTGTCTGTGTCTTGGCAGTTCTGCCCAGCTTGAGACATAATTCTGGATGCCTCGGGGTACTGTCCTACCTCAGTTGCATGTCCAGGTGTGCTGAGGGTTCTTGGTGTCACCTCGAGTCTCCGTGAGTCGTTTCTTGCGGAGTGCTGTTTCCTCTGGCTCAGTAGTAGACTGATTGGCTGCTTGTTCCACTGTCTATGACGATCTTGCCTCTGAGTCGTGAGACTCAAGGATCGTTGCGTGAGTAGGTCTAGCTACCTTGTCCTGACTCTGTCGGTAGTTTCTTGTACTGCCATTGGTGCTTTAGGGTACAGGTGACAGTTGTTGGTTAGCCTATCCGTACTTTAGCACTTGTGCTTTGGAGTCTGTGTTTCGTGAGCCTCCACTAGTCATAGCCTTACGGCATGCTTCGGCATGATGGCTCTTATAGCGGGGCACTTTCCCTATTTACAGTTCTTAAGCTAGTTCTGTGAGCCCCTGGTCCAACTGTAGCATCCTTCGGAGGGGGAATACTAGCTAGAGGCCTAGCTTAGGCAGTGGGCCAATGTGTGCACATGTGGTCAGGGGCTTTGGACTTACTTCGTTAGACGTGACCCTGACTAGTCACTCGCATTATGGTACTGTTATGGTTCTAATAGTGTCTTTGTCTCGGCCTAGTCCTTGCGGCAGGTTACATGGACAAGACGCTAGTAGGCGCGGCATAAGGCGTCACTGGTTGCAGCTGGCTATTCTTCTGGTGGTTAGGCACTCTAGTCACATGGCACATGACTCTTCGTGGTTCTCTTCACGTTCCTCGCACGTCGTGACATTTCTGGGTTAGCCTTCTCTTGGCTTTTCCCAAGGCCGGTGTCCTATCACATGCATGACGTTCTACTTATGCGTGGGGCAGCGTGCACGACGTTCTAGTCGTGGCCCCTCTGTGTCTATCTAGGTCTTTTATAGATTTTTGGTCTGTTCTCATAGGCCTTGTCTTGGGCCTCGTGGTTGTCGATAGATCGATGACTCCGGATCTTCCAAGTTCTGGGTCGACCCTTTTGCCATTGTTAGGAGTAGCTTCGGGTGTTGAGGATAGTTCAGCTGCCTTCCTAGTGTGGTACGGGTTCGTCCCCTCTTCCTTACATGCTCCCTGCTCCTACTTCACTTTCTTTACAGTCTTGAAGTTTAGTTTCCTGCCTTATTGCTACTGTTGCTTACCTGTTGTTCACCTGCTGTTTTAGCATGTTACTGCGTGTTTTTTAATGGGGATCCACGTGACCCTTACTGAGCCAATGACACGAGGCTCACCCCTACTTTTCAGGTGGGCCGTGGTTCGCCCTGCTTCTGTGGTTCCTGGTGTGTGAGTTTTTAGTGGCCAGCTGGTACCTTCGTTAGGCTTCCCCCGACTTTCTGGTACATCTTTTCTTTTCTGTCGACTGTACTATTAGACTTGTCATCTTTTCTTTTGACCAGACTCTGGTATATAAATGTTAAATGTTAAATGTTACCGCGGAGTGAGGTGAGAGCAACCCCTACAACCCACGCCCTCGGCGTGCTGGCCGCCCACGGAGTTGGGTATCCCAGGCCCTTAGGGGTTCAATCTTAGGCTAGCCAACCCCCGGAGCAGCAAGGTCCCACTTCGGACCCTCATCCTCCATTGCCGGTCCACCTACGGACCCGGGTGTGCGCTACGCGAGTGTGTCCGCTAGAGTGGGTCCGCCGACTTGGTTGTTTGCTTGCAATTTAGGTCCAAGGAGTGGTGTCACATCAATGCCTCAGCCACGGCTGGCCGAACCTCTACGGCAACTGGGTTCGGCACACCTCTGGGCGAAGCCCAACCACGGCCATCTAACATGCTAGTGCCAGAAAATCTTATGGTACAGCACCAGATGATCTAGTGGATCGTCGAGACTAAGCTCACCCTGTTTGGGGAAGGGGTTGCAAATATAGACCTCTACAGCGTCCCCTACCCGCTGCATCACCAGCTCAAGAAGCTTCCTCCGGAGTACGCCTAGCTACCGAAGTTGCAAAAGTTTGATGGGCAGGGGGTCTTTGCATGAGCCCTTGGCCTATTTATGGCCATGGGCGAGCTCGCGTGGGATGAGTCATACCTCCTCCGCTACTTCGCCACCTCACTCATGGGAATGGACTTCCAGTGGTATTCCCACCTGAAGCCCAACTCGGTTATCGATTGGGCAGATCTCCAGAAGAAGTTCCTCGACTGTTTCTAAATGGCCGAGTGGAAGATCTCCCTAGCCGAGCTCTGCTCACTCCAACAGAAGAAGGGTGAGAGCCCCCTCGACTTTATCAAGAAATGTCGAGACCTCAGCATAAGGTGTGCTAACTTGCCAGCCCAAGAAGCCACCATTACAATATGTCGTTGAGGCTTGGCGGCTGAGGTCAGCGAAAAGCTCCTCGGCACCAACATCAGGGGCTTCGATTAGCTGAATTTGGATTTCACCAAAATAGAGATGTTCTTTGCTGACAACCCGAGCTACACTTCGGTGAAGGGTAAACAAACGTGAGAATGTCAGCCCGGTAAGGAGGTGAACATCATCGAGTTCACCCCTGTCGCCAAAGCTAGCAAGGAGGCCGGGATGAGTGGCCCCGACAAGAAGCTAGCAGACAAGCTGGCCGCTCCATCCTTTTGAAAGCGCATGAAGACACCCTTCTCCATCAAGAAGGAACATACTAAGATGCTCTTTGACCTCTGCATGGCCCAGAAAATCGTCAAGTTGCCAGAAGTCCGCAAGCCGGACGAGGCCCAGAATACTGACGACCCTAGCTACTGCCCATATCATCGTATGTTGGGTCACCCAATTGAAGATTGCTACGTCTTGAATACTCAGGCATAGAAATTGATCCGAGACGGTCTTATCCAGATGAAGAGTGGTCTCGTCCAGCCTCCGCAGCCACATACGTGGTCCAGGCCAGCTAAGGTGGCCCACATGGTTCACTACTTATCTAACGTGATCCACATGATGACTACATTTTCTCTCTCTGACATCGAGATAGAGGAGCCCAGTACCAGCCAAGGCGAGCATTCGCTCTAGTATCCGGTGTGGAGGCCCTGGCATGATCGCAGACCTCTTTCCTTTCCTAAGGAGAGGACCCGACGACTCTTTGATTTCCTCGTCGAGAGGGGGTAAATCTTGCCCCACGACCTGCCGACAGAGTACATTCACTGGGACTTCAGTCACCCCCAGTACTACCCTTTCCACGCCAGGATCTGCCACACGATCGAGTCCTACGAGGAAGTTCAGTACCTCATCCAGGAATACATCCAGTGGGAGTAGATTGATGTTGAGGGGAATTCCATGGCATTTGTGAGACTTCGACAAGCCATCAAAGAAACACTGAGGGTCACCAGAGACACACCAGAGCAGCCAGATCCTCCTCAAGAGAATGGGCACGGGCTGCCTTACCAGCATACTCCAGAATGGCTCGAGTTTCAGACCAATAATCACGAAGCTCTCGAGCAGTTACGAAGGCGCAGGGAGTAGGACGCCAGTCAGGAGACGGAGCCGAGGAACTTCTCAGTCAACGTCATCCATCCTCCAGCCACCCTGGCCTCTCCTGACTCCCTGACACCACCAGTCAGCTGGCCGGCCCCTGCCAGCTCGACCGTGCCGTAAGCCAGGTAGCCAAAGCCACTCGGAACTTGGCGAGGTCCAAGTCCTCGTGCCCCCCCCATGTTGAACCAAGCCCACCCCTTCCTAGACTTGGGTTACACCATGGGAGCCATGACTTTGGGCAATATACACATAGGGATTGAGGAAGTGCCCCTCTCCATGATGCCCACCTTCCTAGACCCCTCTAATCCTTTCAAGTGGAAGTTCAAAGGTCATCCCACAACCTCGCACATGGAAGTCATCTTTGAGATAGGAATGCATATGTCTTGGCGTATCACACCACTTGGCATGATTATTAGGTCGGGTCTTTCTGCTCATGACACCCACATGTCAAGTCGGAAGCATGAGTGGTCTATATTCTTGTGTAACGGCCCTCCCCTACTCAACATTGGTCTCACGCACAATAGGAGCATTCATAGATGTCTGGGTCCCCCGACATTTACCACCCCCATGCATGATTGGATCCCCTATGGATGTCCCGGCCCTCCTATGTCCATCAAAGTCTACATGGAAGCATTGCATGATAGGTCCACTTATGGTTGCTCCGGTCCACCTTTGCATACCACACACTTCACACCCGCACCGCACCGTAGCGCATGGCATAAGTATTCAAGCAAGCATCTAGCAACGAGCGGTGAGGTTCATGATGAGTGGACAAAAGCTCACGAGTGCCACTTGGAGTCCCACGTGGACAATCTAGTGATGATGATATGGGAGTGGCCCTACCCTAGGGTCCCTTTTAAATTGAGGGCACGAGGACTTGGTGCTTCCCAAGTTCCGAGTGGCTTTGGCAACATGGCTTATGGGTTGGGCTTACCGATGTGTTCTGGGATATACCCCACTTCCCACGTGGCAGACCCGGCACCCTATAAGGGCACTGTGGTGGATCCTAGTGAGTGCCTCGAGCCTCTACCTACCTTTCAGAGTGACACCTTCAGAGAGCCTCCACAAATCAGCTTGAGAGTCTAATGTGAGCACACGGAGGTAAAACTAGGCAAGCAGGGTACTATAGCCTGCAAGAGGGTGTGCCCGAGCCACCTTGAGAGGCTGAAGCACCGCCCCTGGCTAAGGACGCGGGGTTGAGTTTGGAGGTCGTGGCTCGCCCAGAGCTACTTTGGAGGACCACTTCCCCGGTGGACCCATACTTGACGGGGTCGAGTTTTTCCCACCCCGGGGGCATGATGGGGACATCTCCAGCCCTTCCACATTTTTTCGAGGCTCCTAATACTCGCCAGCTGTGCTACATCTTGTTCGTCACTTTATTTCGCGTCATATGATGTATTTTACATTTTCTTATTTGAGTCTTATTATGTAATTTCCCTTTTATTTGAGTCACGTACCTAGGTTAGTGAGTTATTTACCTATGTTAGAGTCAATTAGGCCCCTTTAATCACCCTTGGACATGTTTGGTCTTTAGTGTAAATGTCAAGGGTATTATGGTCTTGTAAAAGTATGGGCTCTTATAAATAGGACCCCACTCTCCCATTTGAAAACTAATGAATGAATTAATATTGAAGTATTTTCTAGAAATCTAGTTGGAGTGAATCCTTCTTCCCTTGGAGTGAGAAGCTCCCTCCCTCTCCCTCTCTCTCTCTCTCCCCCCAAAGGGGGGTGCCACTTTCTCTCTCCTCCCCCTTCTCTCTCTAGGCTGCCCCCTCTCTCTCCTCCACCTCAGCTCCACGTCAACCCCTCCCCTCTTGCCACATCATCACACCCTTTCACCTCCCTAGATACATTAGCTCTCTCATTTATTCCCTCCCTATTACAAGGCACCCCTTGGCACTCCCCATATACCCCTCCACTCTCCGAAGACCCCACTCATCTCCCAAGGGAGAATCCCCCACTCTTCAATGCACCTCTTCCCATCCCCAAGGTCACATTAACCACTACCAATACACCTGATGTGACATGACCAAGGGGGGTATGCAGCAAATGGGCGATGGGTCCTCGGACCTATCATGCAAACACAATCAACAAATGAAGTCCTCGGTAGTGGCCGAATCCACCGTTGCTCACACGCGATCCCGGTGACTTGGTAATGCCGAGTAGAGGTAATGGATTAGGTCCCTTGCTGGTAGAGTGCCAGCAAGGCCACGGTGGCCCTCCCAAAGGAACGAAGGCGATGCTTACCCATTCCGGCAACTATGGAAGGCATCCTTCCTTTGGTACTTGTGCTCTGTTCACCCAAATGCAGCAAGCTGGCAGTGTTGGCAAAAGATTCGTTGATCTCCGTCGCCCACCTGCATACAACGTGGTCTTCGTGAGCTTCCATATAAATAAGACCTACAGGGAGAGAGAGAAAGAGGACCCTGGAAGAAAACCCGAAGAGAAGAAGAGAAAAAGAGAAAGCCCAGAGAGAACTCCCGGCTCCCCTGCTTCTCCAACCACCACCACCTGTGTGAAAAGAAGAAGAGGGAAGAAGAGAGGAAAAGAAGAAGGGAAGAGAAGGGAGGGGCCTACTGCTCCAGCAACCCACTCCGATGACTACCACCACCTGAGTGAAGAGAGAAAAGAGAAGAGAAGAAGAAAAGAGAAGAGGGAGTGGGGTTCGGGAGGGGAGGAGCTAATGCTCTGTTCCCCTCCCCCTGCATCTTGTTTTCCCTTCATCCTCCCTTTTCTTTCCCTGCTACGATGTTTTAGCCTTCCTTGGGCTGCTCCTCTTGCGAGAATAGAAGAAGAAAGCTTGTTAAGCGTCTACGATGCTTGCGTTTTCCCTTGGTCACGCATTTGCTGCTTCCCCATTCTTTCGTCTCTCACCGGTGCCTTCCACAAAGCCTTCCCCATCTTCGCCTTGTACCTTCGTAGACCCCCTTCGCGGCGTCTCGGTGATGCCCACTATGCCCACGATCTAGTGCCATGACTATTCTTGTGATTCGATGACGTGAACACTTCCCATTCACCCGGTGGTTCCTTCGAGCCTATGAACTGGTGGCCCCTTTTCCCCTTTGATCCAGGGGCACTTCACCACCGTGATCCGGTGGCACCCCCTCCTGGTGACCCAGTGGCCCTTGCCACTTCCCTCCTCCATCCAGTGGCCCAGCCATCTTGTAGTGATCCGATGGCCTTAAATTCTCCTGCTGGTCCAGTGGTTTTGGCACCTTCGGTGACCCAATGGACTGCCACCATCCTCGATCCGGTGGCCGACCACCACCTTTGATCCAGTGGCCTGCCACCACCCTTGATCCGGTGGCCATGCCACCTTGCCCATATGGTGGCTTTGCCCACATCCACACTTCGATACGGTGGCTCTTACCACTTTCATCCCTTTGATACGGTGTCATCCCCACCATTTGATATGGTGGCATCCCCGCCTCGATACGGTGGCTCCTTCCCACCAATTGATACGGTGGCCTTCCGACCAATCGATATGTGGCCTTCTCACCACTTGATACGGTGGCACCCCCACCTCCTTGATACTGTGGCTCCTTCCCACCAATCGATACGGTGGCCTTCCCGCCACTTGATACGGTGGACCTGCCACTACCTGATACGGTGGCTTTCCCACCGCTTGAAACGGTGGCCTCGCCACCTTCTCTGATACGGTGGCACCTTATCACTCTCGATCCGGTGACGTTTGCCTTCGTGCTTTATCCGCCTGTTCGCTCGATTTTGCACTGTGTTTTGACGTGACAGTTTTAGGCGTTGCCACTTCTGTGCGCACCTCTACTTTTGAGGCACATCATTCCTTGTGGACGTGTACCCGCTCTACCCCTCCCGCATCCGAGTCCAGGGGAGATGCTGCCGAATTTTTGCCAGAACAACATGCATAAAAAAATACAAAATGGAATCAATAGATTAATAAAAAAATAAACAACAATAAGACATTCCAACCGAGACAGGAGAATTATGGAAGATGCCAAGAACTGAACCGAGCACCATTGTAGTGGACCGCTAAACATGTGGACTTAATCACATAATAAAGAAAGAGAAAGGAATCAACTGAGGCTCCCTCCATACATCTCATGAAGGGAAGAAACCCCCTTTGTGCATCTCACGAATAAAAGAGACAACCCCTTTTGCATGCATTTTATCGCTGCATTGCATTTCAATTGTGGGTGTGTGCATTGGCCCCGCGGTATATGAAATGGCAACGTGTGGAAGGTCGGGTTACGCCCGTTTGATAGCCGTCACTATGCGTGAGTATTACGCTCCGCCTCATACCGTGAATCCTTTCCTCCCCACCGTGACCGCACCCCCTCTCCCTCTCTCTCTCGTTTGATAGCACGGCGAGCTCCCTCCGGACCTTGTTGGTGTAGTAGACCAGCCTCTCCACTCCCGCCTCGTTTCGGACTAGGACAGAACTTATGGTGAGGGGAGTCGCTAAGAGATATAATTGCAATGCTTCACTCGGGACCGGCTTTGATAATACCGGGGGTGAGGCCAGGAATTTCTTAAGATCTTCAAAGGCTTTCGGACATTCCTCATCTCAGGCGAACGTGGTAGATGCCATTTTGGGTCTCCTCAATAGCTTGAAGAAGGGTGGGCATCATTTGGTCGCTCGAGACAGGAAATGGTTAAGTGCGGCGATGCGTCCGGTAAGGCGCTAGACATCCTTGACGTAGGTGGATGGCCACATGTCCAGGATGGCCTGAACCTTGTCCGGGTTTGACTCAATCCCTCGTTGAGTTACTAGGAAACCTAGGAATTTTCCCGATCTGACTCTGAAGGCGCATTTGGCGGGGTTGAGCTTCATGTTGTACTTGAGGAGGGTGCTGAAGGTCTCAACTAGGTCAGCAAGATGGTCATTAGCCTTTGGTGTTTTGACGAGCATGTCGTCGATGTAGGCCTTGACCTTCTAACAGAGTTGTCCCTCGAAGATTTGGTTGACCAGTCACTGATATGTCACCCCAGTGTTCTTTAACCCAAAAGGCATCCGGGTATAGCAGTGCACGCCGAAGTCAGTGATTAAAGTGGTCTTCTCAATGTCCTCTAGGTCCATCCTGATTGATGGTAGGCAGAGTAAGCGTCCTGGAAGCTGAGAAGCTCATTACCGAAGGTTGAATCAATGAGTTGGTCGATGCTCAGTAGTGGGTAACAGTCCTTCGGTGTGGCCTTGCTAAGGTTGGTGAAGTCCACACACATTCGCCACTTTCCCGAAGCTTTGGGTACCAGAATGACGTTGGCAAGCCACGTCAGGTTGAGGACTGGACGGAAAAGACCAGTATCCTTCCCCTTGCCTAGTTGCTTGTTGATGATCGTCTACTTCTCCGGGGCATGTTTTCTTCTGCGCTGCTGGACAGGCTTCACCGTCGGGTCGAGGTTGAGCTTGTGCATTACAATCTCCCCAGGGATCCCAGGAAGCTGCTCATCAGACCATGCGAAGACTTGGATGTACTCAGCAAGAAAATTTTTATATTGCTCTTGAACATCAGACGGGAGGTCAGCTCCGATCTTGACTCCTAGGGTAGGGTCATTTTTGAGGAAGACCGTTAACAACTAGCCACCAGGCTCAGATGTCGCCGGTCCTTCCTCGGTCCCCGTAGACCCTTTATTTTTCCCTTCTGGCCTTATGGCTTCGACCGAGATTATGTAGCACCTTCTGGCCATAGCCTGGTTACCCCGGACCTCCCCCATGCCATTTTTGGTAGGGAACTTCATTTTTTGGTGATAGGTAGAGGGCACCGCCTTCATTCGGCTGAGAAGGCCTCGGCCAAAAATGGCGTTATAAGCCGTCATCCCTTTAATCACAATGAAGTCCACCATAACCGTAATAGTTTTAGGCGGGGTGCCGATGGTGACCAGTAGGATTAAGGCTCCCTCAAAATAAGTTCCCTGGCCGTTGAACCCACAAAGCGGGGTTTAGATCGGGTGGAATCTAGATGGGTTCTCACCCATCTTGAGGAAATAATCATAAGAAAGTACATTAGGGGCGCTACCATTGTCGACTAATATTCTGTCTACCTTCCAGTGGTTTATAGTAGCCGATACAACTAGGGCATCATCGTGTCGGGTTGCTAACCCTTCCTAGTCTTGGTCGGAGAACACCAAGGCCTGTTGTTTGCTTGCCCTGCTGTTTGCTTGCCTGCAGGGCCTTAGTGGCTCTGAGGCCTGGCTCGCCTACTCGGCATGACGCTTCCTTCCTCGGCTACTATCTCCACCTGATGCCACGCTGCCCGCAATGACATTGATGTGGACTCCGTAGGGGACATTGTCGATCTCCTCGGGGGTGATAGTCTCCTTCTTGTGCTCGGACACGTACCTGGATAAGTGCCCCTGGCAAACGAGGCGCTCGATCTCATCTTGTAGTTGATGACAATCACCGGTGTGGTGTCCATGGTCACTGTGGAATAGACAGTGCTTTCAGCGGTTGCGGTGTTTCACCTTCATAGGCTCGGGTTGGCGAAGAAGGCCAGATGATGGGGGCCGAGCAGAGTGCTGAGGAGCCGAACACCGTAGGGTGGAGACCCACACTGGGAGTCAGCTTGGCTGGGGCTCGGGGCTGAAGGCCCGAGCGAACTGCAAGACTGGAGACCGGAACCTGGGACGCAAGGCTTATGTCGGAAGTCGGTCGAGACTCGGCCCGGGGACTAATGCTTGCCCGAGCTGGGACTGGTCTGGAACCCCTACGGGCACCAGTGGCAGGAGAGCCGAGCCTGATGCTCGGCCTGGCTATCAGGACTGGTAGTTAGCGTGGCGCCCTGGTGGCACCAGAGGAAATAGGAGCTGGAGGTGGCAGTGGAGTTACCACGGGGACCACACCCAAGAAGTAGGGTGATCTGACGACTAGGGCAAATCTGCTGAAAGTGATCGGCGCTGCCAAGTAGCGCACCCGTGCATGGGTGGCGATGGCGATGGGACCGTAGGTGATAACCGCCATAGTTGCTGGAGTCCTGGATGAGCAGAGGCGACGACCGGGCATGGTCGTCGAATGCGGTCTGGAAAATGGGAGACGAACTGGAAGCTGCTGGGAAGTATGAACAGGTGCCCTTCTGCTACCCCTCTTGCAAGGACAGGAAAAGGGCACCCAGACTTTAAGGCTAGCATGGACTTTCGCATCAGCAAAAAGAAGGAAGGTGGGAGACGTCCCACCGAGCGTGCCATCCTTTTTGTTCCACCCTGGGAGGATTTCACCCGGGCCAGTGTGTGCAGTGACCGAAGTGAGGGGTAGGACACAGCCACGGGAGGGATGCCAGAGGTTAACGGGCCTTGGGCACCCCCTCTCATGATCGGATCCGCCTCAAGGCGGCACTGTGCACTCACCTTTTACGAAGAGTCGAGGGGAGACCGAGTGACACGGGAGGTTTTTTGGGTTAACGAGAAACGTGGTTGGGATGCGGGCGTACCAATCAATTTCTCGACAATCACCCGTGGAACTAAACGTTTAACTGGGGATGCGCCGCTAGGGCGCGGCACGTGGACTCGGGGGATGAGCGACACGTGGAGGGAAGAACAGTTCCGTTGGTGCAAGTGCACAGGCGACTGTGGGGAGTCGTGTATAGGATGTCTTTTCCAACCGGTCGCAAGCAGTCAGTGTTTATTTACATCGGATTGAATCCGAAGACCTTCATTCCATGTCGAAGTAGAGTCCGTATTCCTGAAGCCCGTGATGAAGACCCGAGAGTACTTTGCAACTGTAGGTTTGTCTCTGACTGGGTCGTGTTGGCTAGGGGTGATGGGTGCTGGGGGTTCACACTAGGTGACACAGAGGGTAGTTGGAGTCTCGAACGTGGATGCGAGAGCATACGTCCATCTGGCGTTGTAACACTGAGATGTATATATATTAACAGGCAGGCCGTGATGGCCTGGGTACAACAGAGGCATGACTCAGGACAATTCTGATGTGCTAGTCGGTCCCCAGGTCGATGCGTGACGTATGAGTACATGTGTGTTTCACAGAGGGTGCCTCCCGTGACGTGGGCCATGGCCACGATGTCGAACGGGGGCTTGTGGCTAACTGGGCCACTGAGGGGACGCATCGGTCCATTATCTGGATGAGGGTCGATCACGTCTCGAGTCGAGCGGTCGACGTGACCTCGTTACTGAGAGGGAGCAAGATGTCATGATGGGCGCATGGTCGTGGCTGATAGGAACATGAGGGGCGACCCAGGCATGAGGGGGCGTCTACCCTTGTCGTAGCATCTCACATGAGGCAGGTGTGGACTTGTGTGCCACAGCTAGCTAACATGTGAGGGAAGTGCAAAAGACGTACCCTTAGCGTGCCAGGCCGACTAACAAGTCATACATGCACAATTTTCCTTGGCTCATTGTAGGGAGCCCACTCGAAGCCTTGGAGCTGCCAGATGCTGGAGGTTAAGTGCCCTCGGTTCATTGGTCTTGATCTGATTCTGGATGCGTGTGTTGCCCCTTGAGCCCCTAAGGGATTTTTATAGGGGAAGTTGAAGGGTCAAGGGGGTTTATGCGGGTTGGCCAAGCGGTTAAGGCTGGTCCACGAAAACCTAGTGAATAATGGGGGTTTACGTGGACTAGCCTAAGCGTTGGAGCTGGTCTGCATAAACCCCCTCCCCTGGAGGGGGTTTACACAGACCATTTGGCTCTATTTAGGGAGTGTTTCCCTATGCTTAATTCTCAATTAACTTAGAGAAAATAAGCGGATGCCAACAACTATCATTCAACTCCTTCTGCTGTGTTTAAAGAGGGAGATTCTCTGATCTGAGTTAGATGCTTTCTTATTCAGGTGGAGATCTGTATCCTTGTGTTCTATTTGAAATCGTTGTTGACTGTTCATTGTATTCATTGTCACACCCCTGTCCTTAATTCACTTACAAATCTTCAGATTTGTCTAAGGGGGAGAAATATTTTTTGATAAAGGGGGAGACTAGTTGGAGGAGATCATCATTGCATATTTCATGACATCCTTTTAAGACAAACTACCATTTCCTTTTTGATGAAGTCAAAGGGGGAGAATAGTTTGGTCTATGGCAGGACTCATAGTGTTCTTAGTGTTTCCATATGATATGAGTCAGCCTTTCGATTCATAGTGTTGCTATCATCAAAAAGGGGGAGATAGTTGTATCCCTGTGATTTTAATAATGTCTAACACTATGACTCATCATGATGTCATTTGTGTTTGAATGATCTCACTGTTATTGTATATAGCATGAATAAAAAATGGTCATAGTCATGATAAGGAAATGGTCTTATGCGTACTTCAGCATTTTAGCTGTACAGGTCGACACATCATGAGTTCTTCATGTTATAAGGTCGATGCATCTTCTAGTGAAAAGAACATCAGGTCGATGCATCACTGGGCTTCATGATAGTAAGGTCAATGCATCATTAGTTCTCAAGAATATCAGGGTGGCACTCTTCAGCATGTTAGCATAGTAAGGTCGATGCGTACTCTTGATTCTGCAATATAAGGTCAATGCACATCCATGCATTGTGAAAGTCAGGTCGAAGCACCTGCACTCATTCTGGCCTAGAAGGTCGATGTGGCTGTAGAAGTCTTGCTATATCAAGGTCGATGCACATTGTCGTCAGGTCGACGCTACTGTTCAATTGTGAGTGAGCGATTGCAATGTAAGGTCGGTGCACATTGCAGTGTAGAGTCGGTGCAAATATATTCATTGTGTCATGTAATGTCAGTGCACATTCACCCATTATGTCCTTAAGGTCGATGCACCTAGAACTGCATCAATGGGACAATGGCAAGTAGAAGAGACAGGTCGATACCACTCGCCAGGAAGTCAAGCCTAAGGAAATGTCTCAATCTAATGAAGCTTTGCCTCGTGGTAGTAGAGTAGTTCCTACAAATGAGGTCACTACAACAGTGTTGGTAATATCACACAAGTCGAAGCATATCAACACTTCAAAGCCAACAGTTCGATGCATCAAGATACTCATGTGCTACATCGGTGAGGAGGTCGATGCACTTATGAGGCAGCTCAAGGCAGAAGAGCAAAGCTCCAACTAACAAGCTCTGAGCACTCAAGAGTCAGGTCGATGCAGTTGCTGGGAGCTGAACACTGCAGATCAACTAAGGTCGGAGCATTCTAAGGACAGGTCGTTGCATATTACAATGCACAAGGTCAAGGCAGTAGAAGAAATTAATGGACCGCAGTGGAAGATAGTCTATAGCCATCATAAGGAAGTCAAGGGCTCCATTACGTATATAGCAATTCACCATAGTAGCAGCACCAAGCTCAAATACGTCAATTCACTTTCAGCACAAGTTTAGCAAGTCAGTCTAACTCTCCATGTCAGAAGACTTCAAGACATCAGAAGCATCTGAAGTCAAAAGAACTCAACTGAATTTCTTGGTCATTAGCAACGATATCAAAAGAAGGTTGAAGCAGCACTGCCTTAATCCAGAAGGTCAGAGCATTAGAATAGTGCCAAGATGCACTAAGTCAAAGGTCGATGCAGTAGTATCAGCAGTTGCTAGTGAGGTCAATGCTACAGGATTTGAAACCCTTAACTTAAGTCTAGATCGAATAAAGGAGTTCGACCCTGCAATCAACATAAGTGACACGTGATCCCAGGAATGGCAGGAAAGGTGGCACATGGACTGAGAAAGGAATGGCAGGAAAGGTGGCACGTGGACTGAGAAAGCTTATGACTAGGCACGTGATCCAAGGCTCGATGATTAGAGGAATAATCTCATCCTCCCACATGGCCCAATGGGATAAAAAGTAATCAAATTACTTATGAAGGCTACGATCTCCATCATAGGTTATCATCCTTGGCTAATATTTTATATCCTGTGCAGGGAAAAGAAAAAAAGAGGGTGTGATGTCCCAGACCCTTTCGGATCCTCGTTTTCGCGTCCCGAACCTACTTTCTCGTTGCATCTGACTCTGTCGTGTCTGAAATTTCATTTTGGACATCTTTTGTGTTCGGATCAGCGCGATCCGGGGTCGTTTCGGGGCCCCGGAGGCTTTCCGCGACTTTTCCCGCGCATTTTTTCGATTTTCGACCCGATTTCTGACAATTCCTTCAGCACGCCACTGCGGGTGAACGTGGTCGTTCACTCGGGCGTGAGTGGTACCGTTACGATCGGTGCGTTCTGAGGATCGCGAAAATGTAATTTTTTATTTTTCGGTATTTTTCTGAATTTCTGAATTTTCTATAAATATCCACCTTTTCTTTTTCTTTTTCATTTCCTTCTTCTTCCTCCTCTCTCCACCGTGAGCACCGTCCCTCTCCCCCTCTCTCTCGTTCGTTCGTCCGGTGAGCTCCCTCCGGCTGCAGACGGTGCGGGGCGACGACGTGGCGACGACGGCGACGGCGAGGCGGTCGTGGTGGCGTGAAAAGCGTGAGATTTCGTGGAAGAACGAGGGTTTCTAGCGGCGTTCTTCACGGTTCGAGCTTCATCCGGCGCTCCTCGAGGCGAGATCGAGGTAGGGTGACGTTCGCCTAGCTCCGTAGTTCCTTCCCCGTGATTTCTAGGCCGAGGCGAGGCCGAGAGAGGGCTATTTCGTGCCGGGAGGGAAAAAGTATGTCAGAGGGTTTGTGCGCCCGATCTAGCGATTTGAGTC
Source organism: Amorphophallus titanum (assembly GCA_024336825.1). Taxonomy (NCBI): domain Eukaryota; kingdom Viridiplantae; phylum Streptophyta; class Magnoliopsida; order Alismatales; family Araceae; genus Amorphophallus; species Amorphophallus titanum. Next base: position 14,931,861 of record JANBPO010001371.1, on the reverse strand, counting down.
GCGATTCCGCGTTTTAAGGGCGTAGAATCATGCTAGGAGGGTTGGGGGTGTGTTTCCCTTCGTTTCCCCCTCAACCGGGTCCATTTAGGCCCCGGAATGGTGATTTCCGGCGAGGTTCGCCGTTCTCGGAAGGGCGAGAATTACACGGTCGTAACAGAAACCGTGTGGTATTAGACGGTTCAGGATACGATCGTTCAATCCCACTGAGCGGCCCTAGGTGGACCGCCCAGTGACCGTTGTTTTTCCATGACCGTTGAGCGGTCATTCGATAGACCGCTTATTCATGGAGCGGCCACTCGACCGACCGTTTTACACATTGGGCGGCCATATGCCGACCGCCCCGTGACTGCGTTTCGACCGTTGGTTTTATCGTTGCACAGTGTCTGGATGGCACGGCCTCTGTCATGGTCGTGTGATCCTTTGGACGGTCCAGGGACGACCGTTCTACGGTGTACCGTCCGGGGATGGAACGGCTCCATGAAGACCGTTTACACCCTTAGGCGGCCTAAGGGTGACCGTGTAGTCACCGAACGGCCTGATTGAGACCGTCTAAGTTACTTACCGTTGGGTCATGGGACGGTCTGTCAGGGTCCGTCCATGTCCCTGAGCGGTCCGACTAAGACCGTTCACCTTTTGAACGGCCAGTGTCAGACCATTCTGGTTCTTACAGTTGGGCTCATTGAACGGTCTGTCTGGGACCGTTCACTTCCCTGAGCGGTCTGGAGCAGACCGTTCAGTCACGGAACGGCCAGGGTTGAGTCGTTTAGTTTCTGGTTGGCCCAGCATGGCGCGGTCCCAGTCTGACCGTGCAGTAAATGGGACGGTTCTGGGATGACCGTGCTGTAATTGGGCGGCCTATGATGGACCGCTTTTCATCTGAGGCCTAGCCGGTGGGATTTTTCCGTGTCGATTCGAGTCCCGGGTGAGCGGACCTCGATCCACGTGCTATCCTGTGGTCCGACCGGTGCCGGGCACCAGGTGGGGACCAGCTGTGGGACGCCGTGAGGGGTACCGGGGTGTGACGTTTCCGGCTTACGTCACCATGAGTCGGTGTTGTGCGAGGAGCGATCCTTGTACTCGTTTACTTCGGGGTCTGTTTCCGTTACTTGGGAGTCTGTGCTTCCGGTGACCCTCCCACTAGTTGCAGCTTTCACGACACGCGTGTGTCGGCCCACTAGGAGCACTGGTGTGGCATACCCGAGAGAGACGGTGACTAAGCTGGTTACCGTAGGGCCCCCGCGTACCGCTGGGTCCGGGCTTGGTGGGGGAAATACCAGCTAGAGGACAGACCGGTCTCTTCGGTTGAAACTGTTGTTGCTTGTTAGACTGGCGGGGACTAATGGGCGTGCGATTTTACACGTCCACAACTCCTCTGAAGTCGCGCCTTGCCTGAAATACGGAGAAAATACGCAGAGAATGAGTCTTAAAATAAGACTCAGTAGGGATCACTCGAACCCCACCTCGCCTACACGGAAAAACTGCTACGCTAGCAGTTAAGCGAGTACTACAAGGTAAAGCCCTGCAACTACAACACCGGTCTCACGACGTGAAAACCCACGCATGCACGCCACGGTGAAACAACTGGAACTCACCGGTCAACACGACCAAAACTCAAGGCCAAGGTCACTGAAACTGATAGTCTGTCACTCCCTATCCAGAACAGGAGTACCTCTCACTAGAAGAACGACCGGATGTGTCCACTGACGTCTTATACCGCGTCACAATAGCTACCACGCCCCAGGCGTGAGACTCAGACACACTCAAGTAACCACAAAGCGAGTGACTAGTTGGGGTCGCGCCCGTCGACGCGTGTCCGACTACCCCCAACCATGTGTGCACACACAGACCGTACGCACTAAGTCTGGCCTCTAACTAGTTTTCCCCTCAGTCAGACTCTGGCTACTACACGTGGGGCCCAACGGAAACCAGTCTAAAAACCATCCTCAGGGTAGCCCCTCCACCACTCCCTGGTGGGCCAATACACACGTACTGAAGGCTACGACTAGTGGAGTGTCTCTAAAGTAGTAGACTCTCAAGCTACGGAAAATAACGGTGGAACAGGTAGTACAAGGAATGCTCCTCGTACCAACACCGTCACACGGTGACACAAGCCGAAAACACACCTCCAGGGACTACATAGTAGCACAACACTTGGCCTTGACACGATGCCCAGCATCTGTCAAACCACGGGTCAACATGTGGATCGAGGTCCACACAACCTGGACTCGAATCGGCCAAGATCAAACACCGGTCAAGCTGGTACCCTTGAACAGTCCACTCTGGGCCACTCAGGGACATGCAGTCGAACAGGGGCTGCACCAGGGGATATACGGCCATCCACAGACCATCTGTCTCCTTGCCCTGACGGATCATACACGGTCAACCTCTGGCCATACAAAGGAAAAATGGCTGACTCTCAGTCGCACATAGGGGATGGGCTGTCCAACACAGTCGTCCATCCACCAACGGTAAAAACACATGTGCGGTTGGACCCTGGCTGCACAAGGGAAGGGCGGCTAGGACCTCATCGCACAAGGCATGTGCTGTCCAACTCTGGCCGCACCACTACCAACGGCACCAGGTGACGTACGACCTGCCCCTGGCCACACGAAGGGTCATGCGGCCAGACCCTGGCCGCACACCCCAGTGCACTGTGCAACGGTCATAAACAACGGTCAAAACTCAGGGGATGGGCGGTTGCCTTGGGGCCGCTCATAGGATGTGTGGTCCCACGACTGGCTGCACATACCCATTGCACGCCAAGCCATTGGGTAGTCAGACCATGGCCACACAAGGGGGTGCCCACTGCGTGCCAAGTAGAAGGGCAGTCACGCAAGGGCCACTCAAGGGATAAACGGGTCCTGGTTCGACCGTTTATCTCTCGCCGGCGTAAAAATGGTGAACCGGCTGAAAAACTCCATTTTCAGCCCCATACAAGCCCCACGGAGGGGGAAATGCAAGGAAATCAACCCCCAAGCCCCTAGCATGCTTCTACGCCCTTGAAACGTGAAATCGGGGTGTAAAATGGCAGATCGTGCGAACTCTCCCCGTGGCATGGACGACCCTTCCCGGCGTGAAAATAACCCCTCTCGGCCTCACCTCGGGCTAAAACTCGCGGGGAAGGAATGCAAGAGGCTAAGGATCATCCCCCTACCTTTGGCTCGTGTCGAGGCATGCCGGATCGTCCACACACCCCGAAGAACGTCGTTAAGATCCCCGTCCCTTCATGCTTCCCACGCTCGCCGCACGCTGCCGGGATCGTCCCGCCATCACCCACGTCCTCGCGCTGTCGCCCCATGCCGTCTGCAGTCGGAGGGGACCTCATCACGATCAAACGGGAGAGAGAGAGGGAGAGGGGCGGCCACGATGGGGAGAGGAAGAAGAAAGGAAGAAGAAGGAGAAAAATAGAAAAGTTGGTTCTTCTGTTCGCCAGAAGGTCGAGGAAGGTGTTCCTCGGGGGCAAGCTGTTTGGCAGCAGTTGTTTGCAGACTGAGTCTGCGGTTCTTGTGTTTGCCTTAGTGCAAGGAAGCTTTACACTGCGGAGTAAGGGGTGGACGTAGATTACGGTTTGCAATCGAACCACCTAAAAAATTTACTGTCTCTGTTGTGTGGTCTGCTTGTCTTGCTGTTCTCCTGCTGCTTGTGTGCATCAGTTGCTCGATCATTTGCTGATTAGATCTGCTCCTCATCTCTAAAATTCTGTCTTCGACGTGTGTGTGGTTGAATTGCATTAGAATAATTTTTTATACGATGATCTATTCAACCCCTCCCCTTCTAGCTCACCATCCTTCCTAGTTAACATCTTCTTCCCACACGGTCTCTTCTTCCCATGGTCCCTCTGACCCGTCTGAGGAATAAGCTAATCTCATGGCCCATTTATCATGTCTTGTTTGCCTAATGGACCCGGCCCAGGCCCAGAGACTCATTGCCAATCATCTTAATGGGCCTTATTCTTCTTCCTTTGGTGTTGCTAGTCCGATTGGTCCTTGTTCTAATGTCAAATCTCATCTTAATGGGCCTCGTTCTTCTTCTCCTCACGCTACAGGTCCAATTGGTCCCCATGCTCATGTTCGATCCAGGCCCGCATATCCCCCTACTCTTGGAATGAGCTCTCCTTCTTCTCAACTCGGATCCACTTATTCAGCCCATTACCGTAATCTTGGTCCAAATTCACAACCCCATGCCCAAGTTGGCCCACATTTCTCTCGATCTCTCAATACGCAGGAGATGCTTGCTCAAGCCAAACGCCAACTTGATGAGCTCCAGTGTCGGATTGATCCCAAACCCTCATTGAGTGTTCCATTTGTATTTCAAAATCTTCAGCTTCCACCTCCTTCACAAATCCCTAATTATCACCGTTATGGTGGAGTCGGTGACCCATATATGCACTTGAAGGAGTTTATTTATGAGTCGGCCCAATTTTGACATGACCAATGCTTGATGGCTTATCTACTTGGTCTGTCACTAAAGGGCTCAGCTAAGGATTGATTCTTTTCTCTTCCCCAAGAGCAGGCTGTGGATTTTCAAGTTGTTCAAGACAAATTCATTCAGTAGTATGAAGACCAACTTGGGCCCAAGTACTCTGTTGTGGATCTAGCCCATGAGAAGATGAAGTCTGACTAGGAGTTCTACACCTTTGATGACCGCTGGCGTTGCCTCGCCGAGCAAGTTCCGAGGCATATTCCGGAGCAGGAGCAAATCAAGATGCTCATTTCTAATGCAACACTTGAGTATCAGTTTATCTTAGCCCTAAATGATATAACTTCCTAGCAACAATTATATAGTCGAGCCTGCTTCATTCGCCAACAACTCCTAGGTTCCCTTGATCCCGAGTCTTCTCCACATTTCACACCCACATACACCTTGCCATCTACCTATATCCCTTATGCACCCTCAATGAGTTAGCCTCCCCCCACCTACTCACCCTCCACAAGTCAGCCTTCTGCCACATATCCCCCTGTGAGTCCATATGCCTCCACATATCAACCTTCCACATATCAACCCTCTATGAGTCAACCTTCTTCCATCCACAGTTAGCCTTCCACTTCTCTACACCTACATGTGTCTCCACCTTTGCCCATGATCAAAGGAGTTCCAAATCTCGAGCAAGTAGATGTCATCCACTATATACCTACCCCTCTCGCTCCTGTACCTTCACCCTAACCTTGCCACAAGCCGTCCACCCTTGCCTACACAACAACCACTTCCCTCTCCGCAACCCTCTCCATCGTCCTACACCCCTCGACATCCTCCTTGCCTGAAGTGGGCTCCTCATCCTCCATTGCCAGAGTCTTTTTTTGATATTTTTAGGACTTTCATGGCTACTCACGTGTTACAACTCCCTCCTATTGTGCCTTGCGACTCACGGTTGGGGATTTACATCAGTTTTGTGATTTTCATTGCCAATAGGGGCATTTAGTTGAGGATTGCCCTGAATTTTAGAAGCATGTTTATGACCTGGAAGACAAGAAGAGGATCGATTGTCCTGCTATTGATGGGACACGAAGCTCGTCGTTAAAAACTCACACACTCAATATTGGACTCTTCATCTGCTTGCCTCCTTTCCATTCCCGGTGTCTCCGGAATGGCTTCCTCGCCGTTTGAGCCCACTCTAACGTCTTCCTCTTGGGTTGCATCAACTCTATCTATACTTGTTGACGCGATTGTCGGGCCCCTCCGTATGCCATTAGCGGGAGTCTACTGGCTCTACATCTACTGGTACCTACGGCATCGGCTTCATCGCAAAAGTGGCCGGATCCATCGAGGTCCCATTATGTTTAGATTGGGCAGAGGGCATTTGGGCTCTGGTCAATGCCTCGGCTGGGAGTGCACGAGTCTAGGCCTCCTGGGCCTCACCCAAGTGGACATCAGCATGGGCCGATACAACAGGTCCCAGGTCTGGAGATGGGCCTACCTATGACGTCGGCTTCTCATCCGGAGAGAGATCAAGGAGGGTTTCCCTCTTGGGAGGGGAAGGGTTTGGGCCGGACATTGGTGGTGGCAGTCCGTCGGAAGTCGACGCCACCATGACCAGAGCAACAGTAGGGGCCTCTGCCTGCGACGGAACATCACTGTTGGCCTAAGTAGTATCTGAAGAGTTCACCAGTGATGGCGGTGATGCCCCAAGCATCCAGTACGCCATCTCTTGGGGAGCACTGGGGCCGAGGAATGCTGTCGCGGCGCCCAGAGCAATGGTAGAGCTTTCCGTTGAAGGGTCACCATCCGGTTAGGCAGGCATCAACGTCGGGATTTCTATTTGAGCACCAGCAGACCCCACCGCTATAGGTTGCACTGGTGGTGGCGGTGGTGGTGTCCCTCCCCGTCAACGGCGCTGGCGTCTATTCTAAGCTAGGGCAGATGTAGCTGGAGATGCCATCGGCTCCTCGCTGGTTGGCTGTGGAAGGCATCTAGCAGTATGCCGATAGGAAGTAGCGGCATGCCCCAGCAGGTGGCAGCGGGTGCAGTACTCCTGCAAGGAAGGGTACCGGCTCTGTTGCCAATACACTCTGGAACCGAGCCCGATCCAGATGCGGCTCGGATGGGACCGAGGACATCCAGCTCAAGGCAGACGTAGGCCGCCGATGCATTGGTAAACTGGGAGGTCTGTAGGGCAACTTGGAGGATGCTGCCGACATTCCCAGAGATGGAGCGGACGGAGGCCTCATGGAAGAGTTGGGGTTTTAAGGCTGGTATCTCGATTCAGATGGGCACGGACGGCGGTTCTATGCTGCATTTGAACTTCAGATACCCACCGGACGAATTTGAACACGTACCTCTTGGCGAGCATGTGAAGTCGGAGGAGAAGCTTCAGGTAGTCCCTCTGTCGTGCAGCGGATTAGGAGGTGCCTGTTGTCGAGTCCACCCATGACGAAATCACCGGTGCAGTCAAGCCGCTGGACCAGCTGGGATTTGATCTCTAGGAACGGTGGGCGACTGTATGGCGTTTTTGCAACCACAGTGCTGCCTGAATTTCTTTTGCCGAGAAGAAGACTGCAGGTTCACTGCTTTCAGTGAAAGCTGGAACTGCCAGGGGGGGCGCTGGGAAAAGCCGCATCTCAGCTACAGCACAGGCATAGCTTCTGGGCGCAGCAGGCGCCAGAGCTGCAGTCACTGGATCTGCGGCAAGTACGGCCCCTGTCGCTCTTGAAGGAACAGCCAGTGCAGAAGCCGACGATAGATCTGCACTTGCAGGCTGCCCCAACGACGTAGTGGGCTTCGCAGCTGGGGATGCTGGGCCTGCAGATGCCGTTCTTGCCATATCTCTCAAGAACGCCTTCGCCGGAGAGGGTGCAGGCAAAGCTCCCCTCTGCAACACGGGCATGACCGGTGCCATAGACGCCGACTGTGCAGGTGTGTGGATCGCCGGCTTGCAAGTGGCAGATTGCAAGCAGCGGCAACCATATAAGATGTTCCAGTCGCCGCCAGTGCAGGGGAGCGTGGCTGTACAGGAAGTGACGCCGGATCTGTGGGGGATGCGCCCAGCATCCTGGCCGATGCAGGAAAAGCCGCCGGATCTGCAGGGGCACCTGGAAGTCCGCCCGTGAGAAGGGGGTGGAGCAGGAGCCGAGAGGTCGGGCGGAGCCTGGGTATGGGAGAAAGGTGGAGGTGGGAGATGAGTGTGGGCTGAAGGGAATGAAGGGAGGGAAGGCGGAGGCTGCAGCTCCCAATCATGCCGGCGGCACAACCTGTGCCGCTGACCTTCGGAATGCACCTGATGGAGCCGCCACCAAAGGACAAAAAGCGCAAGAAACCCTCGGTATGGCCGACGGCCACTGAACAGAGATCGCAACTCAGTCTCTTCGACTGAGTTGTGGGAGGTGACAACCATGAGCGAGGAACGGGAGAAGATTCGCTGCCGAAGCTGTGAACTGATGCAATGGAACGATCGAAGCGACTGCAGGCGTTGTGGTGCGACGCTGCCGCAGCCGATTGTGCAAGTCGTGGAACGTGTCGTCGAGAAGATCGTGGTTCCGCCATGCGTGCGCTGCGGCGAAAGCGCGGCAGCTGATGCTGCTGTGCCGGCTCCTTTCCCGACGATCGCCGAGGTCGAGCGAAAGATGATCCTTGCAGCGTATCGCCGCTCGAATCTCCGTCCTCTTGAGGCGGCCCGATTGCTCGGCATCGGCAAGACAACCATGTATCGCAAACTGCGGGAGATGAAGCAGGTCGCCTGATAGGCGCTATTCAAGGACGTGGGCCAGTTGCAGGTAGCATATGCTTAGCATATGCTAGATAAGAGGAGGTGCATTATGCCGATGACTTCAGTGGTGCGTCATGTTCGCTTATTCAAGAACGGAACGAGCCAAGCGGTCCGAATCCCGCGCGAGTTCGAGCTTCCGGGCAACGAGGCCGTCCTGACCCGCGATGAGCGAGGTCGGCTGATCCTCGAATCAGTTCCTCGCCGGGATCTGCTGGGACTTCTCGCTTCCTGGAAACCCTTGTCCAAGAAGGACGAGTTTCCTGAGATCGACGACCTTCCCGCAGAGCCGGTGGAGCTCTGATGGCCAACCGCTATCTGTTGGATACGAATATTCTTTCGGACCTTCTGAGAAATCCCCACGGCGATGTCGCTCACAAGTCATCTTCGCTTTCCCCGGAGGAGCGAGAGCTCCTGTCAACGAGCGTGATTGTGGCGTGCGAACTCCGTTTCGGTGCCGCGAAGAAACGATCCGCGCTTCTCGAAGAACGCGTCGGGCAACTCCTCGACAACCTCGTCGTATTGGCCCTCGAACCCGAGGCGGACGAGCACTACGGAAGGCTCCGCGCCGAACTCGAGGAGAAGGGCACGCCCATCAGCGCGAATGACATGCTCATCGCCGCGCACGCCTTGTCCCTTGATGCGACATTAGTCACCGACAATGTTCGAGAGTTCCAGCGGGTCAAAGGATTGCGCGTAGAAAATTGGCTGCGGCCTTGAAGGTCTGACCCGCGGAAGTGCAAGTCCCTCGACACAGACAAAGAACAGCTTTATCTCCAACCAGCAAGAGGCCAGCTTAGGCTGGCCTCTTGCTTTGTGCGCGAGGACGCCATGCCCAAAGGTCCGTTTTCCCCTTCGCAGTTTGTAGCGACTGAGTGGTCCACCGCAGCCGACAAGGCCAACTTCGGCAACCCGCTCGTGTGCTTTCTCGATGCCGATTGCCCGCGTGAGCTCTTCACCAAAAAGTTATACAACCGCCTCCAGGTCGGCCACATTCAATGTGGAGCTAACTCCATACTCCTCGGGAAGATCAATCTCATAGGCGTTAGAGCCAGTGCGTCTCAAAATTAGAAAGGGACCAGCCCCACGAGGCCTCAATTTGGGGGAGAGCCTCTCCATCCTCACCATCACAAAGTGACCCACACGAAATTCTTGACGGCAATGAGAGTTAGCTTGCCTCTTATAAGCCCCATTCTTATTGCTAATGTGCTTGCAAAAGATGCTATGCAGTTTTATGAATGATGATCCTCTAGAGATGATGGGAGGTGATGTGACACAACCTCGTACCTAGGTAAGCAAGCACATTCGCAAACCGAACGGTCGATATCGGCGGCAAGCACAATTCGCACTGTGAACGGGTCGAAATCGGCGGCCAACTCACCCGGCACTCACCCCAAACTCGTGGGTGACTCGGTGATGCCGAGTGGAGGATGTGAGGGCCGGTCCCTTGCTGGTAGAGGGCCAGCAAGGCCAGAGGGTCTCCCAATGGGGTATGACTAATCCAATCCTAGTGGCCGACCCGATGCCGAGGGCACGGGTAACACTCACTCCCACGGTGGTCGCTCGAAGTTTGGGACTTGTGAGATCGGGCACTCTCTCTCACCAGCCAGCATAGCTATGAGCTAATACTGAATGAAAAGCATTGTAATTAGAGCAAGGGAGAGGGGGCTTACTCAACCGGTTTGAAGAAACCTATCCCGATCGGAGACGTGGGCGCGTGGGGAATCGTGGGGCTTACCCACGCCGCGGCGAGGACGCTTCGACCTGTTCAAAAGATTACCCTACTACGCCTCACACAGGAGGGGGGATCTTGGGGTGGGGGTTAATGGATTACACCCAAAACTACATCCGCATAGGGAGGGGCCTTCAGCCGGCCAAGCGGGGAGGGGGAAGATGACGACATGAACTTCACGCAGTGCCGGAGTCGATTCTATCCCCTCCCAGAAATAGAGGACAGATGGTCGATGAAGGAATTCTTTTGGGCGCTCCTGGACTCCTTTGGTAGTAAGACCAGTGCCAAAACTTCGTGGATTGGTCTAGGAGGATGCTGGAATTTTGGCAGGAGCTGGGGAAGTCGTCGCCGGTCGCGGTGAAGCTAGAAGTAGGGACTCTGTTCTCTGGCTCAGACTGTCTCAGCATTGCAGCGTCTGGAAGATGAAGCCACCACGAACAGTCCCGAACTTCGAATTGGGCCCGGTCAGTGGCATTGGAACAGTGGACGAGCAGCCTTCAAAACGAGACCCACGGGGGTGCCAGCTGATGTCGGAGCAGGTTGCAGCAGTCCGAACACTGACAGGGTGTCAGTTCAGTCCTAGGGAGGACAGAACTGCACACTCTGGGGAGAAAAGGGAGAAGAAATCGCTCTGGTGCCCGAATGGAGCTCCGCCTCTTGGAGAAGGAGGGAGACATGCAGAGTAAGGTCTCGGTCAATTCCGCCTCCAGATCTTCAAAAGGGCCAACGTGGCAACTACCGCACTCTGCCTCTGGAAGCTGGACAGGATCCTTCTGCGTAGTCAGAGTAGATCGCCTCTCCCGGACAGCCACGAGCTCAAAATAGGACGAGACGACTGCCGTTGCGAAGATGACTCGAGGACGCTTCCAGGGGTAGCTCTTGTGTCTCCTGGAACGTTTAGACGGTATTGTAGCTTCCTCTGCAGTCTTTAGGTTCTCTAGGTGACGAACTAGACTGTAGGGATAGCCTACCAAGCTCAAGTGGGGGAGTGGTGGAGGTGGCTAAGGATGGTGGGAGGGGGAGGGAATCCCAGAGGGGAATGTGTAGGGGGTGTGGAGGAGCTGGAACAGTGGTGGAGGTGGGGAGAAGAGGGGTTGGACGCAGGGGAGAGTGAGGGATGGAGCTGGTTTCTCTAGAGGTGAGAGGTGGAGGAAGAAGGAAGGGGGGTTGGAGGAGAGAGGATGGGGGCGGCCCCCCTATAGGGCTTTCCTCCCTTTGGGTGCTCTAGGGTGGAAATGGGTGGAGGGAAATTCAAATGGGCCTTGGGGGGTGGGAGATTTTGTGGGGAAGGGGAAGATTGTATGGGAATGGCAAAAATTCTCCTAGGGAGTGAGGAGATTTGGTGGTTGGGAGGTGGGATTCCCTTGGAACGTGCTGGCCGCCCATTGGTTGGGGCATCCCAAACCCTTAGGGATTCAATCTCTAGCTGAGCCAAACCCCGAAACAGTGAGGTCCCACTTCAGACCCTCATCCCCATCGCCGGTTCGCCTACGGGCACGAGTGTGCGCCTAGCGGGTGAGCCCGCTCAAGTGAAGCTACCGGTCCGTTGCTTGCTTGCTTTCTAGGTCTGAGGGGTCATCGGTCTTGTGGCTATCACCCCCAAGGTGGTGTCACATCACTTACAATGTATATGAAATTCAAAATTACAACTTGTAAAATAAAAGAAGAGGGAAGAAAATAATAGCCAAGTGGATGAAGAGTGTCACCGTCTCCGCCATGCCGAGCCTTTGAGTTTCACCCCATCGTGGAAGTAGAAAACACCGAGAGGACCAAAGGAAGAAGAACCGCCTTGGGGTGTGAGAAGAAATATGGAAGAGAGGGAGATAGAAGAATGGCAGAAGACAGTTCAAAAACAATTAAAAGCCATATGTGTGTGCGTGGGTTTATTGTGAAGAGAGAACAGAGAGGAAAGAGGGGGCTACGAGTGAGGAAAATTGAAAACACAGTAAAATTAAGTTAAAAATAGAGGGAGATTTAGAAGAGAATAACTTAAAAACTAAAGGGCCTCTTTGATTGAAGAATAAGGTGAGGTACCCCATCCTTATTCACGCTAACTGATTTGGTTGCAGAAATAAGGTATTCCGCCAAAAAGGTGGGTTAAGGGCCAAAAAGGTGGGTTAAGCATATTCTAGCAAAAAGGTGGAATAAGCTAACCCAGATACAATCAAAGTAATATTATTTATTTTTTGGTACACCTTAACCTGGGTTATGATATCTCTCTTAACCTATTCTCCAATCAAAGAGGGCCGAGTTTATATAGCTACTTACTCTCTTTGCTAGAGGCAGGTAGATAGAGGGACCAGGGGGGCGTTATAACTTGGAGGAAAGCTCTCCTCAGTTAAAGGACCCTCATTCTCCTCTATCCCCTTGAGCTTCCCGTCTTCGAGCAGCAGCGAGGCTCTCGCCAGGATGTACGCCCTGCCAAAGGAAACCGTGCTCATGGGAGGTCCGAGCGTGGGATACCACCTTACGGGGCGCTTGGGCTTCTCCCGAGCTTAGTGGGCAGGGTTTGGATGGTTATGCTCGGGTGCCGCTTGGGCTCTTCCAAGCAAGCATTGCTTGGTCTTCCGAACCAGGTGGCCACCTAGGAAGGTCTGGTCTGAGTATTTTTGGGCTTCAAGATAAGTGGGCCAGTTCGTGGGGCTATCACTTTGGGAGATCGGCCTGGTTGGGTCGGATTGGGCTTGGTTGGGCCAGTTTGGACCTGATTTGGCCGTCTTGATCCGCATATCTTTTTGGATTACGGATTTACCCCTCTCCGCTTCCCCCCTACTCTCGAGCTAAAGTTTGGGCTCAAAGAGTAGTGTATCATGGGGTAGCGTTGGTGGCTCGATTGGGGGATATCTTTTGCCGACAGGGATAATTTAATGCGGCTATCTTGGGGGCATGCGTATGATGATGATGGCTCCCTCGAGTTGGCACAGGGAGGCCCTTCTTGGAGTCTGAAATGTCGTGATGCTTCCCACTAGGGTCGCCGGGATATATATAAATATCTCGCATGCTTGCGTCTCACGTTTTCTCCGTTTAGGACTTTCCCCCTTCGTTGCACTGGTATTTTGAGAGAGTCCATGCATCGCGAGAGCGACTTGAGGGAGCGGAGGATTGGAGAGGCTTTTGCAGAGTAGGCAGAGATCACGGTGACAGCGATCTGTCAGCTTCCTCCTCCCTCTGAATCTTATGATTTCGCTATTGCCTCTTCTCCCTCTTACTCTTCTTGTTCCTCCATGGTGGAGCACGATCCGGAGGTTGAGATTTGGGAGCCCGAGCAAGGTGTAGGGTGTTCGGTGCCCAGCCATCCTCTGCGCAGCAAGTTAGGCAAGGATGAGGCGAAGGAGATTGAGGTCCGCTATGAGTTGCCATTGTAGTACTTCTTTTGTCTGGCCAAACCCCATGAGTCCAGCCTGGATATTGTTCAGGCCATTTCTACATTTATTTTCTAGCTTGGAAGTGTGGTTTTCGTCTTCCCCTCCACCCCTTTGTTGTGCAGCTACTCCCAGATGAGAATGGGAGCGTAGTTGAACAGTACATACTCGGCGAACTCCACCGCTCCCTCTCTGAAGCTGTGCGCGGTCTGAAGCTTCAGCTCACCGAACCAGCCCAGTGAGACCCCCTGCTTGAACCAGATTGCCAAGCAATCAAGGATGAAGGGCTCCTCTCTGTAGCCCCACTTCAACGGAGCCAGAAATAGGCCGTAGTGGTGCTGCTCGCCCTGAACGCGTCCCGCGGCGGTGTCCCATTTGGCGGGAGTGAAGCCCAGGGTCCTCGCCAGCTTGTCTTCCGCTGGCAGCACTGCCTCCAACCCCAGCACGGGCTCCCACTTGCAGGCCTCGCCCACCAGATACATCAGGATGCTCCTCAGAACAACGTGCGACAAGATGTCCCGACCCTGCAGGATGGCCCACTCCACTTCCTTCACGCTCCACCGTTCTCGCCGGTCATGAGTCCAAAGGTGCTTCAGGTGGCGAATAAGATGCATGTCCTTCGAGAAGTCCGCAGGATAGTCCCCCGTGGCACGATCGAAGCTAAATCCCTTCTTGGCCTTGGCCAGTCTTCGAATATCCAGGCTTTCGGTGTCTGAGCCTGAGGAATCGGCCAATGCGGCGATCTCGGCGTGATCCCGGTCCAAATCCTCTACGTTGAACCACGTGATGGCTGGCACCGGAGGCAGGGGAGCACGGCGGGCACTAGTAGTGGAAGCAGAAGAACCACTTGGGGCAGCCATTTGTCTGTAAAATTACAACAAGCAGAGGTCAGAATAAGCCCAAGGCAGACAAAAATGGAAGCCATAGAGCAAAATAGTAATAAACTCTTCACTGGGAAAGAAGGGAAGAAGAAAAGAAAAAGGGGGGGAAAGAAGAAAAGGAAAAAATGAATCATTTCCCTGGGCGACCCTTCCCCGGCACGCCCAAAGGAGGTCTTCCCCAGTGCAGTCCAAGCAGGCCCTCGCCGGCACACTCGCCAGTGTCATTCCCTGGCACACTCATCAAGACCTTCACCGGTATGCTCTCGTGCGGTCTTCCTCGGTACGCCCTGAGCGGTCCTTCGCCAGCACACCCTGATGGGGGCATCACCGGTACACTGCCCAAGCCCTTCATCGGCACACTGTGGGTTTTCTTCCCCGGTGTGCCCCAAATGGGTCTTCACCGGTACGCTCTCCAAGTCGTTCCCCGGCACACCCACGAAGCCTTAGCCACATGGCCTCGGCAGAGGCCCAACATGTGCCTTAAACCCAACAACCAAATGGATGAAGGGTGAGATGAGAAGATGGCGAACGAGATGACAAAGTTTGGAATCTACAAGGGGGCCACTACTGAAGATGACCAAGTCTCCGTCAATTTCTGACGAAATTTTGGCAGAGTTTCCCCTAGGCCGAAGGCGTAAGGGAAAATACGGGTGCACGTCCACAGGGAGTGATGGCCCCAACAAAGTGGAGGTGGGCCCCGCAAGGCAACACCATGAGTCTTCAATGATGGACCCTTATCCCCAACTTCACCGGCACACCCATGGGATGCTTTCCCCGGCACGCCCCAACGAGGCTTCCCCAGCACACCCATGGGATGCTTTCCCCGGCACGGTCTCGGTGGCCTTCCCCAGCAAACTCCCGTGGGTCGTTCGCCGACACACCTCGGGGCCCTCGTCGGTACACCTTAACTAAACCTTCCCCGGCACGCCTCCGTGGATCGCTAGCCGGCACACCCTGATGGGGGCTTCGCCAGTACACTACTCCCCTTTCGTTTCCTTCCCCGACGCACTTGGTAAAATCCCCCAACGACACGCCCCGGCGCCCGTCCGCGGTACACTCCTCCCGGCGGCCATCCCCGGTGCCGGAGACGAGGAAGAAGACGAGAAAGGGGGGAGAAAGGAAAGAAGAGGGAGGGGGAAAGAAGATGAGGGAGAGAGAGGGAGCCTTAGGGCTTCGTCTCCCCGCCGAACGAAGAAGAAGAGGAAGAGAAGGAAGAGAGAAGGAGGGAATGTGGACGCACTTATGGGGACTCTTCGTTCTTTTCGTTATTTTTATTCGTCCTTTCGTTTGTTTATTAGGTTTATTGTGTGCGAGGGCGTGCCAGTCACCGAGGTGACGATTTATGCGGGCTTAAAGAAGCCCAGGGTGCGCTCCGTTCTGTTTTCAGGTCAAGCTCCATCGGCGCAGTGTGCGGGGAACCCACACTCCCCGCTCGCCCTCGTCTCCGGCTGGGATCGGCATCTTCACGCCGATCAGGTGAGCTTCGGGCCACTCTCCTCTGCTGGTTCTTCTTTGCTTAGCTTACTATTATTTCTGGTTGCCCGTCGGACAGCGAGTGAGTGCCCCTTCCAACTTTTTACACATTGAGTGACCACCGCGGAGCGAGGCAAGAGCGATCCCTTACATCCCACCCCCTTGGTGTGCTGACCACCCGCGAGATTGGGCATCTTAGGCCCTTAGGGGGTCCATCCTAAGCTTACCAAGCCCTTGGAACCTCAAGGGCCAACCTCGGACCCTCAGCCTCATTGTCGGTCCACCTACAGACCCGGGTGTGTGCGACGCGGGTGACCCGCTTGAGTGAATCTGCCGTTCAGCTCGGTTGCTTGCATAGATCGGTCCAAGGGACATTTGGTCAAGTGGCTGCCACCCCCAAAGTGGTGTCACATCAGTCTGTCTCTTCAGCTGGGGCATCCTCGGATGATGTGGAGGGTCTGTCACTCGTGCCCCCGGTAGTGATAACATTGGCTGCCAAGGCCGTGGGAGGGTCTTCGGAGGAGGTAGCCTCGACACCCGCCTGCGTCGTCTCACTCGCCACTCTTCTTCTCCTAGTGAGGGGGCCGGGCCTGGCGGTAAGCCTGGCCACTTCTTCGGGGTCGGTGGGTAAAGCCCCGTACCGACTGGAGACTCCTGCCATATTGCAGGTGAAGACTCTTCAGTCTCTGCTTCTTCTCACTATCCTCCCTGATGGCCTGCTCGGGAATACTAGGCTATCGAAGACCGACCGTCGGGGCGGCGCTTCCTCCCGCGTGGGGGACCGGCGTCGCTCTTCCGATTGGTTTCTTGACTCTGCGCTTGGCACGGGTCGAGCCTCTTCTTCTTCTCAAAAGGCAGAAGCCATCACCCCCAGCAATCTCTAGCGACCCAAGGGAGTACTGCCTGGGCCCCGGAGGTAGCTTCTCATGGCCTGCTCGATCCCTTCCCACTCACGGTCGGGGAGAGCGACTGGTGGTTGGGTGTCGGTGGTGACATCATGATGAGTGTAATTTGCGTACGCCGGGCGGTCGACATGGTGACGACGCCTGTGACGTCGACGGCGGGCATTTTTGGGCAGCGCTGGCACAGCGACTGCTGGCTGGTGGGTCGTGGCTGTCACCTCGACCCTTTCGTCTCTTCACCCCCTTATGCAGCGGGCACGGCTAGGTCCAGCCTGGGCTGGCGTCGTGGGTTGGGCTTCCTTGGGAACCCAAGCCTGTTTCAGCTTTATCGGCCTGTGAACCTATGTGTCTCTTAGCGTCGCAGTCGGGATGGCAGGCGCCATCCTTTCTTTCATCTTCTCTAGTCCTTGAAAGGAGTTGCAGACTGGAATGGTCGGTATTATTCGGTCCGAGATAGCCTCAGACCTTTGTCCATTAAGATGGACTCTGATGCCTCCAATGACAACAGACTTGTCAGAGCTGGAGAGTCAGCTTCTTGGTGTGGTGGTTGCATGGCTCCTTCAGAACCTCCTCCTGTGGGATGCCGATCCCCACTGAGGTGAGCCAGCAGTCAGGTGCACGTAGTGCACATTGCAGCTGAGCGTCTCAGCCGGGCTATAGTTGTTATTCTTGGCTGGGGTTCGGCTAGCAGCAGCTTCAATGGCGCCCCGGATGGGAGCGTTAATCTTGGGCCTGTCGGACGCTTCCATATCCAGTATGTTAACAAAAGCTACCCCAAGGAAGTTGGGGAAGCCCACTACATGAGGGAAACTCCCGAAGTAAAGGGGGACGGCAAGGTAGCCATCCCTGATATGGCTTTTAACGACCTGGGGGCCAAAGGAGATCGCCATTCTTGCAGCTGGAATGTAATTTTCCTACATTCGCAGAGATAAAGCAATCAGTATTACAAGAAGGGGGCTGCGAAGCCCCTAATTTCGGCAAAGAGATGAAGGGTGGATGTGTCACGCCCTAAGCGTGGAAGATTTCTCAGATGCGTGACGCGTCTATATAGATCGTGTCATTAGAGCGATAAGTATGTTCGACATACATAATTTACAGAGTGCGTAAGACTAATAACCATACTTAAATAGTGCCTTCATGTTGATGCGAAGATACCTACTGGGCAAGTGTGCTCATAACCTATTTCAAATATTTTTCAGGAGATGAAGGTAATTCCGATTCGGATTCGGACTATACAAGTGGCGGGTCCGAGAGCGAATGAGAGTTGGATCAAAATAAGAGTAAAGATATAGGAGTCTTATTGTTTAGATCGAGTCCATGTATTTTCTGTTTTATTGAGTCTAGTAAATCCGATTAAAAGATGAATTAGTAGTTGTAATTTGAAATATTTTGATTACCAATGAAATAGAAGTTGAATTTGAGTAAATACTTGTGTAATTACATCTTATGTGTGATTGTTTCACGCTCTGATCATGCTTGCTTGAGAGAGGCTTACCATGCCGACTATTCGCGTCTCCCTGAGTGAGTCTGCCACTGTAAATAAAGGTTCGGGGTGTGACTATCAAGACCCGACATGTCCTCATAGGATCAGGCAAGAGAATCGCTATACTCTTTCAAAACCTTGGTCAGCTCCTCTTCAACCTGAGGAGGGAGATTAGCTGAAATAATTATGGGCCTGGGGTCCTATTCAGTTCCAAGGTTGATTTCCTTCGTGGGTTCACCCACTGCTGACAACGACTCATCGAACCTTTTCAATCCTTTTGCGTACAGATCAGTAGTGTCATCCATGTCGCTATCCTCATCATCGGCTGGGTCCTTCTCATCTAAGATCTCATAAATGCCTAAGCCATCATTGCTCCACACCCCGTCTAATTCCTCATCGTCCCCTAGGACGATGGCAGTCGCTACAAACTCAGGGCACTTGAGAAGGGCATGACATCTCTGGGCTAGATCCTGAAGGAACCTATCTGGAATAGATTTAGCATGATGCATTAGGGGGTGCATCGCAGACGTGGATGGACAAATAACACTAGAACTAGATTCTACCCCAACTACCTTTTCTAACGTAGGAGACTCCGCACACTGTACATCTAACCTAGAAGATAGGAAGTCTACTGGAAAAGAATTAGGGTCCTCGTGCCCTTGGGAAGAGAATGGACAGAACATAGCATAATCCTCCACTAAGATCTCAGTTTCAAATTTGGCATTTGTTTTTGGTCAAGCTCAGTGGATAACACACAACAAGAGGAAGAATCAGATGGAGGAGGAGGAAGGGCCCGAGGGCAAAGTGTGGGAAAGATCATGTCGAAGAAAGGGTCGGAGGACCAAAACCACATCTTTGATAAATCAGCAGGTGCATCAGGTGACCACCTGGACACCAAATCAATTGGCAGGCATCGCCCGCATGGACAGTAAATGATCAAAAACTCGATTGGCCTCTCAGCCTGAAAAGGAGACTGAAACATGGATGGATCAAAGAGAAGAGGAGGAGAACGGGGAAAAAAAATCAGCCGCTGGAGGATGGAAATTAAGTAGGAAAGAGACAAAGTGATACTCGAGCTCTTCATTTCACGTAGACGTTGGGCTGACTTCCCACGTGAGCACCGCATTATCCACCGCTCGGGCTCTCTCGGACCTTCCTTTTCAGCAAACATCATGGAAAAATTTTTGGAGTGATCAACAAAATCATGGACCAGGCCATCTGACAACGGGGGTGGTCTAGGCATAGCACAAGTGACACTTTCCTTCTTTTCCTGACATGGCGGTGGCGATTTCAGTGTACCAGGCTACAGCGGCCCCTTGACAAAATGCTGGCGATAATCCCATGTCAACGGCTCGGAGTCTCCTAACATAGACAGTGATGACTTCCGGTAGCTGAGGCCTCTTTGGCTCATCTTTCTGCCCCTAGGGACTGGCTTGGTCTGCCCCTACAATTGCGCACTGAGGCCCATGCCTGGTTGATAGCCCAACTTCAATATCATGCGCCATCCCTTATCATCTCTAATCTTGGACTTGATTTTAACATCGACGGGTGCAGTGGTGGGCTTGTGTGGCGCATATGCCCATGGGAAGTTCAAGTCCGTCACAGACAACACTGGCCTGTTGCTTGGCCAAAGGGTAGACAGAATCTTGTCAACAATAGCATCGACTATTTGGATCGTAGAAATACTCTTTACCTTGACCACCTGCCCCTGAAATGGGAATTTGAGGCACTGGTGAGCGATCGAAGGTACTGCATTCAATCCTATATCCTTATGTTTTAACACTCATTTTCACATTATGTGTAAGATGTGTATGAATTTGATTCAACATGTATACCGAAAATATCATGAACACATGACAGTGCTACTCCCCCTAAATAGATGCACTTATTAAGTATAAACTCCCCCAGAGTGTATGACAAGAACATACTAGCAATGACTCAAATGTAACTTATTTAGCAAGGAGATATACAGCCATAGAAATGCCAAAGGACATGGGTGAATAGCATATAGTGTCAAGTAAGCACAAAGAGGGAATGCATGCAATGCAAATATGTAACTGATACCAATCAAATGGATACCAATTGAATGAAACTAATACATATCACGTATGAGCATGTATGAATGTGATGCAAAGTGCAAAGTGATGCAGAATTTTTGATTTTCATTTGGATGAACTGAATCACTTTATGCATTAAATTCTGATACGTGTAAACTATAACTAAATAGGAATGGGATGCAAGATGCCAAAGTAAGTCGAGAGCTTTATTTTCAATTCAATGTGATAGATTTCACATGAGTGGATTCACATTTAAATGATGAGACAACATTCATCTTTCATGGCATGACCTTTACAAAGAAGGGTGCTTAGATGATCAAATTAAGCAAAGTAACCTAATTTTTAGAATTATTTAAAAACAGATTTTCAAGGGTCATTCACAAGTGTTGAAATGAGAATTCATCCATTAGCCAGATGTATGAATCATTTAATCACAAACATGTTTTCAATTCACATAGCTCAGCTCAAGAATTCATTCACACATCAACCAAACCCAATTTTCAAGATCTGGTACGAGACGGAGATTTTAGTCCGAAGACCCAGCTCAACGCATAGGGAATGCTTCCAAGTGGACATAATCCACTCTTCCATAAATGTCATTTGATATACTAGATATGTAGTTCAAATTAAGTGTGATGATGTAATTCAGATTGAGTGACATTCAATATCTAACCACTTCATGCACATCTTTCAAGGTTTTCATTTTCTTCAATCAATTAATTATGTTCATCACATCAAACTAGATTCAACCAATTTGTCACAACATGCTAGTAAATGACAACTCAAGTTTTTAGAATCAAATACTTGTCATCTAAAGGTATCACCAAGTGACAAAAAGGCCATTGCATGAGTTGATAAGGATGAATTACCTTGGTTCAGGAGACAAGATTGGAAGCCTTCAATCACTAAGATCACCAACCTCACGGAGGTTGATATTTCAGATTTTACTTTCTTACCTTTGCCTTGAGAATCTATTTTCTTCCAAACGTTTCACCTACAATTCAAAGAAGACTGAAATTCAGTTTACTCATAAGAGTATTTTAAAACCTTCTTTCATAGTCCTTGCAAAATCTTCACAAAAGGCATGATTAGTAGCTCAGAAATGATAACATCAACATGTACTTGAACCACTAAGAAGTCTTTTACCTGATTTACTTTGTGAGAGGTGGTTGACCAACCTTACCTATTGAACCCATCCTTGGTTAAAAGAGATGCGCACTTTTTATACCATGTCTTGGGTACTTATCAAGATCACTTCCTATCTCTTGGTGGTGGATTGAGAAATTTTTCATCATTTTCATCCTTGCAAAGTATTCCTCATTTGATTCAAGCTTGGTCACGACCAGCCCATCAGCATTTAGATTTTGGGAGTGTAATCTACATCCAAGAACAAATAGAGTTGATTTGTCAATTTCGATTCAAATTTATTAACAATGACATGACAAATTCATTTTACAATTGACATCTCCTAGACAGCTCTAGATGCAATGCATGACTCATGTGTGAACCTTAAACACTAAGTCCATATGACAAGTATATGGTTGCTCCCCCTTAGTGTGTGCATGGATGCAAGTTGTTTAGTGACATCTTAATGCTATATGCAGTCATGGATGTGTTATGAAGGCAAAAGAGTTGCATGGGTTATGACATGAGTTCCTTCAAATTGAGAAGTAGATTCTCCAACTTTTGTGCATGAGATCATGTGAAAAGTAAACATGAAGATGTATGTAAACTCAATGCATGTGGTGAAATCATGACTTGAAGAGTCTTCAAGCTTCCCTACAACAAGATGCTATATGACACTTGAGATGCACACAAATATCTAGTGAACAAAATCAGAACCCAGAACAAAAGTGTCGACCCATGGGGTTGACATTTTTATCAAAATGTTCTGTCCAGAGCACAAAATCACTACCCAGGGTAAAAGTGTCAACCCATGGGGTCGACCTTTTTATCGGGGTGTTCTGTTTGATGAGCAGAACAGACCACAGGGTTAAAAGTGTTGACCCAATGGGTCGACCTTTTTTCCCGGGTGTTCTGTCTTAGTTAAAAAGGCATACCACAGTGGAAAGTTTCGACCCCATGGGTTGACACTTTTCCTGACATTGGAAAAGTTCAATAAAAACACATTTGAAATACAATAAACCATGCATTCAAGGTTCCAAATCAATCAACTAAGCACATATGACTTAGATAGACATAGACAACACCTGATTTCAACATTGATCAATCCATTCACATTGAATTACAATCAAGCATATGTTCTCACCATTGCCTTGAGTATTTGAGTGAGAAACTCCACAATGTACCTGATATTTCCAGATTTGAACATACAAACCAGTTTTGAACCACTAGCATTCAATCCACTTTGAAGTCAAGCTACGCATCTGTTCTTACCATCAATTCAACATTTGTGGACATTTAAGACCCTCCACTTACAAGATATTTCCATCAGTACAATACTTCCCCAAGCTCATATACCAAGCAATTCAATCCCACCTTTATAGGTTCCACCTACAGTTCAAGGCAAACTGAATTTGTCAGTAGAACTCAACCCTCCAGAAAGTAACGATTTAAAATCAGCTCAAGGATGGCCATTCATGTGGCCCACCTGACAAATCTAAACATGTCCAAGTTTAGTCAACGGCAGTTCCAACACAAGTTGAACTCCCCATATAATATCCAATATGACTAAACTACTCCAACATGCTAAAACACATTAAACACTCAATGCATTCCATCAACAAAGACTGTGCAACTCATGATTGGGTCAGTGCACAGTTGAGCAAGTCGGTGCACATAACCCCAAGGTCTGTGCAATCACACAAGAGAGTTTGTGCAGCACAGAACAAGGTCTATGCAATGTACCAACATTCAACACCCCATTCAAGGAGACATTTCAAAGCAAGACTTATCCACCGCATGTATTCAATGTAATTGAAACACAATCCAAATGTAGCCAAATAAACTCAGAAACCTGATAAAGGCATTAAGCTTAGTCTTACCATGTTAAAGATCATTTGAACAACAACTCTTAGCATGAGCAGAATTAATTGGAAGTGGATTACACATTAAACCTACAGCATCAAATTGAACTTGATCTGACTGTTTAAAGATGACATTAAAAATAATGTCCATTAGGAAAATCTGAACACTCCATCAATTAGCACTTAAACGATTAGCATGAGAGCATCAATTGATATTTAGTTCAATTCAAACCAAGGAACTAGGCTCAAAGAGCCGGGGTTGACCCATGGGGTCGACCCATCCCTAGTAGACAATGAAGACTGCCTTAGCAGTCGAATACATGGCAGTCCAAAGCAAGTGTTTCAGGTTCAATCTAGTCACAGTCAAGGGCATTACAAAGCAAGTCAATCAAACATTCATAAAATCCAAGATCATTCATTTGTCAGTTCATCAAAAAGATCAATATAGAGTATGCATGAATATAGAATATGTATGAAAGCACCGATGAAAACGTCAACATCAAGGATGATGTATACATGAAAGACCAGTGAGTTTCCACCTGCAAAACAAGATATCATCATGTTAGCTTGTTTATCATCAAGATGCCATTAAACATAAACACACAAAATTTTCACTTTAGAGTAAACACAAAACACATAATATATTGGAATCATCAAAACCATTGTCAAAGACAACGAGGGGCACACAAAACCCAACAAAACCCTAGAAGCTTATAAAATCGCTAAAAAGAGGGCTAAGAAAATAGTTAGCGAAGCTAAATCAAAGGCTTTTGAAGATTTATATAATAAATTGGGAACCCGAGAGGGTGAAAAGGACATATTTAAACTTGCTAAATTTAAGAGCAAGGAAAACTAGAGATTTAGATCATGTTCGTTGTATTAAAGGTGAAGATCAAAGGGTTTTAACTAAAGATCTTGAGATTAAAGAGAGGTGACATAGTTATTTTCAGAAGTTACGCTGACCTGTCCACCGGGACAGGGCGTGAGACGACCGTCAGCGGCTTCTCACCATTTTTACAGGTATGCATGTTTTTTTCCTAAATGAATGCAAATGACTTAACTTAATGCTTGGGACTAATGCAAACTAACAATGCAGATCTGGAGCCACTTATATATGCCCATGAGGAGGGTGGACGTGCGACCGGGGAACGAGGTTGCATTCCCCTTAGCGAGGAGGTGGCTACCCTATGTGAGTGGGGCACCACATACTTTTGAGTTGCACGTACTCCGGAGGGAGTTCAGGGACTTCCTTCCCTCACTGGTACATTTCTCATGACTTAAATGAAATGAATGTATGCTTATGATGTGATGTTTATCTAACTACCTATTGATGATGACATGATGCAGGTGGTCTGGAGACCATACCAGGGCATGACCGATGAGGGTCAGTCCTGGGTGGCCGCAGGTCGACCTCTATTCGGGCGAGAGATTTGGCTCCATTGCCTGAACGAGATCAAGCCCCTACGCCTCCGACTGGTGATGAGGACCCTCGGACTCCACCAGGAGTGGGTCGAGGTGGCAGAGCCTCGCAGGATTGGCAGGAAGACCCGTGGCCGGACGAAAGCCACAGACTGGAGGATCCGGTCTGCGGATCAGTACACGGACTGGCAACGTGGTAGGACGAGGGTGACCTCCCAGGTGACTGATAGCTCGGAGTACCTTCACCGCTACCGGGAGGTGTACGACAGCCGACCCCAGATGAGGGTCCTAGGGGTGAGTAAATGAGAATGCACTTCTTTTACTATATGATGCATGTTTATTTTTATGTAACTAATCATGTGATGAATGCAGGATGCACGGGACCTAGTGGCGATGGACGCCCAGGTCCACCTACACAGCTTGGAGGCCCAGTTGGCGGCCGCACGAGCTGATTTGGCGACCCTGGTGAGTGGTTAAATTAAAATGCATGTGAATTCCTGTTTCTATTGATGATTAGCCACTGACGATCTTTCTTTGGATGCAGCGTGCCCAGCAGGGAGTGGTGGCGAGGGATACCGGTGGTGCCTCGAGCTCGTGGGGACCGAGCACCGGGACCGGGGGATTGGAGGAGCAGCTGGCAGGCGCAGTTGCTCGAGCAGAGGAGGCTGAGCGGGATCTCACCGCACGGGTAAGCCCTTAAAACTTAAAGATTCAATTATGCCATTATTTGTTCATGAAATCTTATGATTTTCTTTTATGCCCTTATCCAGACTGAGGAGCTCCAGGATGCGCTCGCCTGCGTGGCGAGATAGCACCGTGACCGCAGTGCGCTAGTGATTTTTATTTTGAATAATATTCATGATGTTCTTCAATTTTACAAAGATTAATGATGGTGTAATGTGATGCAGGCAGCAGAGTTGACGGAGGCGAAGAGGCAATTATCGGTGGCCCGCTCAGAGATTGCCTCTCGCAGTGAGCGGATTGCCGAGTTGGAGCGGGTGCTGGACTCGCAGGAGACCGAGCACGACCACGCGGCACGGGTAAGTCAACAGCATTAATTCCATTTAAGTATATGTTGAAATAGAATTCAAAACTGATAGTTGACTTATTGAATGCAGGAGGCGGAGCTACAGGATGTGAGCACTCAGGCCGCCTTGGCTGGAGCAGAGCTCGCCATCCGTGACCAGCGGGTCGCGGAATTGGAGGAGGAGGTGGCCCATCTTACCACAACAGTGGGCCACCGCGACGAGCTACCGCAGTACGTTCAGGACCTCCACATCCATCTCGAGATCGAGCGGAGAGAGCGTGCCCGGGAGCGCGAGGAGAGGGACCGGGATAGGACGGAGCTCGTGGCCGTCAGAGCACAGCTCGCCGTCGTTGAGGAGCGGCTACGGGCGACGGAGGAGCAACTGCAGCGTGGACGCGAGAGAGCCTGAGCGGTGGGGCACTTGAGTGCTTTCGCCAGCACGATGTACGGGATGGGCTCCTCTTCCCACCAGCTCACAGAGGAGGAGGTACGGAGCTCAGCTCCGAGTGCTGTACAGGGGTCTATGCCCCCACCCCGAGCTCGCCGTCGGGGCGGCAGGGGAGCAGAGAGAGAGAGAGAGAGAGAGAGAGAGAGAGAGAGAGAGAGAGAGAGAGGAGGGTGGAGGCGAGAGTTAGAAGGGATAAAAAGGAAGAGAGGCGAGGGCTAGAACTCCCTCGTTAAGGCACAGAGACCCTGATAACAAGGAACCAGATACAGAATGACCAGGGATTAACTGAGATCAAGGCGGGCTAAAGTCTCGAAAACAGCAAGAAAAAGGGTGAGAACCTCGAAAGGGTGAGGAGGAGAGGATGGAAAGAGGAGAAGGAGAATCATCCGACGTGGTTGGAGAAAAGGAATAGTGATCACTCGCTAGAGGCGGGGAAGAAGATGCATAGACTCCCGACAAGGTTGGGAAAAAAGAATCATAAACACCCGCCAGGGTCGGGGAAAGAGAATGAGAAGTAGAACCCAGGGACACCGGGGGAGAAGGATCAGAAGAAGTCCCGAAAGTGGGATGAAAGGATGACATAGGTCGAGACCTAAAATCATGAGAAAATGGGGAATCCGGAGGTTCCGGATGAGGGGAGAAAGAAGAATGGGGGTTTGTGAACCCAAAAAGAGAGGAAAAAATAACAGAAACTGGATTGGGAGAAGGTAAATACATCACCCAAGGGTGGTAGCTGAGTAGAAGGAATGATGAATGGAAGAAAGGAGAAGAAGAAGCAGTGGCCCCTCGAGTGCACAACATGCGACCTTTGTACTTGCGCCGTTGTCTCTTCTTAGCAGCAATCTCTTGAACACGGGCCTGCCTGGTGCGGACCCAGACCTTTGACCTTCTTGATCTGTAATGTCTCCTCAAATAACGGGCCCATCTAGCAGACGACCTGGCCCATCCATGAACATGCAGCCTTGTTGGGGCGTTTGCCCATAGACATTTGGTGCTAACAACATGTGGACATCCTTGAACCAGTAACTCCTTAGGATGAACATCAGAAAACCGTGGAGTTCTGTCACTTAGTACTAACAGCATAATATTCGGCATCTTCACTCGGCAATCGGGCATGAAGCATAATTCCCTTGATAGAAGAGACATATGAAGCTGAGGGAGATCAATGCGCGGCGTTGACATGGCCGGCTTGCTAATAAACTGAGGGAGGTTGCATAAAATGTGCAGAATGTCCTTGGAGAATGCAGAAGATACGGCCAATTGCCCCTTGAACATAGAATTCATCATTTCCTTGGCAGCCGTACGAGTTAGCACAATTTTGGTAGAGAACCCTTCTTGGCCAGTGATCTGAACAACAATCAAGCGAGAGGTAATAACAACATCAATAATCGAACTTCCGGTGAGCAAAGAGATTGCACCCGGCCTCGCTTTTGAAGGAATTGGCACTAGTTCAAGGGAACTCCTCTTAGTAACCATCTTCGGAAGTATAGGCTCATCCCCAAAATAGCCTGGGACCAGGACTCGGACCGACATGCGACAAATGAAACCTTGAATCTTGTAGTGTCGCTCTTGTACCGACCAGATCGGCTGGGTTTGAATGTTGCATGCCTTGTACCGACCAGATCGGCTCAACGGGGACGCTGTAGGGTAACTTTGAGAGGCGGGTGGTCGATTATTAGATACAGAAAAAGTTCGTGAAGGCCGGGGGAACATGCATGTACAGGGACAGCAGCACTTGATTAATTTCCAAGCTCACGTTAATGTTTAGACTGCTCCGGAACCTAATGACTTCAGACCGACCCGATAATATTGTCGTAAACAGACCGGGATTCAGGGCCGCCTCTACTGATCAAATGCCTCGTCAGTGGGACTCGAGAGGTGCATTAATTTGTGCCCGGAAGACAGGCAGGCTGCTGAGAAACAAACAAACAAACAGAGAAATGTTGTTATCGTTCAAGAACTACGTACGTACGTACTACTACTGCATATAGCATGAATAAGACGAAGAAGGGTGCTGAAACCATTTCGCTCGTTATAAACCACACTGCAGTACAGAGTACATCATTTGCCCTCCTCATCAATGGAGAGGCCAAAGGGCACATATTTCAGACAACCCGGGGGAATCAGACATGGCTGTCCATTAATTGTCGCCCTACGTACGTACTGATCACTTGTTCTCTGCCTCGACGTGCTTGGTATATGTAATGGTTTCGGGAGAGGTGACCACCGGCAATATCTATAAAGGGATCGCCAAGGTAATTAGAGGGAATGCAGATATGACATATAATCCTATTTGGGGAAGCTATAAACATAAGTAAACATCATGAAAAAGGAAAAGAAATCACTCTGTCCTCTGCTGGGCATCCTTGTGGGAACGTATTTCTCTCAGCTCTCTGATGTAGGCCTGGCATGTCTCTACAACCTCTGCAACCTCCGCTGGAAGGGTGCGCATCCTACTAATCTCCCACATGATCAGGGCACTCCTGACCACCTGCTCATCCTCCTCCGTACCGATCCTCCTCGCCTGTAGTGCAGGAAGATGGGGTAGTGCTCGTAGTATGGTCCTAGGTAGTCCAACCTATAAGTAGCACCGGTGCGGGCTATACAACGCCAGTGCAGTGTCACTCATGAGTCTCAGGTCCAAACCTCACCCCTTCGGTAGCCTGACAGCAGTGTCGTGGAGGAAGTCGAGACACATCACGAACCTATCCAGGGGCAATCTGTTGATGTACAGTCGCCACTCGTCCCTAGTCTCATATCTGATGTCCTACACTCAACCTGTGGAGAGAACCTGAAGGTGCCACCAATGAAGAAGAGGGAATGGCTCCTAAAGATCTGACTGGCTGAAGTGATATCCGCCCTATAAATGAATTTAATCCTAACACCCATCCAGCACTCTAGAAGTATCATGGAGCCGAAGAGTGGACCACCCAGAGCTGCTGAGGTAAGGCCCCCGTACAAATTGGCAAGGACGGCTTGAGAGATAGAAACACCCTGCCATAGGCCACTAATGGTGCTAAGGATAGGAGTGTCTAACACGTGGTCAGCAGAGGGGAACAAGATGGCCCCGCACAGGCAGATAGACACGGCCTTAGTTATGGCCTCATATCACCCACATTTATTCTTACAATGCACTATCACCCACTGGCTAAGGGGAAGAAGATGGATCTGGTGTGAGCCTATAAATGTGCGGATATCCTTGCTATCTGGTATGAACTCTCCCAAGATTAGGCTAGGGTCTATAGGGGCAATAGTGTGGCACACTAAGTCCTCCTCACCCGCCTCAGACCTAGGAAAGAAAAAGTAGGTCTCTACCTCCTCTAGTAGGATAGTGCCCTCGAAAGATGGGAAAATAAAGGCATGGGTCTGAGGATGCCAGATTTCTACCAAGGCTGAGATGTTGTGCCAGTCTAAGGATAGCTTCGGGTAATTCTTGCGTAGCACTAAGAGTGGGTGTAGATGCCAAGACTTCAAGATGGATATCACTTCTAGGGGCAATGCACGGACCATGGGGCCATCCACTTTAAGGTGGAGTAGCACCTGGAGCCAAGGAGAAGCTGAGGTGGAGAAAAGAAGAAAAGGAAAAGAAAGAAGAGAGAAAGAACATGTAAGTAATGAAATGGAATGAATTAAATAAACTTATGGCAACTTACCTCTCTCAGTGGACTAGAGCTTAGATGACCTGGGATCGTGGTCAGCCGTTGGAGCACTTCACGCTCCTTTCTGGATGACTTTGGCCCTTCATAAGCTGCTCCCTCCATGGAACTCCCTTCAAATGACCTTTTCATGATGATTTGATGAAGAACACCAAGGGTTTGAGATTTAGAAAGAGGGTTGTGGTGTGAGTAGCGAATTTAGGATCTCCCTCTTCTTAAAGAACTTGGGCTAGAGGCCTAACCCCGATAGAATTGAGCTAGCATAAATCTAGATTGGGTTAGGCTAGTGTTTGGGTTGAATTGGAACCTCTTACCTTGGGTTTGGACTCTCTAAGAGAGTCTCGATCGGACTCCATGTGCGTAATATTGTGCGGTCTATCGATAGACCACTCTACATGTGGGACAGTCTGAGAGGCACCATTCATAACCTTCTACAATGTTCGATCGTTGGCCCATTGAACGGACTGGTAGAGGCCGTGCTTATTTTCACACAGTTATTACTAAACTGTTCATTTATTTGAGTGGCTTGTCTCTAACCGATCAATTGCCTTTGCTGATTCGAGTTGAGTTACCTTCACGTGGTACGAGTCTGACTATGTAGTTGTTGAGCGGCCATCTGAACGACTGTTCAAGCCCCTGTCTCTCCATTTTGTAGTTGCTTGTGTCTCTCTCTGAGTAGGAATGTCCTCCTCGCCTCTCCGATAGGTCGGAATGTCCTCAGTACTCTCCCGTGCCTCTCAACTCTGAGTAGGAACGCCCTCACCTCTCTCACATCTATCACGTAGGTCGGAACGTCCTCACCTCACTCTCGTCTCTCTGACCTAAGTCAGATGTCCTCACCACTCAGTAAGCGCGTCTCTCAGTCAATACATCTCTCTCTCCTCACTGCTCTCCCGTGTCTCCCTAGGGTCAGTCGTGAGTTAGTCGGTCAGCATTTACAACCATACATTTGCACATTTATACATTCACATTCATTCATAACAAAAGAAAATCAAGTGAAAATCACATTACGTCATATCATCTCATATCACGTACAAAAGTGTGTCGGGGTACAAAGTCAGGCCGCTCCCTCTGGCTTGCTGCTATCTCCTCCTCCCTCCTATCTCTTCGATGGTGGGGCCATCGCAGAGCTCGTGTCCTCCTCCCGCTAGCGTCCTTGTCATCGCTCATCCTCCTCGTTCCTCGGGCGACCGGAGGAGGTGGTGAACTAGGTTCGAAAGGAACCGTGGGTGCCGTGGCTGCCACTCGGAGCCCTACAATGCTCCCAGTCTATCTCCCTGAACACCCTAGCTCCCCCTGTGGCCCTGACGCCTCTAATAGAGTGCGATCCCACTCCACTCGGTAGCACTCCACCTCGGTCCGATAACCCTCCGCTACTGCACAGGCGCGGTCCCGCTCCGCCTGGCAGAACTCCAACTCTACCCGAAGGAGTGCCATCTTAATCACATCCACCGATCGGCTCTGCGCTATCCCCTCTTGGAGGCGAGCTACCTCCTCCAGTGTTACGGCTCGGCCCTACTCGAGTTCCTCTCGTAGTCGGGCACTCTCGCCCAGCGCAATGTTTAGCTCGGTTGCCTGCATATACATACATCATCATCATTAGTCAAATAGCATTTCGTATAAGCATAATTAACAAGGGAAAGTGTGGTGAATATACCCACTCGGAGAGTGCTGCCTCCGCTGCGTTGGCACGGGCCACCATCTGGGAGAACTCGGCATCCCGCTCAGTCCGATCTGCGAGAGTCTGAGAAGAGGAAGGGGCATCAGACCCCTGTCGCTGGGTCCCCTCGGCACGCTGCATTTAGAAAACTCAAGGGTCAGTCATTTCATAGCATACCATAATCATAATTAGGGGTTAGAGAAACTCACCAGTAGGGCCAAGGCCTGTCGGGCCTCATCGCGCTCACGGATCGTGGAGTGGAGAAGCCCCTGCAACTCTGCAATTTGTCCCTAAGGGTCGATCTGCATTTAGGAAGTCCAAACGTCAGTGCATCATCATATAGAAAACATAAGCATAATCGAAAGAGTGCTAGGGTTAGAAGTCGTACCAGTCGGTGGGCACCCTGGGACACCTGGTCCCGGTAGTGCCTGGCATATGCCGTGTAGTACGCAACGTCGCTCTCCGCTCGGGTGGTCACAACCTGCCCAAGTGTGGTCCAGTTAGTGATCTGCTCTGCAGCTCGTGCCATCCAGTCGAGCACTGTCACCACGCCGTTCTGCTGTAGCCCTACTCGCTCCCCCGGCTTCTCCGACACCAGGTACTCCACCACTAGCTAATGGACGCCAATCATCCTCATCACCAATCTGAAGTAGAGGGGCTCCACTACATTTATGCAGTGAAGCCACACATCAAGTCAATCGTCTTCATCACCAGTCTGAAGGCAAGGGCCCCCACAACCTAAGGTTGACCCTCGTGCCCCTCATCTGCATAAGGTGTCCACCGAACTTGTCAAAATAGAAAGACACATCAGCATTATAAGCATATAGATTGCATTTAATTAACGATTCTGAGTTTAGAGTCATAGCGAAGCATAGGGTAGTGAGTCCAGGTCATCCTGGAGCCCTCGGACCTGTCTCCGAAGGCCTCTAGTCTCCCGAGGTGCTGTCCACGTCCTAGCAAGCGGTAATAAGCCAGGGTAGGTCTCCTAACCTCTCCCTAGCCCACGCAGTCACACGTAGGCCCACACCTGCAATACATTACACGTCAGCATATAGAAGCATATACGAATTGCATCGTCAAGTCTAGGGGTCAGGTCGTACCTGGAGAAGAGGGGAGAAGCCCCCGAGCATCGTCCTGTGGCTAGTCGAGCTCAAGGTGTCGAAGAGAAAAGTGAGGAGCACAGCTCCCCACGCAAAGTCACCTACATGGTCCAGGTCCTGGAATAGTTGTAGGAAGCAGCAACTGATGACGTCTGCATGCGTCACGAAAAGGAGTCATCCAAATAACAGCATCAGGAATCTCCTCAGCACTCGGTCCGCCTCCGGTCCCACCTCTGCTGCGACTCTTGACCTCGCCCGGTCCGCTAGCCTCTACAGGTACTACTCGGGCAGCTCCCCTATCGTGATCCCTGCCCTTCGAAGTCCCAAGCTGTCCTGGAGTGCCGCCTGGGTCAGGGTGGTGGACTGCCACTCTAGAAGTAGCCGGTCCAACCCCAAGAGCTCCTGGGCTATCTCTCGGTAGTTAGGATATGTGCTCCCACTAACCGGGGACCCGTGCGCCCGCAGGCCAGTGAGTCGGGCCATGTCCTCCAACGTGGGGACCATATGCCCCCATGAAAAGAGGAACATACGACTCACTGGGTCCCAGTGGTCATGCAAAGCATAGAGTAGCTGTGTGTCAAACCGGCTCACCTCTATGCTCAAGAACTCCGAGAACCCCATGGTTGCCAGCCTCTCTCGCTGGAAGTCGGGCAGTGCCAGATACACTAGGGCAGGGCGTTCCTCTCACTGAGCTGCCTCTTCAACAACTCGATCTCCCGCTGGTATTGCTGGATCATACCCAGCGTGGCGGGGTCGGTTACGGAGAGGGCGGGCACAACGCCCGTCTCTTCGGCCAGGACATCCTCGAACGGCGTAGGGGGTCCGTCACTCGTGCCGTCGGCGGTGATGACATTGGCCGTGAGGGCTGCAGGGGAACCGTTAGGTGTGGTCACCTCAGTGCCTGCTCGTGCTAGCTCCCCAGCCACTCTTCCCCTTCTAGTGAGGGGACCGGGCCTAGTGGCGAGTTGGGCTACCTCTTCAGGGTCGGTGGGTAAGGCCCCATACCGACTGGAGAACCCTGCCATGTTGCAGGTGAAGATCTGCCTGCCCCTGTTTCTTTTCGCTGCCTTCTTCGATTGCTTGCTCGGGAAGGTCAGCCTGTCGAAGACGGATCGTCGGGCCGGCGCTTCCTCCCGTACGGGGGATTGGCGGTGCCTTTTCGATCGGTCCTCGGACTCCGCACTGGGCGGGGATTGGTTTCCTGCCTCTTCCTCGAAAGCGGGAGCCATGACCCCCAGTAACCTTTGGCGGCCTAGGGGAGTATTGCCCGGGCCCCGGAGGTAGTTCCTCACGGCTTGCTCGATCCCATCCCATTCCTGGTCGGGGAGAGCGGCCGGTGACTGAGTGTTAGGGGTAACCTCCCGGTGGGTGCGATCCACACATGCCGGGCGGTCAGCATGATGACGACGCCTGTGACGTCGGCGGTGGGAACTCACGGGCAGCTCCGGTGCGGCGACTGCTTGTTGGTGAGCTGTGGCCGTCACCTCGACCCTTTCGCTTCTCTGCCCTCTGGTCTGGCGGGGGCGGCTGGGCCCTGCCTGGGCAGGCGCCGTGAGTCGGGTCCCCTTAGGAACCCAAACTTGTTTTGACTTCGCCGACTCGTGGGTCGGCATGCTTCTTGATGTGGCGGCCGGAATGTCGGTCGCCTTTCCCTTCTTCACCCTCCCCAGCTCTTGGAAAGAGTTATGGGTCGGGACAGCCGGAACTATCCGGTCCGGGATGGCCTCGGACCTTCGTCCATTGAGATGGACTCTGATGCCCCCAACGACGACAGACTTGCCGGAAGTGGAGAGTCGACCTCTCGGCGCGGCGGTTGCGCGACTTCTTCGGCACCTCCTCCGGTGGGATGCCGATCCCTGCTGGGGTGAGCAGGCGGTCGGATGTGCATGGTGCACATAACAGCCCATCGTCTTGGACGGGGCGTTGTTGTGGCTCCCGGCCCTAGCTCGGCCGATGGTGGCTTCGTTGATCCCCGAGATGGGGGCGCCGATTCTGGCTCTGTCGGACGCCTCGACGTCCAAGATATTGATGAAGGCTACCCCCAAGAAGTTGGGGAAGCCCACAACGGGAGGGAAGCTCCCGAAGCAAAGTGGGACGGCGAGGTAGCCATCCCGAACGTGGCTCTCCATGACCAAGGGGCCGAAAGAAACCGCCATGCTCCGCGGTTGACAATGACTTGCCTGCATTTGCAAAGATAAAATAATCAGTATTACAAGAAGGGGGCCGCGTAGCCCCTACTGTCGGCAAAGAGATGAAAGGTGGAAAGGTCCCACCGGGCGTGCCAGACTTGTGGACGCACTTTTTTTTTGATGAACACATCGAATCGTCGATGCGCGATTTGTTCGTTTATTTGTTTTTTGTTGTTATTATTATTATTAAGTGCGTGGGCGTGCCAGTCACCGAAGTGACAATTTGTTCGGGCTCCGAAGAGCCCAGGGTGCGCTCGATCTGACTTCGTCAGACGATTGTGTGGTTCGGGTCGGGACCCAATCCCGCCACGCCATAAAGGCCGTGACGTCATTTACATCCCCCATACGAGGGAACACCTTTGATTAATTGCCGAAAGTAGGGGCTCCGCGGCCAAGGAAGTAATACTGACTACAAAAGAAAGGGAGCAGGGATAAATCACACATAACCCTGTGCCGAGGCACAGGCAGTCTAGCATGTCGGTCACTCAAGGACCCTTTTCATATCCGGACGGAAGTCCGCTGCGAAGGCACGGAGGAAACCGGAGTAAACACGTCATAATGTCTGCCGGGCGAACGGCAATTTTAATGACGATCCGAGCGGCCTACACTTTTGTCCTCAAATACAAGATGGGAAGTGAGAATCGTGCCGCCGATGCACTAAGTAGGCGGGTAGCCTTACTTTCCACGGTTCACGTGGAAGTCACCGGGTTTGAGAGGATCAAGGGAGAATACCCAAATTGCCCCGACTTTGGGACTCATTACCTGGGGTTCTTGTGATCCGACGGCTGTAACAAATGGAAGGGATACCTCATGGTCCGGCGACAGCACCATGGGGGTATTCCTTTGATTCTCTTTGGTCTGGTGGCTGCACCGTGGGGCATCCCATTGATCCCTTTTGATCAGGTGGCAGCACCATGGGGAAGATGGTGATCCGGCGGCAATGTAGGGGAAGACGCCCTTGATCCGGCGGCCATATAAGGGGGAGGTGCCCTTATCTGGCGGCCATGCAAGGGGGGAAAATGCTATTGATCCGACAGCCATGCAAGGGGATGCTCTTGTGATCCAGCGACCACAAGAAGAAGCGATGCTGATCCGACGGGCGAATAGGAAAAGGGGGAATGGTGATCCGACGGTGAGCTGATCCGGCGGCCCTCAATGCCGCCGGGTCACCCCTTTTGATCACCCTAGATGGCTTCAAAGGATAACAAACAGAAAAAGGGTTGGGGAAGGACCATTATTGGTCAATTAGGATGCCCCAGGGAACCCAGAAGCTTAGCATAACACTGGAGAAAACATCTGACAATCATGGACACAGAGGCTTATGAAACGGCGGCATACTTATGGCTCTGTTTCAAACAGCGCTTCCTATATACCATATCCCTCATGTATATGGGCAATCAGGAATCATGCTTGGGAAAATTGCAAACCCTTGGCCCCGATTGAGAGGATAGATTACCACTGAAGCTCGTTGAGCATTATTAAATCCAGAAGGGGGCGAAAGGCACAAAGAAATAACGATGAATGGAGCCTGAAGCAAATTTTATTCATTCACAAGACATCAGAGGTCGAATTTGGATTCTCAGTGATCAGAGGAAATTCAACATACAGTTGATAGAAGAGACTGACCAGATGATTCATATCAAGGTCTTGGATAAAGATGCTCCTTCTTCTTTCTTCCCCACTGCTGTCTATGCATCCAATTTTCTATCACATAGAAGACTTCTCTGGAGGGATATTATTAATCTGTCATCCACTGTCAATGGAAATCCCTGGATGGTCATTGGAGATTTTAATAGTACTCGATACCCATCTGAAAAGTTAGGAGGTAACCTAGTTCCAAATGCAATTCTGGAAGAATTTAATAGTATGATCTTATCTGCTAACCTTCTGGATATCAGAATGATTGGAAATAGGTTCTCATGGAGTAATCATTCAAATCCTCCTAAGAAGATTGTGGCAAGATTGGATAGGTGTCTTGTTAATGACCAATGGTTTAATAAATTTCCTGAATCATATGCAGAATTGAGTACGGAGTACTTCTCTGACCATTCTCAGTTGATAGTCTTTTCTGACAAGGAAGTTAAGATAGGAAAAAAACCCTTCAAATTTTACAATATGTGGCTCAAACATCCACAATTCAGTAATGTGGTGTAGGAAGTATGGAATGAGGAAGTCATTGGGACACCCCAATTCATTTTATGGGAGAAGCTCAGAAAACTGAAACAATCATTAAAAGTATGGAATGTCAACTGCTTTGGAAATGTCCAATTAAATGTTCAGAATGCCAGCCGAGAACTGGAAACTACTCAACAGCAACTGAACTTGGATCCAATGAATAGCACTCTAATTTCCAAGGAGAAAATATGCAGGGAAACATATCTTAAAGTATTGCAAGATGAGGAGTCGTATGCAAAACAGAAGTCTAGGCAGCATTGGCTTGCATTGGGCAATTCCAACACAAAGTTCTTGTATGCTACACTCAAAGGAAGGAGAACAGCAAATTACATTAAAAAATGCAGACTCCCAGATGGATGTTATACTAAAGACTTGGAAGCTGTTAACAACCATGTAGTGCAATTCTTTCATAATCTTCTGAACCAAACACATCCCACTGGTAATTGGCATTTTACCCCTAAGTATAAGCTCAATTCTACTCAAGCAGTCTTTCTCAGCTCACCTGTCACTGATGAGGAAATAAAGAGAGCAGTCTTCCAGGCACCTATCTGCCTCCCTACGGTAGCTGACCTGGACAACTGAGGAAACTGCTCCTGTCGCTGGTACTGCTGCGGCTGCACTGGCACATGCTGGGGCTGAAACTGCTGCTGCGGAGCCCCAAACTGCTGACTCGGCCTCTGCGGACAATCACGCGCCATATGTCCTGGCTGGTCACACCTGAAGCACACCACCGGCGCGGAACACGGTCTGCCTGGATGAGAACCGCTACACCGGGGACACCCGTCCCGAGCACCGCTCACCGAGTTCCGACGCTGCAATGCCACAGGCTGCTGAACACTGCCGGTCGACTCCTGCTGTGGCTGCCCCTTACGGTTTCGGCGCTTCCCGCCAAAACCCGCGTCTCGAAACAGCTTCCTGAGCCTCGAACCGAAAGACGACGACTCCGGTACGGGGGCAACCGACTGCGTCGCCACGGAACCACCTGCCGAAGGCTGGGCAGTACCCTGCGACTGAACCACCGACGGCTGACCGAAGCTCGACTGAACCTGACCGGCACTGCCCTGCCCACGGACCTTCTGCAAATCTCTCTCCAATGCCGATGCTGCCCTGCACGCTGCATCCAAAGTGGTCACGCCTGACGCAAGAAGATGGTGCCTCAGCTCGACCCTCAACCCGTTGACGAACTGATCAGTCTTCACCTCCTCGTCCGCCATAATGTGAGACGCGTAGCGGCCCAACTCGACGAACCTGGCACGGTACTGCATCACGGACATGTCACCCTGGGTCAGCTCCATGAACTCCCGCAACCTCTGCGTTCTGATGAAGGAGGGGCAGAAGGCACGCTCAAACGCCGCAACGAACTCCTGCCACGCGATCTGCCGAGGGGGACGAGACTGGAACGCCGTTTCCCACTCCGACGTCCACCAAGTACGGGCCGCACCCTGGAGGCGATGCGTAGCCAACGCAACCTGCAACTCCTCGGCACACTCCATCGCACTAAAGATCCGCTGCACATCACCCAGCCACTCTCTAGCCGCTTCTGGATCAGGCTGCCCGCCGAAAGATGGTGGCTGAAACAGCAGGAACTCCTTCAATACACGACCAGGTCCACCTCGCGAGGACGAACCCTCGCCAGCATCACCTTCCTGCTGCTGGTCAAACTGCTGCCGTTGCTGAAGAACATAATCGAACATGCCGCGGAAGAAGTCGCCCATCCCTGGAGCTGGCGCACCCCCAGGAACACCCTCTGGAGCCGTGGCTCTGCTCTGCTCCTCTGGACCACCACTCGACTCCCCCTGCTGGGAACGAGTCCTCCTCCTCGGCGCCATAACACCTGGCATCAGAGAAAACACAATTCAATAAAAACACGCGGGCCCTAAGCCAGTTGCCGACTGTACAGGACATTCATGGACCTCCTGGACCACCACCACGGTCACTCCAGTTTCTTATACACCTTCACAACCTTGCTCTGATACCAACTGTAGCGACCCGGGATCCGGGTACCGGAAAGGAACCGGCGCAACCCGAATTCCGGCCCGCCTCCCACGAGCCCGAAGACCCGGAAGGGAAAAGGGATGGTGTGAGGGTGTGCAAGAAGCTAAAGTAACTGCAGGGTTAGCACAGATATAACAATAATAATGCTGAAATTAAATAAGTAAACTGCTACAAGGTCCAGTACATCTTATGTCCAAAGTAAAGTACAGTCAACTGAAAAGGAGTACAAGTACAAAAGAAAAAGTACAAGTACACGGGGCATACCCCGGCTCTGGCAACTGGATCTAACCTCTACTACTGGAACCGTGCTGTGCGCCTGCCGCACCACCTGGAGTGCCGGACTCGCCTGAAACACGGTAAAAACACGCAGGGATGAGCCTCTAAAACAAGGGCTCAGTAGGGATCCCTCGAACCCTACCTCGCTCGGAGAAAACCCGGAGCTGCAGAAAAGAACTACCACTACCAAGCAGTAAAGCTACGCTAGCTACTGAAGTACGGAGGGACCAACTACCGGAGTAAGTAAGCACAACTGTCTACTCTACGGTGCCGTACGACAGAACCTCGATCGGTCAAAGCTCGAGTCAGCACCTGCCGGAAACAGGAGCACCTCCCACTAGAAGAACGACCGGAAGCGTCCTCTGACGTCTTACACCGCGTCACAAGTGTGGAGCTACCACCTAACCCATTATCAACGAATTAGAAGAAAATTTCATTTTCTCTTCTTAATCTAGACCATTTTAGGTGTGAAAACTATGTAATTTCGGCTGGTCTAAAGTTATAAGTTAGGTATGGGTTGATTCTTGAGTCAATCTTCTAGAAATTGAGTTGTTTTAATCCTTTAATTATCACATTAAACATGTGCTACGAATTTAATGGTTTATATCCATTATTAATTCCTTTAACCCATTAATCCAGCCCATTATGGATTATCCAATGGGCCAATTGTAATCCTAACCCATTGTATAAATTGTTGTTGGGTTTTTCATGATTTATCCAAGGGTTAAAGCATTTATTTGCTATTTACTATAAGTTAATTCAATAAACTAACTTTAAAAATGTTATTTTAATTATTCCATAAGGTTTTAAATTATGGAATTTACATAAAAAAATTTAATTCATATTTTTAAATTACGAGTTTCTACATCCTCCCCCACTTAAAAAAATTTGGTCCTCCAAATTTATATGATATCAGTAAAATTTAAAATTTCAAGTGGAAGGATTAAAAATTCTAACCTGAGAATAAATCCGGAAATTTCTTCTTGATGGATTCTTCTAGTTCCCAGGTTGCTTCCTCGAATCCACGCTTGCTCCATTGCACTTTTACCATTGGAATGGCTCGATTCCTCAGTTGGTGTAATTTCCGATCCAATATCTTGATCGGTCTTTCTTCGTACGATAGATCCTTTTGTAGCTTCAATTCTTCAAATTGAATCACATGCGACGGATCATAGACGTATTTCCTTAACATAGATACATGGAATACGTCATGTATACCGGCCAATTGCGGGGGCAAAGCTAGCTTGTACGCCACCTCGCCAATCCGTTCCAGAATTTCGAAAGGTCCGATAAATCTCGGACTCAATTTTCCTTTGATGCCAAATCTTCTAATTCCACGAGTGGGTGAGATCTTTAGGAAGACATGCTCCCCCACTTGGAATTCGAGGTCTCTCCTCCGATTGTCGGCATAGCTCTTTTGCCGTGATTGAGCTACTTTCAACCTTTCTTGAATGACATGAATCTTGTCCGTTGTGTTTTGAACAATATCGGGACCAAGTAGTCCCTTATCACCAACCTCGCTCCAGCATAGAGGTGATTGGCAACTTCGGCCATATAATGCTTCAAATGGTGCCATTTGAATGCTCGACTGATAGCTATTGTTATAAGCAAACTCAGTCAACGGTAAATGTTCATGCCAGCTACCGCCAAAGTCAATCATGCAAGCTCTCAACATATCTTCAATGATTTGATTTGTCCTCTCGGTTTGTCCATCGGTTTGAGGGTGGAAAGCCGTACTAAACCTTAGTCTAGTACCCATAGATGATTGCAATCCCTTCCAGAAATGAGAGGTAAATCTCGGATCTCGATCCGAAATAATGGAACTTGGAATACCATGCAGCCTGACAATCTCCTTGATATATAATGCGGCTAGAACATCCACAGTCCACTTGGTCTTGATGGGTAAGAAGTGAGCGGACTTTGTTAACCGATCGACAATTACCCATATAGCATCAAATCCACTTCGGGTCTTCGGTAATCCAACTATGAAATCCATACCGATACTATCCCATTTCCATTCCGGTATATCGAGAGGCTTGAGCTTGCCAGCCGGTTTGAGGTGTTCGGCCTTGACTTGTTGGCAAACCAAACATCGACTTACGAACTCGGCTACCTCTCTTTTCATGTTAGGCCACCAGAATGTCCTCTTGAGGTCTTGGTACATCTTTGTAGCACCGGGATGAATAGTATACTTAGACCGATGTGCTTCCTCTAGGATTTTACCCTTGATGGTAGAACAATCCGGTACACAAGTTCTTCCTTTGAATAATAATCTTCCATCATCTGCCAGAAGGAAATCCGGTCGTTGATCTAATTTCTCTTTAATTTCCACGATCAACGGATCATCATCTTGTTGCTCTTTGATTTCCGAGAGTAACTCGGGTTGGAGTCGAATATTGGCAATAAAGATTCTTCCTTCCTTCTCCTCCACATTGAGGTTGAAGTTGGCCATTTGCTCAAGTAGATGCCATTCTTTAACCATCAGATTTGATAATAAAACCATCGGCTTCCGGCTAAGTGGGTCGCTGAGCGCGGTGGGCGAGCGCTCGGCCAGCAGATGGCGCAGGGAACTGCCGCGCCAACCGACGAACACCATCTCGGCGAACAGGATCGAGGGGACGATCAGCACCAGGATCGAGCCATGCTGCAGCACGCGGCGGTGGAGGTCGCCGATGTGCAGAGCATGGCCGAAGGCGCTGAAGGCCAGGCGGTCGGGCAGGATGTTGAGCGTCGCCCACCAGGCCAGGCCGACCAGGGCGAGATAGCCGCCGAACAGGCCCAGCAGCGGCAGGCTGACCGACACGCCGAGGCGCGGAGCATCCGCCTCGTGCGACGGGTCGATGACTACGACGCCCTTCGGCCGGATCCAGCGACCCGACTGGGCCATCCGCCCGGCGACATCCCCGATGACCATCCACGCAACTCCCTGGGCAAACGGTCCCATGCCGGCACACACGCGCCAGGCGAAAACCCGATCAGCAAACATCGGGCCTCAAGGCGAGTTCGCGTCGCCTCGATTTGGCGCCGGCGGAGCGCTAGAAGCGGCGTCGCATGATCGTTCGTCGCCTCTGTCTCACCGCCGCTGCGGCCGCCGCCCTTGCGCTCGCCGGCCTGACGCCCGCCTCCGCCCGCTCGCCGAGCGGCCAGGAGGTCGTCGCCTTCCACGTGCCGTGGGATGCGGCCAGCGCGCCGGACCTGGCTGCGCACAAGGACCGCATCGACGTGTTCGCACCGCAATGGGTGGCGCTGATCGCGGCGGACGGGACCTTGCGCATCACCCCCGACCCGGCCGCCCAGGCGGTGCTGAAGCGCGCGCCCGGCCTGGCGGTGATGCCGGTGGTCAGCAACGCGCACGACAGCATCTGGGACACCGCCTCGGCCAGCGCAGGATCATGGAGGCCACGCGCGACAACGGGGGCAGCCTCTCGCACCACCACGGCATCGGCCGGGTGCGCCGCGGCTGGCTGGAGACCGAGCTGGGGCCGGAAGCCACCGCCCTGCTGCGCAAGGTCAAGGCGGCTGTCGACCCGAACGGCATCATGAACCCGGGGGCGCTGATCCCCGATGCCTGAGCTGCTGCTCAGCCTCGACGTCGGCACCACCTCGCTGCGCGCCGGCCTGTTCACCCCCGCCGGCGACCTGGCGGGGATGGCGGCGGTGCGCCTGGTCGTGCATGCGCCGGCGCCGGGGCTGCTGGAGCAGGACGCGGAGGCGATCTGGCGCGCGGCGCGGCGCTGCATCGCCAGGGTGCTGGCCGACGCTGGGCGCAAGCCGGCTGACCTCGCCGCCGTCGGCGTCACCAGCCAGCGCACCAGCGCCGTGCTGTGGAACCGCCGCACCGGCAAGGCGGCCTCGCCCCTGGTGCTGTGGAGCGACCTGCGCGGCGTGAACGACGCCCGGGCGCTGCGCCAGGCCGGCTACATGGCCGCTCCGCAGCAGGCCGCGGCCAAGCTGCAGGCGATGGTGGCCGGCGCCGGGGTTCCGGCGTCCGAGCTGGCCTGGGGCAATGTCGACAGCTGGCTGATCCATCGGTTGAGCGGCGGGGCCGTCCACGCCACCGATCGCAGCCAGGCGTGGCCGACCGCCTATCTGAACCTCGCCACCCTGGGCTGGAACGACGCCCTGATCGCGCACCAGGGGCTTGCAGACCTGGCCTTCCCGGCCCTGGTCGACACCTGGGGCGTGATGGGGCGCGCGGCTAGGTCGGTGCTCGGCGCTGAAGTCCCGATCGCCGCCGACGTCGCCGACCAGCAGAGCGCCCTGATCGCCCACGGCGGCCACGCCAAGGTGACCTACGGCACCTCCGCCGCCCTCGACGTCTCCACCGGCGCGGAGCTGGTGCTGAAGAGCGCCCAGATCCCGCCATTCGTACAGTCGTCCGTGGACGGACAGACGAGCTTCTGCCTGGAGGGGATGGTCTATTCCGCGGGCTCGGCGCTCGACTGGCTGCGCGGCGTCGCGCGGCTGGGCAATCACGCGCGGTTCGAGGCGATGGCGGCTTCCGCGCCCGACACCGGCGGCGCCTGGTTCCTGCCGGCGCACCAGGGGCTGGGCGCGCCCTATGGCGACGCGGCCCGGCGCGGCGGAATCGGCGGCCTCAGCCTCGCCACCTCGCCGGCGCAGATCGCCCGGGCGGGGCTGGAGTCTTATGTCACAAAAAAAAATTTAAAAATTACATTTACTTGATGCACACTCGAACTCGGAGTGTGTAATGATGCCCCAAGTGTGCACTAAACATGTATTTGCGTTGGATAACAGGATGGAGATACATTGGTCAGTGGGAGGACCAAGAAGAAAGGTTACGTTAGCAGGTCAAGTGGAGCTTTCCAGGACGCGGTGTTGTCCCCAGTCAACTCCTTGTACGTACGGTCATCCATTGTTGACAAATTCCAGCCCCGACGCGGTTTCAATTTCCACCGTGCCAAACGCGGGGGGAGGGAGGAGTGCAAATTGCAAGGCTCGCGTTCCTTTGGTATCTTGCCATGCAGCTCCAGCTGCATGGCTCATCAAGAACGGACAATGGGTCCGACTTCCACCCAGCCCAT
The DNA here is from genome assembly GCA_024336825.1 of Amorphophallus titanum. Classification (NCBI taxonomy): domain Eukaryota; kingdom Viridiplantae; phylum Streptophyta; class Magnoliopsida; order Alismatales; family Araceae; genus Amorphophallus; species Amorphophallus titanum. Next base: position 14,887,797 of record JANBPO010001371.1, on the reverse strand, counting down.
CCATGGACCATCCATGGTCCACCGAGGAGTTTGGTTTATAGTTCCAAGTCCCTTTCTAGCCTAATAATAATAGGGGCTGGGACTGCCACAGGGCACCTCCTTGTTTGGTCGCTTGCCCTTTTATTTAAGAGGGTTTTCTTCTTCTTTTTTTAGCTGTCAGTTAGGATTCACAATTATCAGCAATATCTTATCGTTGACATGGGAGAGATTATGGACACGTCAGCTAATACAATCCGGAGTAAATTTTGTTTGGGGGAAACCCAAAAGAAAAAGAAAAAGAAAAACAGAGGTCACACAATTAATAGGCTGCTACTGCTAAACAATTAATGCTAAGCTAATGAGGTGTTTTAACTGGTGGCAGCAAACAATAACTGGGTCGTACTTGGTTAATTGGCGATGTGTAAGGGCAACAAAAGGAACAACCCCTACACTTGGGGGGCTAGTTGTCCTCAACGGTGGCCATATATGTTGCACCCCGAGAGGGTACGTACGACGTAGAGGGAGAGCCACCCCCCACCAAACTCTATTTTGCCAAAACCTTCTTCTTTCTTTTTTTTGTTCTGTGGATCGACCAATGTTTTCGGCAGCACTCCCTCCCGTATATATCGACAGCTCGATCACTTGAGGCTGAATCCTTGAGCCCACCGGAAGAGAAACATACAAAAGCAAGGGTCGCCCATGGACCCATTAATGCTGTCACCATCCATTAAGTAAGCAGTGCTAGACCCCCGTTGTTTCAACGCCACGCACCGCTTCGGCCCCTTCCTTGGCTGAATGAATCCTCCCAAGGGAACCTTCGGTCACAAATAAACCCATTTTACACTAGAACTACAGGGGCCATTGCATCCGTTGCTTTCCCCTTCAACAAGGGGTAGGTAGGACCCTGTCAAAAGAGAGACCCCTTCTCGGCCTTCATGTTACCTCCCCGCTAGGTCATTTCCCGGCACCCTTGAAGCCTAAACGACCTCAGACATCTCAAGGTCAGTGAAAACTACGTCCCCACCACATCATCGGAATAACACAAGCGCCTTGGAAATCAAGAAGCATGGAGGCTGGTTTACAGAGAAACAAACGCGTGATAGACTCGTCATGAAATGAAGAAGAAGAAGAAGAAGAAGAAGACGAGGGGGCAAATGAAACTGCAGTGTGTTGACTTCCAAGCCTCTGTGCATCGCCCCGTCACATCCTCTTCGTCCCCACAAGACATGGAGAGCACGGATTTTCCCTTGACTCGGGCAATTTCCCCCATGTCTCTCTACGTAGGGCGGCCCGTTAAGAGCCCAACTTGTTTGACATGGGATGCCGTGAGTGGGCCACGCTCTTCCCCACACGCGTATCTTCCTTCTAAACCTTCCCAGTGCCTTGACACACCTTCACGGGGAAGACTGGGTTTACGAAAGAGAAGCAACAAATGATGGTTAGGCGGATGGAGGATGAGTGCAACCATGAGAACAAAAGCTCTGACGGGATGGTTGAGCTGGACCCCCAACATCTGCAGTCCTCATTTCTTGCCAAGCTTTTGTAGGAGTCATCAGAGGAAAATGGCCGTTAGATAACGCCCCCAGATGACGTCGAGATGGCGTCCTTTGGCCTCAAAGCAAATGGACAATTTTTTTGACAAAAATAAACTTAGAAATGGTCACTTGGGTAGGCCACTATTTTTTGAGCAAGAAAATAAAAACATTTGATCAGCCCCGGCATGATGAAATCCATTCAGCCTGCCATCATAAATGAACGGTCTCCCACCATTTCGAGCACCCAGGCTTTTATCAGATCTGTATATGGGGTTTCTTTTATGCTGTTTCCAGGGACCAAGGGGTGAGTCACTATACCAAATTTCAAGTTCTGCATTTTTCTCTGTGCCAAAACGGGTAAAATCTGAAGCAAAGAGCCAGTAATAGTCCTCATACTTGACCAAAGAAGCATCCACTAGTGGTTTCCTTATGAGCACCTTCTCCAATGTCCACTGAAGAGGAAATTTAGCAGCCCGATAAAGGCGAAGGTCTCCTTTTTTACTGCCCTCTGGCATCATATATATCTGCATATAACAGATATAGACAACATCAGCATCACTCAAGAGTAATGTAGGATAATTATAAACATCCACAAGTAGGATAGGATGCCTATAAACATCTAACAAAATCAGCACAAAGGTGGAGCAGGACGAAGAACAGTGTCCAGCTTTCCAACAATAAAAACTGCATTTTGCCTTTCTCTTGAGCTGACAGCCACTATGATCCCTTGCCTGTGTTTGGCAATTTCTAGTCAACAGGTTCAAGTAGTATTACCGTGTTAGATGGCAATATCACTTCAGTTTTCCTTTCTACTTGTAGATCCTATTTGTTTCTTAGAAAGGTCTTATGTATTTGAAACACATGGTGTAACATTTCTGTCATTGATCCAGATAAGAGTTCTTTTTCTTTATTTTACTTAGGAAGGATCAAGAAAAGAGTTTGCACATGCAGAGTGGGGTAAACAAAGTCATCCGTCCGACTAAGAGAAATCAGATTTGGTATAAGCTTCAGAAACAGAAAGGCACGCTGGATAATGACCATGGTTTTCCAGATATCATATTGGATATTTGTTTCGAAGAAAAGATATCAGCAGGATAGGTCAACATTTGCGGCCTCCTTAAGTCCAACCTTAAGTACCTTTACTGCATCAGTTTCCAAGATGCAATATGTTGCACCCTCTTAAGGCAGCCTTGACTTACCTTGCAGTATTCATTATAAGGTGCTGATACTGGGTGATAGCATTTACAACTGACTGACCCACTTCAAATATGAAAAGGCAATGTGCAGTGATGTCAACAGTAAAATGAAACCATATCCAAAGACCCAATTCCAGAAACAGAATAGTAGGCTAGTAGACATATTATAGTTACTAATTTGCCATTTTCACTAAGAGAAATCCACATCGAATCAAATCAGATATCTCAAATATCAAGCCCAACCCCAGCTTTGTCAAAACCATGTAAAACCATCCAGCTTTGTCAAAATCATGTAACTTGTGCCCAGCTTTGTCAAAACCATCCAGCTATGTCAAAATCATGCAACTAGTGTTCCCAGGTTTGTCAAAACCATGTAAAACCATCCAGCTTTGTCAAAATCATGCAACTAGTGTGTGTGTGTGAGAGAGAGAGAGAGGGAGAGAGAGTGTGTGTATGTAAAACCATCCAGCTTTGTCAAAATCATGTAACTAGTGTGTGTGTGTGTGTGTGTGTGTGCGTGTGTGTGTGTGTGTGTGTGAGAGAGAGAGAGAGAGAGAGGAGATTTCCTTTTTCTTCAAGAAAGTATTTGGGGTGTGACCCACACATCCTCAAAGATAAACCATGAAACAATGTGAGGATGGCCCAAAGATCGAAGTCCCTAGAACAGATTCCCATTCCTCCATCAATAGAGTGAGAATTGAAAATTAATAATTCTGAACTCACTTGGTCATTATATCTGAAGACAAATGGGTAGGATAAATGCCATTCCTCCTGAAGAGCAATGCCCAAAAACTCCCATGAGGCACCTTGATCAATGCTTCTTGCAACACCGATCTCTCCATGCATTTTTATAGAATTCTTTGTCTCAAAAAATAAGTAAAGAGTATCTCCCTGAGATTTATGAATAATAAACCATAAGGCTCACAAAAAATACAGTGCCAAAGAACAATGTCTAAGACTAAAAGGCTAACTTTACTAAGAATATGTTCACATAAAGGCCAAGTACTTCCATGCACAGAGACAACCAGTTAAGATTAAGACCCAGAAACATATTTAATTGGAAAAGTAAGTGACAAACATAACTTGTCAAGAATCACATATCTAAAAGTAAATAAATAAATAAATATTCATCATCCATGGCTCTTTCCAGAACTTGATCTTCCTCCCATTCCCCACAGAGATAGATGATGAACATCTATATTTTATCTTTTAGTTTGAGTGTGTTTTTCCATAAGTTGGACACATGGCTACTAAACGATCCTTTGAACACCATCCATGCCAACCCCCCAAGTATTTGCTAGCAACTATATCCTTCCATATGGCTGATCCCTCCATGTCTCCCCTCCATAGCCACTTCAATAAAAGGGCTTGATTCATAACTTCAATTGACATCAAACCCACTCCCCCTTCTTCCTTAGGCCTACAAACACCCTTATGTGATTGGATGTATGCTCTTCTCATCTGGCCCGCTTCCTTTCCAACAGAATGCTACTCTAAGGGACTCAATCTTCAGACATATCTGTTTTGGGGCCTTGAAAATGGACAAGAAGTAGACTGCTATGCTAGGAAGAACTGTTTTGGACAGGATCCACCTACCTCCTGCCGACAAAAGCTTGCCTTTCCATGCAGCAATACGATCCCCAATTCTCTTAACAACCACATTCCAATCAGAAGACTTCAAGGTGCCAGGACTAAGTGGCAGACCCAAGTACCTGATTGGGAAATTACCCCATTTGGCCCCCAACAGACTAGCAATGAGATTCTTATCCTCCTCCCTGATATTGATTCCCACATACTCACTTTTTAGGAACTTTATTATGAGTCCAATGACCACTTTCAACAACCTTAACAAAATTCTGAGATTAACAATCTTATTCATATCAGCTAAGGCAAAAAGCATGGTATCATTTGCAAATTGTAAATGTGTGACCTCCTCCTGGCCGCTCCCAACTGAGACCCCAGCGATCATGTTTGATGCCTTTGCTCTCTTACACATAGCACTTAACACCTGCCCTACAATTATAAAGAGAAAAGGTGAAGTTGGATCCCCCTGTCGCAGGCCTCTAGAACTTCCAAAAAAACCCCGGGGAGACCCATTCAGCAATACCAAGAACTTGGCCATCTGGACACAGCTCCGTATCCATTCCACCCATTTATTCTTGAACCTCATGCAGTGGAGAACATGGAATAAGCAGTCCCAACTAATTCTATCATAGGCTTTCTCAAAGTCCCGCTTAAACAAGACACATTCCTTCTTTACCTTTTGTTCCTGTAAGCACTCATGGGCAGCCATAAAATTGTCTAGAATGAATCGGCCAGAAATAAAAGCAGACTGATTTTCATCTACCAAATTGCTGATCACTAGTTTCAATCTATTAGCCAAGGCTTTAGTGATGATTTTATAACTCCCATTCGGCAAGCGGATTGGCCGAAAATCATTTAAGGCTTTAGCACATTCTGTCTTGGGGATAAGCATTATAGGGGTGGAGTTGAGGCACTTCATAGCTGCTGGGTTGTTCTGAAACTCAATGGCTTCCTCCAAGAACTCCCCCTTGACCACGTCCCAGAAATATTGGTAGAATCCCATTGAGAAACCATCTGGACCAGGTGATTTGTTAGGATCCATGCTGAAGACTGTATTTCTAATCTCCTCCTCAGTGAATGGTTTGATGAGATTAATGGCTGTAGCTTCCAGAATCCTATTAAAGGATTCGCTGCTCATGTGTGGCCTCCACCCTTCCTCTTCTTTAAACAATTCTTCATAGTATTTAAGTATAGCTTGCTGAATATCTCCTTCATTGTGAAGCGCTTCATTTCCCACTCTCAATCTCTGGATACATAGAGATCTTCTCTTGACACTTGCCATTGCATGAAAATATGTTGTGTTTTTGTCTCCTTCTGTGAGCCATTGCCCCTTAGCTCTTTGTTTCCATTTGATTTCTTCTCAAAAGGACCATTCTTCGTATTCTTTCCTAAGGGCATCCCATTGTTCTCTTTCTTCATCGGATAGCAACCCATGATCATTTTCGATGTCAAAGTTTTCGATGTCATGTAGGTACCTTTGCCTTTTTACAGCTACTCCCCCAAATGTTTCCTTGCTCCACACTAGCATCTTCTGCTTAACCCACCTCAACTTGTTGATGAGTTGTTGGCAACAATTTTTGCCTACCTCTATGTAGGGTGAACTATAACTTAACGAGGCTCAGTAGTTGGACAGCAACAGCACTTATACCTCCCCGGGGTGAAATGGCTGTAGTAAAAGTTTGAAATCTGTTCAGACACAATCTATAACCCGTGAAAACATGATCCAAAAATCCATGGTATTATAGGTTGCCACTTAAATGTCATTGGGCGACATTGTAAAAATTCTCACAAAATATGCCCACGGCCACCAGACTACAAACTACCCTCACCAGCCTCCTGACCACGGTGCTACTGACTCAACTGCAGCATGAAGAATTAACACATGTCGGCGAAAAACTCTGCCTGACTTGGTACGCCCAGAGCAGCTACCTCTGGAGGAGATAACTATGTGCATGGTTCCTCTCTACTCGACTCATCCCGATGACCTAGCGGCACCTCTGAACATAATCAGACCCGCCTCCTCGGTGCCATCTCACTCTTCTAGCATGAACATGGAAAACAAGGTGGTGAATAAAATAAAACACCCTATGCCAACTGCTGACTGTACTGGACTCTCTAGACTCTTAGACACTACAATCGTTTCAAATTCCCATGCATTTTCACAATCACACTCTGATACAAATGGTAACGACTCAAGATCCAGATATCGAGTCAAACCTGATATCATTCGGATCTTACACTGCCACCCACGAGTTGGGAAACTCAGAAGGGTTATTTGCGTGTTGTGAAGATGCATTGAAATTCAAGATAATTATAGTAAAAAAAATTACAGAACTAGTTAATTAATTGACAGAAATAAAATTAACATTTTATAACTTATTACTTAATTACTGAGTCTAGTCTACAACTATAGTCAACAAGAAAAGAAACATACACTACTGCAAGACATACCCCGACATTGGCAAGTTGGCTACAAAGGACCCTCCAACGGCATCACACCACCTCGAGGAGAAACACTGCACTTGAAAAAGTAGCACCTCATCTCATTGGCTCAGTAGGGGTCCCGTAAATCTTCACCACAATAGCAATGGTAAGCAGTAACAACAGTAATAACAACAATAATAACAAGAAAAAATAGTAGTGGAAAAAGTAACTATAATACTAACAACATCGACAGCAGTGGCTAGAATAGTAGTAAAGCCCTGAAATTTTTTCGGATCAGGATCCGTGAGTTTCGGACCGCTTCATAGCTCCCGGATCTTGTTTTCTAATTCACTCAGGTTTTGTCTGTCGAGCCCTTCGAAATCCTGTGTAGGGTGAACTGCTAAGTTTTCAGACTTCAGGACGTTACCAACGCATTGAGTGTGTTCTGAGGATCAGGGAGATAATTTTTCCCTATTTTTCATATTTTTCAGATTTTCCTAAATCCCAGGAGTTCCTATAAATATTAAACCCATTTTCTCTCTCCCCATTTCTCATTTTCTCTCCGTCTCCCTCTCTCTTCTCACATTCTCTCCTCTCTTCCTCTCTTCTCTGCAGGGCAGCCGACCATGGAAGAGGCAAACGAGATAGGGATGGCGTGGTACTGGCGAGGTACAGGGACGAGTGAGGAACGAGGCGGTGGTGGAGCGAGGAAGCTGTTCACAGATTTTGGAACCCGACGGCGTGTGGGAGCTCAGAACAGCATTCTCGGCATGGGAAATCTTTGAAGGTGGTAGGGGGATGGTTCCCTAGCCCGTGTACTTTGTTTCCCCACAATTTGTAGGCCGAGGCGAGGCCGAGAAGGTTTTATTTTACGTCGGGGGTTAAATTCCATGATTTTAGGGCGAGCGGCAGATTCACCAATTTGATCACATTTTTGGGGTTCGAATTGCGCCTCTTGGTGGTCTAGAGGCTGGGGAAGGGTTTCCCCTTGTTCTCGCCATCACATGGGTGTGATTGGGGTGTGGAATGGTCATTTCCACATGAAATCACGTTTCACGATTTGGAAGCAGGTAGTGGCCATACCAGAGACTGCCACCTACCCCCGGAGGGTTAAACGGTCTGTTGGAGACCCCCTCTTGTCCCCGTAAGTCAGTTGTAAGTAGCGGTCTTGCCACTGATCACCTTCTGAAGGTGGTGGTCAGGCAGAGACCGTCACTTCGTGTAGTCAGCGTAGGCATTCGGGGGTGGACCCAGAATGCTATTGTCAGCCTAACTGCATTCTGGAGGTCGCGGTCACCTATGTTGTAATGACCCAAGATCCAGATACAGAGACAAGCCCGATACCATTCGGATCCTGCGCCGCCACCCACGAAAAGGCCACCTGCAGAAAATCGGTCGACCGCCAGACCCATATCGGTCAACCGAAAATTCCAGAACTCAGAAATTTACAGAGAAGTCACTGTTTGGTCGACCACTAGACCCATATCGGTCGATCAAAAATTCTAGAATGTAAAAAATCCCAGTCTGCACATTTTCGGTCGACCGCCAGCCCTCCACCGGTCGACCGTTGGCACCGAAGCCCTCTTTGTTGACTTTTTATTTCAGCTCGTGGGGAGATCCTCTTGGGGCATTTGTTTAAGCCCACTGCCCCCAATCAAGGAGGATTTCGTGGATCTGGTCTGAGGCTTGTCCAGGACCATTCAAGGGGTTATAAAACTCTCATTTGGAGTCATAAACCCTAGCCATCTAAGGGGATTCAAGAGAGATCCAAGGGAGATCAAGGAGAGGCTATCCAAGTGGAGGAAGAGGAGGAGTACTATAGCCGTGAACAGTACTCCGTGCAGCAAGATCTTCATCCTTCCTCAACACATTGAAGGTAAATCTGAAGCCAATATACTTCCATTCAAGTGAAGAAGCAAGCAAGCATTCAAGGAAGATCAAGGAAAGGCTATCCAAGGAGAAAAAAGAAAAGAAGCAAGCAAGCAAGCACGGATTCAAGAAGAGGGTGCTCAAGGTGAAAGGATAAAGCTTCTCAAGGTCCATCTAAAGTCTCACAATCCATTCAAGCTTAGTTTGAAGTCATTCAAGCAAAGAAGGAATCAACATCCAAGATCCGTAGCCTACACTTAGAAGGAGTTCATATCAGGAGTTTCTCTCAACTGCACTTTGTTATGTTTAAGCTTTGAGTCTTAATTCTATGTTTCTCATAATCTACGAACACTTGTGTATGTGTGGATCAATTCAGATCTGTGGTCTTGTGTGTGGTTGTGTTCTTCCATTCGTGTGTGCGTAGGTCTTTCTAGATCTACGTGTGCATGTGGATCTACTTAGATCCGGTTGTCTTAGTGTGTGGATTGATGCATTTGCCACAGCGTGTATGTGTCTTGTTGATCCAGCTGCTGGATCATGTTGGAGACTTCGTCTCCATGTGTGTGTGTGTATTGGGGCGCATCCCCTGTGTATGTGCAAGCATTGTCCTGCGTGTGTGGTTGGAGCATCGCCTCCGTTTGAGGATTTATCCTCAAGTGAAGTCTCATTGGGTTTGGTGAGGGGTGGATGTAGGATTGCCATCGTTGCATCCGAACCACCTTAAAAACCACTGTGCAGTGTGAGTTATTTGTGTGGTTTGATTGTATTTGTTATATAGTCATGTGGGAACGGAGAGATTGAGAGAATTAGTTAAATAATTTTCAAATTGTCAATTAGTGTTTATCACATATTTTGTAAAATGCTAAAAGTTTTCTTAAAATTTGAAAACACCCAATTCACCCCCCCTCTTGGGTGTCATTGATCACGGGACTTCACATGCTTCCTTCTCTGCTGCTGGACGGGTCTCACCAATGAGTCGAGGTTGAGTTTATGCATCACTACCTCCTCTGGAATGCTGAGGAGATCCTCATCAGACCATGCGAAAACTTGAATGTATTCAGAAAAATTCTTGTATTGCTCTTGAACATTGAGTGATAAGTCTGCTCCTATTCTTACTTCGAGAGTCGGGTCGTCCTTGAGGAAGATTGACAGTAGTTCTTCGCCAGGCTTCCCTTCTATCAATTTATCCTCGACTTCCTGACCTCTTTCTTTTTCCCTTCTGGCCCTACGGCTTTGACTGAGATTATGTAGCACCTTCTGTCTGTTGTCTGGTTACCTTAGACTTCCCTGATATTGTATTTAGTGGGGAACTTCATTTTTTGGTGATAGATTGAGGGTACTGCCTTTATTTGGCCAATGATGCCTCGACCGAAGATAGCACTGTAGGCTGACATCCCTTTTATTACCATGAAGTTCACTAGAAATGTGACGATTTTGGGAGGGGTACCAAGAGTAACTGGTGGGCTCAGGGCTCCCTCGGGATAAGTTGCTTGGCCATTGAACCCGCAGAGGGGGGGTTCGATTCGAGCGAAGTCTGGATGGGTTTTCACCCATCTTTAGGAAGCATTCATATGCCAAAACATCTGGGGTGCTCCCATTGTCCACTAGTATCCTATCTACGTTACAATGGTTTATAATAGCCGAGATTACAATGGCATCATCATGCGGGGTGGCTATCCCTACCAGGTCTTGGTTGGTGAAGACTAAGGCCTGCTGGTCGCTCGCCGACGGAGCCTTAGGGGGCTCAGAAGTCTGAGAGGCTCGTTCGGCATGATGCTTTCTTCCTCAGGTGCTATCCCCTCCTAAGATAGATCCTCCCAAAATGACGTTGATATGGACCCCACAGGGGCGATTGTCGATTTCTTCCAGAGGGACTCCGTAATCTTCTTGTCGCTCAGCCACGTACTGGGAAAGGTGACCTTGGCAGATAAGACTCTCGATCTCATCCTTGAGGTGCTGGCAATCCCCAGTGTGGTGGCCATGGTCGTTGTGAAACTAGCAATGTTTGTGACAACTACGACGTCGAGGGTCAGCTTTCATAGGCTCGAGTCGGTGAAGGAGGCCCGAGTCCTTGATTTCTTAGTAAATTTTATAGATAGGTGTGGACAGGGGAGTATACCCCTCGAACTTTTGTGGAGGTTCTTTGCGGTCCTTGTCCCAGTTTCTTCTTTTTCCTTGTCCTGAGGCTTGCTCGGACGGTCGCTTTTTGTCTCCTTCTCACCTTGAGCTTGCAGGGTCTCGGCAAGCATTGAGGACTTCTTCACGCTCTGCATGACGTAGATCCAAGGTCACCAAATTGGCGAGAGAGGAGGGAGGGAGGAGCACCAGTTCTCATCGGAGGTTCTCATCTCCGGTGCCTCTAGTCAGTGCGGTAATGGCTGAGGTGACATCCAGGCGGGGGATACGTAGGGCTTCTGACTTGACTCGGTTAATGTAAGCCCGTAGCTTTTTTCCTTGTGCCTACTTCAGCGCCAACAGCCCTGCGATTGACCATGGAGGTCCATTACCGGTGAAGCTTTCATTGAATAGTCTCCCAAACTATCGGAAGTTGTGGATGCTGCTAGGGGCAAGCACTCGGTACCAGGCTTGGGCTCCCTGGATCAGGGTGGTCACGAATGCGCGACACTTCACAGCATCGGACGCTCGGTGCAGAGTCATCAGAGCATTGAAACTATCAAAATGGTCGACCGGGTCGCCCTAGCCATTGTAGGACTTGAAAGTTGGCAGTGAGACTCTCGAGGAGACTTCGGCCTTTAAGATTTGATCAAAAAATGGGGATTGCTCCTCATCCTCTAGAGTGGAGTCCTTTTACAGGGCGCGGAGGGAGCGCTCTTGTTCGGTGAAATGCCATAAGTCCCACAGGCGGAGGGACAATTCTGGCTGACATGGAGCCAGGACACTATGAGTACGTCCCCAGTAGTTGCCCCACCGCTCCTCAGCAGGAGCGTCTGCTTTCGAGGGTTACTGAGGCAATCCTAGTTTCTTTCCTCTCGAACTAGAGGAGGCTTCCTACTCTGGAGCAGGGGCTTGTGAGGGCCCGCCTAGCCCATTGCGGATGAGTCACCCACCTTGGAGGGTGAAGCGGCCTCTAGTTGTTTGTCGAGAGGCTTCCGCACAGGGGGGGACTCACCCGAGGTAGCCGCGACCTCTCATCCTTGGCCACTTGGGTCCTCATCAGATTGACAAGGATATCCAATTTCCCATTGAGGGTTTGGAGAGCATCGGGGGCCTCAAGGGTGGGTTGTCCCCTTGTGGCCAGCGGAGGTAAGGAATTTGCTTGTTGCTTGGAGAGGGGGGCCATGGAGGAGTGGGTGCCCCCTGGTCGCCGATGCCTTTCCCTTATCGCCGACATTTCTCCTACTAGAACTTCTTTACACTATGCTGGCTCTTCATACGTTTCCCACAGATGGTGTCAGATGAAGAGGGGTGATCTCGCGCTGGATCCTGAGCCATATGATCCTATTATCGTTATATCCAGAGAAACGGATCAGAGGTGCCCAGGGTTGGAACCCAGGGAAAACCCTCCGATGCTTAAGTCAGCAAATTGATAGAGGGTAGGTGGAATGAGAGTAGGAGAAAGAGTGAGGGGCACGAGATCACTCTCCACCAATGAGTGTGGTGTTGAGTGCTCAGGATCACCTTACCTTCTCAGAAGACTTTCTTGGAGTTTATATAGCTACTCACTCTCTTGGCTGAAGATAGGGTACCTGGAGGGATTAAGGGGCATTATATCCCAAAGGAGGACCCTTCTTCTTCCCTATCCCTTTGGGCTTCCCTTCTCTGAGCGGTAGTGAGATTCTCACCTAGAGATATGCCCTGTCTGTTAGGGGTCCGAGAGTCGGATATCCCCTAGTGAGGCACTTGGGCTTCTCCCGAGCATAGAGGGCAGTGTTGTGATGGTTTTGCTCGGGCGCCGGTTGGGCTTTCCCAAGAAACTATTACTCGGTCTTCCAGGCCTAGAGGCCGCCTAGGAAGATCTGATCCAAGTGTGTTTGGGCTTCGAGCTACGTGGGCCCATTCGTGGGGCTGTCACTTAGGGAGCTCAGGCTGGTTGGGTCAAATTGGGCCTGGTTGGTCTAGTCTGGACTTGATTCGGTTGTCCCAATCTGTGCATATATTTGGGCTACAGATTTACCCCTCTCCACCACCTATCAGCATATTGGATGAAATCCTCGTCCGATCTCATCTTCTCGCCCACCAGGTCGATAATGGAGAGAGAGAGAGACCGACCCTATCCCGATACTTCTATAGGAATTTCTTTTGTACTGCATCAAAGTTCATTCAGACTTTGTATATTGTGGACTTGTCCTTTTGGCAATTCTGGTCTAGTGTATATTCAATAACACTCTGATATATGTTAATATTTTAATTACTTCTGCATTTTAGTTTATAATAACTATTTTAATTCAATCTACGTGTAGTGTAATTTCAATTCGTTATACGCTCCCTCGATAAACTCCCCCAACCATTCAGGGGCCTCATCAGCCTCTTGGGTGACTTCCCAGTTCCTGATAGCGGTAATTCGATACTATATCAGGTTATCGGTACCCGGAGCTCTGGGTCATTACATTAAGTCATTTGGTTCTACATGTTATATTCTTAATAATGGAAAAAGTGATTTGGAAAAATTTGATGCAAAAAGTGATCGAGAGGTCTTCCTTGGTTACTCCCTAAATTCAAGGGCCTATAGAGTTTACAACTCGAGGACACTTGTGACTGAAGAGACCCCGCATATAGTAGTAGGTGAATCTTTTTCAGAAGCTACTAATAAATGTTCTGATTTGTAGGATAGAAGAGAGAAGGATGAAGCAGAGGAAGAAAAAAATGATGGTCAAGATGATGTACCCAAGATCTCAGAAAATCATTAAAGTGTTGAAGAGACACAAGGACAACTAGAGCAAGCAAATCAAGAAGAACCAGAACTTCCAAGGCATTGGACTTACCTAAAAGACCATCCAGTAGCAAATGTGATTGGTAATGTGGACGATGGAATGAGAATGAGATCATCATTCAGGGAAGTAGAAAACCAAGATTACATTGCTTTAATTTCCCAGTCTGAACCTCACTCTATAGAAGAAGTATTGTAAGATAATTCCTAGATTTTGGCTCTACAGGAAGAACTGCATCAGTTCCAAAGGAACAAGGTGTGGTTCCTCGTGCCTCAGCCTAAGGACAACTCCGTGATCGAAACCAAATGTGTCTTCCAAAATAAACTCAATGATCAAGGAGTGGTAATTAGGAACAAAGTCAAGCTTGTAGCCAAGAAATAGGAATTGACTTTGATGAGTCTTTTGCACTCGTGGCTAGACTTGAGGCAATGAGGATTTTGTTAGCTTTTGCATGTTGCAATAACATAAAGCTTTATCAAATGGACATTAAAAGCACCTTCTGAATGGCTATATTCAGAAAAATGTATATGTGGAGCAACCACTGAGGTTCGTGGATCACCAGCATCTAGACTGTGTGTATAAACTGGATAAAGTCTTATATGGTCTGAAACAGGCACCCCGCACATGGTCTGATAGATTAAGTACATTTCTCATTCAAAGTGAGTTGAAAAGAGGTAATGTTGATCAAACCCTTTTTACATAGCTGAATGATGAAAAGATCTTAATTGTCCATGTTTATGTAGATGACATCATATTTGGCTCCACTAATGATGCCCGTAGTGAGGATTTTGCAAATTTCATGCAAGAAGAAATTGAAATGAGTCTCATTGGTGAATTGACCTTCTTCTTGGGACTGCAGGTAAATCAATTGGAGGATGGTCTATTTATCAGCCAAGGAAGTATGCACATGAGCTTCTCAAGAAATATAACTTCAGCACAGCTAAGTCACAACCAACACCAATGTCCACAGCATTAAAGCTAGATCAAGATGACAAAGCTAAATTAGTGAACCAAACACTTTTTAGAAGCATGATTGGGTTCTTATTGTACTTGACAGCTAGTAGGCCTAGAATCTAATTTGTAGTATGTTTATGTGCTAGATTTCAATCAAACCCGAAAGAATCTTATACATTGGCCTTGAAATGAATTTTTAAATACATAGTTGGTTCTTATGAATTAGGTCTTTGGTTTTCCCGTAGCTCTTGCTTTGACTTGTTGGCTTATACCGATGCTAACTATGTGGGTTGTAAAGTGAACCACAAAAGCACAAGTGGGTATTGCTAGTTCCTTGGAGGTTGCAAGGTTTCATGGGCCTCCAAGAAACAGAATTCAGTGGCACTATCAACCGATGAAGCCGAATATGTGGCTGCAGGTACTTGTGTAGCCTAAGTGCTTTGGATCCAACAACAACTAATTGATTTTGGCATCTCTCTCAAAAACACAGTAATTCTTTGTGACAACACTTCTGCAATAAACTTAACCAAAATCCTAGTGCATCACTCTAGAATAAAACCTGCGCGTGTGCAACGGCTGTCCTGCGCACGTCGGTGCTGCGCGTCGTCTCGCTGCGTCGCCTCGGTCGTGGCGCTGTGTGTTCGCGCGGCGCAATGCGATTGCGTCGCGCCGTCGCTGCCGTGCTCGTGCCGATCGCGCCGCGCATGTGCGCGCGGCGTCGCGGCGTCGTGCCGATGTCGCCCGACCTGACGCAAGATACAGTTTCGGCTAGCACTCCTGCTTCGGCATTGTTGAGATCATCTGGTCTCCAAGTTTTTCACTGTTCCGTAGAAGAAAGTGCTAGCTTTTTCGCTTTCACCACACCATTGAGCAAGGAGCAAATTCACAAACCACACACACAAATCGATTGCACACAATGATAATAATAATCGCAATAATTCATCGTTGCAAATCGAAATCGCTTCTTTCTTTGCTCAAGCTTCTTTCTTCTAACACAAACTTGGAAGACTAACGAAGGAAACACCTTGATATCGACGTTACTGTAGCGAACGTCTCACTGCGTTCGCCATTCCCTTCCTAACATCGATCTCTGCGGTGTTTGGCCTCGTCGCCGCTTTCGACACAACACAACAATCGCAATCAAGCAACCAGCAACAAAGTTGACGACACCAGCCGTTTTCAAAAATGCAGTTCGCGCGCGGTCTCCGGCCCCGACTGAGCCTGCGAGATCGGGCAAACGCGGCGTCGGCGTCGTTGATGTTCCCCGGGCGATGTTGTGTAACACTGGAGAACGCGGCTCCACGGGGGTTGTTCCTGCTGCATGGCGCCGGCGTCCAGCTCTTCTTGCCGCGACGGCGCATCAGCCACGTTGTCGGCGCTGCGCACCCATGTCACGAACAGCGGCGCCCGCCGCCGTTCGGCCGCCGCGATCACGCAGCAGATCACGTCGTTGATGACGTCGTTGGTGCTCCGTCCTCGCGCCAGTGCTCCTGCCACGGCGGTGTTATCGACGACCAGCAATACGCGCTTGTGTGGTTCCACGATCGTCTCAAGCGCCGCCTGCGCGGCCAGCGCTTCGCGTATGTTGATGCTGATCTGCTTGCCGTCGACCGCCTGCGCTTCGAGCGCCGCAACCCGTGCGTGCGCCGGCGCTTCTCCATTCCGCCTGTCTTCGCCTCGCAGGCAAGAGCCGGTGTACCCGCTGCTACTGTTCTTGCCGAGTGTGCGTGCCCGTGGGCCGCACTCAAAGGCCGTCTGTGCAACAGTGGGTTCCTCGCTCGACACGACGGTCGCCTCCGCCAGAGACGTGTCGGGCACAGTGACGCATGCTCCGCCCCCGGCGTGAGTCCATGTTTGCGTTTGAGCTTCCGACTTGCGTTCCAATGACGGGACTTGATGTCGGACCGCCCCGGCGCTTTTACACCACCTGGTCAGGTCGAACGCGTGTTCGCCTGCCTTTTTGGGGGGCCAGCGTTTCCATGGGTCCTTCATCCATTCATCGGGTCGGGCCTCGAATTCCATGTGCCTCGCCCGTTCTTCCTCCTCCTCATCCTCGCACGTGCCCCACTCCATCTCCATCCTCGCTGCGTGCACCCGCGCCGTTTGCGCCGTCGTCCAGTAGTACGTGTTGATCGAGGCTCCCTCGATGACGACGGCGCCCGCGCCGAGATCCGACGCGTCGCTGAAAACGATGATGTCGACGTCCTCGTCGCCGACGCGTGGCAGCGCCACGCTGTTGAACTCCAGCACAAAGTTCATCATCGCGACGAGTGCCGCGCGCTCTGCGTCGTTGGGCCTTGGCGCCGTCGCGCCCCACTGCCCGTGCAGCATGACGACGCGCGCGGCGCGTCCGATGTAGCGCAGCACCGGCGCGACGAATCCGAGCGCGAGCCGCCCGACGACGAGCACGCGCAGCGCGATGCCCAGGTTGGTCCAGAGCCGCCGGAAGGAAATACCGCGGCCTCCGTTGATGTCGTCGTTAAACGCGCGGAGCGTCGGCGCGTGCGTGTCGCGGAACTTGCGGCTGACGGTGACGGTGCGCCGCTCCAGGTCGAACTCCATGCCGAGGATCGTCGTCTGCGGCGCGTTGTCGCTGAGCGTGATGCCCATGAGCTCGGCGATGGCGCTTGCGGTGTGCCCGCGGCGTCCGCGTGGTCGGTCGTCGGCCAGAAGACGTTGTCGCTTGAAGAGATGTCCAACCTCGAAGGTGGACGACTCAAAGCCTACAAGCACTTACAGGTGTATCAAGCCCGCATAACTCGTGCATATGATAAGCTGGTCAAGTAAAGGGGGTTCAAAAAGGGCGATCTTGTCATGATCAAGAAAAATGAGGTTCTAGCAGGAAGATCTAACAGCAAACTCCAGCCCAATTAGCGAGGACCTTATGTCATTCATAAGGTCTACGAAGGAGGGGACTATACGATCGTCGACCACAAGGGAGATAATCCCTTCCCTCCCCTCAACGGCAAGGATATGAAGCTCTATTATGCACCACCGTAGAAGTTTCCCCAACAGTCCTCACAGGACTTACCTATCCCCGGTGAAGGTTCTAGCTAAAAAAACAATGGGGTTAAAAATATTGAGGTCCCGGCGGACTTAATCGACCTTCAAAGGTTGGCTAAGGGCAGCAAGGCCACAGACCCGGCTGAGGTGAAAACCCGAAAGGGCACCTTAGGCAATAATGGGCAACCCCTCGGTCTGAAAACCCGCAAGGACGCACCGGAAAAAGCTAAAGGGGGCCAGCCTCAGCGAAAATCCGAAAGGACGGTGAGGTTGGTAGTGTGAAAAAAAAAACTCATTTCCCAGTCTGCTTTCTGGGTGGCCCTATCATATTAATATCATGGCCATGCCTCCCATATCATTTCTATAACATCCAGCCCCACTGGGACATCCCGACATTGTTACACTCTGTCCCACTGGGATCATTAACACCATCATTTGTAATGGATTTGACTCTTATGTCCCTTCGAACTGTCAAGTCTATCCATTTCTTTTCAAGAGTTGACTCATATGCCCCTTGGGATGTCAGCTCCACTCATCTTTCGGGTCTCCCAGAGGTTTGGGTAGTATGTCTTTCCGGGCTATCCAATCGGCCCCTCTAGTCCCGCCGGACTGAGCAGGCTCGGCCTATGCATGCCCTCTCGGGCTGCCGACCCATCCTTCGCCTATCAACTTTCGGGTTTGACTTTCACGTCCCACTAGGGCTGTTAAATCCACCCTCTTTTGGCCCTTCCGGGTCTGGCCTCAGCATGCCCTCTCGGGCTGCCAACCCATCATGCCTTTCAGCTCATTTTACCTTCTAGGGATTAGCCTCAGTATGCCCTCTAGGGCTGCCAACCCATCTCTTGCCCATTGGCTTTCGGGTTTAACTTTCACGTCCCATTAGGACTGTCAAATCTACCATTTCTTTCCTTTGGGTCTAGCCTATGCACGTCCCTCTCGGGCTGCCAACCCATCCCTTGCCTATCAACATTCGGGTTTGACTCTCACGTCTCACTAGGGCCGTCAAATCCACCTTCTTTTGTCCCACCGGGTTCAGCCTCAGTATGCCCTCTCGGGCTGCCGACCCATCCTTTGCCTATCGGCTTTCGGGTTTGACCCTCACGTCCCACTAGGACTGTCAAATCTGTCTTTCCTTTCCTCCGGGTCTGGACTCAGTATGCCCTCTCGGGCTGCCCACCCATCCTTTGCCCATTGACTTTCGGGTTTGACTCTCACGTCCCACTAGGGCTGTCAAATCCACCATTTCCTTCCTGTTGGGCCTGGCCTATGCACGCCCCTTTCGGGCTGTCAACCCACCTTGCCTCTTGACTTCAGACTTGACTCATCTATCCCACCGAGATTGTCAAGTTCATTCTTTTGTCTCCACAGGCTTGGTCTATATATGCTTTCTTAGGCTGCCAACCCTATTTGCCTATTGGCTTATGGGTTTGATTCATATGACCCACTCGGGCTGTCGAATCCCTTCTTTCATCCTACCGGACTTGGCCTACGCATGTCCCTTTCGGGCTACCAACCCATCTCGCCTTTCGGCTTCCAAGTTTAACACGCATGTCCCTTCGGACTGTTAAACCTACTCCTTTACTGTCCCAACCGGACTTGACATATGCACACCCTTCTAGGGTTGCCAGCCCGTTTAACTTATCAGCTTTTGGATTTGACTAAGCGCGTCCCACTGGAGCTGTCAAATCCACCCACTTGTACCACCGATGCGGCACACATATCCTTCCGGGAGTGCCAAACCTTCTCCGCCTTTCGGCACCATAGGTATTCTAAAAAAAATGGGGTTAAAAATATTGATACCCAGCCATCCAGACTTGGTAAAGAACCAATTCTCTAAGTTGACATTAAGGCAAAGCTCTTTTATCCACATGTCAACTTAAAAATAGGAACCTCCATTCCAAGCCTTAAATGACTCAACGGCCTATCCGTGCGATTAAAACTCCCTTGAAATTATCACTATTTTTGGTGAAGGGGAACTCGAATCCCAACTTTATCAAGATCACAAGGTCCTTGATATACTATAATAGAGTATGTAACATATAGTAAAAATACATACAGGAGAGAATACAGGAAAAGAAATGTCACCCAAGAGGAACTATGAGCTCTCTGGCACTTGCATAGTTTCTACTTCCATGTGCTCAAAGATTATTAGCACCACAAGAGATAGCATGATATATATGACAAACACAAGCTTTCAACCTTTTAAAGTGATAATTCCCTCATCATAATAGTAGCGGTGCCTAAATCACTCTTTATATTAAACTAGCGGTCGTGCGTGCAGGCGTGCCATAAAATAGCGACCGTGCACACGGGCGCTTCAATACAAGTTGATTCCGTTTCAAAACAAAATCATTTGTTGAATTAGCAACCACTCATGTGGGCACTGTAAGAATAAATAACGACATGGGAACATGTGCTATTCAAGAAATAACGGCATGACAATGGCCACGACTTTCTTGAGACTCCATAAGCTCGTGTTGTACTCGAAAATTGATCGTTCGTTCCTAAATCAACTCCAACTCCGGCTGAGCAAAGATTTCTTTATAAAAGATACTTCAGAGCTTCTCAAACCCCAAAATAACCATTTTCATTTCAGTTCTTTCTACATCTTCGTACCGTGACTTACTATGCAGTGAAGACCGTAACCTGAAGCAAATGGTGAAGTTGCTGCGTCGTTCATCCAAGAGAACCAAGACCAGTTTTGCCAGAATTACAGAAATTAAAGCCCACATCAACGGAAGGATTGCATCAAATCAAGTAAGTATTCACATAAAGATGATGTTCTATCCAACCCCCTCTCTCTTCACATTCTAATAGAACTTATCTCTTCTTCCTTCTTCATTTGTGGTTTTTAAGATTACCCATTCATCCCGGGGGCTAGAAGATTCACCAAGATCCAATGGCTCCCTCTCCTTATTTCAAAAATTACCTTGGATATGAGATCCTTCCTCTCTAAATGGCATCTCTTAGGCCTAATTACCCATGCTAAGCACTATAATGACATCCATTTTGATTGGGCTGCCATAGGAGCTCTTATAGAAATATGGCATCCCCATACAAACATCTTCCTATTTTCAACCTTTGAAGCCACTATCCTCCTAGAAGAAACGAAGATGTTACTAGGGATAAAGGGCCTAAAGCAAGGGGATGAAGAGAAGATGGCAGTCATGCAAGAGCCCGTAAGCGCCATAGAAATGCTAGCAAGCTTGATTCCAAGCCAAAAAATGATTGGCCAAATAAGGCTCACAAAAGGGATTGACTTAATGAAGCTTGCGGTATCGGTATATAAAGCCTTAGGAAAAGACAACAATGACGAGGAGATGGAGATGATCATGAAGGCCATGGTGATTTGCCGTGCGGGTGCTCTACTTTTTCCTTCGGCAGATGATTTCTTGGAAGAAGAACAATTGAGTGCCATATGTGGCATTTAGGAGGGAAAGAGGATTGGTCCGGAAATCCTAGCCTAGCTTTATAGCGGGCTTACTTCGGCTTCCAAGGGGAGGCCCGTCTATGGGTCAATGCTTCTATTCACTAGTCGGGTAGACCTTCATTTCAAATTTGATCAGGAAACCCAACAAGCTTCTAGAATCTTTTCTAAAAGCGCACTCCACTACATGACGGGTGCTTGAGGATTATGTGAGAGAGTTATCAACCGGGTCCCCAAACTCAAGAAATGGGTGGATTGGCGTGGTTACCTCAAGGTGATGCCAAAAAATGACTTCACATATGTGTTGACACCCATTTTTTGCCAATAAGTCGAGTCATTCTTCTTACTTTTATTTCATTGATGCCTCAAGTTGTCCGTTGTGTGTCAGGTTATTTTCTGGTAATTTTTGGGCTTATTTTGTGTAAGGCCTCCCTCCCGGGCTAGGTCCAGTTCAGTTTAGGGCTTAATTGGCCTTGGAATTAAATTTTGGTCCATTTTGGAATAAACAGTATCTCATCCTCGGTAAATCCGAGACGGCCCCCTTCATTAAGGGATGTGCACAAAAATGGCAACATCCATAGTGGTGGGACATAGGGATGCTCGTAAAAGTGGCAACATCCATCCCTACATGACTTTTATGCGGCGTGCCCCATGGTTGCCCGGCGGATCATGTAGGGACCGTCGGGCTGACCAGGACTGCCAAATCGCACATGAATGTAAACTGCTAAAAGGGATGTCGGATCAGTCATAAGGGTTGCCGGATCAGCCTTTACAAGGTTGCTGGATCGACCTCACGAGAGTTGCCGGATCAGACACGTCGAGGGCTGTCGGATCAGCCTATGATCCCGCCAGTTCAGTCATAGAGAAGGACTGTCGGTTTGATCGATCGGGCTGCCGGATCAGTTGCACTTGGTGGAAAAGGGATAAACACCAAATCCACAGAGAACATATGGGCCTAGCTATACACCTGATTTAGACTTCAAGACCCTATCCATGGCATTGGATGGATTTCAAAGCTATTCCATATGCCTCCTTTGCAGCATTAGATAGAGCGGATAGTTAACTGTGAATTTGAGGAGACGGGATCTGGGGATTACTTAGCAGCACGGTTAGTAAGGATCTCGGATTCCAAGTCTACGTCCATCGACATTAAAAGAAACTCGGCCCGGCCCTTGATGTCTGACGACCTTAAAATAGATGTGGAAGGCGAAAGTCATTGAGGAAAGGAACCCCTAGAGTTGGCCATCCATAGTCGAGGTTGTAGGCCAGGGGCCACCCTCAAGCCGGAGACCTCCCATTCTGAACCCCCTCCAAGAAACTCATACAAAAGCATATAAGAAGGGAGTACCCACAGTCATTTCAGCGGCGCTAACATAGAAACAGAGAGAATGATTTCCCTTCACCCCTTTTTGTTCCTAAGCGCGGTAGACCCAAAGACATTATGTCGATAACAAAAGTAGACGAGAATCGCATTATAAGAACGAGACATACACACATTCTAGTAATGCTAATTGACAGAGACTAAGGGGGAGGCCATATAACCTCCCAAGTTCATTTCATTCACCATTGTGCAACGAAGGAAAGTAGGAAACAACAAAGGGGAATACATTGTCAACAAGAAAGAAAGAAAGAATACAGAGGGAATTCAATACAGGGGAAGGGCTACATTGATAATGAGAGAGCATAGCAAGAATGAGAGAAAACAAAACATCGGGGAGGGGGGGAAGTGGGCATTGACTCCTCTTCCCCTTATCTTCTTTTCAGCTCATTCGTTTTCTCCCTCCCCACCCTTTGATTCGCGGGCCCCTCACCTTTTTTTCTTCTCTTCCTACTCTCATTGGTCTCTCACGAGCTCGGGAAGCTCTCTCTCTCTCAAGATCGCAGCAGGTTTTCTCTTCCCTCTGTCTGGCTCCCCTATTGTCTGTGGGCTCGAGGGCCCTTTTATAGGCTTCACCGATTCTACCAGATCACCTCTGGCAGATGAGGCACTCGCTTCTGAATGGCAGCTTCCTTGCCGGATCAAGACGCTGTCGAATCACTGAAGGGGCCATATCACTGGGCCTGCTACCGGATGGGATGGTCCCTGCCAGACCAAGATGCTGTCGGTTCGAGAGAAGATCAACTGCCGGATGAGGAGCCTGTCGTATTAGCATGCTGCCGCATGAGCCTGCTGTCGTTCCAGCGAGGAGTTGCCGGATGGGGAGCCTGCTACCGTTCCAGCGAGGAGCTGTCGGATGAGGAGCCTGCCATATCAGCCTGCTGCCGTTCCAGTGAGGAGTTACCGGATGAGGAGCCTGCGGTATCATGGAGATGCCGGTTCGAGAGAGGGTCCATCGGATGGACCTCCTTTGCTGTTTTGGTTGGATTAAGGGATTGTCAGATGGCACAATGGCCTTCCAGATAGCCCGGTCTGAGGGTTTATTCTCAGGAGTGGGTCACATTCTCCTGATGGAGGGGTTAATTCACCTATTGAGGCGTGTATGATGTAATTGGTCTTTTCGGGCATTTTGGGCCCGCGTTTTATTTCTTCATTGTTGAAGCTCGGGATTTGAGTCTTTTTAACAACATTGTTCATTTGGGCAAAGTCTCAACTTCCTGTATCTTCAATTCGCCCCTCCAGATCTTTATTTCTTTGATAAAGGACCCAGTTTCTCTATGCATTCAACCATTGCTTTGCCTTCAAAGTTTTTGGCTCAGAATTTTGATATAGTTGCC